>OZ038375.1:2428448-3642672 GCA_964036015.1 Leptarthrus brevirostris
TAACATTGAAAATGAATTCCAAAAGGATATCAGCAAGGTAAATGATATAGTAAGCGACATCAAAGCTTATATTCAAAATTGGGTTAATGAAATCAAAAACAACTATAACTACAAGGACTTGTCTAGTGAAGACATGAATAAGATAGAGCATTTAGATCTTGAGTTTGTTTCCAAGAGCAGTGGTCAACTCGCTAAATGTGCCGAACAAATAATTGCACCAATAAAGGATGTTCATACAAAAACCGAAAACGCCGTCAATAAAATGTTGTCTTTTATTGAACGTGCTCATAAGCATTTGCATGTCTGTCTTGAAGTACAGTCCTATGATATGATGGTTTTTGTACCTTGTTCTTGGAGTATTTTAAAACATTTTTTCGTACCTGGAACCTTCAAACCAATCTTAGGAGACGTACAAGAGATAGATGTCCTAGGCCAACCCATCGAAGAATTCTTAGTTGACATACAGGAGGTATTGCAAGAATTCACTACACCACCTATAAATGAATTCTGTTGTCTAAAAGATTATTTTGCACAAATTAAGCAGCTTCAAGATGAATTAGAAACGAAAGTTTTGAAAATTACCGATAATAAAAATGAAAATGCAAACAGCAAGTAGGAAGCTACAAGTATATGAAATATCTAGCTATTAACTAATAATGAAGTAAGTTAAATAAATGGACTAGAAATTAATAACAGTAATTTTAAATAATTTAAAATGTACCTGCTTCTACTTTCTTATTCTCACTATTTTTTATTCACCTTTGCTTCTTATTAAACATTTTTAACGCAACATTGTCATCTATTTTTTGTTTTAAATAAAGTACACTTTTTATAACATACATATTTTTTCTCATTGTTTTTGTTGTAGTCTTTCCATCAGCAATGAAAGAAGAACAGCAAAGGGCTTGGAATTACATAAATTCTGAAAATCAACAATATAAAAATCTGAGTATTTTTTAAATATAATACGCCACTAATGAAAGTATTTAAACACTTTGAACTCCGCCTTATAACGTGTGAGGCTTTCGTCCCGGACGTGCCAGGTTCGTATTTTACCGGCGGCAACTACTAGACGAAAAGGGTTCCAAATAAAGGAGTACGTTACTGATAATCCCTAAAAAGCAGAAGCAATTCCTGATCACTGATGCTCTAACTCCGTATGCCGGGAAACCTCCTTTTAAAATTACCGCCTTTATTTATTTATGTTTTATTATTATTAAGGGGTCTTGCACGCTTTACTTCGCCTCTCTATGTCACTTCCATCAGCTTGATCTTTTGTGATCTGACCCTACCTTATTGAGGCAAAGTTAAAGTCTTTTATAAGTCCTATTATTAACCTGGAAGCTACCTTTCCAACACTCTTGAGCGACCGAAGGCGACACAGTGGCAGAGGATATGCTAAGACCTTTCGTGTTCTTCCGCGACATGTGGCCTGTGACTTCGTAGCTTGGTACCCAGGCTAGAGTTAACCTGCTGGTTCTTGACAGCTCCTTTATTACATTGAGATAATGCAGAACCAGCTTAGGGTATTCGTCTTTGGTGCTTTATGTGCTGGCTGACTGTCAGACATTATATAAATTTTGACACCACGAATACCTCGACTAAGTATCTCGTGTGGGCAAAGTTCAATATTAATTATAATTTCTGCTTGAAAAATGGTTGGCACAAATCCATGCGCTTTTTGAAGCTTTAGTTTTGGTAGATAGACGCCCATACCTGCCTTAGCTACCATTTTGGACGCATCCGTGCATAATATAAGGGAACCCCTTTTGAAGGACTAATTGTTTGAGCGCCACTGCCCACTAGTTGCTACGATCACCTTAAATGATATTTCTTTCGGCATTATATCTTATATTGAGTTTAAAGCCTCTCTTCTTACCTGCATGTGAAAGGGGAGAAGGGCTAACATAGTTTCTAAAGCTGAAGTTTTTCAGGTGTGCATGGTACCAGTTAATCCTAGACTTGCAAGTCTTTGAAAACGTTTTAGTTTTATCTGTGCTATATTTTCATCTGCTGTTCGCCACCATACCAAATGTGCATATCGTCGGCTTAAGTGTGAGAGAACGTATCTACCAAAGAAGCCACTTTTGAGCTCAGTATACGAAATACCATAACTTTTGTTACAGTTAAAATTTTGTAAAAACCGATATATTGTTACTTTTCTGTTACCCTTTTCTGCTGAAAAAATTTAAAAAATCAATATGTTTTTAGAAATTGTACTGATTTATGCGTCTCCTGGAAAGTTATGTTTTTTCAGATACGTTCCCTCACACTTAAGCTAACGATATGTGATTAAGTGCTTTTAACCGCTTGAGGATTACAGATAAGTTGATGTTTTAGGACTACACCTAGATACGTAGCTTCTCCTAGAACTAGAATTCTAGTTCTATTCCCTCAAGGGTATGAGCTTTCAGTTTAAGCTTCCATTTGAGCACGAAGGGAACAATAACAGTTTTGTTAGGATTAGCTCGAAGTCCCTCCTGCCGGCACCAGATATGGACTATATTTAGGGCCTTTTTCATTTATTCAGGGATTCTTTGATCATGCCTGCCCTTGTTTATATTCATTATTTTATATTGTTATCTTCATCGGCATCCGTCAGCATAACTAGGAGTTCATCAATGAACCAGTGGTAATTGAGTTGGTATATTCACGCCCAAAGCAAGTACAGACGTTAATATTTTAAAAAGTATAAACGTCCCCTTCGCGAACACGCATATCGAAGAAATGCGCCCGGTATTATTATGCACGCTCCCGCTACAGGTTCAAAAATTTAAAAATATGCCTGCTATAAGGTATGCGCGCTCCCGATACAGTCACAACAATCTAAAAGTACGCCTACCATAAATGCACGCTTCTGTTACTGTGTTCTGGCTTTAACATATTCCAGATTGGTGATTCACCGCATGTGTTATGTGGTCATTGGCCACCTGATATTAAAATTGTGCCCAATACCCGATGACTCACAATAAATCATCACAATAATAATGATAACAATAACCTGAAATTTGTTGCTTTTATTCTTATATATTTTCCAGTTTCAATTATAATCTCTATTAATTCTAGTAAAAATAAGAGTCAACTGCACAAACGTTACCGCATACTACTGAGATAGTTTTGTTATTTCAGAAGTAGCGTCGGTCTTTAAATTTTAGTCTAGAAAAAGTGTGAGCTTGGTTTGAACTATTTCGTGCCTGCAGCAAGCTGCAATTTAAAATATATAATTTTTACTCAGACTTACCATGTCTCATTTGAGTGCCATTCAGGCGTTTTGGCGCTGTACATGCCGTTTCCTTGTAAACGTGATAAGAGGTTTGTTGCTTACAATTGTCATTCAAATCTTGTGACGTCAGTAATTCTTTGTGTTTATAGATTTGTGAGTTTATCAGATTTTTCATCAAATCGAAAATTCAAAATAAACTTTTTAAAACTCGTTATACTGTTGATTAAGAGCCAAAAGAGTTTCGTTTTTCTTAATCAAAAATGCTGATGATGTTGAGAAACTATTTTATATTTCTCACGTTGCTCGAGTTTTAAAAAGTTTATTTTGAATTTTTTTGCAAAAAATAGTTAAAAAAAAGTAAAATAACCACAACTATCAGTATTAACAGGCTTGTATTTACAGTAGACGCAGTTTCAGTTATACGATTCCTATATCGAAGAGAGTATTTCTCAAACTTTTCATTCAAACTTTTTCATCAGACTTAAACATTGAAATTTTAATGTAATAATGTAACAATGTAATGTAATGTAATAATGTAACAATAAAATAATCCGCTAAATTTATGAAAAATTCACTCTCTAGCTTCATTAAAAGCGAAAAATTATTGCTAAATTAAACAAGAAAATAGCAATTCAATTCTGACTCTGAAGGGGCCGCTTGCAAGCTATTAAACCCAATTTTTTTGTAGTACTGTACTCCTAAATCATGGTAAAAACCCTAGCATGTGTCAGAAACTAGAAAAATGTTTATTATCCAAACACGTGTAAAGCAGAATGGAAATGTGTTTTTAATTCCGAAGGCTATGACAACAATATCATATTTCTTAATCCAACAAACCAAATGCTTCTTTGTTGTTAGCCAAACTCTGTGTTTTAAGAACACCTTTCCACGTTCGACGTGTACAATATAAATACCAACAAATGATTTCAATAAATCAATTCAATTCTGTTCACCAATTCTACAGCACTGTCCGTTCTCGACATGAAGATTCTGTTAGCGCTTTTGATGGGAGTTCTTCTTTCTCAAGGAGTGTTTGGAAGTCCTCTCCCCGATGTTTCGATTAAAAACCTAATATCAAGGTTAATAACGGAGTGGGGAGTGGTAACAGCTGGAGATTCGACCACAGAAACCATTGTTGAGAGTGCAATTAAGCCGGATAATAATATCGTTACAGATATTACAAACCAATGGGATACAATTCAAGATGTAACTGTTGAACGAAAAACCAATATTACTAAATCCATTGATCACGGCCTCAAATCTTCCTTTAAGAGGGGAGAAAAAGTCTTTAGAACAACAAACATAGGCATAAAGAGTGCAAAGAAAACACTCGAACTGTCACTGAACATCATAAAACCAATTCTTAAAGTTCTGTTCAAAGAGACCCTTAGTAACTTTGATGAAGCGGTAAGAATAGTTATGAAACCAATTTTTGAAGTTCGGTTCGAACAAAATCTTAGTAAGGTTAGCGAAACGATAACAGCAATTGCAGATTTAATTCGGCCGATGGTTAAAGGATTGAAAAATAAGTACAAGCATTTATCTACGGATAACTTTAAAAAAGCAGCTCATTTAATAGAAAACGTTGTTGTAGAGAGTGCTGCTGACCTTACTGTATGTGCTGAGGAAATAGTTATGGCAATAAAGGATATTCATAAAGAGAACAAGCATACTGCCTATGAAGCATTGTCATCCGTAGGAAATATTACTGAGAAATTGGAAGTATGTTCTAAAAAATACGACTCGGACATAGCATCACTAACAAAGTGTATCCGGAAAGCTCGAAAGCAGCTTCCTAAACAGTCAGTTGAAGAATTAGTAGAGAAGGAAAAACATAAATCAGGAGATGAAACGCATTTAAGTTGTATGCTAAAGTCACTTGCAAAAATTAAGGAACGTGTAAATGTACTTGATACAGAAATTGCTAAAATTAACTAGAGAATAAACAATAATGTAAAAGTTCATTATGGTGAAAAACTGTCAGTAGAACGTGAATAAAAATTGTAAAGGGCTGAAGAAGAACGTCGTATTTCAATTTCACTTGATCAATTTGTATTTTAACTAAGAAAGTAACTTATTAACAATGGTACCAATTAAAGAATTTATTTATTCTTTTGAGTTTAAGTTTCTATTTTCGACATCCACCCCCCGCGATGAATTCTCCATTATTTCTAGCAGATACAGTAACTGAATCGGTCGGTGTAGTACCATTCCGATGCTTAATTTAATTTGATAAGCTCGAACTTTACTATCTCGGCCATGACATATTGCTTCAATGGCGCCAAAATGTCCGAACGTTCTAGGAAGAGAAAGATCGTGACCCAGTACAATGGCACCCTTGGTAAACGTCGATGACCTTTTATAAGGTTTTGGTGCAGGGATCGAAGCTGCTTGATGTAATACGAAAACTATCGGTTTTTAAAAATTGATAAACCTCTGCATCTCTCTTTCCATTCCTCTCGTAATCCTTCACATGTCATCGTGCTAATGTTCGAGGTTTCCGTAGAAGCTGGCATTGGTTGTAAGAAAATGGACTGGAGCAAGTTAGGTTAATTTGAAATGATCATACAACATACATACGTCAGAGGTCGTGAAGTCATAACGTTTTCTACCTTAACTAAAAGAGTACTTGGTTGATTAAAATTTAGAGCAGAATGACCAAAACCTGCTTTAATTGAGTCCTTCACAACCTTGATCAGCACCTCCCAGAACCCGCTCCACCATGGAGCTCGTTCAACAATAAACCTCCAGCGTATTTTATTGCCACAAAGAAAATTTGAAATGTGTTTACATGATATCGTTGTACTTTAGTTACGAAGCTCAACAGCTGATTTCTTAAAGGTAGTTGCATTGTCTGAATAAAATTCGGAAGAAATACCTCTATTGACGATGAATCATTGAATGGCCAATAAGCAGCTTCCGGTGGGCAAACTTGTAAGTTCCAGATGGATTTCGCTAAAAGCCGCGCAAGTGAAGTGCAGAACTTGGCACTGGAGCGAATGGAGGTGCGGCTTCAGCCTTCAAGACCTTGTTTTTTGCGTTAAAAGCGAAAACTGCCTCCCTTCCATTATAAATGGCGCTTGTTAGAAACCAATCGAGACCACATATCCAATTTGCAGATTCCACCAACTCCTTTGGACTAACACGTCTAGGTAAGTAATCCATAAGGTTTTTACTGCCAACACAATGTCTCTAGCTTCTTATATCTGTAGTCCATCGTATTTCTAGTACTCTCGTAAGGATTACAAAGTTTTTGATATCCTATGATTCAATGGAGCGCAATCTGAGAATCTCACAATTGTTTCACTGTGGGCGGATTCATGTATGGTTGCCAAACTGACTGTATTTACACTGATTTTAGTCAGTCCTTTGATAAGCTCACTCTTCTATCATTGCTTTTAAATTGGCTAAGTTCGGTTTCCCGCCCTCGTTTATTGTTTGGATTAAATCATATTTATCTTATAGGTTCATTCTGGCGTTCCCCAGGGCAGTTATCTAGGTCCATTGTTATTCATGCGGATATTTCGTATTTGCTTCAAAGATATTAAGATGATTCTCCCAATCAAATCTAATGCTGATTGTGAGATTTTGCAACCAGAGTTGCACATTGCCTATGATTTTACCATAAAGGCAAAGCTTACAAGTTACAAGTTTATGTGAAGGTTACAAGTTTAAGTAGGTGATGTCTCGATCAAAAGTTTCAGGACGCTGGGATTCCGAAACTTTTAATCGAGGCGGTCTTCATAAGACGAGGAATAACAAAAGATGGTAAACTAGGCATTTCAAATTCGTATTGATTTCCTAAAGAAAGATTCCCGAAATTTGACGGTGCTTTCCTAATCTGACCTCAGAAGTGACTTTAAGCTCTTGGATCGCTCGTTGTGGTCTGCAAAAATTAGGCAAACAATTAAACAAATGACCGCCGAAAAAGCGATAGAAGCGTGACAAAACAACCATCGATGCTTCAGAGGAATTCGCCGGAATTTATAGAAAATGTTATTTAACTTCCAGATCAACGCTGAGTTAGATGGGGTACATCTTTATAAAAAACCGAAGCATTTTATCGCATTTTTATCGAATGAAAATTTTTAATCTATCCAGCTCAGATTACTACATATCGCAATACCGAAGACGTTTAGAGAGTCCGAATTGGGTATATTTACAGCGTCGACCAAAATGGGTGGACGGTCGAGGATCGTAAAAATTGCGTTGTTTAACCATCCAAACATACGTTCTCGATTGATCTTTTGCAGAGTTTCTACAAGAATTCACTACGTAATTAAAAATTACGCAAACTCAAGGCTGCTATCATCGGCGAAACTGTAAAAAGGACTGAAAATGAGTGATAAAAGGTTTTTAATAAAAAGAAGAAATAAGGCTGCTAAAACAACCGAACTTCACAGACAATAATTTTGTACACACCCGGTCAAAAGTTTGGAGCACCCTAAATATACTATACATTTGGCAAGTTTCAAAGTTCTCCTTCAGACATAATTATATTCTATTGTGTTAATAAGTGATTAAATAAATCGTCGGGGTAGCAAGTGATAATATGTCGGCCGACCAATCTGGTGATCCCAGATTCGAATTCCACCGGCGGCGACCCATGGTTCTTTTCTACTGACAACAGATTGCAATAAATGGAAGTGTTTCGGAATCCACTTGCAATCGTTGTCTGGAATCAGGTTAAGTTTTTCTCCCGCCACATGCCCCACAAGAAGTTACGCGAACTAGGTGCATCAATATTAAGCTACTAGATCAAAGTAAGCTATATATTTCTTGGTTCGCCTTCGATGTTTATGAGCGATTCACCTCCTGCATGGATGACCTCTCGGGAGCCTTGATGCCTTTCGACGAGTTATTGCTTTTCGGCGACCATTACCAGTTTAGAGTCAGCTGGGAGCTCTCTCACTCGAAGGACGGCTTGGTTCCTACTTTTCTGCCTGTCAATAAAATTACTTTCTCTTTTATAGATAGCCTAGCTTCTTCAGGCTTGACGCAGGCTTAGCAGATTCCTCAACCTAGTCATCTTTACTGACCTGTGATTGGAGTAGCGTCCTCAAGAAATATGAAATTAATGATGTCATAAGATATTTCTATAATTTGTTGTCTACCGGTTTTACTTACTGCGTCCCCATATTTAAGTCTAAAATCATATGATCTAATTAGCATTTCGATTGCATTTCGATGCTAGTACAGAATAAGTTTCCTAATTGATAAATGATAAGAATTTTGTACCTAGATGATTCTCTGACTACGATGATTCCCTCTTGTTGTATAGAGTACGGTGGCATAGTAGGTTCCTGTTAAGAATTTTCTAAAGGGGTATGGGGCTAATTTCGTAATATGTTACCAGATTTGGATAATTCTGTTTCCATTGTTTAGAGTGCACTATCTCTGCAACTTAAATTGCTTTATTCGTACAAGCAGCATTTTTCGAGTCGTTTATATGAAGACACTAAAAAGTAAAAAATAAAATTGCTTCTTAAAAAAATGTAAACCAACTTCACAAAAAGCGCTAAGAAGCATATAATAAATTTTATTTTATGTTATGCTTATTTTATTTTTATTTTATATATTACGCCATTTTAAAGTCGGTGCAAATTAAACAAATCGAAGATACTATATAAAACTACCTATACGTTTCAGCTCAGGGGATCATAAGGAAGGAGCATTAAATACTTTTGTTGTAGTTGTTTTGTTTGTTTAATTTTCACCGACTTTAAAATGATATTAGCTATAAAATTAAAAATTATTTTATGCCTTTTAGCGCTTTTTGTGAAGTCAGTTAATTTTTTTATCTTAAACTATTTTATTTTTGTCTACACACTGTCACAAAAGATTGCAACCTCAAAGCATGAATTGTATCGTGTGAATCTAACGGCCGCTTTAAAGTGATCGCCTATGGGTTACTAGTTGACTTATCAAAGTTCTGAATCGTTCAATTAATTTTCCGTATTCAAATTCGTTAATTTATTTGTAACCTGCTAACTGGAAATTTTTACCACCAAAACAAAAAAAAAATGAAATTAAGCGGAAAATTGTTAAATTGACAACCCTCCAATTTATTTGCAATAATGGCCAACTTACTTACCACTTGCCCTTAGCTAAAAATACGTTCGGGTCCGCGGAGATCAAACCGCGTAAAATGGTAAAAGATCTATAGAAGGTTCGATAAATTAATTTAATTATTAATTATTTTTATTGTCACAAAGAAACGCCATATCTCATTAGCTAAGCTGTTTCTTGTCAATTTTGAGGTGAAATTCTTTTAAAACACCTGCCGAGTTAAATGGAAATGTCTTTGTTAATGACACTCGTGCACAAGCTGTGCCAACAATACCATATTTGATAATGCAACAAGCCAAATGTTTCTGTTGGTAACCGAAATTCGAGCTTTACAAACACCTTTCATACTAAACGTGAACAATATAAATACAGACAACTGACTACAACAAATCAGTTCAATTTTGTTCACCACTTTCACAACACTGAAATGAAGATTCTATTAGCACTTTTGATTGGGGTTCTCCTGTCTCAAGGAGTGTTTGGAAGCCCCCTTCCTGATGTTTCAACCGAAAAACTAATAGCGAACTTAATAAAGGAATGGGGAATGTTAACAGCTGGAGATTCGGACACAGGCACCTTTGTTGGGAGTGCAATTAAGTCGGCTGATAATATCGTTAAAGTTATTACAAAAAATTGGGATTCAATTAAAGACGTAATTGTTGAACGAGTTACGAATATTACTAAGTCTATTGATGACGGCCTCAAAATTGCCCTTATGTTGGGAGAAAAATCATTCCAAGATGTAAACTTAGATATGAAAAGTCAGATGCAAAAACTTGAACATTCACTGAAGATAATAACACCAATTCTTGAAGTTGGATTGAAAGAGAACCTTAGTAAATTCAATGAAACGATAAGAGATGTCACCGTTGCAATCGAGCATTTGGGCAATGGAATAAAAAAAAAGTACAAGCATTTATCTGAAGAGAACTTAAAAAAAACAGCTCACTTAATAGAAAAGTTTATTGAAGAGAGCAGTGCTGACCTTGCTGCATGTGCTGCGCAAATAGTTACACCAATAGAGGAGGTTTATTCAGAAAACAAGCATGCTACCTATGAAATATTGTCATCCCTTGGAAATATTACTAACGAGTTAGTTGCCTGTTTTAAAGAAAACTATTCGGACATAGTAGGTCTTACAAAGTGTGTCCGAAAAGCTGGAAAGGAGCTTCCCAAAGAGTCAATTGATGCATTAGTAGAGAAGATAAACGAAAAATATAAATCAGGAAATAAAACGCATTTAAGTTGTTTGATAAAGTCACTTGCCAAAATTAAAGAACGTGAACATGTACTTGAGACTGAAATTGCTAAAATTGTTGCAAAAGATACTGGTGACACAAATAATCAAGTAGAAGATCTTCACAATGAAAAACTGGAAGAAAGCACATAAGGTCAGTAGAACGCAAGTCAGGAAATTGAAGGTTCTCGCTTAAGTGAATAAATGGAACATAAAATCATTATCCCGAAAACTAGTACCGTGCAAAGCTTCTTCAAAATGTTTTTCCAGTTATTCTTTATTAATTTTTAATGTCAGTACGCAGTAATTTTTAAAATAATATCTTTATCAATTTTATTATTAATTTAATGGCAAAATAAAGCTCAATTTCGACAAACAAACGCATTCATGTTTTGTTCTACAATTTTGTCTATGATATTTCAAAAGGGATATATAAAGTCATAGCCTTCCCTTCGGACGAAAGGAATTAAAAAAAAAGAAATGAATCAAAGTTTAAGTAAGCATTAGAACCTCTTTAGTACTTACAATACATTTGTAACTTCAAAACTGAATTAAAGGAGCATACACATACTACCTACATTCACTCCTAAGCCGTCTTACTAACTCACAAAATATTTAATTACAAGGCACCTACACCTACAGGTGAGCTGTACGTTTTTATAATAACCAGTATTCTTTTTTTAATTCACCACCTTATAACCCACCACGTATCCACCAGCCCACTCATCATCCGCCATGTGTAGTACAAGTCACCTCGTAATTAAGTTGCAGGTGGGGATCACTTTCTTATAATTATCCGATATAATCCTTTGATTCAGTGGAGCGATATTGTAATCGTTTCGAATCGATACAATGTCGCTCTAGGAGCAATTCAATGTCCTCCAGGAGGAGGATATAATATTTGGAAAATCACGATCCGCTCCGGAGGGGCCGATATTTTCATAATACTCCAGGCCGAATCGATACGTGGAGCGGAACGCTGCACAGCATACTTCGAATAAAAACTAGAGGCTTCAATGTGAGAGAAAATTAGATTAGTGGTTGTCCCCTTTAAGGGGGGTTTCGACCTTCAAATTATCAAAGAATCACACAATTTTTTTTCTCTTATTTCTAAAGCAAATATCACCAAAAACAAGTTCTCACTGTGCTCGGAGCGTAATTCAATTTCATAGGTTATTTTTATAGGTGTACTAAATCACCTAGAGATGGCCTTTTTGGAGTTTTAAAACTTTAAACACGTTTTTCTCAAAACCACGTTTTTTTGACTGTTTGACACGACATGTAAAAAACTACTGGAACGATTGCTCTGACTTTTGGAAATAGGATCTCATGGATCGCTTTTGAATTTTCCGATGAATTTTCCACTTTCATACAGTAAGTTATCCTATTTTTTTTAGGTCATCTAGCCGGCCGATATCATGTCAACCACCAATTTTCAGCGTGTTTTTCATAACGGTCCTATAGCCCAAAAATGGCTTATAAAAATCTAAATTTTTTTTCCATCTTAAAACATCAATAAACTATCTGAAAAGTTTCAAATATCTAACTTTTTTCTTTATATGTAAAAAGAGTTAAAATTTGTTTTTGTTTTGAATTTGAAGGTAGAAAACCTCCTTAAATCAATGACATGATCACTTGAAAATATATTATGAAACGCATTACCGAAGGAGTTTCTTTTTGTAAAATGTATTTATTTATATTTGTATGCTTCCTTTTTCAATTGGGAGAGAATGCAAGCTTATAAAAGACTTTACTGTCATTAAAGAGGGCTGCCGTGAATATATTAAAGGATGTAACTTAAGTTAAGACTTAAGTAAGTCTTTAAATAGTGCAGCGGAGATAGAACAAATCTTCTCTCAATCTTATCCTGCATTGAGAAGGCGTTCTCAATTTTCTCAGCAGAATAGATTTAACTAATACATACATACTCATTTAGGTAGAAATAAATCGCGCAGCATAGCAATTATTCAACAAGATGATAAATTCCTTAAATTTGAAACTTCGAAAAAAATCATAATATTTAAAAATTCCGTGAAAGTCGTAAAATAAATTTTACAGTGTAAATATACAGAAAAGATAATTTGGGTTAACGTGCGGTTTCATACTCCTCGTAAATTATGTACTAACTGAAATCTCTGCGTGTACATGATAACTTGCCTCCAAAAATATGTGAAAACGTGAAATTTACTAAACTTCTGTTTTTATTTACATTTTCCCTCTAGACATATCATGCTGTTAACTGGAAAACTTTTGCATAATATACGTATTCGTATATGAGTCGTAGAGTAATTCAGCTTGGAGGATACCCACCCAACACACCACTCTTGTAATATAAAACTCTGCAGAAAAAAGTAATTTAAATAATTTTCTTAAGCGAAAAATCTCTAAAGATTTTTATTCATAAATATTTTTTGGGATACCATCTTAACAGCTTTTCACATGCTGAAGTAACAGTTAAATTTATGATGGAAATGCAGGTCCAGGAAAATTTTATTAATGCTTTCATAAATTTAAGTTACCCGGGAGAGAATGTGATTAAATTTCCCTCACTTTAAAGTTAAAAATTGCCATGTATTTGACATAGATATTTCCGAAAAAAACTATGTTAAAAATTTAATGATATTTTGTTCCTGAATCAACACTATGTTGTTTTAGATGCCAATGCCTGGACTTTAGGGAAGTTAGCATTGTTTTCGATTCAAGTCGGCAAAAAATAGGGTAATGATTGGGCCATCACGTCAGATTTTTGAGATATTTGAGATTATCTACTCGAAAAAAATAGACTATGGAAAACCTACTTATGTCAGCTTACTGTGATTTCGTCGATTGTTATGACAGCTTTTTGGCGTTGTCTTCATCGTTAAATGAAAAAACTTATAACTATCCATCTACAATGTGGAATAACGGGTCCTTGAATTGCAACGCGTCCGATACTGCCGATAACTTTGCGTTGTTCTTCGAGAGCGCCTTTTCTTCTAGCAATTTCGCGCCTTCCCTGGAAGAGTTTGATCATATCCAGGAGCGCCCTGATGTCTCTATTCCTTTGCCCAATATATCACGTGATATTATCATGGATAGTATCAGGGAACTTAAACTGGACTTTTCCTTTGGTCCTGATGGGTTTTTTTGCATGTTAGCTAACAACTAAGAGACGCTACTGCTTCGCTAAAGCTACATACGTTTAGTTTGAACTATTTTTAAATAATTTGAACATTTTGAATAGTAACTTTTCATAATGCCTGCAGTAGCTTGGCAAAAATTCAAAGCTCGACAAAATTATAAAATGCAACAAAGTTATTTCCCTGGAAAATGTAAAACTGTAATTTACAGATGCATTAATGTGCAAAATAAAATTGCCCCGTTGTAATTACCGTTCTCCATTTCACTTAAATGCATTTGTAAATGTTGATTGTAACTTAAAAATCATTTAAAAAGCACTTTAGAAACTCGAAGTGGTGCAATGATAAGCCTGAAAATGCAAATTAATACCCAGACATCGCCTCCTTTACAACTCATAAAATTCCACTCAAAATGTAATCAACGTGTCTTGCAAGTAACCAGTTCATGGTGGTGAGAACAACAATAACGGTCGCTATCTAGGAGTCATCCCTTATCATCATTTGCACCTTAATCAAGCTATTGTTAGGGATGTCACGGCGAGCCATCTACAAGTAACAACAACCCCTTAATGAAAGTCCTTGCAAGTATCATATTATCGCCGACGACATTTTTTTTTAAAGCGCACTGTATAAGACTCTCACCCTTAAGAGTCATGCTCATCAATGAGACAAGACAGGTCCCAAGTGCATGTGCATCCTGGGATTGTCCTTTTCATCAAGCAGAAAGGTTTGCAACGCGTCATGAATAAAATCATTACACAAGTGGGCGGCAGTAAAAGTTTATAAGAACCGTAAATGACTTCGAGACCATGTTCACGTCAGTGGGTACTCATGTTGTTTCTCTAAGGTTCTTACAAATTTATGATTATCCACAAACTTGGGGCAGGAGGGACAACACAGAATGGCCGGAGGTCGACAGGAGTCTCGTGTTACTCGCAACAACCGGTATATTCTCAAAAGATTTTATTTACCAGAATTGGTTTCGTAGAGGGATATATTTACCCCTACGGCCGGACCCTTTTCACCTGTGCTTATGACTGCCTTGGTTGGAATATTTGTGAGGTGTACAACGCAACTTTTTTGCCTACACACAATGGAAGGACCGTACTTGTAATGAAATTCAGAATTTACGAGTATTCGCAAAACAGTGTTATTTAGGTTACGACAAATTATACCGTTCTTATATTGAATCAAATGGTGAGTGGGGATATGCATGGAGCTTTTTACTAATTAATGTCAAAGACCTTCACATCACTGATTCCTTGCGTACATAATAAATGAAGAGTTCTTTATCTTCTTCAAGTCTGTCCATATGCAAAACAGTCAAAAATGCATATTCAGTGTTGAGCTTTACAGTCGGCTTAACCACATAAACCAGAACAATAAATTGCAAGTGGTATTCAGCCAAAAGTGTTTGTAGTATATTTTGAGTTGAGAGCAGACTGACGTCGACATCTCTACACGACCAAAGGATTTTACGGAAACTTTTCCAGACGACATCGCTCTCTATGAAAGTGATGAACAAAAACAAGAAGCGCTTCTGCTGAGGATCATACCCACATCTCCGTTTATCATGAAGATGGAATCAAAGCAGCATCTCCGGCTCTGACAGTTTTTATCAGTTCTTATAAACATTCGTTCTAGTTACGTCACACCCGACCCTCCTATGACAACCGAACCGAAGAAGTGTGACTGAATGCTGTAAAGTGAAAAAAGTGACAGTTTTTAAAGGACTCGAGGAAGAGGTAGCAAATATTGCTCGGTTTTATATCACACGTTTATCTTTCCCTTTTTGTCTGAGAAATAATAAAAATTTCGAATCACCAGAACAGTTTTGTGACATATAACATAAATGTGGAAGCAAAATATTTCATAGCATATATGAGTACTTACCGCAGCATACGTTATCCTCCCGTCTACTTTTGTAGCTTTTGACGAAGGATTTGGTTTTTATTGCTTTAAGCGAAAGCGTTTTGAAGTGGCAATGTCAAAGCGACTTTGCTTTGTCCTCCATTAGTTTCACATGTTGTGCTTCTTTCGGTAGATGAACGAACTTTTATAGAGAACGTGAGGGTACTTTGATATCCGCATCAAAAACATTGTTAGCGCCACTTAGTATTGACGTAAATTACGCGAGTGAACTACAGTCCTCTTTCACATAAGAAAGTTAAAAGTTGCACTAAAATTCTACGGCCTCGTAACTAAACGTCAAACCCAATAAAAATTTGCAATCAATAAGTTAAACTTCGTGAATAGTTTTCAACTAGAATAAGCTTTAGCAGTCGCATGACTCAGAATTCTGTTCTGGGACCTCAGTTTTTCCCTCTTCACCTAATTTGTTTGGAAAAAGCTTCATATTGTGAAAAGAAAGCAAACTTTTTTGGTAGTGAGATCGTAAATATGTTTGGTGAACTTTTTGAAGAATATTTCAAGGACAGCCTTACTTTTTTTAAAGTGAAACATCTTCTGCGCGGTAGGGTAAGTTTGTATGAGAGTGGGTAAGTTTGTATGAGTGGGATCTAATTATAACTTTATCCAGGAACAAAGTAGTTATCTGTATCCTAGGGGTATAGCCCTAAGAAGTATACTTCATTAATGTGATTCCCCTCACCTCAGAGTGCTTGATACACCTCGGTCTTGGCAATTTTCTAACCGAAAATACACTTAAGAAGCAGTTTCCAATATGTCTGGTAGTACTGAGTTTGAAAGATTGAGCATTTCAGGTCGCCGCTTCGTCAAGAGGAGTCAAATCAGGTAACCCTTATGCGCATTCTTATGAACCCCTTCGACCAATCCATCTTTCCCGAATAGCGATTTGCACAAAATCAATCAAGATCTTGATTTTGCTCGATTTCGAACAGTTTTTGTTATTGGATTTTTTCATAAATTCACTCGGGTCAAGTGATTTTATACATATTTTAGTGAAAAATAGTTCACCGAAATGTTGGTTTGACGGTATAAGTTATCAGAATACTGATATTTTGTTGGATTAACATATCGTTTTCGTATTCTTGCGTACTCGTACAGCAGCTAAATATAAGTTAACGCTTTGGTGCTACTACTGAGGAAGAGCTAAAGGAGTTTAGCTTATCCTTATCAGAAACGTTGGTCGAGTTTATCAAGTGTGATATTTCTTGATTGTGGTCGAGTTTTGAACAGTTTTTGTTTTTGGATTTTTTCATTATTTAACAAATGTCATACACAAACAGCATAATGCGCTGGAGCTCCATCTTTTTGAAACTATACATGATCAAATGCATTTCAAACGATTGGCACTGCAGGTATTATTTCATCATTTAACATATTTAGAGTTTCTACTTGTACTGATTAAAAGAATATCCCATCCAGTAAGGATTTTTATGAGATGTAACTTCGTAACGTAACTAACGTCAGAGAAGCAGGTCCAGAAAATATTATTATTAACCTTATTAACATACCGTTGCATCATAACTTCGCAAAATCCAAGTCATCTCCTACAAGCTCTTATACTAGTTTAATATTATAGGGATGGTAGTTATGCATCTTCATAACCTTAAGAAGTGATTGTTGATTTATTCCGACGTGTTGAGCTACTTTTCTGCTCGGCGTATTTTTTGTTTATTTTTTTTTTTAATGTTATAACACCTTCAAAGACTTTTCATCATTTGTCGCAGTTTCAGGTCTTCCAGATCTTCCTTCGTATTTAACCGAAACAGTTCGACAAAAACGATTAACTGTTCGACATATTGTAGATTTACAGATAAGTTGACAATCTGTATAAATTCGAGACAACGATTGTAAGTGGATCCACAATTTAAAGTGGAAAATTATTAAAAGTCTTTGGATATGTTGTATTGATTATTTTTACATATTAATAATATGAAAACTTAATCCTACTCCTCGTCCGTCGTGTCTTTCTTGCAATTTAGGCATGTGAAACAAGTATTTCCCGTGCGGACACATTTATCATGTGCGTTATTGTCACAGGAAATACATTTTTTCGCTGAATCACTTTTTCTGATTTTGTTGTAGCGCACGCAGCACATTTCTTTAGAATCTGAACAACTCAGACTCTTTTTTTCTTTTCACCTTTCGCGTCCGGCTCATGGACGAAATTACCCCGGTCTCCCCTACAGCGGTTTCATCATTCGCTTCTTCCTTAATTATTGCCTTCTTCAGATATTTGCGTTTTTCCCCAGTAGCAAAAAAGACCCACTGCTACCTTGTTCAGGGAGAGGGGAATAAGAAGAAAACGCATATATACACATATATGTCACGTGTCTTCGCTCCCCATTTTCCCGCCGAAATTCCCTTTTTTTTATCTCACCGAGCGCGAGCCCGGCCCGAGATTGGCCTTTACCTCGCCAATAATTCAAGATCGTCATCACCTTGACGAGACCCGGACCGAGATATTCCAAAATCTCTGTCTTGTTTGGGTGCCATGAAGCCCTACTTGAAATATATTTTGTACGAAAACTCAATGTAGGAAATCGATCAAATTATGTTATATAAAATCTATCGTTTTCTTTTTAAAGTCTGTACAAGGGCACAGAATAGAATAGAATCACGACGATACAATACAATACAGGGATTTTAGAAAAGCTTACTTATTAAATTTGTAAAACAGGTTCCGTTCGCGACTTAAACATTTAACGTGTGTAACAAAGTGCAAATATAATTAATTTCGTTTCTCGATTTCAGATAAAAGTAAATTCAATTTTATTTTAACATAATGATCTCATTAACATTCGAATAAAATGAAATTACCAGTAAAATAACATAAATTGCTTTTCTCTCGTAATTGACAGTGAATTTTTACAATCATTTGCCAATATTGACGATTTGTGGCGCAAAAATTACTTTACAATAATTGTAATTAAATAATCCTTAAATTTGTGCATTTGTATGTATTCTCATTTCCAAACATTAATGAAATTTTCTTCGAATTTATTTCGAATTGCATTGATGTTGTAATTTATATAAATAAAAATAATGAATTGAAGAGCTGCTGCCTGTATGCAACTTTTTGGCACCGTGTGATGTATAAGGTCTTTAAGTTTCAAAGTTTTACTTGTAATCTGGAAGTTTGAGAGACTTTGATATACGACAACAAATGAATGATTCCTCTTCCGCTGAAGTTATTAGGGGAAAGCGCAATTTGAATTTAATTGGTAAACTTACAAAACTTCTTACAATAGCAACAAAACTGAAGTCGATGCTATAGAATAAAAAATCAATCAATGTCTGAACATGAAACTGAAAGCATATCATCAAATGATTCTTTTGAAGATAGGAAATATCAAATTTCATTTGCTGGTAAAACTTGTCGATTCAGATTTCCTATTTCGACCGAACTTTTAAAGTGCCTGAAAAAAAGAAGAGTATAATTTCCATATAAAAAATGTTAATGACAATGATAAAGTTATTCTAAAGCCTAAATTTTATTCTTTTAAAATGTTGTTGCACGTCGGCAACAAATTTAACTTGCAAAAATTTTTCTCCTCCATGCTTTCAACTTGTTGGTTATAAAAATTCATATGAATGAAATAGTGCTTATCGAGATTTGATTAAGCTTAACATTTGCTTCTCATGACTAATTAAATTACTACAAACAAATTGCAAAACTATCAGTTATGAATTATGTAATTTCCTTAATTATGAACAATCACTTGTCACAGTTCTGATAATTTTAGGACTTCATCGGAGTAGCGCCCCTGTTTTTGTATAAAAAAAATATAGAAAGGCTTTTCTAATTTACGTGTAAATTGTTCAAAAATTAGTCCACGAAGTTTTATACCGAAATTCCGAAAAATGAGTGCGTGGCGCTTTTTTGTCGAACGTGTGGAGTAGTCCGCACCTAGAACACGTTTTCTGACAAACCTTGTTTTGGAAATGGCGTGCAAGATTGCAAAAGAAAAAAAGCGCTCAAACGAATTTTCTTATTTTTTGCACAGATCCATAGAACAAACACTCATGAAAGTGACAGTCTCGGTTTGAAATTGGTTATTAGAAAAAAAAGCTTGCAAAAAATCGGATTTTTGACATCCCGGTGATATAGATTGTTAACGAATTTTTTGTTTGAAAACTGAAAACTGTCAATCTCAATTTGTTTACGATTTAGTTGTAGAAAGAGTTCCTGTGTCTCTATATGTTGCGCCATTTGCCTCTGCGTTGAGCACATACTTCACTGTGAAACGTTACAGTGCGTTATAAGGGGGGGCCCAGGGGGGGGGGGGGGTTCAAGCAATGCGTTACATAAAATTAAGTTTTTGTTAAAATTAAAAGTCCTAACTCTTAACTCGTGACTCACGGCTCATATGGTATATCTACACTACACATATTTTTTTTACATACAAAAAAGTCGCAACACCGAGTATACAGAAGTATATATATGGCAAATAACGTAAATAAGCCATGTACCCTAAGAGTCCGACCGTTGCGGTCAAGCATGAGCTTACGAATTTCATGAACACACCTTAGGGCCAAAGTGGCCTGAAATTTCGTTTCATTTGCATTGTTTCTTATTCCGGTATTTTGCGCAACATAATTGACATTTTTAGGGGTAAAAATAATCATCTGAGTGTTACGTAACGTTGGGGGGGGGGGGGGAATGCGAAACGTTTAGGCCATTTATTTTGTTGTTGTATAGAGCACGATCCCTCATTGCTAATAATCAAAAAATATGTTTCTTGAGTAGAGTGAAAAGAGTGAAGGTCTATCTTCGTATCGAGTGGACAGAGTTGGATAATTCTTTTTCTGATGTGTAGAGTATTTTCCCCTCAACATATTAACACATAGACCGATTCGGATGATTCTCTTAATGTTATATAGAGTATAATCCCCCATTGCTAATCCGAGGATAAATTGTGCACTAGATTGGTGGTGGGAGGAGGGATGACTAACTTCGTAACGTGTGGGCTGATTTGAATGATCCTTCTTTTGCTGTGTAGAAAATGTTGCCTCACTGGTAACACGACAAAAATTTATGGTGGGGGGGTGTTGTGCGCTACCCAAATTTCTTAATGTGCACACCTGGTTGGATTATTTTTTTTTATTGTATACAGTAGTATCCCCCATTGCTACTCTGTGGAAAAATGTTGACCTAGGGTTGGCATGGTCTAACCTTGTAACGATTTAGGCGATCCCGAAAGCATAGAGTATCTATTTGCATTCGGACAAAAATTGTGGTTTGTGGTGAAAGTTGGAGGCATACACCGATTTTGATTCGGTTGTACAGAATACGTTCCTGATTGATAAATGATAACAAAATAAAACAGGGGTTGTATTGATCATTTAAGAAAAACGCTTCCAGGATGCCTTTTTCTCTTGTACTTTTCTGGAAAGTTAGTAGGGCATGTACTTAATAGCGTACAGTTGATGGGAACATTTGAGTTTTTCATGCATTTGTTCTACCATTGCTTGTGATTTTAAAATAACGAGGTCTAATAGTCAGCTAGTAATTGTAAAGGCTCTTTAAAATTGTGAGACTGCGGAAGTACTTAAAAGAATAACTTTAGTATTACTCGACTGACTTGTTAAATATTAGTAATAAAGTAAGGGAAATTTATAAGTTATAACAATATTAAGAAAGAAAAAAATTCACGAACGCTCCAAAATAGTGATCTATTCGTGAATTTAGCGCTAATCCGTTAGTTCCGTGCTACTGAAAAATATATTCGTCTTCAGGAGATTCCAACAAGGGAATCAAAGGGCGCAATTCCTTTTCGACAATTGAGGTACTAAATACATCTTACCGTATTACTAAATAATAAATAATACACAAGCATCTAATCGTGTGAAACAAAGTCTTTACAATATAGTGATAAAATAAAACATTTTTTATTTATAATAACAAATTTAACAGTGGGGAATTAATTAAATCTATTTGCTCATTAAGTTATGGTTGTTTAAATCTTAACGCTTTCTTAATTTCGAAGGATTTTATTGCATCGAAATTTATACTTTTATTTTCAACATGTAATATATTTTTTTTTAATTATCAATTCAACACGTGTGTCCTGATAATATACAATGTGAAGCCATAGCGGAGTCACGTTTTTTATTTCTATAAGATCTTAAATGAATGAAATTTCTATCCGTTTGTCCGATATAAATACAGTCATAGTCATTTTATTTATTCTCATAAACATCCAATTTTTGCAGTTTACTTTTTGTTTGAATTGACTAGAATGTTCTTTAATGTTGAATTATTAAAGAACTCGCTATTACAATTAAGAGTTTTCTTTAAAAATGTAGCAATCTTATATGAAGTGAAACCTATGAAAGCCATTTTAAACCAGGATTTTTTCTTGTCATCTAAATTCACAAGGAAAACTTTTTGGTTTTTTCACAACTATACTGTCTCTTAAATTTTCGGGGCAATAATTATTTTTAGCTATATGTTGTTTGTCGTCATTCATTCTTTAAATAAAAGAAAAATAGTTTAAACTACCGCCGTTTCATTAAAAAAAAACAGGAAACAACGCTAGGCACGACGATGGCTGATTTCAGATTGGTATTAAAATAAATTTATTTTTTATTTAAGATAATTTTCACCAACATTTCCGTAAGACCATTGGAAGGGAGTTATATTTCATACCATCACATCTAGGATAATATCTTTGTACAAAACCAGAGGACATGGTATTAATAGGAAAAAAGCTGCACGACCAACCTATATACGCTGGTTTTACTAGATATCTGCTATACTTGTTTATAGAGTTGGATCAAATGATCAATTGATCCTCTGGTTCCAGCGTTCGAGCTCCAGAGTTTCACGTAAGTTTAAAAAAAAAATTAAAAATAAATCTATTTCATCTCTGGGATGTTGTCTAGCTCTCAAAAATAAGACATTCAATTTCCCTCGTCCCCCTTACCCTAATTCCCTTCCGGCGAAAACCATGCTAACGCATCAAAGGGTTGGACCCTATGGCGGGTCCTAAACATATCTTTTATTAAAAACTGGTGTAAAAATAATTGAAAGTCTAATCAATAAAATTTTTTCCTTATCCTATTCATAAATAATTAATTATTCCTTCACAAAAATTGATAATTTTTTTTAACACAGCCAGACAGACAGACAAGCAGCTAAAAATTGTATAAATTGCTGTTTTGGTCTCTATATTGCAATCTCCACTGTGATTATAATTTTAAAGAAATGTTACCGTTTTATTATATATATAAATAGAATAGATAAAGAGAATTGGCCGTGTCATGTCCAAATTTCCACTCAGCGCTTTCTGCGTCCCAAACCTAAAAATAATAATTTTCATTTTTAGGAAAAATATTTTAATACATTTGAAAGGCACTTTTTTTATTCCATTGAAAGTTTCTGAGTTTTAGGTTCATTTAATCCAATGATATAACAATAAAATAAAGTAGAGCACTGTATTGGAAATGGTGAGTCTTTTATGACCAAAACAAGCGTGAATACGTAGTACAAACGTTTTCAAGGGGGCCGTGAATACATTGTAGGGCCGAATCACTATCAAAGAGGTTGTTGCTGATAATGCCAATCATACGGCAAATTTTTTTTAACGATTTGCCCGTAAGATTTCCGTGAAGCGTTGACCCATATTAACAGCGTTATGACGCCATAGCCTCAGTATTCCCTGGACATGGCCTCCTGCGACATCTTCATATTCCCCAAAGTGTTATGTATGTAGGTATTGAGGTTATAAGGGCAGAATCCCTGAAGATACTAAACGACATACCGAAAATTGCGTTTAATATTCTGATTTACGAAAATGCTGGTACCTATAAATCGTGTTGCGACAATCAACGACATTAATTTTTACGGAACAGCGCGGTGAGTCGAATAGGTGCTTGGCTGTTTCAAAGGATATTCCGAGCATAGAATTCACAAAGCTCAAAAGTATTATAACGATTTAAAAAAAAATGTTTGTGACAAAGTTGTTTATTTTTACCCAAAGACAAAATGGGGGTTCCTATTTAATATTTTAAAGTTGCGAAACCCACCCCCCCCCCCCCCCCACAATACTTGACAGCATTTTTAAAAATATCAAATGCGTTGTTTTTCGAGATATTCGATAGTAATTATGAATTTTGTCAATTGTGTGAAACACCGTGAATCGTTTATCTACAACCGTGCAGTACAATAAGGGGAACGAGATCTAATACTAAAACTAATACAAATTCAGAACTGGAATGAACATAGAAGAAGATCAAAGCATCGTGGGTGAAAATGAATTAGTTGCAACCTCAAAATCCTTGAACGTAAAATAAGTTTGGTGCAGCTTAGTACCATAGAGTGATGATTCTACATACATCAAAGAACAAGCATTCACGGAAAAGTACCACAAATTTTCATTTAACTGAAAGTTTTTCACAAACCTCGGTTTCTTGAACGGTTTTCCGTTTATCATTCTGCTTTGTAGTACTGCGTGGTAACAATGTTCGACACTAACTGCATCCGGTCAGAACAGGAAATTGCCGGGATTTTCACGTAAAACTAAGGAAGAAAAATGTGAATGCTTTTTACTGGATCTGAATTACCCTCGACTACAGAACTATAGTAAAGCAAAAGATTTCAGGCCAATGAGGGAGGAATTCTCTAGTAGTCCACCATTAGGTCATAAAATAACAATGGAAGCTCATGTACATAATGTAGTGGAACTAGAAACTGGAATGGCACAGTTGAGTTTTATGGGCAAGAAAGTGCCTGGCAGCTTGAATATAGCTGTTTATTCCGTTTTCTCTTTTGGGTTGAATTTCAAAGATGAAGCATAATTTGCTCGTTGGAGGTGGTAACGATTATTGCAGATCTACCAATACAATATTTACACAGTTGCCACGAAAAATGAACAGTAATGTTTGCTTCATACACACAAACAGCCAAAAGCGCGAATATTAGCGGTCGTGAAAAGTTAAGCTTCGTGCTCAACATATACCATATCAAATAGGAGGACCACTGCTCCTTTGAGCTTCTCACGTAAATCAAAATGTTTCATAATTTTCATGTGAAAAAGTAGGGAACCATGTTTCAGATACTGTAGCTTTATTGAAAAGTTATGTGTTGACAGTGAGAAAAAGTTTTGAAGATCTGTTGATCAAAATTTAATGACTTTTTTTTGAAAATTTGACATTTTGGCTAATATATGGTATAGTCTAAGCTATTATTTTAATGTTGATTCCAAAGTTATGGTACCATATCAAAAACTTATCAGGAAAAGAACAGCCTTATTTCGTTGGAGGGGGGGGTCATACAACAACAATTTCTCAAAGCCAAATTTCCAGATAATATTTGAGTTTTTTCCCTTTACGTTGCATCGGGTTAGGCGCACTTCTAAGTTTTTATTGAGTTTTCGAGAGGGGGAATACATACATGGATCACTATCCACCTTGTGGAAAAATTTCCCTTTGACTTGTCCCAAACTTTTTTTGTCTTCAAAATAAAAAGATTAAATATTTAAAATTGAAGGTCGTAATAAGTTCTTGCATTACATTACAAAGCCTGAAGGGAATTAAAATCTTTTAGATTTTATAGCGGATTTTTTTTTAAATTCATGAATTCCAGGGTACATATCTATAGCGCAGTTATCTACAACCTTTACAACGGTATTTGGAGGCAGATTTCCTTCTTCGGTTTCACGGTAGTTGATATTTTATTAAAAGATAGCGATTCGAATTCAGCCAGTCTTCATCTGTCTAATTTTAATAAGTACGTTTCTTCAATATCTAGTGTATCTCTTTAATTGTTGGGGTCTTTAATTGTAGAGCGGGGTTGGGGGGGGGGGGGGGGGGGGGGCAGATCGTGACCGTGAACACCCCCCTCCCTGAAATAAGCCTCTGATTTCTGTGCAACTGGATTTCTCTTTAGAAAAGTGAGTGTTCTTTAGAAGTCTCAAATACTTAGCGGTCCATATCCCATTCAGTCTCCTGACAAAAGTTGAATAACAACGACAGCCGAAGAGAATATTACTGAGCCACATGCTTTTACATTAACAACAGTCTGACAAATGTGCCCTTACAAGGTACTTTTAAGGCAGGTCTTTTATATTTAAGGGGCATATTGCGAACATTGCGGATAAATCCTAGTTAAACTTACAGAGATTTCGCTACGTACGCTAAGAGAAAAACCGCTGTCCTAGCTCTGGTTAACCCGAAGACGTTTTTCTGTTTAACACACTATGAATATATGCAACATTGCTTCTCCACAGCTTATGCATTCTAGAACACTTCTATCACAGTACAACAAAAAAGTCGAGAACAGCCTCGACTTAAATTATACTACTGTGCTGAATGAGGCGGACTATGATGTGATTAAAGGGAGGGAGAGAATGTGTACCGAATTCGGCCTGAACACACATCCTAACAGCTTGACGATCCCGGTTCCAAATCTCGACCAACCTGATTGTGTGTACCTACTTACTGTTTACGCGAAGAGTTATAACGTTGTCGTCAAACTTACGCTCTTTTCTTGTAAAATTTAGGAAAACAACTTCATGTTTAAATATAGCTCGTAAAAAAAGCCTAGCTACAGTGTTTTCCAACGGAAAACAATTTGCACAAAAACGAATACTTAAAAGGTAGTCAGATATACTGCCTTCACTAATAGTTTAGAAGTTAAAAACATCATCAAAATTTTATCAAATTGCTAAATAAAACAAAATCAAATTAAAATACAAATAGTACTTCCTACGCCAATCAAGACTTTTCCAATTAACGAAAACGGCCAACTTTGGTGAATAAAAGTTTGGGAAAATTAAATTGAATAAATTCCAGTGGAACTATGAATGTTTGAGAAATTCTAATAACGAAACAAAAGTAATTTGCCGTTTCATGAACAATCGTAATTTCTGCGGCTTCCTCATTATCTGAAGTTATTAATTCTCAAAAGTTATGACGACATGTAGACTCCCCAGGTATGACCTTTATACGGTCATTAATTTTGCAGCAAGGTACAAAAGGAGGATATAAAGACGTTTACTCAAGGGAAAATAGTCGGTGGTTTTAATGAGATGTGTGTGTTCTCACACGACGAAGACTGGTAAGTAAAGTTTCCATTGCACGTTAGCTTTAAAAGGATAAATTTTTGATGAGCCTTTGAGCTTCTTGTACTTAAATTTTCTGTTTTCATGGTACAGCACGTATTGCTTTTGGACTTCGTAATTATTTCAACAAAACCCCACTGGTCGCCTTATTGCCAATGCTTCTCTGGTCTGTGCAAACATGTAGTAATTGCTAAGCACTTGGTATTATTATTTCTGTCTAAGTCTTTATGGAAATGATCCTGTAGGACTAATTTACATTCATTACTGTTGTATAGTAGAAATAGGACTCATTATATGCTTTGGTTGCATTTACGATACGATTCGAAAGATATTTGTATCGGTCCAAGGCTAGCAGCTTTTAAGCTCTCATTATGGCTTGAATAACATGAACACTTTGCTTTCTCGAATGGTGTATGGAAAGTGTATACTGTAATTGTGGTTAATGGCAGAGATCGAAATTTCTACTATTTGTTCAAATTTCATTTTCTTGCGTTCATTAGCATAACTGCACGTGTTTGTATTGCTTCAATTGTTATCACCAAGTAGAGATGTTTACAGAATAACAAAAACAACAAAAGATACTTTGTTTACAGTTTCAACACATGCTGCTCAAAGCTCACAGCACAAAAAGTGATGCTGTTTCACTCTTCAGACAAAAATCTGTTTAGAGAAAGGTCACGCCATTACTCTACCTTGATGTGATACTTATTTTTCTCCAAGTGTAGCCTCTAAGATAATAAATATTCTAGACAAATTTATTTATAGAAAATATCAACATTAACGCATTAATGTTTATGAAGGGTGGCCCAAACAAGGTACGTGTCAACCCTGGAATTTTTGTACTGAACATCGCTGAATAAACTGTTTTCATAATTCCGTGCAGGTTCAAGGGAGCCAGGTCAGAAATCAAATTGGAAATTTGATAAACTTTTGTTTTCTGACTATTATAAGCGTAAACGTGGCGGAATATTCGGCAGTACGCTTAAATTCTCGACAAATGATTAAATACAACCGAAACTCTGACTTGGAAGATCTTACTTAGGTAAGCGGCTTATTTAAAAAATACGGGGATTTTTCGAGTACTTGAAGAACTAAATGTTCAATGAACGAAACATTAAGAAAATGTATGTAACCTCGCTAATAAGTGCCACCCCGAGTAACTCGGATATGGTAAACTCATTAAAACTAATATGCCAAACCTCTAACTTTAGCGGAAGCTACCCCAGTGCAAAGTTAAAAGTAAAAACTTTTATTACGCACTTGCTCATGCTAAAACCAATCTAGTTCATAAAATATCGTTTAGTTAAAATGATTAAAATCATATATATATAACCTTTAAAGTGTATCGAAAACCAAAGTGGCGCTAGGGACACTCTTGACGTTAAGGGGGCAGAGAACAATTTTCACAATAATTGTTTACAAACAACGGAAAGCTTTTATCGCTATGAATGAAATAACATAATAATTTTGAATTTTAAAAGTGCCCGCCCAAATTTTATTCATTATTGATAAAAACAAAATGGCGACGATACAGCTGATCAAACTTGACTCAGTTTGCGCCGTGGAACGCCCAGGTCCATGTAGTTAACTGAAATCCACGAACCAAATTTTTTTCCATTAAAATGAGTCATTTCGCTTTGCATGAACCTACATTTAAGAAAAATAAATAAAAATTTGAGCACAAAAACAAAAAAAAAGAGTTTTTTTGTTATAAACAAATCGTTAAAAACAATATTTATTTTAACAATTAGAAAAAAAATTTAGTTTTGTGCAAAGATCAATAAGTAGAAGAATATCTGTGCAAAATTTCAAGTTGATGGCTTTATTACTTATTAAGTTGTAATCCACGGCGCGGAAAAAATACGTTTCGAGAACAACGCGATTAAAGTTTTCGTTCTTGTAAAGTAGAGTTTAATCTGCTCTCGGTAATTTTGGAGCGCATCACTTCGGTGACTACTAACGGACTTTTTAGACTTTTTATTGATTAAATGATTTTTTAAAGCAGCAAAAAACAAAAAGAGCAAAAAAAATAATTTCTTGACGAGGTGCCCCCCTTAAATACCTACGTCAATGATAAAAATCAACTTGTCTAATTTTTAATTGAAAAAAAAAACCAAATAACATTGCTAATTTTTGTTGATAAAATATCTTCTGATTTTCAAAAATTTATTCAACCCTCCAAGTGCATTGGAAACACCCCTTGTCATAATTAACGTTGAATAATTGTTTCTACTTTAAAATATAGAAAAACTCTTTCTTTTAAATACTTATGGATTAGAGAGTATTTTTTTTAAATATCAAACCTTCCAAGTGCATCAGAAACAACTCCCTAGGGCCACTCTTAAAGTTAAATAATTTTTTTTCTATGCTATAATATAGAAAACCCCGCAATTTTTTTTAATATTGGATATTTTTTTAAATATACCCAACTCTCCAAGAGCATCGGAAACTAACCCTACCCTACCGACAGGCAACATTAAATTAAGCCACCAATGTTATTATTCGGTAATAGTAATTTTGAGTGCACTTATTTCCTATACATTCCAGAGCTCTCATTTAGAATTAATACGCAAGAATTTGAGTTCATTTCTTCTCTCTAGTGATACCATTATACAAAAAAAAAATACGCGTCGAACTTAGAACCTCTTTGTTTTTGGGAAGTCGGTTAAAAATGAAATTAACTGAGAAAGGATAGGTCGTGAAATTATTAACTTCAATGAAAGGCATTTTGAATGTATATTTTGCTTGATTTTCACATTCGGTTTGCAAAATCTGTCGAGCTATATATGTATCTCTTTTTCTCTTTATTCCTTTTACACCTAGTATGGAAAGGTCATCTACTACAACAACTCTCCACCCGATCCAGAACGACCTGCGTCGGACAATTGGGCAAAGTTGCAATAATAACAAGCCCAGCGAAATATTTAGCAGACTTCCAAACACACAGATACGTTAGGTGAATCTTACTACGCACACTATCCCAGTGTGAAACATAAGCCATCCTAGATTTTCTCTGAAATTTTCCGGTACTGACTAGTGCACTAAGGAAGTAACTTTACGATAGCTATAATTTCAGAATTGAACTCATGCAGTAAGTTCACTCTACAGTCTTTTTGAAGGCCTAGGTCTAGGCCATCTTGCCCCTTCAGTCGGCTGTCTTGATGACTGTTGTTGTTGTTTCATTTTACTTTACTGCCCCACCTCGTGTCGCAAGGCTTAGAACGATTTTGCATTATGTTGTGCAGAAGACGTTTCCTTATTGGTAAGATAAAAAATGTTGCACCTAGAGTGACTACGAGAAGAGATGGAAGCAGTCCCCTTACTTTGTAATGCGTAGGTACCCCGACTTTAATGAATCTCTCTCGCTGTATACATTTCCATCGCTATTTAAACTGACATATTTCTAACGAAATTGCTAACTTAATTCGATGTAACAACCTACGAGCTTTAAGTCGCTTTCACCCTTATACTTTCCACGTCAAATTTGGTTGCACGGCAAAATTTCGGGAACGGACGTAGTTGAATCAATTCGTGGGTCCGGGGTTCGAAACCAGGTCTCCCCGTGAGCTTTTATTAAGAAATTAAAATAATCCACTTCGTCTCTGGGCTGTTGTTTAGCTCGCAGTAATGCAAAAAACAAAACATTCAAGTTTCCTCACATCCCTTACTCCAATTCTCTTCTGGCCAAAACCATGCTAACGCAACAAAGGGTTGTCTATTAGGCTTCGGCCACATCATATAAAAAAAAAAGTTAAAATAAAAACAGCACGAATGTGGAACAATTTATTTGTCTCCTGTTCTTCAGTCGTCTTATGCGCCTGAAAGTTTCAAAGATGGCGTAACCCATTTCCCTTAAGCTAACTTTAAAATAATAAGTCGTCGGTGGAGTAATTGATAACGTGTCAGCATACCAATCCGGAGGCCCCAGGTTCGAATCCCACCGGCTGCGACCCATGGTTGTTTTTTACTGACAACATATTACGATAAAATGGCCATTTGGGTTGCAGAGAAAATGTCAGTGGTTCGGAATCCACTTTAAATTGTAGCTCCCGTTGCAATCGTTGTCTCGAATTGTGTGAAAAGCGTCTCCTATCCCATTCCCCACAAGGGGTTACTGGATGGATAATTACTCGTGTATAATAAACTAACTGACTAACAAAAATTGTAAAAACGTTTGTTGGGCTTTTTTGATATACTGTGAATGAGTTTAGAAAAATGCAGTTATTTAGGAATTATGGTACAGCTCTGGAACACTGGAAAATGTTATATATATTTAATATTGAAAATCTGGCATGTAAGACAATTTGAATTCCCCTCGCAGAACAAAATATAACATTTTGTCTACATTTTAATATATTTTACTATTAAAAATTGTGTTCAGTTATTAGCATCAACAAGGATGGAGGAGCTAATCCGATAGTGTGTCAGAATATTTGTCATTATAAATAGTGCGTGGTAAGAAAGCATCGCAAGGACCCTAAATTTTAATTTGTTCTTCCGCCGTAACCAATTCAAATAAAGCGATTTTACGTCAATCTAGTTCAATGTAAATCTCTAGACTTGTTAACTGCTGCATTGTCCTTGTTAAATTTTCTTTGAAACAGTTTTAGAAATAAATCCTTTTCTACGTGTTAACAAAATTCGAAATGGCTGTTCCTATGGCAACAGAGCCAAGCAAAATTGCAATATTTCTTTCAAATATTTCTGCTTATAGTGTTAAATTCCAAAACTACATTGTACTTGCATACGTTATTTTTATGACGGAAAGTTTGTGGTCTCTACACAATCTTTATTTGATAAATGAACTTATGCAATTCCCTTTACTTCTAAGATCTATGTTCAAAACTTTATACATATACATTCGCATATGCGAATTTGTTTTCTTGCAATGTAAGGGGTTTTTCCAAGGGCAAACTTTTTGCAAGAATATCCATTCTATACTTGTAAACTTCGTCCTGAAATTTTAAGTTCACAGTTTCAACTTTTTGGTAGTTCATTACAATATCAGATGCAGAGCTGTCGTCGTAAGTTTTATCACTAAAAATTAATTCCTTCCGAAGAAAGCTATAACGAGCTGGGAATAACATCTTAAAACCATGTTGCTTGAGAAGATTAAGGAACTTAATTCATTCAAGTTCTTAATTATTTAAACAAATTCCCGAAACTTGTTTAAGTTTGTAGACGGCACCAGGAAATTTTGAAAAATATAAACTTCTTAGAAAAACTAAGAGCTGCTGTAACGATTAAAACAACACCAATTACATCGGAATTCGTCTGGAAGATTACGTTAAATACTTAATAAATATAAAAAGTTTGCAGCAGTGTTCCAATGGAACAAAATTGTTAAGAACCTAACATTTTGTGATTAATTAGATGGAATTAAGTCAAAACTACTTACATGATTCATAATAAATTCGCAAACAAATTCGTTATAGTGTCAAAATTTAATATTTTGACTCGATGTTACCAGGCTTAGTAAAGCTGGGATCTGTTCTTTAAAAATACTACAAGTGATCCAAACCCTTTGCGCACACAGAAATTGCCCATACTGAACCATTCAGTTTTCGTAGACATTCATTTTTTGATTTCAGATTAAGAGGTCAATACTGTATGAAGTTATAGTAATCATCGAAATAAACAAAACATTGTGTTGCATGGTGGTCAGCACAAAACAACCATGGGTGGGTTTCGGACCAAGGATCACCGCGTTGAAAGGCCGACACGTTATCACTTACTCCACTTACGACAACACAAACCGAGAGAAACCAACTTACAGAAGAAGTCAGACCTAAAAAGGTGTGCTGCTTGCGTTCATGGTAAAATATGATTTAACCGACATGCAAATCCCTGTTCCACAAATAGTCCAAATTCAACATATATTTAGATTTACAGTAAAATGAGTCATTAGTGACACGTGAATCTCAGTTTCACAAGTATTCAGATCTAACTAGGTGGGCCGCTTGCGTTCATAGTAAACTAGGACATTACCAATACACGAGCCTTAGTTCCAGAAACAAACAGACCTGAATAGGTCACTTGCGTTCGTAGTAGACGTCAGACCTGAACAGGTGAAGCTTGCGCGTTCAATGAAATTAAAAATTAGATGATTAGAATATTCCGAGTATCAAATATCTAAAGTACGGCCATTTCAATAACAGGCATCAAAAAGAACAATTATTTTTCTGACTTAAAGTTTGGTCTCCCAATTTAATATTTTTTGGTTATCAACAACTTCCTAATTAAAGCTAGGCATGTAGTAAGTTCACGGTATACAGAATACAAGGTATTATAGCCCATAATATTATAGCAATTTATAAATACATGTAAGTTCACGTTTTCTAAATGACAAAATGACAAAAAATCCAAAATGACACACTCTGCTCTGAATACAAGCACGGAAGTTATAACACTCGTGGCCATTTCATTTTATTGTATCATAGATTAACCAATTCTTGCACAGAATTATAACTGCATATTCTCCTAACTAAAACCAAAAAGACCACTGACCCATTCATTACAAGCTCAATACTTCAACAAGACGAACACAAGAGAGACTTCTCTTTAAAACCCCTCACCTAGAATGAAAGATTTTAGAGTTAAAGTATTCAGATTAATTGTAAGTTCATCTCAAATAAATATTAGGTTAAAACTTAAACAATGTCTAGAAAAATATAACATTAAAGTAGAATTTCCCCGTTTACTCCTTTGATTTACTATGGGAAGTGCAGTTTATTTACACATCCAATGAACAGCTGTTTGGATTTCCTTCCAGGCTTGTAGCTAGAGTAGGCTGTGACCGAGGTCAAAATGATGTTTTAGAAGATTTTCTCAACTGTTCCAGAGGCAGGCATTCCTTCAGGATCAAACGCTTGCGTTATCCGGCAGTCCATAGGAATCCCATTCAGGTACTGCTGCTTGTTCTTGTTTTCGGCGGCTTGTCACTGCGGCTGGTGGCTCCCTTGGCCGGTTTAGAATTTGTTAGTTTAGGTTTCGCGGTAGTACTATGGCTGGTACTCGCCGATCCACAAACTTCTTTGATGGTCTCCTGGCTGGAGGCCAATAATTTGTCTTCTGACGAAGGGTGATCTTCGATTTCAATTAGTTTTTCCATTTCAGTCCCACGAGTTCCTGGAAGGGAAGGTCCAAAGAAGACATACCAGAGTAAGACAATAATACAACCGACCTTGCCTGAACATCTGATCGAGCTCGTAAGTAACTGGTTTAGCCCCGAAGCTGTCATTCTTCGGAACGGTTTAATGTACAAATGTACGCTCACTCCACCACTGACACCGAGGTGAGGAAGCAAGCCTCCAAGACTTAGCTTACTCCCTCACAACGAGGGGGTTATTACCAGCGGGCACCCACGGAAAGGGGTAGGTAAAGATTTCCGGGTGGAACGTATTTCGTGTTTTTTTAATTAAACGATATTAATTAGTTTACAGCTATCTAACTACCTAGCAAACTAATCTTGAAGTCGAATTTTCACCTAATTCCCTGTTTATTTTCAAATGAAATTAAATCACAAATTAATAACAACTTCGAATCATACAAGACAAACGCTTACGAATTTAGAGCCAAAACAAATTATTATTCTTCATGCTGGCAAGTTATTTATATAGGCCTCAAAGGCAGTTAAGGATGACCTTTGCTCGAAGAGTTCCACTGGCGCTAGGATTAGGATGACATTAAGGGTTTGAGTGTATGTTCCGAGGGCACCTGTAATTAGTTATGCTGAAATCCTGTGGTGGAGCATTCCATATGTAACTATAATAACGCTGACATAGAGCCAACACACAATACACTGTTTCATGCCCCATCTTTTGCCTATTGCCTTTCTTGTATGTAAGGTTTCCAAAACAAGGTGTTATGGGGGGGGGGGGGGGTATTTTAAATATTTTAAACAAATTTTTAAATAAACAAACAAAAAGTATGGTAAATAGAAATTTATTTTTAAGTTAAGAACATAATACTTCAATATTTCAAGAATCTTCTGTTAAATTTTTGGGTAAAAAAAAACAAAAATATTTCGTTGGTTTATGAGTTTCTCGAGGTAACAACGTCGAGATTTTGTTTATTTTATTGATTTTTCAATTTTTAGAAGTAAAACAAGCCGAATTTTTTGAATTTGTGAAAATTTATTAATAAAAATCGGCGAATTTGTTGTTGTAAAATTAATTATAATAACAAAAAATACAAAATCTCGACGTTGTTACCTCGTAACTTATTTATAAAAGAAGTGTGCAAAATTTGAGAACTATCGGATGAGTATTTTTTGAGTTACAGTGATCACCCCGACCTCAAATTTTAACTAGATACTCTTGAAAAGTTGTACTATCAAATAAAAAATAAGCAAAAAAAAATTTTAATACCCTATTCCCCCTTAATTCAATATTAGGAAGTTAATGGGAGGATTTCAATGCTTCCATAAGAAGAGTATCAACTTTGTTTTTACCGGGTTTATGCCTAGACCTCACTTGGTATTCCCGGAGCATACTTTCAAGAGGGCATGTTGCATCACCTCAGCTAGTGTAGTTTGAGGTTTTCTCAAGGTTAACAACGCAACACCGTCAGCGAAGGCGATAATCTTAGTCCGAAATGTTCTAGATCCTTTTTTCCGAAACATATTTTCGGAAAAGGTCATTTTCTGAGGTATGGCCGATTTTCAGATAAACTTAAAAATTAAGCTGTTTCCAACAAATAGCTAAAGAAAAAAAAACTAAATTACTCATAGAATACCTACTACTATGGGTAAGAAATTAACGACGACTTTGCGGCAGAGATTACACTTGACATAGATGATACCTAGGATTCCAGCTAAATTTTTTGATTTATTTACAGACATTTAAACCAATGGCTGCATTGATATTCGGAAATGATCATATTAAGGACCACGTACATACATAATTCCAAGATCATACCAAATTTCCGAAAATAGGTGGAATTTTCGGCTTCGGAATCTTTTGGAAGTCTCATCCATTCATGGGCCCACCTCTGGTGATGACTGTTTAAATACAGCAATAATTCCAAAATAAAGGGTTTGTATATCATTAAACCGCCGCATTTTTGAAATCGTACTAGAATTTTTAAAACAAGTGTAAAACATTAATCGTTAAAGATTTGAAGTTGAAATTTTTCCAGAAATTGGAAAAAAAATTTCCAAAAATTCCCAATATCATTTCAATCACATTAAGTGAACTAAAGATATGATTTTGGAAATATTTGTCGGCATATAAGGAAATCAAACTTTTCTATTATTTTCAAAAAGTCAAATCCTTGGGAACATATATTATATCTTTTGGGTGATATATATATTATTTTCAACAGTAACTTATACAAGGCAATTAAGCAAAAATAAATAACCATATCCAGTAGGGTCACATCAGAAATGTGGCAAATGGTTCATATTCTTCCACAACAATTTTAATATCAACTTCAGAAACTGATCAAATGTGTCACCTGATTTTTAATAGAAGACTCATTTTGTTAAATTTTTTTTCGTCTAAAATTCAGTTCTGATTATGTTTCCTTTGTTGTTACTGGCCGTGCCTACTGAAAAACCAAATTATTTCAGTGGGTCTGTCATTCGCTATTCTTTTTATATCTTTCCCGCGAAATAATCTCATTCCTAATAAAAATTTTAAAATTCAATTTTATGCAGTACAAGTAGGGTGACCATAATACCTCGCCATATCACAATCTTCTACGTTCATCCCCGAAAACAGCCTTATTTCATCACTCGCGAGTATGGCAGTATAAATAAATTCTACCACACAATCAAAAACCACACACCGATAAAAAGTGAGTCTTTATTAACTCAATTCATTATTAGATAATGTTACAAGAGAAAATAAATTCATTTTTTATCAGACTCTGCTTATCTACGCCGAGCTTAAATATTCTCCTTAGGCGTCTTTCTGTAAAGACGGAACTGGATTGATTTCCCTCGTTGAAAATTTTGCGTTGCTGAATAAATTAGCGTGGTACAGGTGAACTAATTCTCACGAATCTTACAATATTCTTGTAACACGAAGAGAATGCAAAATTAATTTCATTAAATCGCAAGGACAGTACAGAATAGAGCCTTGTTAGAATGTTCCAATCCGTGAAAAGTTATGAATTGTGAAAATTTTTAGTTTTAATTTTCTTCGAGAAATGAAAAGTCATTAGTGTCAGTTAGCTAGTGAGATGAACGGGGCTTAAAGCTTCCTCCAGGACGCTAAGAAGGACGAATCTGGCGAAAGGAAATAAAATTTAAAGACAAAATTCCTTAAATCTTATCGTCTTAAATGATGGAGTGGTGGCATTTATCAACTACAGCTTTCCCTGGAAACGGGTTTTTGACGTATACTTGAGAATTCTGAACCCTTTTGTGTACAAAGCCAGCGACCGCAGCAGGACAAAGCTTTTCATCTGCTGCCTGCATATTAGATTACTTGGGGTAAGATCACATAGACGAGTGGTGGATTTGCAGCAAAGGAAGACATCTAGAACATTCCACCAACAAACTGCATAAATTATTGACTCAGTGAAATTTTAATAAAAATTCCTCGAGAGAATGATTCTCGCGGAATCTTACTATACAAAAGCATAGCGCAGACAATTAATAAAACCTGTCGAGGTGCTTGTGATGTAGCAGGGCTTATTTGCATACTCGAAATAAGGTTAATCTTAAACATGACATGGCTTATAATTTCTTTTTAAATTATAAAATGTTACATCAATTAAGTGTGACCAAAGTGAGTTGCCTCTGTCTCTCTAGTTCTCGTAGACCCTTGTGGGCATGGGGCGAGAGAGAGGGAGAGATGGCAAGTGGGCAACATATTATTATTATTCTATAAAAATACAATATTTCCTTAGCATATTTTGGAGCCGAACCGAAAGGTAAATAGGGATAGGCGATATATCGATGTAGCGATACTTTCTCTATCGATAACGTGGTTTTGACTTCGATATTCTATTTACTTGATAATCACAAGAATCGATTTATTTTATTACTGATACTCGCCATAGTATCGCAAAAAATTATCGTTTGACCGCGAAGTGAACTGGAGAGATAAGAAGTCGTCGAAAGATTTTTTGTCCTGTTAACGCTTTTCTTGAAGATTTCATGAGATGAAAGTATAATACCATGAAATTTTTGTCAGTTTTGTCGTTTTTTTCGGAAGTAAAAACAATCTAAACGATTAGATATTAGCGTAGGTTTGATGCTAAAACTTAAAAGGGATTTAGGAGGAATTGCTGTAGGTACAAATATATACATATATTTTGCAACTTTTCAAGGGATTCTCAAGGGATTTTCATAGGATTCTAGGGATAAAAAAAGAGTATTTACTCAATGCAGCGGTGAAAGGATGACTTCAAAATGTGCCGGTTGGACAGTTTTAAAAGAGATAGGCAGGATATGTAATATAATTTACTAGGCTGTTTCACATGCAGGAAGAATCTTAGACGACGGATGGTAATCGTCTTACATCGGAGCATCTATCCCAGTTCATTTTTTTTATCCAGTATAAATGAGCAAATTTGGAATTTTATTGCATTTATTGCAGGCCGAAATTCGAACATAAATCCATGGTGTGGTGATCGTGCCACTCAAACATTGGTGCAACTCCGTCGGCTATTTGATAATTCAATATTTAATATTAAATTCTATAAATGTAATCATTTGAATACCGATACATTCAGCTATCGATAATTCTTTTTCAATTTATCGATACTTCGGTATAGCAACATTCTGATTCATTGCAGTACTGATCGGAGGCGGTTGGTGTAGGGCCGGAGTCTAAGCGGATAGGCCCATGGGATCACTCTAAGCGCAAGTCTAAGGAAATTACGCTGCACCGATTCGATACACTTGGAATGAACAGCGTAGTAAGGTGACCAGTCCTGAATAGGTCTAACTAAGGAGCAGTACAAATGAATCAATGTTGGTATATCCGAGAACTCTCTAGACCTACGCTTAACAAAGCTTAAGATTAAACTGCCTCTAGACAAGATATAGTTAATAAGCAGAGTAAAGCCAAATTTCGTATCAAGTTTCATCCCAAGGTCAGTTACGGACAGCACGCGACGGAGAGCATTCCTCGCAAAGTTGTGGATTAGGGTTCCTGGAAATAGTCAGAGCCTCACATTTCTCAAAATTGAGTTTTAAGCTGGCACCACTCCAGAAACGTATCTAAGTCCCTGTGAATAAGGGTGGTGTCACCACCATAATTAACATGAGAAGATCTTCATGTCATCAGCGAAGGTTAGAACATTAGAGTACGAGATTATATGGACAAGAACGAATAGTAGAGGGCCGAGATGACTGCCTTGCGGTACACCAGATAAAGACCTGAAGATTCTAGAGGTGAAGTCACGGAGCGACACACGATAAGACCTGTCTCTTAGAAACTAAAAAATCCAGTCGAGAAGAACAGGGGGAAACCCAGCCTCCCGAGCTTAAATATAATTACGGAGTGAGGAAGTTTATCAAAGGCTTTACTCAAATCCGTGTATATGCAGTTAGTTTGCATGCCTTCTTGGAAGCCAGAAATAACGTGGGAGGTGAATTCAAGTAAGTTATTAGTCGTTCATCTACCGGGCAAAAACCCATGCTGATTGGAAGAGATTAAGCCAATACAACGCTCTATAAGCTGCGAATACACTATTGATTCAAATAAGGTATGCAAGATAACTTCGCGATTGGTCTATAATTAGTTATAATATTCTTATGGTCCTTTTTATGAATAGGGACTATAAAAGAGCACTTCCACACTGCAGGAAATTTACCAGCTTGAAGGGACCTATTGACGAGAATCGCTAATGGAGTAACAAGGGCATCGGAACAGGACTTTACGAAGGCTGGAGGGATACCGTCAGGACCAGAGGAAAAGTCCGATTTAAGTTGATTGATTTTTTCCAAAATAAGATCCCGTGATATAAACGGCAAAGCGAATGAAGTGGGACGATCCAGAATATGATCAAGATTATTCGCACATTGCTCAAAGTTATCTGAAGAAAAGGCACTCTCAAAGTATGAAGCAAAATTGTTTGCTATAGGTCGGGCACGTCGAAGATAGATAGTTGCCCGATTTCTATTTTTTATTGCCGAATTTAAAGAAATTGCTAGGGTTATTATGCATATTATCGCGAACACTAACAAGGTATTCCTTATAGAGCGAGGAGGATAGTGCATTAAAACTTTCATAAAAGGTCACAAAGTCAGAATACGCTATTGCGCTATACAACGCAAGTAATTTTTCCAGAGTTTGTTCTTCCTGTTCCTAAGACTGCAGAGTTCGGCATTGTGCCACGTAGGAGAGGAGCATGCAGACCTAATCCGTTTAAATGGAACAAAGAAGTTAAACAAATCATATATCTTGTTATAAATTAGGGAGGCACAGACATCAATATCATTATTGTCCAGTAATACCGAAAAATCGACTGAGAGGAGATTAGACGTTATCTAAGAGAAGTTCGATCTCCTAAAGTCATAAGCACGGTGTTAGAAATTGGGCTCCGCAATACTAGTATCATCGAAACAGAAGGAGACAAAGATGTGCGGATAAAAACAATCAATAGCAGATAACTGATCAGAAGCTAATTCAACTATAGTGTTAGTCGAATCAGAAGAAAACACAAGATCCAACTGCCTTCCGATATAGTTCTTTACATCAATCATTTGGTGCAAATCGGAGGAAGCAATGGTGTCACGAAATTTAGAAACCATAGATGTGGGATAAAATGAGGGAAGAAGTTAGGGACCAATAGAACATTGGGTAAATTAAAGTTACCAAGAAGAAGAATGTTATCTTCAGGGTTGGTCATATGTATTATGGATGAAATCTAAACTAAGAGTTAGAATATTGTAAAGACTGCTCCCTTGAGTATCAAATTAGTTTGTCAGGTTAGGGGGAATATAGCAACAGATCAAAAAGATATTGAGTTTAGGTAGCGATAGCTTAAGAACCAAGAGTGCAATATTGAGTGAACCAGAGAATTTCCAAACAATTTTTTTCGTTCTCACCTAGATCTACCAGATCCTTAATGTTTGCGCTCGAAGCAACCATAGAATGGTACAATGGCAGTAGTATAAACAAAGCAGTGTTATTCTTATGGATGTTATCAATTAGGTAACCTATGACTTTAACTTGATGCACTTTTATATCGAAAGCTAATTCATTTTCAGGATGCCTTGGAGGATTAAACGGTTTTGAAGAATTGTACAACAAATTTATTAATACCAACAATAATGGAAATATAAATGAAAGCAAAAGAACAATGTAACAATTTAATAAAGTGGAAATTATAACAAGATAGCCCTTAAACATAAATTATAAATTTATAAAATTAAATTTCGATGTTCAATTTACGCTGCTTTCACGCTCCGGACATATCAAAAAAAGTTCGAAAAGAAATGTAAGGATTTAAACTATATATCTCTAGGAAATCCATATATAAATAATATTTAAGGTAAACTTAAAACTGTGCATGAACGTAGCAACTAGCAACTATTCAAATAAAATTTACAATATCCGAATTTCTTCCAGAGATCTATCAAATAGCAGCTAGGGATTAGTATCAAATCCGCGTCCATTCCATTAGATTTATGTTCAGTATACAGCGTACATTTTATCTAAATTCCGTGACATAGCACCTTCCGCATACATTAAATTGCGTAACATAAAAATGCCCCAAAAAATAGTAAATTTCTTCGAATTAATAATATTCCTTCATGCAATTGCAGTCATTAGAAAAATGTTTTTCCCATAAATCTTACAAGTAAAAAAATGATCAAAATCACTTACCAAGAATTTGTGATATTTTGCTTTCATCCTCTTGAAATATCACAATAATATTTACACTTCGCACTAAACACAATTTTTAATTACCTACTGTACACCATTTTGTATTTAAATTGAATTTTCCTGCAGATTAAGACGGATAATAAACTAAATCCTAATCGCTCGCGCAACACCATTTTCTTAATTCCCTTTCGAAAGCTTTCTGCTAGACGTCAAAATTGTGCGTGTGAATTTGACGCCAGGTGGCTCTCATATCTGTTACATCCTGGATTGCAACCAAGTTCATCTAACTTCATTAGTATGGAAAATTATGTTGACAGCGATTTCAAGTGCGGGAACTTGCTGCGCAGTTTTGTGATAATTTTTTTTTTAATTTTTGTGCGTGAAAATCAACAGTGTTAGTTGTAATATTTGTTATTCATCATTTAAAAGTGATCATTTTTGTCCAGGTTACTGAAACTAATGGTAAGTTAAATAGTTTATGCACAAATATAGTAGTTTCAGCTTGCAAATCAAAAGTTGTATTTTCCTGACATTCCCCATATAAAGTCTCCTAGGCATTTTCAACTTTTGTATTAAATGTGATAAATTTCGTTAATTTATATATTTTGCTTTTATTATATAATTAAATTTATGCCGATAACGAAAATTATTTTTAAGATGGATCTGTAAACCTTTTTTACAATTAATACGGAAGCAAGCGGAAATATTGAAGGTTTTTTAATGAAATTGTTTAATTTGAAATTTTTATTTCAACAAACTATGTCACTTTATTAAATTTAATTAATTACTTATAAATAAATAAAAGTATTATTCTCATTTATCATAATCATTTGTTAATATGAAGACGAGATCTGACAATTACCCATCTACAATGTGGTATAATGGAACCTCTAAATGCAGTGCGCCCGACATAGTCGACAACTTTGCATTATTTTTTTAGGGCGCCTTTTCATCTGACGACTATGTGCCTTCCCTGGATGAGTTTGGTCCCGCTGCCTCTATTGCCTTGCCCATTATATCTCGTCATATTATTATGGATGGTATCAATGAGCTTAAACTTGACTTTTCTTTTGGTCCTGATGGTGTTCCACCTGCGTTCTTGAAATCCTGCTCTGACGCATTACTCAATCCGCTGGTACTCGTCTTCAACAAATCTCTTCAGGTCGGCAGATTTCCTATATTATGGAAGAGCTCCTTTATAATTCCCATTTATGAAAATGGACATAAAAACTTAATAACAAATTATAGGCCAATCGCGAAGCTTTCCTGCATACCCAAGTTGTTCGAATCTGTTACATATTCGCAGCTTGTTGGGCAGTGTAATGGGTTAATCTCATCTAATCAGCATGGCCTTCTGCCTAGTAGATCGACGACAATTAACCTGCTTGAATTTACATCCCACATTATCTCTGCCTTCTAGCGAGGTCTCCAGACCGACTGCGTCTATATCGAATTTAGCAAGGCGTTTGGTAAGCTCCCTCACTCTTTGATTATGCTTTAATTGGAAAAGCTGGGTTTTCCGCCCTTATTGCTCAACTGGATCCGCTCTTATTTAAAAGATAGATCATACATACCGTAACACTTTATCTAATTAGAGCTTCATCTGGTGTACCGCAGGGTAGCCTTCTGGGGCTGTTGCTGTTCATTCTTGCCATTGATGACATTGTCCCTCTGATTAGGCACTCCAAAGTCTTAATCTATGCAGATGACATAACATGTGGGAGCCTCATTCACCTCAATATATGTTATATTCTGGTGAATAGGTCAATTGATTCCAGGCTTCTGCCTGTGAAGTGCGCCTTCTGAGTTAGAAGGGTTAATTCGATAAAGACCTTTTCAGGTTGCGCGACTAATAGATATGACTGAAAAGGGATTGAAATCTTTTTTACCAGAAGAAGCCAAATGGGGCTCTTTATTTTAAATATAAGTTAGGCGTCGATCATTTAAAAAAAAGAAAGAAGAAAAAGAAATTCAGCTTTAAATTACTTTTAAAGTAGAATTTCGTCATAATATTTTCTGCTTTACTTATCATGTGACTGAAGGAGTTGTGGTTATTGAAGCCAAAACTGATTTTTAGGGGATGGTATCTCTACGGAAAGTCCCTAAAGTACAGAAAACTCCTGTAGGTAAGTTTTGTTATCAATATGTTTGCATTGCAAAATATTATATTTCATAATATTTAATGAAAGAATTTAAAGGGAACATTCTACTGTTGAATACTTAATCAAATAGTTTTCAAAATAAAAGTTGACCCGACTTCAGAAAAATATCTATTACGACATTTTAAAGTGGGTGCAAATAAAACAAACAAAACAACAACAATTCCTTCCTGTTGTTGAAATGTTTAAGTTGTTTTATACAGTACCGTCGATTGTAGTTGGGTAGTTGTGTTCTTTAATCGTATCGTAACTCACGTTTTCATTTCGTCCTATAAAAACGTTGAAAAATGACACCTTTGAGTAACTGATTTCTCCATCCCGTAGAAAATGGAAAATCCTAAATTCCTATAATTGCGGATTTTCATTTTTCTATTATTTTCATCAAAAGTTGTCACATTTTCCAACATAGTGTTTTTTCGACTTTTTCAAATCATGGGGTATCGTGACTCACCACTGAAATTCAGCTATAAAAGGCTGAAATCGACTTTTATCTTAAATGAAGTCTTCTTAATAGCAAGTAAATGTAAAGTTAGCAATAATATGATTCCCTCTGTAATTTTTATTAGACTACAATTCATGAAATTTGCAAACATAAGAAGAACATTAATTCTATTTCATTTCAAATGTTTATTGATGGCTCAAAAATGGAGAGAACATAGAAAAATCAAAATGGAACTATCATTCGTCGCTGGCATCGAGATCTGAGTCGCACCCTTCACAAGTATAGAAGCCGCGATTTCCCATGTTGACACAATTCAAGTGATCTGGGCGGTCTCATTTGTTACAATGGATTGAATTTTTGCGATTCAATTTCTTCGGCAACAATTGCGAGCATATCATACAAAAGTCTCGATCTTCTTCGCTGGATGACGAAGAAGACTTTCGACGACGCTGTTTTTTGTCCAGTTGCTTCGGTGACCGTATGGTGGTTCCGCCCTTTCTCGTCTATGGTGTTGACTTGGCTCTTTTCACCGCTTTCTGTTGCAATTCGGACCGTTTTTCTGGTGTGGTCAGAATTGTGCTCTCCATGGCCCTTCGACCACGACTGTATTTAACTCTTGGATCAGTGAACTTAAGCGGGCCAATATCAACGATGTACGACCAAAGAGATGCTGACGTTGATGCTGTTGATGTTGAAGCTGCTGATGTGCTGGCAACCTCAGAAGCTGATGTTGTGACCTCTTCGGTGCCACCGATGTCATCGTTATCGAAGACCACGAGAATATTGCGCACATCTTCTTCGTCGACGGGCTCTTTGGCCATTAGATTTTCATCATTTAATGGTAGCCGCAATGAAGTCCCCTTCTGAAAAGATATCACCATTCACAGGATAGATGCCTGTTGCTTCGAAGCCAGATCGGATATTTTTCGGTGTAAAGGAAATCACCATGGCTTCATCAGCAAGACCAGCAACATGGTGTATTTCCAATAATCGGCCAGCATTGCTCTGACTCCATTCCGAACATTTTGCTTCATAGGATTTCTTGAAGGGACCGAAAACAGAAACATCCAATGGTTGCATGCGGTGGCTGCAATGCGGTTGAATCGTCACAACCGTTATACCATGATCCATGCACAAATTGATGGCTCCAACAGAAATGTGAGATGTGTGATTGTCCATCAACAAGATTGTCCATCCTTCGAAGCAGCTGTATGCTTTATGAAATGCTGCATAAATGTGACAAAATCGATTGTCGTCATCCACCCTGATCCATTAGCAAAGCCAACTGAACCAGGCGGTGAATTTTCCGTGAACACTGTTTTCATGTTTTTGCGTGGAAACAAAGCTCGGCGGACACAAATCGACCCACCTGCTTCGAACCTTTTTGTGCAACAACTTTCAGGCCTTTTGTCGGAACTGTCGGACATCCAGTTTCGTCAATTTTCCATATGCGGGGCTGCATGAATGGCTTTTTATTAAGGACGGCTTTATAGTTGTTGAAAAATTCATCAACATTCTCCTTACAAAAACCTTTTGCTCGGTAATTTACGCAGCCCCATTATAAAATTTACCACCCTTCCAGTAATATTGAATGTGTTGATATAGGCAGTTTTACAGAGCAGCACCCTAAAATTTATGTATGTGACTCGTAAAATTTACGAATAAATTGGCCGCCCCAAACACAGTTTTTCCCGGAATATCCGGAAAATTGTATGGTTCTCCATAATTTCAAACAAACATGAAATCAATTTCTTCGTTGTGTGAGAATTCGTATTTTGGGTTTCTAAACAGTGAATTTATATAGAGCCAGCCCTTTTAATCTCTTTGAAAATGAACTGTTTAAAGTGAAGATCATCTTATTGTTATGAGGACCTTGTTGTTGTTATGTTACTGTTGGACTAGGTTTCGAATTTAAAACTGTGTGCATTTTTTATTTGGGTTTTTTCAGCTAAAGGTTAATTAATTTGATTAGTTTTAAGTCCCAGGGGACAACCCTATGATGCGTTAGCACGGTTGAAGGTAAAGTGAATGTTTTATTTTTTTAGATTCCTTCTTAGCTAGACAATAGCCCAGAGATAGAGTAGATTTTTATTTTTTATTGAAAACTCACGGAGAGACCGTGGTTCTCTTCGAACCATGGCGTAGTAATCGTATCACTCAACCAATCGATCCAACTCCACCTTTGAAAATCCCATTCTCGGAATATACTTTGAAATCGAACAGATACTCAGGGCTCATCGTTTAAGAAATTGTTCCGTGTTTTTCCGTAAAAATTAAGGTAGCTGACAGATGCAACACGATTACAGTTGAGAACCATAATTCTTACGGGAATTTTTTTATAAAAATTCCAGAACTTTTTATTACCGTGTAGGAAAAACGTAATTAGAGATAATGTCTTTTAGAGTAGGGCTCCATATAGCCAGTTATTATATCTTTGATTATTTAAGGGTGGTGGAAAACAGAGTATAGATAATATATAGAATAGGCATTATTTCCATCCTCATTTCCATTCCTATTGCATAAAAATCTTTACATTCATTTCTGTCATCTTTCATAGCACATTTAATCCAAGAAATATTGCTCTTTGTTAAATTCTATACGACATCTATCCGTTGGAAATTTCTAAATGAGACATTTATAGAGAAACACATTCATCGTCCCGATTGTCCTTTCAAAAATCGAGTCGGTGCACAACAATGCAGAATTTCATCGTATATCATAACATCTGAGTCCATCAGTAAAGTGTCCTGCGGACAAAACGTGCTTCTGGCTGTATCATAATTGCATTTCCTGCGGGTTCCATTGGGGCAGTACACCCCGTTCTTAGACAGATGACCACAATCTGCTCATGGTTAACCGCATTTTCAAGGTATTTGAACACCGAGAATAATAATTTCAGACACGGAAATGGTCAGGACAAATTTCGTACATTCATGCATTTTACGGGATTATAATTGTCCTGCGCCTCCCGTTAGAATAGAGCAACACACTTGTAAATGCAATAAGGTAAACCCACATATTCTGGAATATGCACGCAAAATAATTATGTATTGGTGGCTTTGTTGGGTCAGTCCTCTGATAAAGGAACGCACTGTGGTCTATTAATTTTATGCTGAAAATACATTAAACTGCTATCATTCGAAGACATACTCGAAAGTACCTCTATAATGAATTCTGATAGCTTGTTTAAGGAAAGTTTACGACGGTGTGGAATAGCTGTAAGGCGATTGAGTGCAATTTTGTCGGAGTCGAGTGCTTTGTCAAAATTTATTAAACATTAGAGACAGACACACAACAGCCATCATACCCATGTCAAGAAGGTGTGTGCTCTTGTTAGGATAATAACTTTCACCGCATTCCGTTGTCCCAATATTAAGTATAAGAGTCGCACTCAAAGCAATTTTGTAAGCGTCCTCAACGCTTCGTCCCGACTAGTCCTTTATGACGGCAGATCCTTTAGTCTTTGTTTAATTAATTTGATTTCATCCATCTTTCTTGGATGGCTTTATTAGCAACAGATTGGATAATTTGTGGTTCTAATTGCATTCTCGCAGCCTATTACCACGACGATCCGTTCTATCGTCTCACTACCCAATATCTGTAAGAGTCCCTGTCCTTGGTGTTCATTGCCCTGTGAATAATTTTCAAAATGAGTTAATTTTCGCTCAAAGAATGTAAGGGTAGATCGGGGTTTGTATTTTTAGATAGAGCTATCTTGAAAATCTGGATAAAAGCGAATTTCTACTTCAAAATTGCTTTCATCGATAGAGTTTATTTGTGATCCATACACCTTCATACACAAACGCCATAGATATCTTGGGAATATTCAAGAAGAAATCTGAGAATACCTAAATTACTAAATATTTATAAGATATACTGGTTTAGATATGCCATAGGATTTCGAAGGGATTAAGAAAGTTAAAATGGGTCCTACATTATCCTCTAAAAATACGTATAACCAACAAGTTCAAGAACCAAAAGTTTCCTGAAGCGTATACTCTTTTACTCCTTTTACCCGGACACACCAATATTTCAAGTCCTTTCAGGATAAGCTTCATCTGAACAACCTGCAGTCAGTCCTTGAAGGGATAAAAAAAATTGAAATTATTGATTCCGGGGCTTTGCTGAGAATCCCGAAAATTTATTTTCTTTTTATTTTCAATTTTCCACCCACTTTATATAGGATGCGCTCGAATACGGGGAAATATGATTGGCTCTATTTCCTGACATTTTGTTGAGTTAATTTTACTCAAATTATGGCTATGAGTTAGAGTTATTTCGATTGGAATGGAACAATTTAAGTCTATCCTAAAAGGGTATAACGTTACAAAAGGTTTTTTTTTTGTTCCTGTGAACACATACCGGAAAATCAGGGAATTGTGCTACGTTCAACGGGAAGTTATCGATCGAAATTTTCGTTATTGTTAAACTGCAGAAATTTTGAAGTTCCTTGTGAATTTTTTTTAAAAGCACTTTTAGTGAAGGATTTTGCTGTATAGATTTCTTTTGCAAATTAAACTACAACAAGGTTGTAAGCACTTTATAGCAGTATTTTTCAATGCCGGACCGCGGCCAGGTAAGGGGCCCTAACGATAAATCTACGGAATCGCTTAAGGTTCTTTTGCAATTTGATAGTTATGGATCTTAAATGCATTAATATTACCCGTATTTTAAATGTGCATGGCCAATCTGCAAGGATGATTGCAAAAGTTCGCTTTCGGTCGGTAGGTTCTTTGTTAATATATACACAACAAAACTGTTTCGTCTGACGTTAATTTGACTGCATGTTTAACGTACCACTTGCAAGCAACCATGCATTTATGAAAGAGGACATAGTTTTAACGCTGATTTACCAGTTTAGAGTTTAAATAATGGCTTGTCTGTCAGAGTAAATATAACATTTTTGAATGGAAGTTGGAAGATGTGGTTGTCCTTTAGGATATATAGTATTTGCGCCTAAAAAACAATAACATAATTCGAAATGGCTTTGATCAATAGAGAGTTTCTGTTTGAAGTCATCGGTAAATATCAATAGTCGAACATGTTTCGCCGTTGTCAACTCTAATTGATAAAAACCACTCCAAACCTAAGCTTTATAAACAGCGAAAGCTTAGGTGTGGAGTGGTCCATAGGAAATATAGCCACATCTCTTTTTAATAAGTGCAGAATTCTACTATTGCCATAGATCTTTGACGATATCGTAGCGTTTAAAGATCTTGGTATGTATATACCTGGACCTGGAGCTGGACCTGGATCACGGGTATATAAATGAATGTTGAGCTTATTGATAAGGGAGCTGTAGAAATTGATAATTTGATGGCAATGTTGAGGTCCAGGTTCAGATCCAACTCATCAACTCATCCTTATCTTTACTAGCGCACCGTCGCTAAAACAAAACAATCTCCAACCTTGACCTTCGGAATCAGGCAACCATTCCCTTATCTCCAGCCATTTCCTTATCTCCAGCCATTTCCATTCATATTTGAGATTCAAAGTTTCGTACTTGATCGAAGTGAAGCTCTCGACGAACGCCAAACCAGCAGATCCAGTTCGTCACTAACTCCTCTGCTACTTTTTGTGGTTTTTAATTTCAGATCGGGTATACTTCTGGCGCTTTACTAAAATAATCCATCATCACTAAAATATAGCAGTTGGCTCAATCTGACTCAGTAACGTCAATCGCTACTCTCTCAAAAGGTGCTCCAATGTTGTATTCTTCCATCACTGCGCAAACTGTACATTAACGACACCAGTCCTAAACATCCTCTATCATATGAAACCAGAACAATTTGTGTTTTAACTTCTCCAAAGTTTTGTTGTGACTATGCTGTCCTCCCGATGTGCCATTATGTTACTCTTCCAGAACATCCTTTATATTTCTTTAGGGAACAAACACCTGCATCCGGCATGCAGACTCATCGGGTGTTTCCCATTTACACTTAAATAATCCTTATTCAACACATTGAATTCCATTGCACCCGGTAGCTTTTCAACGTTGAACTTCGATCTGAAATATCTGTCCATTGGGTCCTTTCGTCATTCTCTTTCTGTTCCAAAATTGGAGATATATTATTGTCTTCTCTTTGGACTGCTTGAAACTCTTCCTTTTTCCATCCTGCCAAGATTATTTGCACTTTGGCTTATGTGGCCGTCATAAAACTCCATCTACATTTCCATGGGATCTACCATTCCTATTTATAATTTTAAAATTATGGGATTGAAGTCATTCGAGCCATCTTGCACGTGCTCTTAATACTTTAAATTGCATCAATCACTTTAGCGCTGCTTGTCTTTGTCATCTTGATGAATCTCGTATTGCCAGTATTCACTTTTTAAGTTCAAAGTCGAAAACCACAGACAGGGTATCTAGCGTGTCGTCTATGCGAGGTAGAGGATAATTATCTTTCTTTGTAACATCATATAATTGCGTCTTGTACTCCCGTCCGTCTTCTCCACTAGCACCACTAGGTCATTCACGGGCTCTTGGACTTTTCTATCAGGCCTTGTTTACGCATTATTTCATCCATGGTGCCTGCTTCTTCCAGCTTCTTTAGTGGTAATCGGCTATATCAGTTTTTCTATCTATAGCAAAAGTGTCTGCTAATTCTTCAATTACCTTCTTTGCTTTAGTATACTCCAATTAGCATAGTTTATTGGGAGGTAGTATCAGTTTTGTTAAGCTTTCAATGCTCTTTTTTGGTTGCTTGATATTCCGTTAATATGATTTCTTCGGCTAATTCGTGTGTATGTTTATGGTTTGATGGTAGGCTTGGACTTGTGTTATTCAGTTCGCTTAATCATTGGACATTGTTGACGGGTTCTTAGGCGAATTCAATAGCAAGCAGATTATTAAGAGTCCATTTTGATGCATGACGTAATGGTTTTGATTCTATCTCTCTTTTGTTACCGTTACCCTTGTGGGGCATGGGGTGAGAGAAGAATAACGCCCGATTCGAGACAATGATTGCCAGTGGACCTACAATTTAAAATTGATTCCGAACAACTGACATTTTCTCTGCAACGCCCTGGACTTTTAATTGTAATCCGTCGTCAGCAGAAAACAACCATGGATCGCCGACGGCGGGATTTGAACCAGGCACCTCCGTATTGGTAGGCCATCACGTTATCACCGACGACGGCGACATTTTGATTAAGCTATCTTAATTAGGAAAGTAACTGTTTTTTTTTTAAATTTGTCATGCTATTTTAAAAGTTTTATGATATCTCTTTTGTACAGTAATCCCTAAAATTGTTAAAGTGGAATATTGAGTTGTAAAAAGGAGATATTCCTAACGACGAAAACAACCGAAAAGCTGTAAGTAGGATAGTAGAGCTTGCGGAAGCAAATTGGTTTTTTTTTTTTAATAAAAATATGTCCCATTGTTTTTGTAGAATAGTGGACTAAATGTTACTGACATATCATCTTAGGGGACGGGAGCAGTGTAGCTTGGAAGGCCAATTCCATATTGGTTTTAATTAATCTTAAAGATCTCAATGCGGAACCAAAGCAATGGTATATGTATTTTTAAGAAAGAAAGTTAGTAGAAGCCATTGTTATTGAATATCGACGGACGGTCACTACAAAGTTGTATACTAACAAATGTATTTCTCGCTCGTGACATCTTTCCTATGCTTATGCACAAGGAGCAGGGCAGGGCTAGAAATAATTTAAGGAAGTCGGCTATATAGCTCCGACCTTGCTCCTTGTGACTTTGATTTGTTATCCCAACATGCGCCTGAATGGCCACCATTTTGCAACTAAAGAGGAGCCACTTGATGTATTTTTCGAGTAGTATGATTTAATACCAAAGCATGAATGGAAATTTTAATAAAATTATTGATGATTATTATGATTGATCCACACTTCTGCACAAATCTTCAAACGCTCAACTGTGATTATCTCGAAAATGTCTTAATATGCTTTCTTAATCTTCCTGTATCCCTTCATCTATTTTCCTCTTTCGAGAGATAACTCTGGAGTATTCACTCAACACTTGCTATTTTATTCATGTACCTCTGAATTCTGTATCATCGGGTATACATTTAAACTTTTGATATATAAGTATGCTTTCATTAAAAACCTGGCATTGTTTGCTACAAATACACAATTCTCTTATCAGCGCGTGATGTACTAAACATCATTAAAGTTTGAAAAACTCCACGAACGCAATTAATTAATTAAACTTTCTTCACTAATTATATTTTCCTTTATAATTCTATTAAAACTTGAGGCCTTTACTTTACTAGTCTGAAAAATTCTTGAAAAGTGTCCAACTACCTGATAAAAGATAAGTCTTTAATCTGCATAAGGTCACCCGAGCTGATCTAAAATTTGCTCTTATCTTTCGTTTGCACCTGCTGAATATAAGGTTTGAAAACTTTGAGTCATTAATCATCAGCATAATTTCAAATAAATGATGGACCTCACCTTAATTAGAGACACAAGCACACTTAGAGAGGGCATTAAATATTTCCTGTTAAGTAAATCGCAAAAGCAAATCATCGGATAGACTTTTCCGGCAAACAAAAAAGATAAATTGAAATTGTGATCACTGTCATTTCAGATAACCGAAACAAGGAAAACTTCTCACAAAGCACGAACATCTCACCAGCCTAGTTCTGACGCAGTTTGTGAAATAATTTCCTTTTCCTCTACAGGTCTTTCCGGCAGAAAAAAAGTGATAAGGATATTCTAAGATAAAAGACCTCCCTTTTTAGATGGAATTTGCTCCAAGGCTTAATATCCTTGGATATTAATAACATTCTGTCATGGGCAACGATAGGAGGAATTTCTACCTCGAAATAATGAGCACTTTTCTCAGTATTTTCTTGAAACGAAAATAAATATGAGAAACAAATGTTGCTATTCTTAAGCTTTCTTCCTAATTCTTCTTGCCTCTTACTTGCAGTTAACTTTAAATAATTTGATCTTGAATTTGACTTTTCTGATATGAAACAAAAAGTCAGGCCTGTGCGTACTTACGATTCACCTTCCCGTTTTCAAATTTTATTGAGTGCAAGACTTATTTATTAGGACTGTGCGCAGGATTTGCTCCTCGGTGGGGGGTATTATCTAATTTCATTAAAGATAAATAAAGAAAACTATCAACAAATGGATGTACATAAAATATGATATATTATGCAATTAAAATAATATATTAAATTTGTTAGTATTTCAGTCAAATTTTTCCTAATCTAGAAGTACAGAAAATTTTGAAAACCGTCCTGGGGGGGGGGGGGGGGGGGGTTGAACCGCCAAAACCCCTCCCGAGCGCACGGGCCTGTCCGAAAATGATTAGGTGAACTAAAGCGAATCAAAGCTAATTTGATCATTTAATAATTTGATAATAAAAAAAATTTCTATTGTACTAACAGATTTCTAAATAAACGATACCTCAAGCTTAGTTTCATTCATTTTAGTGGGAACGAAAACACTTCTTTAACATTTACTGCATTAATATCCTCTTTAGTGAGCACGCTCAAAAACTTCTCCAACACGATGACTGATGACACGAAAATGCTTCTATACATTTTAATCCTGCGCAGGGCTACTTACAAAATTTCTAACGGATGCGGTTATCCTAATTTTGAGTTGTGGATATTATTTATTATATTTAACTAAGCTGGGCATTAAACGAACATATATTAAGAATACTAATCAGAAATGGCAAAGAGTACATGCCTTCCTGATCAGCCGGCAGATCTGGCCGAACTTCGACTTAAAGCGGTCTAAAGAGCTCATCTCAAGTGAAATATCACTGTCATCACGGGGCATTGCCTTATAGGTGCCCCTCCAAATAAATTTTGCAGGAGTTGTCAAGATGAGTAAAAAAAAAACTATTCTACATCTCCTCTGCAAGTGTCCGGCTCTGCCTAGCCACTGGAGCCGTTACTTAGGCTCCCCCTATTTCGAGAACTCAGTCGAACTAAGATCGGCTAATATTACGGACATAGTTCTGTTCAATAAGAGCTCTAAGTGGTTCTACGTATCTAATCATAAAGACGGGAAACTACCCTCGACGTGGTATTACTACATTAAACCAATAAGAAAAACACCCACAACAAAACGAGCAACGTAGATTTCTTAGCTTTGCACCATATTCGATATTTGCGATATTATTTGGATGGGAAATATATCCAGAAAATATTGCGTCTCAATTTAAAAAAGGAAGAGCAAAGAAACCACTTCAAGAAAGAAAATCTACGAAAAATATACGGTGAAGAGAAATATATGGTAAAATTTTCTTTATTGCTCAATTCAGTAAACACTGCAGTCCTTAATGCGCCACCAGTAGCAGCAATGTCAAACTTCTTTAACGGGAACTTCGCTCACTCTGACTGAAATTAAGTGTTCCAAAATAAATAGGGCAATAGATTTCACCTAGTCAAATAAAAAAATTCTATGGCAGAGTGGGGTTACACAAATTCGAAATTTTCATACTATGCACTTCACTCTTTTATTTTTATCTTTTGATCTACTCAACGCAGGGACATCAAAAAACCGTTGAAAAACTACTATCCCAATGAACTTTTTAAAATTCTTAACAATGTTGATCTAACTCCTACCATGGTAGGTACAATCCCCCTATATAATTGTTTGTTTGGCTAGGTGTAAATAAATTAGTAAATTAATAACAACATTGTGGTCGATAATGATACGAAATAAGCCGGTGTAATATTATACGGAGTTGGATCAATGAATAAGTAGCTCTATCACCACGGCTGGATTCTATGATTCGAGCCTCGGTCTTCCCATGAGATTTTAAATAAAATAAAAATTTCTGGCACGCAAGAATGCGAAAACAAGATATTCAAATTCCCTCATTCCTCTGATACTATTTCCCCTTCGGTAAAACTATGTTTACGCATCATAGGATTGTCCCCTGGGCACTGGCTGCATCACAAAAAAATTTCTTTTAATTAATCCTTCTTCTGATATCAATTGTAATATTCTTGGGATTTCAAACTTCAAAGTTTAATGAAAATATCTGCAGAATTTCCAAATTAATTTAACTGAATTTTAAAAACAATTAACCCTAGTCCAAAAAGAATTAGACTAAATTTTATGTTTATTGGAACAGGTTACATGTTTTTGCACTTTTGTTAAATTAATTCGGAAATGCTATGTATTGTTGGGTAGAATATGTTCGCCGATTAGTACCATGTCAACAATTTTTTTTGTTGGGTGGTAGTGTAGGGTGGGGATTAAACTAAACTTCCTAACGCGTTGACCGATTTTGATAGTTCTTTTTTGTCGTATAAAGTATGAACCCCAATTGCTAATATAAGAAAAAATTTGGATTTAGGGTGGAGGGAGGAGCGGTAGCCTATATTTGACCAATTTTAATGATTCCATTAGTCATGTGTAGAGAATGTTCACCCATTAGTACCACTACAAAAATATATGGGGCGGTTAAGGATTGGATAAAGGGCGAAAATCAAACCCCAAATCCTTAACGCGTTGACCGATTTGGATGATCCTTTTTTCCTATATAGAGTATGATTCCCCATTGCTAGTAGAAGGAAAAACTTTAATATAGGTAAGGGTGAGGAAACGAGTAGGTGAACTTCGTAACACATGGACTGATTTGAATAATACGTTATGAGATTTAAGTTGTGGTTAAGGGTGACAGTAGGAGGTGTGGCGTCACCTGTCTTCTTAAGGCATAGAATAGGTGTACAGAATACGTTTCCTTGTTGGTAAATGATAAAAAATGTTACAGTTAGCGTCAGAAGAGAAGGTAGCCGTCTCCTTACTTCATAATGCGTGTCCCGACTTTGACGATTCTCTATTGCCGTGTAGAGTTCGTTGGCGTACTGATTGTTTGGTGGCACTAAATATATCAACCCATCACAAAACAATGGATAAAGTTCAGAGGATGGCAACACTGCTGATAGCAGGCGCCCTTAGAACTACACCTTCCAAAAGCCCTGAACATTATTCTAGACCTTCTACCGTTAGATCTCTTTGGCAAGCCAACCGCATCCTCAGTGGCCATTAGGCTTAACACAATCCAGACCTGGAGACGAACTGACTTCGGTCATGAAAATTTTTGTTACGAAGTATAACTTTACGCTAAAAAATTGTTCGGTAGTAGAAAACCTTTTTTTATTATTTAAATAATCGTTTGTTTTAAACAATTGCAAATTAATTAAACTTCTCCGCCTGTGAAAAAATTCGTCCACGTTCCAAATCTTTCCCGAAAATTTTGGTAAAAAAAAAGTTTGTATTTTACAGTAGTTCAAAAGTTATTGATTTTTTTGTGACCGCGCTCCGACCTCTAGCGCTGGTTGAGCACGTTCAGACGCGCGCGCTTTGTCATTGTGCAACTGCAGTTTTTTTGGTGATTATAAATATACTAGTTCAGGAAATCTCAACACAACGTTTCCTATAGCAAAACGTGGTTGTGCATGCATATCCTCACCAATTGTTACTTGACATGCTTTTGCGATTGTTGTGCGATTGTTGAACATAACCAAACATACCTTGTTTGTGGTTTGTTTACCTTTTTGAAAAGAGCTTGTTGAATGAAAAACGGCTTGTTATTAGATATAACAATTAATTATTATTATTTTACAGCAAATAATGAAATATTAATAAAAAAAATATTCCCTTTTCTTCTTTAAAAGAATTATTTACAACTTTAAATTCGCGTTCCCGATTCACTGTTAATATTTATATTTGGAATGATATATATTACTTAAAAGCACTAATTATGTGCAAATTCAAATGTAAACAACAAATTTTCGTTCGTCAACATTGTGAACGGACATACTATGAAAAATAATAGCAGACTGAAACAAAAGTATTCAAAAAGTGAGATAAACGAAAAAATCGCACGGAGTCGCATCGCGCTTACGAACAAGCCCTACTGGTATTTTTTTGTTTTTCACGACGCCTCTACCACAATTTTAAATTTCTGTTACTTGTATCTGTTGCTGTGATTACTGTAATAAATATTACATTAAAGTTGTACAAACAACAATTTGAAAGACTTGATTGAAAAAATTATGAATTGATAAAATGAAAAGGCGATTTCAAATAATGTCGCCGCGACTTTGGGCGACTTCAGCGCTACGGCTCGGCGACTTTTGCTCCATACCGTCTGGCATTCCTCAAGGGTCCATTCTTAGCCCCTTACTTTTTGCTTTCTTTATAAATGATCTACCTTTAGTACTGTGTAATTGTGAGTGTCATCAATATGCTGATGATCTCTAGCTATTTATCTCTAGAATTCTCAGACTTATTAAAGACGTCATATGCCGTATGAATGACGATATTGCCTTCGTATGTAAATGGGCTGAAATTAATGCACTTTGTCATTATTTTCTATTGAACTGGATTGGATACGTCCTCTTTGCCATGTTTTAGTACTTTTAGATTTAGTAATTTTTTGATGTTTTTTTAATTTTTTTTTCTCGAAAATGTGTTACCTTACGTACACCTTACTATAAGATTGTATCTTACAACTGTAGAGTTTAAATAAACACAATTTGAATTTGAATGTAGGTACTCGCAAAGTTAACAGTTTTATTAAAAATAAAGATTACATTTTAATAAACTTAATTCCTCTTAGTTACGATTAGATATAATGAAGAAATAAATAAATAAATTCGCTCAACTTAGTTTTAAATTTTTGCGAGTGAAAACATCACAAGTTAAATGAGAACTATACTTCAGTCTCGCAATAACTTGCTGGTTGAATGAGCACTTTTCCGATCGAGTGCAAATAATAGGTACTATTGAAACTGAACTTTGAATTAAATATAAGAGAGTTTAGTCACCATTCAATTACTCAATAATAAAATAGTTTTGTTAAAACTGTCCAAAGAACGCATGTCCAAATATAGTCGCAATCATATGACCTTAATACACATATAATTTACCTAATTTCATATAATTGTCCAGTAACTTTCCCGCATACAATTATTAATCAACTTTCTCCCCGGTTTTCCCTTCCACGTTTGTGGTATAATGAAAATCCTGCTTACAAACCGAACTATGTAATTAATCCGGCGAGCTCTAATGTTGTTAATATAAAAGCAAATAATTAAATTGGGAAACTTATAATTCTTACTTATTGGCTGTCAGGAGCCCACAAATCCTCGACAAAACATTTTCAATACAATTAAGCCTATCTCTGCTCCTACATAACGTGAAACTGTCATTATTGGAGTAATAATTTTGCCTTAATTACCCCGTCGTTCGCAAGGAGTTTAGTTTGAAAGAAGAATATTGCAATCGCGCACAAAATAGTGGTCTACTTCGCGTAATTTTTCATGATATGGTATAAATTATGGCTAGAAAGTTATTAAATACTTATTTCTTCAAGATAGCACTCGAAAGTCTACGCCGAAACATCCTAATAGCCAGTCTTTGCAAAATTTTTCTTTAAACGATTTTAGGATCCTTTCAAAGTATTTAGTGCGACAAAAGTGACGATGGTGGAATTAAAAACTCTTCCATTTCAAATTACCTGAAAGACTCCATTTATTTCATAATACTACCACTCAATTGGAGAATTAAAAACACCTACCTGAACTTTTCTTCGTGGGTGCAATTATTCCACCTGCTAAATTCCATTTAAAGACAGATTCTTGCCGACATTTCCGGCGCATTTTCATCCCAATTGTCACATCCAATTTTAAAGTCGGAAATTTCTGGTAATCATGACTATGTTAGGTGCAAAAACTGAATGCAAACATTTTCAAGCTTAAGTTGGGTAAAAAAAGGTTTTTGTATTGCCAACACTTCTCGTCCTCTACCTTGCTATCAGTAAAGCAACAAAGCAGAACGGAGAAATTGTCAAAAAAAAGAGGAAAATGCAATTTTCAGTTCAACAGAAAATAACTTTTAACAAGATTATGAGGGCAAAGAGGTGTTCAGGTTAAGGGTAAGCCTTCCGCAGCACAAGGGGGCGGCTGACTAGATCCGAATGGAGCGCTAGAGTTTGTGCAAGTGAGCCGCACTAAGTCCGGATAACATTGACCGGAGCTGCTAATAAAATTCATAACCACACAGAGGGTGTCTATAACTTGAATGAACTTTTTCCAGGATGGGGACACATTCGCAATCAGACAGGGCTTGCACGGTGGCTTTAGATGCTCTAGCATTTGTAGAGGTATGGGGAATGCAAAGTGATTGCGGTTGGATTATTACTGGTACACTGTGCAGGAAAAAGGCTCTAAACGGAGTGAATCTATGTGTTAAAGTGATTAAGCTGAAATCAGTTTAATTAATGCATGCTATGAAGTGTTTAAACTTTGTGGAGGATAATCGTCCCAAATGGATAATCACAGAATTTTACTATACATTCTAACTCTTCTGTTATTTAAATTTATTTTTAGTGAAATTGTTAGCCTTTTTGTAAATCGATTTTATTTGCTTTAATTAACTTTACCTTTTACTAGTTAATGTAATTTATGGTGATTTCAGTCCTTATAGTAGAGCATGATGCCATCTTAATTTGTTTTATACAATACCTGTAATATGAGGAGGAATAATTATTTCCAATGAGTACACAGCAGCCTTACCCTGTTTGGCAGGACAAATAAATACAGGTACTATTCGAAAGAACATAGGTACCTAATAGGTATTAACCAAGCTTTTGAAAACCTCGTTATAAATCACATGTTCAATAACTTTAATAGATTATTTAATAGAATTCTGATTTGTAAGGATAAAACTTCGTCCCCAAAATCCTCTTTATAACTGATGACAAACATCATTGTTTGACATAATATGACAAATGGAGGTCTATACGTTGCTGCCATTAAATTCGAACTAGCTGAGTGGGAGGTTTGTAGCAGGGTATTAGCTACGAGAAAACCACTGCTCTAGATCTTTGTAGATGCTGTTCGGTCGGTAAAAAAAAATTAAGTCTACTGTGCTTCTTTCACACAGCAGACTTAATTTTTTTTTTAAATTGACGACATTTCAAGAATCTTCTGATAAATTTTTGGGTAAAAATATTGTGAATTGAGCAACTGAGAGGAAATCTTCGTATACAGAAAAAAAAAGATACTTTGCGGTGATCATCATAACTCATTACTGGATCTTATGTTGACAAAAAACCAAAAGGATTTCGTTAGTTTATGAGTTTCTCGAGGTAACAACGTCGAGACCTTGTTTATTTTATTGATTTTTCAATTTTTAGAAGTAAAAAAAGACGAATTTTGTGAATTTATGCAAATTTTTTGATAAAAATCGGCGAATTTGTTGTTGTAAAATTAATTATAATAATATAAAATACAAAATCTCGACTTTGTTACCTCGTAATTTATGTATAAAGGAGTGTGTATTCATATATACAACCAGAAAGATGCTGCTCATAAGAATAAGGCAGATTTGCAGAGGTAGTGCATTTTAAAGAATGGAAACAGAATTATCCAAATCCATACCCTCACCTAAGAAAATTCTTAACATGGCCCTAGTGCGCCACCGTACTATATACAGCAAGAGAGAATTATCGTAGTCAGGGAATCATCGTAGTCGCTTTAGGTACAAAATCGAATCGAATCAAAATCATCAATCTATGATCAATCAAAATCATCGGTCTATGACTTATCTCTCTTGCCACAAGCCACAATTTTTGTGAGAATACAAATAAATACCTACTCTATGCATGCAGAATCATCTAAATCAGTAGACGAGTTACAAAGTTACCTTACCCCCCCCCCCCATAAATGTTTGTCGTCGTACCAGTGGGTCAACATACTCTACATATCAAGAGAAGAACCATCCAAATCGGTCCACACGTTACGAAGTCAGACTACCCTTTCCCCACCCTAGAACGACATTTTTTATTAACAGTTTTAATAGCAATAACGATGTTAGCTTTCCCCCGTTACCCCCACTCTCATCCCACCACAAATTTTTCAGGCATGGTACTAATCGGGGAACATACTATATCCAACAAATAAAAAATCATCAAAATCCTTCCACGCGTTACGAAGTTGGACTACAACTCCCCCCCCCCCCCCAGCCTTTCCCACCCGCACCCTCAGCCACTCCCACAACGCGATTATCACCGCACAAACTACTTCTCAACACTTAACTCACAAGAGTCGGTGTTGCTATCTATCTCGCTCAGCGGCATTAGGTAACTTCATTACAAAGAGTTTCAATTGTTTTCTACAAGATGGCAGTTATTAATTAGCTTAAAGTCCTACTAGGCTATAATAAGGTAGGAATGTGGCTATTCATTGTTAAACAAATTTTTTTTTTATATGTACTCTGGCATGAAGTAACTTTTTACGTAACTGTATCTAAATCTTAATAAATTGAAAACCATTTCCATTTCTACATTTTGTCACAAATCGATAAACACCAAGCGATACACACATCCCCTCAATGGCAAATGTAAGTTCATACAATTTTGCCAAGAGAGCTTTTCTATTAAAACCAGTTAAAAAGCCTAAGAAGATGTTTCCGTTCTTGAATTCCACTTTGTCATAAGGAAGATAAAATCCTTCGGTAAACATCCATTACCTAACGCAAATATTTACAAGTCAACCACAATTCAAATCTGTCAGTTGTTTACGGCACTGGTTTTTCCGCTTTCACAGTACTGGAGAGTGTGCCTGAAAGAAATCTTCCTCTTTTTTTTCAAAACGTGCATGCATGCCTAATCAGTTTCATCCTTTCACATGAAATATACTTGAGCCACTTCTCTACTAAACACGTATTATGGCAAATCAAAAGATGCATTTTCGATGTTTTCTTTTCAAAACTTTGTTTTTTGTTCATCTATTCGCCATCACATGCTCAAAGATTGCGTTTATGTCCTTGTACATCTGCTCGCCTTGCACATTGTAAGAGGAAATTATTTTTTTGTCAGGAAAAAAATAACTTCTTTCAGTTTTATATAACTTCAGCGCTAATATCCTTTCAGGCGATTGAAAACGTGAGAAAAAAGGGAAAATTTGAATAAGACCGCAAACTTAGTTCCAGTGCAATCTATTACTTGGAGTTACTTTCTGGGGTTTATAGACGTTTCTTGAATAGAAGTAAATTTAAAAAGTTCTTGCAAAACGAAAATAAGTTTTACGTAAAGAAAAAGTCGCTCACGTTTTTTTAACTTGCGTGTTCTGAAAGAAAGGGAAATATCAAATAAAAATCAACTTTCTTCTGGACCAAATAGCTAACCGTTTCCATTTTCTTTTAAATGTAGTGCACAGTTCTAAACAAAACTTTTCACTTATATACATATTGGCAATCTCATATATTTCAAACTTCCTTCAGCATTCCATAAAGGACGACGGCGCACTGTTGATTGGGGTAATGGATCTTATAACTTTGTTACATATATGTATATCTGTAAAACTTAACTAAGAGAAGAATTGTTAATTTTATATTTGGCTACCTTGGTTATATATTAGTAGCGGGTTCACGTTAGCCCCCTTGGGAAATTGTATGGGAGAAGAATTTCTCTCGATTCGATGACAGCAATTTCAAGTGGACTTACACGAAAAGAAAATTCCAGTAATAATTACGGTTCCACTTACCATAATTGTGTTGCAAGTAACACATTCTGGCAACAATTTAAACAGCCGCACGATAAAATTTACGATCCTTGCAGCAATTTTTAGTTTGTTCGTGGTCAATTTTTATGGAACTGCACAGTAAAATTTACATAACCCATAAAATTTACTGCGTGATTTAGGAAAAATTGATCGGTTAATGCACAATTTTTCCCGGAATAGCCGAAAAATTTTAGTGTAATCGACTGTAATTTAACAGCTCTTTTAATCTCCTTGGAAATGAATTGTTTAAAGTGAAAATTGGTGTAGTGATGAACACGATAAAGCGTGCTGCTGATAGCTAGGATTCGAATCACAAACTGTGTACATTTTTTATTTCGCACAGGTAAATTAATTTAATTACTTTAAAGTTTCTGCTCGAAATATCCTTTACAACGGAACATATTTACAACACGATTTTATTTGAGCATCGTAATTTTTACCGGAATTTTCGTATACAAATTTCAGATTTTTCCTTTCCGTATGCAATTTACAGTGTTAGCAAAATCTTGAGTCAACAGAATACAACCATATGTTGTCGCCACTGGGTGTCGAACCTTAAACTCTCATGCTGAAGGGCCAACATGTTATTCATTACTCCGTCGACGAATTCAAAAAATTCTTTATCCAGTGCAGTTTATTGTAATCTTGGAACTTGCGGTGCTACAGTTAGCATATTCACTTTCACGTCACTCAGAGTGAAAGAAGAATTAAATAATGACTGTAAAATTTATCTTTCTCTCCTTCAGATTAATATAAATTTAATTTACAAAATACTTAAATCTTTTCCAGTTTTTGAAATATATTAGTTTTTGGTAATTATAATGCTTTGATTAGCTCTGACTTTCTCACCGTCCGCGATAACTGTTAAAATTAAAATGTCAACTAGTGCTAGTTAAACTAGAACTTTGAAATTTGCCCGCCGTGTATAACTTCAGTGACAATGCAATATAGTAGATATAATATTGTTCTAAATCCACTATAACCGACGCCCACGATGACGGATTACCATTTTATTCACAACCCCCTTGATATGGGTATGAAAGGGTTTGACGAGTACAATACGCTAAACTTTGTGACGTCATTTTAAACCATCCACAAATTTAGGACTGACTGCAAGCAAAGACACTTCTAAAATTTTAATAATCTATATCTCTCTCACTAGTTCCCGTAACGCCTTGGGGCATGGGGCGGGAGAACATTCGAGACAATGATTACAAGTGGACCTACAATTTAAAGTGGATTCCGAACCACTGGCATTTTTCTCTGTAACCCGATGACCTTTTTATTGTAATCTGTTGTCGGCAGTAAACAAGCATGGGTCGCCATCGGTGGGACTCGAACCTGGGACCTCCGGAGTTTTTTTTATACTGCACCGATTGTTTGATTTGCACCGACTTCAAAATGTCGTAATAGATATAAAATTAAAAATTATTTTATGCTTTTTAGCGCTTTTTGTGAAATCGGTTCAATTTTTTTTTCAATTCCGAACCACTGAAATTTTAACTGCAATCCCCGTGGCCTTTTATCGCAATCTGTTGCCAACAGAAAACGACTATGGGTCGCCGTCGGTGTGATTCGAACCTAGGACTTCGGGATTGGTAGGCCGAAAGTTTATAACTTACTCCACCGACGACCACCTACACATTGAATTCTTATATTTCGCTAATTATTCGACTCTGTCGACGAATATTAACGTACATAAATCTAAATCATCTTCGAACGATACTTTATGAAATAGTGAAAACACCATTGAAATCCATGGATTGTTTCCTGAGATTAGCGTGAACATACACTGTGTAGAGAGGACTAATATAATTGGCGGTAGGACGACTTTAAGGAAAATCATTCCCTGGATGCTATAAGAAAAATGTAAATAAATTCGAGTACGCCCATTTACTGCCAGATAAAAAAATACGTCACTTCCGTCTTGTGACGATCGGTTGTTCTGTGTACGCCTCCTGTTAATTTGGAATGTTCCTTAGTTCTGAATAACCTTGCCTGAACGATTGTGAATTAGAAAGCTTTTACTATTATTAAATTAAGTGTTTGCCGTTAATTAAAATTATATTTCACAATTAAATCCAACCCAACTTTATATTTTCCTAGAAAATTACAAAGACGTTTTTGCAATTTTTCGCTTTCTGTCCCTATTTGTTCACGTTAAATTTTGATGAAATAATGTCGTAAATTTGCGCTTCTGGAAAAAATTTACTTATTATAAAAACCCTCAGAGAAACCTCGTTTCACAAATGGTGCTATTTGTCACCTTAAGATGACATTTTCGTGGAGAACTAGGAGGTACTCTTGCTTGTCCCTTCTTTAAAAAGGCTTCTTTTGGCATTGGGACGCCTTCAATTTGGAGAAGTCTCTCATTCAAATTTGTCACTGTTGACATACAAAAACGACCACAAATTTTTTAGAGCTGTCCACAAATATTTTTTCTTACTCGAATATTTGCTTGAATTTATTGAGCACTTTCAACATCATTGATGGAACATTTTTAATATGAAAATTATGACAGTTTTATGAGAATAGAGATTGGAAAATGTACGAAATTGTAAAACTGTGATCTTGAAGATAACCTTTCACGTACAGACAGAAACAGGCACAGTTGAAATATTAAAACTGAAAGAGTCAAAAATATTATAAGTGACTAGTGAACTAGCATCTGATTTCGCACAATCCTTACCTATTATACCTGTATTAAAATAAAATATGTTGACAAAAATTCGATTTACTAATTAAAATTAAATATATTTGATTTAGTTACATTTCCAATGGACTACACTATGTAACAAATTCCTGGAAAAATAGAATGGATATTGGCGAAGCTCTTAATTCGTTTTTAAGAGAATGGTTTAAGTTTTTATATGCGTGTAGCTTGTGGTCGTAAGGCAGAACGTAAAATGTCGTTTAAATTTTAAATTATTTTGAAAATAAATCTTATTCTGCAATAAGGAAAACTTGTGTAAGTCAACCACAATTCAAATCTGTCAGTTGTTTACGGCACTGGTTTTTCCGCTTTCACAGCACTGGCGAGTGTGCCTGAAAGAAATCTTCCTCTTTTTTTCAAAACGTGCATGCATGTACTCTATGCGAAACCCAACAATTAAAAAAATAATTTTGATTAACGTACCTCCACCCTATTTTTAAGGCTCTCTCTGGAGTACCTCAGGGTAGGCCCGTTATTTTCCATAATGCCCGTTAATGATGTAAGATCAGATGATGTGGAGACGGAGTTGGATCAATTCGTTGAGACGCACGACCACGATGCCATGGGTACCGGGTTCGAGACCAGCTCTCCCCGTGAGCTTTTATTAAGAAATTAAAATTATCCACTCCGTCTCTATGCTGTTGTCTAGCTCGCAGCAATGCAAAAACAGACTTTCAAATTTCCTCACTTACCTTACCCTAAAAATTCCCTTCCGACCAAAACCATGCTAACGCATCAAAGGGTTGTCCCCTAGGATTTGGCCACATCGTACAAAAAAAAAAAAAATTTGTGTATTCCCTCTTGCGCAATGTCTTCTATTTGCTGATGATCTTAGATTGTTCGCTTCGTCATCGGTGTGTTCGTAATGAAACAGAAGTATATATAAAAAATATATACCATGGCGTGAAACTTAGTCGTCCCGGTGAAATTATTGATCTTGGAGTTATTTTTGGCAGTAATATAGGGTCGTGCTCATACAGTGATTATTTGTGTGCATATGCTTGGATTTATAAAGCACAATTCCGTCGACTTTCAAGATTCTTATACTGTTTAACTTTAATATGTTTCTTTGGTGTACTCAGTTTTTGAATATACCATCATTGTACTTTCAATATCTTATTAATAAAGTAGAATTTACTAAGAGGAGTTTTACAGAAAACTTTTCCATTTTCATAATATTCTATTCTACAATACTAGGTGTAAGTCAATTGGTCTTCAGTTTTAAGAATCGCGGCGGGAAATAGTCAGTATAATGTTTAAAAGAGATACTTTATGCTACAGGATTTGCTTATCGGTTCTCATTTCTTTATTCTGTAAATATAAAAAATGCGTCTCGCACATCTCTTTGACCTTGTAGTCATTTCTTATATTTCACGTCATCGTATCTCTCGTTCATACATTGCTCGATTAAACTTTATAAAATTTAATGATCGTTTAGCTTCTAAGCGCTCATACGCTTTTTGCTTCCAAAAATTTAAATTTTGTATGCGTTTTACTACCAGATCTACTAATCTATACAAATTAGGGGTACTGCCGTAAAACAATTTAGGAGGCACAGGGAACACATTAGCGACTATTTTAAACCCAAAAATAAAAAAAATCGGGCAATTTTTCAAGATATTCCCCCTTGAAATGAAAAAAATTCATTTTTTTTCGAAAATATAAGTTTGAAAATCCATTTTTTTGAAACTATTATCAGTTAAAAAAAATTACACACTGATATATTAATAACGCTAATATAATTAAATACAAATAAATAATATAAAAATAATATAAAGATAAGAAAAAATATAACTAAATATAAATAAAAATAAAATATAAAACAATAACGTTTACAAAAAAAAAGTTAAAATGTAAAATGGTTTTTTCATCACAAAAAGGTTCCATACCCCTGCGATAGATAGACAACGCCCCCCCCCCCCCCTCATCCAATACAATCTTTTTCGTTTTTCACATCTACCAGATCCATCATTTTTGCGCACGCCCTGTATATCCCTTCTTGAATCAATAATTATCTGCGCCTGTTCCCCCATCCGTAACTGTATGTATATTAATGATAACTCCTAGAAGCGCAGACTCTCTGAAATTCTTTTTGTGAAGTGAAACTTCTTTAGGCGCGTTAGGGCAAATTCGCTTGGGTCACATGAAAAGCGGAACGTCTCCTCTCAACAGCTACAAATTCAAAGTAGACGCTGAATAGTCCGGACAGACAAGTCCGGAAAGTGTGCGAGACTTTTGAGAACAACTAAAAATAAACCACCAAAAAAAGCGCCAAAAGCTATTTTAGAAAGAAATAGAGAGTGTTAAGCCAGGTAGAAGGTGTTGAAGGAACACGGTGGACAACATAACACCCTAACGATCCCAAATATACTGGATGCATCGATAGCGTCGTTAGATAAAGACACAGTCAATGGTGTGGAGCATTTGAATGCCATTGACTCAGGAGTGGCGTCTACAAGTGAAAATACAGCCATTTATAAATAAAATTAGACCTACGAGTGCGGTCACAAAATTTCAATTCTTTCAACCTACTCACCACGAATGTGAAAAGAATTATTCTTGTTGATCCTAAGTACGAGCAATTTCTACGTACTGCATTTTCACCCATTACATCATTGGAGATATAATAGCATTCCATCTTTGCCGGAATAATACTATTCCCAATAGTAAAGCCAGGAAGTCAAAAAGTTTTTTTAGGGCTTCACGATACTCGGCTCGAGATAATTCTCGCTGCCGGTGCCGGTCTCAACACCATACCGAGACCGGCAGCGAGACCAATATCACTGGTGCGATACGGAGAGCGAGATTGAGGTGACGAGATATTAGTTTTTATTATTTTATTGTAGACAATTTTTTAGTTTTTTCAGCTTTTATGTCGCTCCGAAAAATGTCAATTGTGTGATTTATGGGGCATATCAGTATACACTGCTTTCCTCAATCGCTTCTTTCTACATTATTTCCTTCTTCAGATATTTGAGTTTTAGTTTTTTTTATAGTAAAGAGGCGAGGGGAATAAGAAGAAAAGTCATATATGTGTACATAGATATATTACTTGCCTCGGTCCCGGTTATCCCACCGAAATTACCTTTTTTTATCTTGCCGAGATCGATATCGAACCGAGACTGGCCTTTATCTCGCCAAGATTGCGACGAGAGCAAGATCGTTTTCACTTTGACGAGACCAAGACCGAGATGTGCCAAAATCTCGGTCTTGTCTCGATGCCGTGAAGCCCTAGTTTTTTTCTATCCTACCAAAATTTGATTTAGTGTCAGAGAGATTAATTTCACCCAGAATTTAATTTATGTAAATTCGTAAAAACACAAGTTGCTTCGCAAATTTTTTTTAAGTTATTGTACTACATAAAAGATCTTTATACTATGGCACTAAATAAACAACTTATAATTTTTTAAGGCAGTCGATTCAATACTTTTTGCATAATAATTTTGCAACCCAAACTTTAAAGAAATTTTGCCGAGTTTTGAAAATGGCGGGGAGTCCGATATAAATAATTTAAATATTTGAAAACAAAAGAGCATTCATGCTTTCGAAAGCATTTTGAAAAATTAAAATCCCTTTATAAGGGAAGTCGATAGAAGGTTTTTAAGTTATGTAAATATTTTAAGCTTATAAACAAATTAAATATCTTTTCGAATTTGAAAAGAAATTTTCTTAAAGATAATGACAAGCTGACAAAGCTCGGGAAGACCCTTATTTAAAAACCAAAAAATTGTTAATCCGATTTTTCGTTCCTGAGATATATGCGTTGACCGTTGTTACCAAGAAATTGACAAGGACTGTAGGACTGATTTTTCCGCAATGATCTTCGACTTTCCGAGCACTTTCTTGATGAATATTTCTAGAGCTTGAGTGTAACCTAGATAAAACAGTCAAAAGAAAGTATTTGTGCCATACGAAAAATTGGGCTTCGGAGGCAGTGGTGCGGGAAGTCGAGAGCTCGGACAATTCCAAATTGAAATTTCTAGTTCAAAATAGTTGCACGGTCTAAAAGTTCGAATAGCTCAGCTTCTACGAATGTGTACAAATTACATCGCCGAAAATTTTGATCAAATGCTGTTTCGACTATTTAACTTGCGGCCACTCGTTAAGATTAAACTTACTCAAAATAAAATATAAATTGAACAAGCATTCCTCTTTATTTTCGAGCAAGTAACTTGCAATAACGCGTGCAGCTTTGAATGCAAGCGTTTCGTTGATTTCATGATTTAAGCTGACGCCATTTTTTTTTTTACGATGTGCCCAAATCCTAGGAGACAACCCTTTGATGCGTTAGCATGGTTTTGGCCGGAAGGGAATTAGGGTAAGGGAAGTGAGGAACCTTAAGTCTTCTTTTTGCATTGCTGCGAGCTAGACAACAGCCCAGAGACGGAGTGGATTATTTTAATTTCTTAATAAAAGCTCACGGTCATCTGGTCTCGAACCCCATTTATTTTTATTAAGTTTTGAGATATGGCAACACTAGTGTGAATATGTTAAATATGACATTGTCATCGTAAAGTCTCGTAATCGTACTCAGAACGTTTTGTTATACGAGTGATATTTGTGTTGTTTATAGGTACTTGAAAAATTTATCTTTGTCAAAAAATGGAATTAAATCGTGAACATTTTCGTGCGATGATTTTCTATGATTTTCGACGTGAATTAAACCAACAACAGTGTACTGATCAACTCGCTTCGAATATTGGTAATGAAGCAACATCTCGAACCCACCGTGTTTCGCTGCTTTTCCGAATTCAACCTTGGTCGCATTTCACTACAGGGCGAATTTCGTGAAGGTCATTCTAAATCGGGGGATGTGCCAGAAAAAATCGATGCTGTGCATGAACTGATATTGCAAGATCCTGCATTCTTAGCGAATTATACTTTCGAGATTGAATGTGTCTTTCATCCTGTCATCGTAAGCTAGATGCTATGCATTTTTTTAAACTTTCTTCTTTAATTACCGGAGTTTTTTAACTGATAATAAATCTCCACAGATAATGCAGACCATATTCAGAAATCAATTCGCCTGTTAAAAAAAAAGAAATGTTGACAAATCTACGTGGGTTTGACAGAAGAAATTTTAAAGATAATAATAAAAGCTAAACTAATGGTCACGAGGAAAAATATCATGAAAAGTTTGAAATTTGAATATATTAGAATATATTAAACTTAAAAAAATGTAGGCTACTCCTTATTTTTTATTTCATTACAAGTTGAAAGTGTAACTTTACCTTTTGCACTGCCACGACTTTTTTTTATACCTGGGCCTCAAAAGCAACGGTGAGCAACGATTCACAAAAATTACTTTAGTTTTTCTCTTCTTTTTCTTTATAACTCGAAAAGAGAAAAATTAAGGTACATTTTGTGATTTTCCACTATTTGTTTAGTAAAAAGTTTAGCAAAATACCGAAAACATCCCCTCAAAAGAAGACCTCCTGGACAATTCCCTTGATAAAGGTTTCTTTGATGATCAGAATGTCAATCGAATTCCATGAGATAAAATGAATGAAGATATACCAATGGAAGAAAGTTTCACAGAAGAACAACAAACACTCCTATAGAATGAGGAAAAATATCTTCCCATTGCCGCAGGAGATGGGAATATACCAAGCAGTTTACTTTTCGATGAACATGCAGAGGAATTATCATTTCCTGCAATTTATTTAGGACAATTGAGAGTGTTTCCGGTTGAAGTAGATGTGACTCCGTTCATGATGGCCACGAGTGAGGTCAGACGTTCAACCCGACGTGGAGTAAATACTCATCATCTTTTATACATGGTAAAGAAAAAATGAGACTAAAGGTAAAACATTCATTGACTATTGCTTTGAAACATGTTGGGAAAAATACAATAATATCTACATATATAATCTGGTGTTCCTTCGCTGCATACCCAATTCATCGTGGTATTTGGCGGAACGTAAAAGAAATTTGTTTGCAAAAATTCGACTACTAGGGAAACCAACGATCAAACCCATGTCAAAAGAGGATCCCTCATTTGCAAAAAAAACCTAGAACATTATAAAAAGATAAGAATAAATCTAGAGAAGGAAGATTATTGTAAGGAAGTGTCTATATACCACCCTCAAATTTTCGTGTAATTTCCGTGTACACGGAAGTGGAAGTGACCTTTTGCACTTATCGTGAATTTACGTGTAGTTCCGTGTAATATGTACACGGCAATTTGAGAGTGGTAAATAGACACTTCCATATTGTAACGTGCACTGTAGGGTTGCATAGGCTACGTAATGAAAACGAAATCAAGTTGTATAATGTTCATGTCCTAGATTTCGAAAATCAGAAAAACGTTAGATGCCGTATGAAGTCAAGGTAGACTCGAACTTACATAATGGTAACTTGGTGTATGGTGAAAATGAATAACGGAAATTTCTAGAACTAAGTTGCTGAACTTTCTAGAATTAAGCTAAGTAGTATCAATAAGGTTGAGTAGGAGCCTGATCAGATGGTTGTATTTTAACCAGTGAAGTGATAAGTGCAAATAACTAAAGCGGTATATTGTTAAGAAAGATTGTGAAGGAAATTGTAAAACGAAGTAATCAAGGAATAAAATGAATAAAACTGTGAACATTTTTGATTGAAAATAAGTGTCTTATTTAATCCATCGATCCCGAAGAGCCCCATTACGTTATATTATGAAGACATCGACATCGAGTTTTTCAAGAAAAATAATATTACTTCTGATGAGCATTACTAAAACATTCTTCGAGCTGGAAATTCTCGCCCACGAATGTTCTTTAAACAACTTCCTGCGGAGAAGTAGCACAATCCCTTCATTTCGTTCATCTTCACTATTCTTAAATCTAACACTGCTATTCAGTTCATCACTGAGCGGTATTCTTGTGCAGCATACCTCGTAAAATATGTGAATTAGATCAATAAAGGAATCAGCAATCTGCAGCGGCAAATAATTAGGATCAGGATGAGAATGCAGATTTCGATATCGTAGAAATCCCCAGGAAAATAAATTTTGATATGCTCAACTCTGTCGAAATATCCAGTCAAGCAGACGCCTGGTACTTGTTGAGAGAACCTATGTCGAAAAGTTCAGTTATAGTAGCTTACATACCAACAGTGGAATGTCAAAGAATTGGAAAAAACAACAAGGAGTTGGCTTTGGCACAATTTATTGCCCATTATACATGTATACATCTATATGAAGAATTGATTCATTGGAACGTACGGGGGAAGTGAAAATCGGATCTTATAGCGTTGAAAAGAGTTCGAAACAGATGGCAGATATGCAAAAAACATTGGAAATTGTCAGACAACTGTGCCGTGATCAAAAGAATGAGAATGATGATTCTATGATTTACAAGAATTGTGCGACTATACTATTCCGTTGCAAATAACCACAGACCATAGATACAAGCCCGGAAGTTGACATTAACAGCCAGTGGCGGATTTAACAGGTGGGCAAAAGCGCGCTTGCCCACTGCCCCCCCCCCCCCCCCCCCCGGCGAAAGGCTTTCTGGGCCCCTCTTGCTGAAAGTTACACCTTCGATTTATTTTTTTTATTTTTTTGTTGAAAAAATGTTTCGGTGAGTCCCTTGTGGACTGCACAAGTTCAATTTTCATTCAGGGGCCCCCTATTATCAGAATAATTGCAATGCTTGATAACTATCGTAAATTAAATATAAAATCAAATAACTTTTGTAATCAATCAGTTATTTAAAATATCTACGATTTTCTCAAAGTTTGTCGTTTGTTCTCAAACGTTCTAAAGGGGCCCCCGGGTGCCCCCGCGCATCTAAATTCAGTTGACAGTCAACTGACCATCACTTTCGAAAGTTGGAATTGCCGCGACCAATAATGAGAATTCACAGAGCATGCGCGGGAACTATCACTATAGTTACTGTACTGGATTAATTTCTACGAGTTCTGTCGAGTTCCGTGTCAATCGAGTTCGTTTATCATTTATCCAGTGTTTATGGACAGGTGCCGCAGTGGTTTGCAATGTAAAATGTGAATTTATTCGATAAAAAAAACCTGATTCCAGATACTCTAGGTATGTACATTAAATATTGATAACATAACCTAGTAATTTATATTTTTCCATGGTAGATCTGATTCTACTACTGAAGAAATTTTGCCCACTGCGCCTTTTTCCTTAAATCCGCCACTGCAATAACAGCTGAGCATTGGTGGTGTAAACAAACCAAAACTTACCATAGTAGTCATAAGGGAAAGTGTGTTAGTGTTTCTCGCAATATATTTAAAGTCTTAAATTGGATTTTACTTGAGGTTAATCTACAAATACTTTGAACATGTGAACAAAAAGTGATAACAAGTGTCTCTCTTATACAATTTTTATGTGTTTTAAAGGGAAAACTCTCTAATGCTCATTTTGTAAAGGTATTGTGCTTAAAATGCGTCAAGGACATTAGCGTTTCTCTTTGGTTTTAGTAACGAGATTGTGCAGTTTAATTTGTGTGTGCAAGGATTGGTTAATCTGTGGTACAACAAAAATGAAATAATGACGAAACGGTTGGTGGTGAAATGGCCGAACTGTCATGTTTTCGGGCTTGCATTTAGGATAGGTTGTGAAACAACGATCTCAGATTTACAACACTGAACAAATTTTGTGCTATTGACAAAAAGAAGGAGAATCTAATGGACAATGTCATGGTCTACAATCTGATGCAACAGGCGAATCAAGAGCACCATTCCATATATTTCTAGCAGGGCCAGCCGAATGGGGCAAGACTTTCATTATGCGATTACTTATGGAAATTTATAATCGATACTCGAATACAGATGGCTATTACAACGCTTATATAACTTGTGCATCAACTGATTAAGCTAATGTTGCAATTGATGGCACAACTGTTCATACTACACTCAAGATTATACTCTCAAAAATTCTTCCATTATCCAACGTAGTAGTTTAATAATATCGAACATTACTGAAATTTGTTCAAGTACTGATCATTGATAAAGTGAGTATGATTGGTGTTGGGATACGCTCACATATTAATGCCAGATTGAAGCAGATTAGTGAAAAATATGGAAGTGAAAGTTTGATGACATTGACGTAATTTTAATTGGAGATTTACATCCCTAAGAGCGACACCAATCTACAAGCAAATGAAGGAACGTATTGCAGGTTCAACGCTCAAATTCTTTAAATTGAATTAAGTTATAAGACAGGCAGATAAATTGTTTTCATGTACACTCAGGAAGATTGGTAAAGGCACGCCTTTAGAGCCAACGAAATGGGATTTAATTGATTGACTATTGAAGGTGCATATAAAATTGAACACTGACAAAGGTCAGTCTAGAAACAGATCAGGCATTACCATCAAAAAAGAGACCAATCAAGTGTGAACAAACAAAGGTACGATATCCATCTAAGTCCGTCTCAAGCGAGGAGAGAGTGATCAAAAGCCTGTCGAATGCCCGAACAGAAGGAGCACGGTGAACATCCACTAGCAAATAGTTCCATTTACGAATAGCCTGCACAAAGCGCTGTCCAATATGAGTACGAAAACTGGGCGACAAAACATTTCTACGTCAATTAGAGATTAGGAACTGCATATAATCATGCAAATAACTAGGTTTTTAGCCGTCGGCGCGTAATATAAGTTTCTAAGGAGCATCCAGCAAATGAATCAATATAACCAGAAATATGAGCGGATCTACGCAATCCATTAATGAATCGGACAGTAACATTAAATGCTTTTGAGTCAAGCCTAGGCTGGCAAAAATACAGTTAGGTAGCACAGGCACAGATATCTGATTTATTTCAGAAAGAATTCCACATAGCCATTTCCTAATCCAGAAATAATCAAATCGTCAACAAATGCAAAGAGAGCAATGTATAAAATCAACTGTTTCTAGAACCTAAGGAGTTTTACTTCTTACGCGCGAGAGTCTTACGCTTTTTTTTTTTTTTTTTGTAAAGTCTTCCAAAATTCGAGACAACTTTTTAATGTATATTTCTTGCACATTACGTCTTACGGTTATGCTGTCAAATCAACTTGAACATAACTCGGAAAAAAATTCCACATAACACCTTTGTACAGAACTTTAAGTCCTATCTAATCAAGGATTAGGAAGCAAGTTCACTCTAAACTGTTTGCTCTTGTTAAGCTAGCGGTAAGTCGAGTTAATCTTAAACAATGTTCGTGTAAGAAAACACACCTGTTCTGTGTGTTCCCGGATATTAGAAAAACGAAGAGGTGGGCAAATTATAGGATCATTTCAAAGAGAAAATGTGTGTTTTATTCACGAATACCTGGAGATAATATAAACAATTCTGCTCTTAAATTCAAATTTCATCTTTTATCGCGATGGGACATTTTATGTTTTTCATCATATTTCACCTGCAAATAAACGCAGACTTGAAAATTTTCAAAGACAAAACTCCTTAAGAATGGCGATAAATTCCGCATGTGTACAGAGTTATCATACATATCTGTTCACCATATCGTGCTCAAGTGTGCCTTAATAAAGAATTTATGTGCTTTAAAGCGCCTTGTTCATGCTATAGTGAGATAGAAAGCTTTTTAAGCATCTGGTTTCTCCAAGGAAACGTATTAGGCATTAGGCGCATTAAGGAGGTGGCGTGAAATAACAAATTGTCTTAATGACACGATCAAAGTTAAGATAAACCAAGTGTTTCTGCTGTTAAGTGGTTGATAAAGAAAACCCGGGATAACAATTAAATTATTCGTACACGAGCTCACGCATTCCATATAATAGTTTTCCCAAATCAGTAAAGCAAATGAAATTTTCCAACAGAAACAGCACCCTGCAGTTTAAAGTGGATTCCGAACCACTAGTTATTAATATGCAATCCCCAATGCCTTTTTAGGTAGTCTGTAAATTATTACAATAAAATAACCACGGGCCAAAGACACGAACTAGAGAAGTTTATTATGAAAAGTAATTCTTACATTACCTTTGTTAAGTCACACACAGCTGAAATAAATACCTAGGCTTAGTTGAATTAACATTGACTTTTCCAAGTTGTTCCAATATTGACAGCAACTGAAACACGCAAAGTTGGTAGAAATTTTCCAAAAAAATATTACCATTGCTAATTATTAGTAGACTTAAATCAGAATTCTAGAACTAACTTTGTAACTCGTGGTTCAATTTGTTTTTTTATTATATAGAGTATGATTCCCCACTGCTGCAATAGCAGGGGTGAAGAAGGGTGGTAGAACCTAACTTTGAACCGACTTCGATAATTCTTTTTTAACCGACTTCCGAAAAAGAAAGAGGTTCTAAGTTCGACTGATACCGAATTTGACATAAAAAATTATTTCAACCCTAGCACCTTAGCACTCTTTACATTTTTTAAGAACGTGTAAAAAGTATGTATATTCTTGGGTAGTTTGGTGTGTTGAAACCGAGTATGACAACAAAAATGATTTCAACCACCCAGTCACCCCCTAGCAAAAGTTAGAGTGGTATCTTTTTTGTCGATAAATTCAAGTATCTTTTTTTCTGTGATATCGAACTCTCTTGTTTTTAAGCGACCTATTATGGGGTTTTCTTTTGGAATGGATACAAGTATATTGGCAGACTATCGCTGGAATTTAAAGAGAGATTTAACCGAAAAAAGGAGAGATTCCAAAAGAAAACCCCATAGTAGGTCGTTTAACAACAAGAGAGTTCGATATCACAGAAAAAAAGAGGCATCAATTTATCGTCAAAAAAGATACCACTCTAGCCCCAGATATAATACAGAAGATTGTGCGGGGTTGTAAAGGGTGCTAGAAAGTGACCGGATGATTGAAATCATTTCTGTTGTCATATTCAGTTTCAGCGCACCAAAATACCTAAGAATATACATACATTTTACATTTTCATAAAAAGTTGAATTTAAACCTCTCAGGGAGTTAAAAGATGGTGCTAGCGGAAAATTGGATGGTTAAAATCCTTTTTTATTGTCATATTCAATTTCAGCGCCCCAAAATACATATGGGTAGGGGGTTCTACCATCTGGGTTTCGACACTTTTTTTGTGTGCTTGTGTATTATTATTTTTAGATATCACGTCAACTATCTACGAAGAACTTTTGTGCAGTTTATTTAGGTCTACAGGCTATATTTCTCAGCAAATACTCATAGGACAAAATTTTTTAGTTGCAAATGAATTCAAATTGGAAAAAAGTTTTTGTTTACTGAATGCTTAATTTTTAGTTATAAAAGGTATCCAAAAGGCAATTTTTAATGAAAAACAAGAAAATCCTCCTAAACAATCGTTATTTTATTAAAAGTGGTAAGCGGCAGATGTGCCAAAATATCGATGACGTAAAGCCCTATAATTTCTCAAAGTATACATATTCAAAAATATTGGAAACAATTTTTAAGTGAAAATAATGAAAATTGGCCAATTTACAGGCCGGTTCTCACTTAGTTTCCACTGCTAGACTGGTGCGCACATATTTTACAAAAGATGAACTTTTAAGTCCTTTTCTCTTGTGAGAACATTTTTCTATTGGACAATACTTTTTTTTAATACCACTATAACTCCTTTCAGCATATACAATTCTGTGTATTGAATTTTAGTTTAAAATGTTAGGCATTATTCATTCATTCAAGCCGCTAGCCGTGCACACTCTCCAATCTCGTCCTGCCAAAACGTCGAAGATTTTAAATTTTTTTAAAACCTTCGCAATCAAAGCGGCTTTAAAAAGAATTGGTATAAAAATAGTTAAGAGTATACTCACATAAGTAATGTATTCCTTACCCGGTTATTAAATAATTAAATATACCATTGTAAAAGATTCCCAAAAATTAGCATTTTTGTGTTCCGTTACAGAGGCGGTGTAAAAGGTATTCGATAAATAACCAATATAACCACGGTTTTACAGGAACTGAATACTTACCCTTCAAAGAAAATCAACCGATAGTACAAAAAGTGTTTTTTTTAGTTGTTTTCGGTTTTTTTGATTTCAGCCACTGCCAGTGGGGTTCGAACCTTGAATCTCCGAGATGGAGTGCGATATGTCATCGCTTACTTTACCTCAAATAAAAATAAACTCTAGTAAAAAAGTCGATTTGACAAAAAAAAGTCTTCTTACTATTTTTCTTGTGTTGCTAAGGCACTTGGAACTAAACTGACTAAGCTAACTTTTCTAGCTATAAGGAAAAGTCAAAATGTGTTGCATTGTTTACTATATTAATTGTGTTAGAACGAAATATAAAAGTAAAATTTAAAACATGAAATGTAACGAGAAATGAGACATAAAAAATGGATTTTTACTAAAAATTTGTACAGCGACTATGTAGAATTGCCCCAAATGCAATCAGCGACACAGACTCACTTAGCCTCCTCTTAGAAACTGTCGCCTACAGATGATAGACAATATTTATCTGGAATTTAAATAGAATAGCATTTATGGAAATATTCAATTATTCAGAACAAAATGTAAGTAGAATCAATCAATCAAAATTGATTTCCTACATTACGTAAAATGCGCGATGATTATCATTCGGAATCTATAAATCAATTTTAGGAAATGTATTCTGTAACTTTCCTCTAAATTTCTTTATAAGACCAATAAGAGCCCAACAAAAATAAATTTGAATAAGAATTGCAATAAAACGAAACCTTTTATCCCTTCGGGAAAGGTTCAAAATATTTAACGTCATCAAAATGATATACACATTCTCTCTAAAAATACCATTTCAGTGTTGATGACTTGTGTGTGATCGACCGAATCGTACCTACCGCAAGCAAAACCATATCGAATGGAGAAGGACCAGCCAAATTGGATGACACGAGCACACAAAGTATATTACTCGTATTAATATTGAAGTGAAACATCTGTCATAAGCGCTATAAAGAAGAACCAAATTAAATTTGGCAACGATAAACTTCAAAAATGATAGACATATGTTGTCGCGAAAAGTTTGAAAACCTTCCGAAATTCACTCTGAAAATTCAGGCGAGGTCAACATGAATTCCGAAGATTAACGATTGCCATTTCGTGCAGTCAGATATATAACTACGCCATGAAATTGGATGTCTCCATTTTACCGAGAGTAACGCCAGCAAAGAAATGATGAACAGCCAAGTTATGTCGCATAGAAATCATTTTTGGAGTCGATATACGTGCCTAGACTCCAAATTATTACTTCTACCTTTGTTGATGGGTTTTTCGACTCCTTTAAAGTACAATCAAACTCCGGATTTTGCCAGCTGGTGGGCGAGGGTTGAGTGAAAGCCTGTTCATATACATTTCCTTTACATAGTGACATTTGCTATTCACAGGGATTTCTGTCCTTCATTTACGAGCGTAAGACTTCTGTTCGAGGTCTTTCGAAGTTTCACTTTGATTTAGGCTTTCTCGTAAGCTATGAGAGATTTTAAGGAAACATATCACTAACGAATGTTTGGCGGAAGTCCAGATATTTATGATGTTTTAGCTGCTGTCGCCCAGTTCTATGTTTGCATTGAAATTAAACGTATATACGATGTGCTTCCGATACAGCTTAGTGATTTAGCCATCTGAATTGAGGTAGTCAACTTTGGTAAATAAGGTAAATAGGAAAGATTTTGTATCATTTCAGATAAAAGCAATTTCATGTACGTTTCTTATTGTATTAGAATAAATCAATGCCTTATTATTTATTACATCTAATTGCCTTTCTTCCTCTGTTCCAGAAATCCAAGTTCAATACTGTACTTCAAGAATCATTAAGGTCGGACTGAGGCTCATACCTGTTGAAAATCTAATGAAGGATTGACCTACATAAGGTAGGTGTACCTTAAGTACCCAATTCAATTCTGTGAATTTGTTGTAATTCTTCTTATTTAACAAATTTATCTTCTTTTCCTTGTAAACTTGTAAACTACCCAGGTATTGGAAATAGCAAGATCATCTCTGGAACCAAAACGTAGCACTTTAACTCTTAAATAAAAAATGATTTAATATTTTGATTATTCCCAGTACGCTGCAGAGGGCTGATACAACGATCATCCCTTTGCTCCTGGTTATTTTTTAAGGATGCTTACTTCACGCCTATATCAACTTGCGTGAAGAGGTCAGTCCCCAATGCGGGGAGGAATGGGCATAGAATGGCTAAGGACTTCAGACCAATTAGCATAACTTCTTTTCTTTCTAAAACGATAAGCAAACTGCCTTTTTTTTCAGCGGTGTAAGCTATGCTTAAAAAGCTTACATGAAGGGAAGTCAATAGAATCTGCGTTTCATGAGGTAGTAAGCAACATTGAAAGAACTCGCAGATATAAGGCATTCACATTGGGTACTTTTCTAGACATAGTGGGTGCCTTTAACAACGTCAAAACGGAAGCTATCAGCGCTGCATTATGATCTAATGGAGTAGACTACTATGTCTGTCTGTCAGACTGTCAGAGCCGTCTTCAGGGTACCCCATGATTCAGGTCTTTGCCAAGTATTTCCTTAAAGGACAAGAGGAATTCGCCAGCGTGGAGTTCAAGACCTAACTAGGTTCCTAAATAGCTGCGGCTGGTTCAACTAATCACTGCATGGCAGTGCCAGAGCGATTCAGGTTGAGGTTCCTTTGTAGTGGTAACACAACGGATCATATCAAGGTCTATGTGAGGTCGACTGGCTTACTACCGATGGCAGCCAACAAGCCTAACCTAACCTAACCATCGTCCTCCGCCAGACATAGTCTACAGATGGAATAAGTGGGTCTGCCAACTTTTATTAAGTGCTTTCTTAATTAACAGTATCCGATGATCAAACTGGTGGTCAGTAGAAGCATTTCGACTCTTGCAGTTAGAAACCGCTATATGCGGCCAAATTTTGCTTGACTACTTTATGCTTGAATTTATGGTACCATGTATAGTCTTGGGCTTTATGGTACCATGTATAGTCTTGGGCTTCAGGTAACACACAAGCTTTGTGACAAGCCCTGAAGGGGTTTCTCGCTTTCTCGGTAATATTTGCTAGGGTTCTCTCTCGCTCTAGTTCCCGTAACCCCGTCTAAGGAATGGGGCGGGAGAACAACTTCACCTGACTCGAGACAACGACTGCAAGTGGACCTACAGTTATAAGTGGATTCTGAAGAACTGATATTTTCTCGGCAACCCCATGGCCTTTTTATCGTAATCTGTTGTCTACAAAAAATAACCGCCCGTGGAATGCGAGCCTTTGACCTCCGGATTAGTAGGCCAACACGTTATCACTTATTGCACTGAAGACTTATTTAGATATTTGGTTTTTCTGTTATCGGCATGCCACTCTAACCTTACCTAACCTAAAAACATTCTTAAAGTCGAAGGCTTAATTGTTCAGCGTTTATGAAATATGTGAAATATTTTAAGGATTTAAAACTTTTCAGCAATAGCAAATATATTTATGATAAATTCATGCCATCCACAAGCTTATATTTAAAAAATATTATCATAACTTTAGTCAATAAAACTACTTAGTTCGAAATAAGTTTGCATACTTATTTTGATGAAGTCGAGATAATTTATGATGAAAATAAAGTTTCCTTTATCTCTCCATTAATATTTGTCTGTTATGGTTATGCTCACTTATCTCATTTTGTTTCAGAGCTGCAATTTATCATTTAATGGAACTTAGCCACTGACCGAAAACATAATTTCAATTTTTCCATCTTCGCATTGCAATACTACAAAAGTAATACTTACGTGCACGAATTAAATTTTACATTCGTAAATAAGGCATGTCATTGATATCAGTTTAATTAGGGACTCATGGAAAATACAAAGGCACAAAAGTCCTTTGGTCCAAAAACCTTCATACGGATAACCTACTATGCTCAGCATTTCTAATCTAACAATCAAATTACTTGCTAGACTCGAAACTGGTAGACACAATTAAAGTGGCTGAGAGCAGACGAAGAGTTTCAGTTAGTACAAGAGGAAAGCCTATGCGAAATATTTTTGGGCAGAACCCTTGAAATCCCAGCAGCAAATACATACAATCGCATTACCCGGGAGCTTAATTTCTACAATATGGAAGGAATAGGCTCCGAAATTTTACCAGCCCACTTGCTTGGAAAATTCATATAATCCATCAATATGTTCATCAGCTCACTCCTTTATCTCCGGATAACCTTGTCGAGAGGAATCAGAAAATTTAAGGGAACAAGTATGTACTATATAATGGGATTTCAAAGGATGCTTCCATATAATTTTGCTTCCATTGGTATACAATTTCTGTATTCTGATTAATAAAGCAGCTCATATTCAGAGTACTCAACAGGTTCATTTGCTCTGATGAGTATTCAGTATAAATTGTATTGTAAAACTTTTAATGGCTTTTGAATGAAGAGTGAAGAAAAACAGGTACATACACGAAAACACTTTTCAATTTTGTATTACGTTCTTGTCATATTAGACGAAATATGAATTTCATCCTTTAAATGAATCAATATCCTTTCAAACCTGCTTTTAGTCTGTTATGATTGTTTATATTTATGGAATTTAAAGAGGCTGTAAAAAGATAAGAGAGCTGCTTCAAAAGAAATGGAAAGGCTGAAACTTAATTCCAAAATTATGAAAGAGATCATGGCCATTTGCGAATCAGTTTTTTCATGGTAGGCGAAAAGATGCTGTCGTAGATACTACGGCCTGGAATGCAGTAGGACTGTGACGGGTGTATTACTGAGGCAATCACTGAGCGAAGTTGAGTACCCAGTATTTTGCAAACTATTTTGTAGTCGACATTGCACAGAGTAACTGGGCTTCAGTTTCCTATTCTCTGAAGATCTCCCTTCTAACTCGGTCGGAGACACGCCCTTTCGCAATCAGCGCGGCTTGTTTCGGAGCACTAACTCCAAATAATAATTCATACAGCTATTTCTTGGAAAAGATACACTAAGCTACACTATAAACTATGATATTGGCATCGAGGCCGCCTGCCGGGATCATATACATGGCATCATATACTTAGATAACTACATGACTATAAAATAAAAATAAATAAATTCAACATTACATGGATTTCAAAATCGTATCAAATAAATAAACAAATGATAATATGTATTAGTTAAGAATTAATTTCAAAAACCAGCGAACAAACATTGCAAACAAATAGAGAAGCAATCAGAAAATATTTGATGACTAGCAGTTATATTCGGAAACCAGATTCACCCTATATTTCTAGACCTTCTCAACAATACGTAATAAATTGTTATTAGTCATTTATACCATTGAGCAGCGATATTACTTCATCTATTAAGATTATTTTTTTTGAACTCGAAATTCTAAGAGAACGGGGGATTTACGGAAAAAGTGCAACAAGTTCTTATCTTCTTATGTATTACACAGTGAGCAGGTAGGGCTACCTTCCGTCCGCCAAGGGCTAGCATTAAGTTTAATTAATCCACACCTAAATTTGAAAATTGCGCTAATTTCCCCAATAGTAAAACTACCTCTAAAATAACTTTGGTCCGTAGAATAGCATAATCTGACGTAAGGCTCATGACGAACTGTTCCGCGTGCATTGTCTTTAGCCGCCCTTATAATCTATTTATCGTAAGAGTCAAGTATAAAGAAAAGTTTATCCCTTGTACGTTGCCATGTCTCACTCCTCATGTTTAAACCTATCTTATGTTTCTTAGCTAATTCGTGCCAAGTTTCATGTCAAAAAATACCTTCTTCTACTATCAACCATGCAACTCTACGCGGCAGTCTATCAGCACTGTAGAGATGGGAACCGAATGGAAAAGTATCGATACTTGCCATTGCAATATATCCGCATCTTTCGGTACTTAGAAGAAGTATCGATACTGCAAAAGTATTGGAACCATATGGATAAAATATTAAAAAATTATAATATGGTGTAGAAATTGCATAGAAATTACAATTATTATCTTATTGGTTTTTATTTGTTGTTGCAAAACAATTTGCAACAACTTTATCGTTGAGAAATATCAAAATATCGATTTGCTTAAAAGATATATGCATTTGATTAATAATTTTTTTCAAATGAAATCTTTTTTCTATTTTTAGCTTTTGCATACTGCCACACCACTAGAGATTGGACCCATACACCAAATAATGAGACGGTGTGTGCTGGTCTGTCAATACTTCGAGTATTGAAAGAAAAGTATCGAGGATCGGTACTATCGGGGGCTGGTAGTACCGATTACAAAACCTCGAAGTATTGAAAACAAAGTATCGATACTCTGGTATATCGATACAGTATCGCCCATCTCTACAGCACTGTACATAAACAATACCTTAAGCAAGTACAGAAAATGACATTTAAGAGTGTAGATATATAGGTCCGACAGGCCAGTTTCCATAGTAAGAGCATAGTTAGGGGTAAACTGTGGTAAAAGAAACATGCTTTCGAGAAAGAAACGCTGCAGTTTTCCACTTAGTCATAACGAGTGAAACCCCACACTTGAGCTCCATAACACAGTACTGACCTGCTAACTGCGTTAAACATTTTAATTTTTTGCGAGTGTTTAACATTATTATTTTTAAGATAATGTGTCCAAGTATTATATTACAAAAACCAATCTTCACAGTTCTAATCCGTTGCTTTAAATATTCTGTAATGGATAGCTTAGGTGTCAATAGTATGCCTAAATAAGTATACCTATTGACTACCTTAAAAAAAAGTTTATCTTTCGATTGATTTATGTTAACTTCCAGGTTCCATATAATGCAATAATCCTCCAGTTCATCGATCATTCGCTGAAGCTTTATCGGTTCATCAGTCAAAAAACCAATGTCGTCAGCATACATGAAAACTTTGATATCAATATCCCCGATTGTTAAACCCGATTCCAGGTAGTCCTTTAAATCGTTAACAAAGAAGGCAAATAGCAGAGGGCTTAAAGCGCAGCCATGCCTGACTCTGCTATCAGATAACATCAGACAGATTCTAACCATTCCATATTTGAATTCTTGTATTTTTGCTAAACTTCTGTATAATTCTTACAATTTTAGAGGGTACTCCACAATTATACAACTTATAGTACAATGCACTACGTGAAACTGTATCAAAGGCTGATTTAAAGTCTACGAAAAAGGCGTACATCTTCTTTTTTTTTAAATGCTGACTTAGCTTCATTACACTGATGAGGCTGAAGATATGATCTGCTGTTGAATACCCAGAATGAAATCCTGCCTGGCTTTCTACCAGAATTCGGTTCGGTTTTTCTCAATTTGATAATCTGTTATATATTATAGCAGTAAAGATTTTGACTATGGCATTTATAAAGGAAGGACCACGGTAATTTTCAACCTCATCAATACTGCATTCTACTACTACATTCTTATGTATAGGAAAAATAACTCTAAAGAAAAGCTAGAAGAGAATTCTTCACTATCAAACGTGTAATTGCAAAAGTTCAAAAGTCTGGTATGAAAAACTTCTGGAGCGTTTTTGTAAAATTCATAAGGTATTCTATCGATCCCTGGGGCTTTTTTATCCATTTACTTACTTAGAACAGCAATAAGTTCATGCATTGCTATCTTGTCATCTAATAAGGAACAAAAGCTGTTAGGTGCTGCATATGACATTGGGTAGTATTCAATAGGGCGTCTTAATAATGATTGGAAATGGTCTTCAAAGGATTCTATGCTATGAAGCACTAATTTACAAAGTCTTCACGCGCAGTTCCCTTTCTATATTTCACCAAGTTTTGGTATCTTGAATGAAATCAGCTGAAGAGTCGAAGTAAACCACTTTTTTAACCGACTTCCCAAAAACAAAGAGGTTCTAAGTTCGACGGGTATTTTTTGTTTGTTTTTTTTTTTATGTCTGACCGGGCCTAACTTCGTAACGCGTGGATTCTTTTTTTTGTTGTACAGAGTATGATTCCCCATTGCTAATAGAACAATAATTTGTTCCATGGTGGGGGTTGGGTGGGGGGAGGAGTAGTCTAACTTCGTAACGCGTGGACTGATTTAATTTGGGTAGAGTATGCTCCCTGTTTGTTACCAGGAGCGAAAAATGTTGGTGGGATTAGGGTGGGGGAAGGGTAGTGAAGCCTAACTTTTTTGTTTGGTTCGTTTGATTTGTACCGCCTTCAAAATGTTCAAATTATTTTATGCTTTTTAGCGCTTTTTGTGAAGTCGGTTCAACTTTTTTTTTAAAAACTATTTTTTAGGTTTACAAATGGTTTCGTATGGCTTGTTTGCTTTCAGATAATAGTTTCTTGCAGCTACAGAATTAGTTACGCGAAAAACATTTAACCATTTATGTAAATGAAACACGACGCGCACGGAAACATTCAGTATCGCGCCATTTCTGCCTAAAAATTCGTCTATTTCATGAGCCGAACTTTCAAATGGTGTATTTGCGCAAAGATCCGTTAATTTGATTTCATATTCATCTGCATTTTGGATATTCCAATTTAATTTCGGCAGAAGAGCGAGTGATTTTTCGGTTTTTGCTAATGCAAAATTTTATCAATGTTAAGCTTAAAGGGAAATGATCAGAGAATGCTTTTTCCAAACTGCAGTCAAGGTCATCGTTTTCGAATTTCTGCAAAATATATCTAAAAGTTAACTGCACGTAGTATTTCTTAAATGCCACGGTTATGACCCGATGCAACAGTTGTATAAGGCCTATCGTATTGGGGGGCAAAGTAACTAATTTTGCATTAAGGTGCTCTAAAGAAGGATTACCGGGTGCATTGTCAACAATTAGCAATACTTTTAGAGCAAGGCATATCTCAGTAATATATATTTCAACTTCTGGTACGAAGCGAATCATTGAACCATGTTGTGAAAACAGCTGATGTGATCCATGTTTTTTATCGGGCATAAAATGTACAGAAAGGTCAGCTACAAAAAGAGGCAATAAATGTTTTGTATCCATTTATAGGCCAACCGCGAACTTGTGCCATTTTGCGAATATTTTAGTAAGTGACATGCTCCGCTTTCACTGTAAGCCTTTTATGTTCTCCTTTTTGAATTTCTCAATCACTCCTTTCCGGCCATTGAGTCGGACAAACAAATGGATTGCGTATTCACTGATTTTAGAAAGGCCTTGGGCAGGATTAACCACGGCATCTTAGTTTACAAGTTTTCTCTGTTCGGTTTCCCTCCCCATTTCGTTGATTGGTCGTCGTTGGTCGTCGGGGGGGAAGGGGGGAGTAGGCACTTTTCACTAATATCTCTGTTTCTTCTGGAGTTCCTCAGGGCAGCATTCTTGATCCCTACTCTTTATTTTATATACTATTTTCTTATCTTCAGATTGCGAAGTGCCAGTCTTCGTAAAAACCCTGTTTACCAGCCATTGCTTGCAAAAACGTTTGGGTTTCCAATGCGAGACGATGAACTAGACGATTCTAAATCTTTCAGCCTTCATTAATCCAAAAATCCAAAATCCTACGATCCCTTAAATATTGATTTTGGGTCAAATCGGAAAATAAAAAAATGCCGTCCGCCATTTTGAATTTCTAAATTTTGACAAAAAATCAAAATCTTCAAAACTGAAGATACCTAAATATCGATTTTGAGCCAGATTCGATGTCGGACATAAATGAAAAAACTCATAACAGAGTTAAATGAGGATAAAAAATCTATGGTGGGAAGTGCAAGAACTTTGTTGCAATTGTAGTGGATGATCGTTGGTGGTATAAGAGATAATATGCTATATTATTCTACGAAAGTATAAAAGAGGGATACTTGGTGTTGTAAATTATAGAAAGAAGAGAACTATCTAATTCCCAAATTACACGAGAGAGTTTTTATTCTATAATTCAAGGTATTGCCCGTTTGTGCAAAAGTACAAAATCCGTCTAAGATTCTTTACGAGAGCGCTTTCGATTGACATTAAAAAATTGGTGCAGTGACATTTCTGTCATATTGTCTTCACAAACTATAACATAATCAAGAGATTCTCATTCCTGCACTCCACGTGTCAAATTTGACCGTACTGTGAAATGTATAATGAACAGTAGAAATCTGACTAGTTTTACTCTTGGAATTCAGGCTATACGTACATGATAATCTTCTTTAGTCGACCTTGAAACACTTTTTCCAAACCCTCTCCCATTTTTGACAGGGCTATGTTACAGCATCGTAGGGTTTTCTTTAAGCTTTTACATAATCATAAAAAAATTGCAGCATATACTTATACGTACGATATGTACATCAATTTTTCGTCATGATACAACGGTCAGGTTCAAGTAGACGTTAAATACCAGAAGCATGCAGTAACATCTTGACTCATACCCTTGTCGAATCAACCTCTTAAAATTAATTTAACTGCAATAAATCTAGTTTTTAACGCTATAAACTAATTTATTATGTCGAATTAGCAGCTTTCGATAACCTGATCCGAAATAAACAATATAAAGCGGCCTGAAGTAAGAGCAACAATGTTAGAGGACGACCAGATTCTTCAAACACTACACGCAAAACAATGAAATTCTTCTTCGCAACTTTCTTAGTAATAGCTCTTGCTTATATGGCTATGGCGGTGGTGAGTAAACAAATCTCCTATAAAAATACGATAGTCGAATAAAAATCTTAAGTAACACAGACTTATTTTTTAAAACGAATAATGACATGCACAACTCTTTTTAGCCTCAACGGCGGTGTAAACGCGTTACGATCGGAGGAGAGTAAATGAAACGAAGATGTCATTTGAATCCAGGCAAAAGGACACGGCTCTTATAAAACAGCATTCCAAAAAAAATAATCTGGCCAATATCGACTGTTTTACTTAACATATGGTTTAATCACTTGTGTATTAGATAACTATGGTTAATAAAAGGTCTGACTAAAGTCCACTTGTGTACCCACTGTAGTGTACCAAATACACGCGTTAGGCCGTGGTTGTAAGCTTACCATTCATGAAACCATACAGGTACGAGCCAAGAAACAATATACTATGAAAATACAGGGTGTTTTAGATCTGGCAAAAATAAAAGAGATGATATATCTCACCTAGCCAAAAAAAAAATTGTACAACACAGAGGGGGGTGGGGGTTCTTAACCATTTGGGAGCTACAGGGTGACTTATATATTTATTTCTTTTTATCTTTTGATCTACTGAACGCAGCGACATCAAACAAATGCTACAAAACTGCCATCCCAATGGCCGGCCAAAAATTCTGAACAATATTGATCTAACTGCTACTTTTGCAGGTACAGTCACTTCCAAAAGTGATAAAAATGTTTTGAAAGTACGAAAAATTAAACATTTTCTCAAATTTTCTCCGAAATTCGTATATTTAATATACCTCTTTATTTTATTAGATTGCCCATCTTATTATACTTCCAGAAAAAATCGAAAATGGTCCCCAAAAATTCGGGTGAATTAATCACACCTCGCAGACAGTCAATAGCAAAAATAACAGAAAAGAACAGAAGTCGATCAACATATAGAGGCAGACGGAGAGGATCGGTTCAGGAAAGGTCACGAAGGGCGAATCTCACAAGCCTATCACAAACCTACGCAACCTGAATGCAAACCTAATGGAATAGTTGTAAGCTTTTTCAAGCTTGCGCTTGCAACGTTAGTCGAGTCTAGGATAAATAATGGAGCCATGTGTCATATGTGGCAATATTAACGTTTTGACTAACTTTATGCAAACGTCGGTAGAGAGCACATAAGCATGCAACCACAGTCGACGTAGTACCCCATACACTTTACCCAGATTAACATGATCATAGCCGCGTTAAGCTTAATTTCTAGATTTTTAGCTTTGGAGACATAGGGTATGATAAACCGACCCAGCTCTAAAGGCGGAAAATAGGTTAGGTCATAGCTTTGTCTGCCCATCACTAATATTTGCGACTTTTTTGGGTTCAGACCCAACTTATCGGTCCAAAATCCTATGCAGCATTGGGACGAGAATTCTTAGCTATAAGGACTACTAAAATCAGACAGCTGTTGTAAAATCTATTGATGGCTCCAATAATAAAAGCTAAACTTACCTTTACAAAGCATGGGGAGATATCATCTGGCCCAATTGCATTAGACTAAATAGAATTAATAGCGTTCGCAACCTCAACCTCATCAATGTACCAAAAAATAAACTGTGATTTAGAGTGATCTACGGAGAAATTCATTTATAGATAGCATCAGTCAGGCTTTACTGGAGATCATCAATATCAAGTGTACACAATAAAGGGGAAAGGATTTCAGGAAATATGCTGGTGACCCTTACTCTTTCCAATTTCGGCCCACGCCTGGCCGTAACGTAACGTTAACTAAGGAGGGCCTCAATCCATCGGACCGTCGGCAGTTCGATTCCTCCGTCGAAAGCCGATCCTTCAATGAATGTGAACGACGTGTTGTGAAATGCACCTTCAATACCAAGAAAGCCGGAGAGAGCAATACTCTTACCACTAGCAGCATCTTCTAATTTTCTTTATAATAGCTGATTTCCCCGGTTGATATGCGTGCTGGTTTTCGTTTTTCTTTGAGAATACCGGACCTAATAACTTGATCAATGATTTTATCCATTGATTTGAGAAGGAAGATGGAGAGGCTGGTTGGACGATATGCCTTGAGCTGAGCGGCTGGTCGCCCTCCACCCTTAGTTATAAAGGCCACCACCACCTCTCTTCATTGTTTAGGAATATAGCAAGAGTTTAATAAGTATTGGCAATAGATCACCTATACCCTGCTGCAGAAGATCTGAAAAGATGCCGTCACAACCGGGAGATTAGTAGGCTTTAAAAGAGTTGACTTACTGTACTCTCCCAGCTGTGAAGATTTTCCCAGAGATGCTCCTAAGTCGACGCGTTGATCCACAGCACCTGCGCTGGTCGACTAAGTTTCTTTAGGTTCTTAAATTTTTGAACACCCAGGGAAATGTGTCTCTAAGAGTAGTTTTAATGTTTCACCGTCGATGGTCCTCATCAGTCCTCTGCAAGAGTAAATCTTTCAAGAGAATCCCTCCTGGGGATTCTAATGGAGGGTCACCGAGTTCTTGTATCTTCGTAGACAGGTTTTCCAGTTTGTTAGTTTAGGAATCCTGTTTATGATCTGATAGGTAGGGCTCATCAGATACGTGCCAGCTAAGTATATTGTTCTCTAAGTTTGAGCTGGCCAGGGTAAGGTCCAATACTTCTTGACGGACATGTTACTGAAGGTTCTTTTTTTACTCCTATTTAATAACTATATAAAACTACCTAAACATTTCAGCTCACGAGATCATAAGAAAGGGGCACTGTAGTTTATTTAATTTGCAGCGACTTCAAAATGTCGTAATAGATATAAAATTAAATATTATTTTGTAAGTGTGAAGTACTTTTTTAGTTCGGTTCAAATTTTTTTTTTTTTTGTAAATATTTTCTTTTTTACTTTTTATTGTCTTCGGATATGCTACTCGAAAAACGCTGCTCATATAATAATACCAAAGCAATCTCAACAGTTGAAGAGGTACTGCACTCTATAGAAATGACATAGAATCATTCAAATCTGACAACACGTTACGAAGTTAATCCTAGCCACGCTTTCACACCCTCATATAAGAAACAAAATTCTTGCCACGCTAGTACGCCAACGTAATCTTTACCGCAAAAGAGAACAGTCAAAATCGGGTCACGTATTACGAAGTAAGGAGCTCATCCCGTAGTGACTCGAGATTCAACATCCTCCCACTCCCCACCTAAGGCATAATAAGATATAAATAAATGGAGCAATATACTGTTTTCAGCAATAAACGAATCATCTAAATCGGTTCACGTCCTATAAAGTTAAGCAACGGAGACGGAGTTGGATCAATGCGTTGAGCGAAAAGACCAACATGCCATGGGTCCCGAGTTCGAGACCAGATGACCGTGACCGTTATTAAGAAATTAAAATAATCCACTACGTCTCGAAGTTCCTCGCTTCCCTTATCCTAATTCCCTTCCGGCCAAAACCATGCTAACGCATCCCCTAGGATTTGGCCACATCGTATAAAAAAAAAAACACTTCCCCCTACCCACCCCCCTCACCAGAAGAAAAACTTTTCCTTATATTGGTAATTGTGGATCATACTTTATATGACTCGACCTACTCGAATATGCATCTCAGGTTTCGTCACCTAACTATGCTGTTCATTCTAGACGGATTGAAAGGGGTACAGCGGAGCTTTGTTTGAACTATCCAGACTGGTCCACGCGTTACGTAGTTAGGTTCAACCCCCATCCTCCCACCCTCACCCAACCAAATAAATTTTTGACATTAGAACAATCGGCAAACATACTCTACCCAACAAAAAAAGAAGAGTCCAAATCGTTTTACGCTTTATGGATTTACACTACCTCTCACCGTCCCCCCACCATAGATCCAAATTATTTCCCTATTACCAATGGAGGTTATACTCTTTACAACATAGAAAAGAACCAATCCAAATTGGTTCACGCATTACAAAGTTAGGTTCAACAACGACCCGGGTGCGTGGCTAAATTCAACATGTTGAGAACACCGGCTAACTTGGTTTCAACACAAGCACCACGTTTTGGATGCTTTCATTAAAATGGTGAATAAAGACACATTTGAAGTAACTTTGTTATCAGTGGTACTCAAAATGTTGAATTTAGTCACACCCCCCCCCCACCGCCACCCCACCAAACAATTTTTTGATATAGTACCAATCGGGGAACAACTGTACCCAATGAAAAAATAATCATTTAAATCGATCAACGCGCGTTGAGTATTATGCCCGATCATACATAAAAGGAAATAAGTTAAAAAATTTAAAAATTCGCGCCGAACTTATAACCACGTTTTTGGGAAGTTGTTGAAAACAAACCAAGAGATGGGCCATCTTTTATAATTTGTTAGACCAATTGGATCGTTCATTGCGATAATGGTTCCCTTCACAAAGTGTTAGCAAATTTAAGCGCGATTTGGTGCATTTTCATTTGATTTACCTCAGCTTGTTTTTATCTAATCTTAAAATTGAAAGAAATTCATTGCTGGAATGAAAAATTTGCCAATAAAAGCAACAAGTAAAGTTTTCAAAACTTTAGATCGCTAAAAAAAACGTGTAACACTTTGACTCTTCCCGTATTTCTCAAAGCAAGGAAGTATCTTATAAAAAATTTATTAACTTAAAAATTCCAGTACCAGTATTCCGCTCTTTGCTTATTGCGTACCGCTTTTTTTCGGTGCGTTCCGAAATTGCTCAAGCACATTTCCCATGTTTTGCCCTAAATTTATAAGAGCACATTTTTAACCAGTCTCCACTTCTGGATACATTATCTAAGTAAAAAGTGCGGAAATTCAACACACAATGGAGCAATTACATATATAAATAAGTAAGGAACCAACTAAATGTAACCACTCGAGCATGACGAAATGTTATGTATGAACAATAATGAAGCTGCCAACGCTTTCCCATAAACCTCAAGACATTCTCTGGGCAGACCGCATATACTAATTTATTAAATGCTATGATGCGTGAAGAGGGAAACATGAGGAAGAATAAAAGACGTAAACTTCCAAGCAGTAAGTCACATCATAAAGCCTATCTTCAAGGCTTCCATCACTAACCACATAAATTACCCATAAGCATCTGAAACACTGAACAAATCCCCAGAAAAAGGAGGCTTATAGTGCTGGACCAAGATATTGCTTCTGTTGAGAAAATCTTGAGGGGGGAGAATGAAATATGTAAACAAAAGAGCTGTAAGAAACGACTAAAGCGAACAATCCGGGCAGCGTATCAGCATCACGCTCAGCAGTTCTCTTACAAAACTTGCTTGAATGTACGTTTATCTTTTATCCTTTGCATAGGAGCTCGTCCCACAGGATAATATGCTCCTACATCGCGCTGAAGGTATTTTCAAACATGTGTGCACCTTACGTATTTCACGTTTCTCCTTTAAATCTTCGTATTAAAAGCTTTCTGTCCCGGATTTCGTGCTCGGCGTTTACCATTTATGTTAAATCAATAATTTCAAGGGTGACAATCATTTCAACGGAGGCGTTTCACTTATAAATCGTTACAAGGATTCTAAAAAGTCGCCTGTTAAAATTTATGATTTAAGATTTTCGCTTTATTCAAAACGCAGTGACACAGTCATTAAACTGCGACATGGCGATAATGGCACTAATTTACAACACAGACAAGTTAGAAGAAATGATTCTCAGATTATGGTATTTACGTTAATTGGTCTTATTTCTCTACTGGCAAAGGACTTAAATTAATAAAATGGTTACAGGTGTCAAACTGACACTGATTTTCTGTACGTAGTTGTTTAGAGTGGAACAAAAACTTGTCGACACGAGGCCGAAACTCTGGGGAATATCCTTCCTTCGTCTAATGAGCCACAGATGAGTAAGCGAATCGTACACTGAACCCTAATCTATTTTACGTTTATTTAATTTCCTTCGAAGGCTGCATTCTAACATCATCCCCGGAGTGTTTTTTGATAGTATCGTAAATAAAAATTACAGCGTTTTCAAAAGTCATCGTCTAGAGAATACAAGGTCTGTGCAATAAGAAATGTCAAACACTTTGACGTCAGTTGTGTGCTAAAAATTGCATTTGTATAGGAAATATTAGTCATAGTATATAAGAAGAAATTCATAAAAACGTTGATTAAGTGAAATTTAAAAACGGTTAACTACTAAGTGTTGTGAAATCCCAGACTCTGGTATATTCTGATCTGTCAAATAACAAATAAGCACAGCCTACTTTAGATGCTAGCTTCGAACGAAACAGCTGTTCATTGGTGGTGTAAACGGACTGCACTTTTAATACTAAACTTAAGGAATGGGTTGGAAAATTATACTTTCTTGTCATATTTTATTAGTTAATATTTAATTTTTAAAGCTTTCTTCTTCACAATTTTCATTCGAGTTGTGATCTTTTAAGGAAAATGCCCACTTCTATGTTCTTATTGCGGTATTGAGCTTGTAATGCATCAATGACATCAGTATTTCTCTATGGTTTTTGTTGGGAAAGTGTGCAGTTTTAATTGCATGCAAGTAATTGTTAATATGTGGTACAAAAACATACAAAATGAGTGATATAGTGAAAACGCGTTTGGTGGTAAAATCACCTCGCCTGTCATAATGTTCCCACTTGTACCTAGATACGCTGTGGTCGAAGTTATCAGGCTTCAAATTGTCCTTGAATGAACACGGTATTCGATACTATTTCTGTACGTTCATGTCACTCAGATGAACGGTTGCCTATCTGTGTCTTGCAAATAGTCCATAGACTTCTATTGAAGTCCAATTTGACTTACACTGTTCTTCTAGATTCCGCTGAAATCCCCTTACTAGTTAGTATTTTGCAGTAGAAGAGTAGATAATTATAATTGCTGGCTTTTGACAAATAAAATAAAAGAACAAAATGCTGGCAGTAAACATATGTAAAGCACAAACCTCTCACTTTTCCAAGGAACACGATGCACCAAACTAGGGTTTTTACGCCGGCCGGTTTCCTATGGACCGCTGTACATACAGTCTTAATAACTTGTCTGAGACCGAAATTGTTTCTTTGAATATTGTTAGATTCTGTTAACCAAACTTCAAACATTTCTTTCGGATCTTATCCTTCTATACAGGATCGAAAGCTTCTTATCTCACCGTTTAATTCGATTATATAGGGCTGATGTTTCGCAAAGTTCAGTTCTTTCAACTACTCTCGTTCTTTAATTTATTTGTGACCTCTTATCGGTAGCTTCCTACTTTACTGTTCAACTTGTTATTACTGGAAGACATCGGATTCTTACGCGATTAACACCGGTGTATCACAAGATTCAGTTCTTTGATCTGCTCTTTTTCTCTTTTTTTATATATTTCGCAAATAGATAGATATTTTTTAGATTTGCAGATGAGCAGCGGAATCCCAAGGATCGTGTTCTGTTGAATACCTCGAAGATCCGTTGCTGTCTATTGTTCCTCACACATAGTCCAGCCGCCAGGTAAAGGAGAATTGTTTAAATCAATATTACCAACTCGCCTTTATTAATCATTTACAATTGCAGAAAATGCGATAAGATGTTTGAGATTTTTGCAAAGAAGTAAAAAATATTTAACTCCATTTCATTTAGTGTTCATCTAAAAACTCATATTGAGACTAGACTTGGGGGTAACTCAAATAAACAATGTTTGGTCAGGCTGTGTAAGATCAATATTATATTATATATCAATATGACCTGTTCCTGACCTATCTTTACTACGGATAGTCTTATTGTTGGCTGTCGAAAAGTTTACCTGTATTAGTGTGTTCGGTGATTTTTTACTAGCAGAAAAATGAAACTAAAAATTTGGATTAAATATTTCATTTATCTTAAAAAATCTGAAGTACTGACTTGCAAATGCCATTAGATATGCACGCTCCCGCTACAGGCATAAAAATTTAAAAATACGCCCGCCATAAATTCACGCCTCTGCCACTGCATTCTGACTTCAAATCATTCAAGAGTGCTGACTCACCGTGTGGGTTATGTAAGATCTCACCAGTGTAGATGCATGTTCACCGTGTGGGTCATCGGTCACCTGATATTAAAATTTTTTATAATAGCCGATCACTCACAAGGTGAGTCATAACAATAATAATGATAACAATTACCTGAAATTTCTTATTTTTCGTATTATATATTTTCCAGTTTCATCATCATATAATCTACGAAAATACTTTTATTGTCTTCATTTTAAATTTTACTCTAGAAAAAGTGTAAGCGTACTGTGCTTCGTTTGGACTATTTCGTGCTTCTGTTATTGATACGTGCATGCACTGACGCTGTACGTGCCTGTTTCACGCTAGAAATGGGCGAGTCTTATATTTACTCGGGTGAGCACACCGTGCTTAGTTTGCAGCTGTTTCCGAGTGAGCACACTCAATGAAGCACTTATATATGGTAGATCTATAATAGGCATAAGTAAAGTAAGCATTCAATATGGGTGCCAATGTCAAGATACGTCAGATATAAGTGTACCAACACAGAATCAAAATATTGTGACTTTTGGATATTTTCGAAAATTAAAAATGTTCACTTTGCCATCTCACGTTTGCTGTCCTAAGGAATGTGATTTATGTACCAGTCGAGAAGAATTGTACCGATACTCCCTAGTTTGTCGGCTTTGCAGTTACCCGGAATGTCTCTCCATATGAGGTGTACGTTCACAGTCATGTCATTCAGGTTTGAGCGGCATGCTATGATCGTTTTGGAGGTCGTATGCATTCAAGTGAGCGATTTAATAGCAGCTTGATTATCTAAGAAGATTCAAATATAATTAGTGGACAGCGTTAAATTCTTCAGACGGTCTACGGCTATCTTTATAGCCAGGATTTCAGCCTGAAAAACACAGCAGTAGTCAGGCAAGCGAAGCGAAATGTCCAAATTCAGGGGTTCCGAGAAGGCACCAACTTTGCCATTCAGTTGGGAACCGTCATGTATACATGTACTGACTCTCCCCATTAAGAGGATGGTGGGGATAGAAGAGTCAAATTGAGCATTGAAGAAAGGCTTGGTTATGGCAAAGTCAGTATCCGTAGTCGATGTGCGGCCAAGTCTGGACTGAGTTGGGCCTAACAGAAGACGAGTATACGGTTTCCTCACCAAATATTCACCAGCAGGAAGTGGAGAATTATATTAACGGCCTTAGAGGGTGTAGTTTCTCTAGTAGTAACCCCTATGCAAAAAGAATTGAACTTTAATAGCATTCCAAAAGAAGTACATTACTTTTGTAATTCCTTAACATACATTGCAATGCGTTAGGCTGAGTTTTAATGAAACAGAAGCTTGAGTTCCACTGCTTAAAGAAGTGCGCGGAGCGAGGGATAGACAATCCAGAGAATACCAACAACCTCTACATGTTTCTTGGTATTTATCCAAACAGACCAGTCTCTCGCCGGGTCTAAACACTCCTTTATCCAATGGAACTCAAGTCTCCATTCAATAAAAGCTAAGCCCATGTCACCCACCGCTAAATTCGTAGGATCATTAAGATGTTCCATGCGACAGTCACAGGTTCGAGTCCAACCGTCGGCAACGCATCGATGTTTTTTACTGACAACTGATTACGCTTAAAACACTATTGGAGATTGGAGATATTATTAGTTGCTCAGAGTCCTTGAATTAGGAGAAGTTTTCCTCCTACACCATGTTTTTCAAGGAGTAACAGGAAATACAGAATTATGAAGGGAAGCATGATACTGTCAAGTGGAAGACGCTGAAAGACTCTTTTAATGGGCAGTCGATTCAAATCTACCCGATAAACAATTCGGTGTGGAAGGGAATATTTAAAGTTTCCTAATAATCGGCATTCCAAAAATATTCAAGAATATTCTTCAGGCTGAACTTAAGCTCCTTTAATATCACCGCAACATAACTTTATACAAATTTTATTTTTAATTGGTGTACTTGAGGCAGGACCTATTTCACTTATTCTGATACTGTTTTGCCCACGCCCTCGCCATGGAAGCAAATTATACCAAACACCGCAAACAATTTAAGTTTATTGACTTTCTTAAAGGGGTAGGAAGTAAAGTACTCTTGGGGTTCAACTTCTGTAGCTCTTTAACTAACAAGTCATAATTACCGCACTGTTAAGGAGTTTGTATTTACTCTGCGTACTTTTCCTGAAGAGGTTAATTAAGGAAATTGGCCATTTAGTTTGCTTGAAAACGACAATCCTTGCAGAACAATAAATTTAAATGAACTCATTTCAGTAATAATTTGACATGTCTTTCTGGTCCAATATCTAATTAAATTCGCTTAATTTTAGGAAACTTTTTATTCTTTTCCATCTCAGTGAGTTTTTTAATAAAAAAAAATCAAGCAAAATGTCAAACTAGAAACTTTAATTAATTGCAAAAATGTTCAGAAGAAAATTGAAATTTTCCTTAAGACGTTCGTGATCTCTGGCAAAAGTAAGCAAATTTCATTATTTGTCTTCTGTAAAAAGCTCGTTCCAGGAAGTAGATGACATTCTAGTATGCAGATCACATTTTAATTTGAAAGGTTTAAATGAATCACTTCACTGGAGTGGCATCATAGCATAATTTTTGACATTAAAATGGTTCGCAGAATTTCTTTATAAAATTCAGGAAAAATTGAAAATTTCTAAAGTTGTTCCACGTTCCCTACAAAGTCTTTAACAGCACTCTGGCTCTCTGCCTTAATTATGATTTTCCTTTTCCTGATTGACACAGAAAAGGAACAGGCTTTGAAAGGTATTTTCTTATATTAAAAAGCAATCACATTTCTCAAAAATGTTTCACTGAAATGAAGTTGGTACTCTGCCAATTTCGTACAGATTAATTTTGAAATAAGGACAAATTAGGGGACCAGCCTTTTTAAATGTGTTATATGAATTGATGAATTGGAAGTCAACGGTGAACGGAGTTCGGAAAGTTCGAATCCCGGCGGCGCGGCGGAAAGCAATCGTTGTTTTTTTGGACATTGCGGATTTCAGAGTACTGTCGGGTGTTTCGGAATTTACCTTAAATTGTAGGTCCAGTTGCAATCATTGTCTCGAATTAGATGAAGTTCTTCTCTCACACCAAGCCCAACAAGGTAACTGGGACAGAGATATGAAATTGGCAGAAATCACACCAATATTATAAATGCGAAACTCAGTTCGTCTGACTATCTCTGTTTTACGTTTGCGCGGCTAAACTGTTAAGCCGAATTTCGCTGAAATTTAGCAGAGATGTAACTTGAAACCGAAGAAGGTGACGTTATCACAAATTCTATATGATAAATGCTCCAAGATGGTGAACTTATTTTTTATTTCGGACCCCCATAATTTGGGTATCAAATGAAAGGTACTGCCGAGTGCAACACAAAACAACTTACAATTTCAATTTCAATATACAGTAGGTATTCCTAACAACTGAGAAATCGACCAGCATCTTAAGATATAGATACTTCAAATCTACAAAAAACATCGATGCAAGTGAGAACTTGTCATAAAATCGAAAACAAAATTTTTATAAACTCGAGCAGGAAAGAAATATAACCCGTCCAAACACAATCGGAACTTCTAAATGTTAATCAAAAAAATTTAAACACCGATTTATACAGGTGTGTCATATTCTGATCCCTTACACTGTTTCAAAACCTTTATCATAAACGCCGATCGTGTTTCTTTTCTGCTCGAGTTTGTAAAAATTTTGTTTTGGATTTTATGACATAAAATACTTTTTATTTCGGAAGCTAATATCCACACAGGCGGAGCCGGGTCACAGAAGTAGCTATTGCTGTCGACTTAAAATTTGGTAGAGTAATACAAGTCGTTTGGCTGCCTCTTTTCCCGGTGAAAGAATTTCAGAAACAACGTGCACTGTACTGAAATCAAGATTGCATAACGTATATTCCATATTTCGCAAATTAGGTGGGTTCGAGATGATGGATGCTTAGTACATTAAGCAACGTAGGTTGTGAAGGAGAGAGTGAGGAACGAATAGTGGGGAAGTCCGCACTTAGTGCCCTGCGTCGTATGAGGGTGACTTTGCGATATTAGTATCCAGGAGATTCTTGACAACCTTCAGCGAGAGGCTCCGACAGCTGTAAAAAATAGACTTCGAACAATGGATTGAGCGTTAACCCTCAAAGACTGCGCTTGTGCTTTTCACACGAAGGAAGAAAATCCTCAATCCTGGGAGGAAAAGGTCTAACTCTTTCTTGTGAAGCCAAATTCCTAGGATAAACCTCGCATTTGGTCTCTAACCCTTCTTCTTATGACTTCGTAGTCATCTCTCTGACTGAGATCTGGCTGTGCAATCGCATTTTTAACGCCGAGCTCTTTGGACCTGAGTTCCAGGTTTTTCGGTTTGACCGCAACTCTGATTAATGTGCTCCGGTTGGCGACGGGGTGACTTGCGCTGTCAAAGTTGGAATCCCTTGCTCGCTCACGTAGATTACTCGTCCCGACGACCTGGAGCTGCTATGTGTCACTCTAAAGTTCCTCATAGAAGCTTGTATGTTTCCACTGTCTACATTCCCCCTTGCTCACTCTCAGTATTTGAATCGCTTTCTGCGTTCTTTGATCATTTGAGCGATGCCTTGTTGGCCTCTGAGGAGGTTGTCATTTTTGGCGACTTTAACCTTCCCTCAGTGGGTTGGACTCAATCCTCCGAGATTGGCGGTCATTAATGCGCTTGCAGCTGTGGCGGCCAAATTGAGACTAGTGCGATTCTGCAATAGCAACCATGACATGATTTCGAGATGTCACGGGATGAGCCCATGCTGGATACCTTGACACAGAAATATCCTAGGCAATGAGAGAGCAGAAGAATTGGCGAAAAAGGGTCCCTACTAAGACGCGAAAAAGAGTTTTGTACTTCATCAGGTACAGTCGATATGTAGGATAGGATTGCAAAGCGATTCATTAGTTAACAATGACCGGTAATAAAACTGGTGATCAATTTTACGTCTGGTTTGCCAAATCTTACAAGGTCGTTAGATCTACTCAGTGAGCTGATATCAGACATTAATACTAAGGTTGGGGCACGCAGGACCTCCAAAACATTTGTGCTTCTCGGACCAGTGTATTATATTTTTGTCCAATACATGATATTTTGTATTCTCATAATCTAATATCTCTAATATAAGCTTTTAATGGAACCGACGTTTTTAAATTAGATTTTGATAACAACATATATTTTCTAGTACCATTTTTAATACCAATGAACTGTAACGATAATTTCTTTTGTATTATATGCATATACCAGCTGCACGTGAATGGCGTTGCTCGAACTTTTGGTAAGTGAGCGTCGTTGTTAATTATTTTTACACGACCCTCCCTTAGGGGCGTGTTTTACCATAACACATTATTTAAGATCTTCGCGAGTGTCATTATGCATTCCATCGCTTTAGTTCGTAGGGCATGGGGCGGGAGAAGAATTTCACCCGATTCGCAATTTAAAGTGGATTCCGAACCGCTAACATTAACTTTGCAACCCCCCCGGCTTTTTTATCGTAATCTGTTGTCAACAGAAAAAAACCATGGGTCGCAGTCGGCAGGATTCGAAGCTGGGACCTGCGGATTGGCAGGATGACAGGTTATCACTTACACCATCGACGACTACTCATTCCTGCGACCCGGAATGCTACGAATTCGGTACTAATATCTGTTGTTTTGGATTAATTGTACATATCCCCTTCTTCCAACCCACCCCTTCGAATGATAGCGATGTCTTACCACACAGCATTTAAGGGCATGGGGAGAATCATTATTTATCTCAGCGACCCGGAAAGCTATGGATTTTACACTAATATCGGTTGTTTTCAATTATTTTTACATTGCACTCAGTTCCTACCCCCCGTCCTTAGGGTGCTTAAAAAATCGATTTTCTTTAGTTTAATTTAGTTCTCTATAAAATAAAAATTCTTGCGGAATTGGAGTCTAAGTCTAATTTATTTGAAGATTATATTTCACCTGAAATGAAAATTTTTTTGAAAATTTTCCCAACTTCAACTGAAATTGTATGGAAATCCCAAATTTGAGATTTTTTGTTGAGCTATTTTAGCAGTGGAAGTGCTTACGTTGTTCAGATGGATTGAGCGACTTCTCAAAAATGAGTTATGAGACCAATCCAATTCTGCAAGAATTTTTATTTTATAGAGAACTAACTTTTTACGCAATGGGAACTTACAAAAATCGATTTTTGTAATCACCTTAATACACATCCACATCCATTTGTATATATTTAGTGCGTGCGTTTTATAAATTGTTGCATTTTGTTGGCATCGTGCTCCTATGCTGCGTGCACTATTAAGGTTTGACCTCCTTCGGGGCATTTTACTCAAAATCAAAATAAAACTAAACTCATAGGTAGTTTATGATCGTTTATCCGTGGAACACAGCACAGAAAATAACTATTCCTAAAAAAAATATTTGAAACCGCTTTAAAAAATATTGAAGGGTGGGGCTTAGGAAAGTTAAAATTTATGGTTGCAGTATTTTTGGATAAGAAATCTGAAATAAATAAAAAAAATAATTTTTTTCGTTGAAAAGATTAAAAAAAAATTAAGATCTCGACAACAGCGCCACCTATTGGGTCCAAAACTATCCTATCTTTGAAGCTGGAACCAACCGGTTGAGTGGTTTCGGAGATTAGCGTGTACGAACACAGTGATACGTGATTTTTATGTATTAAGATAATTGCTAGTAATTATGTATAAATTTTACTTACGTGTGTACAGTATTCACAATTCAGCTGTTAACAAAATTTGTGATGTTCTTAAAATGTACTAGATAATATCTGAATGCCAATTTTCATGTGCTGAAATTTGAAGTCAGTAATTTCTTTATCGCAGGTATAGCGTTCACATATTTATATTTTTGCGTGCTTGATGTACTATACTTCATCCTTCACCTTTATTACCTATGGTTTTAGCCTAGTAAAGTTTGAGCTTAACCTGATTATTTTTCGCATTTGTCTTTCTCCAATCGGAACCACTTTGAGATTTATTTCAACTTATTTTCTCTATTGCTATCATCTTGTTTTTTATTGATGCATAAATTCATCGAAATAGCAACGTTGACCTCGTGAAAACTCTCTTTTAGTAATTCGGCATCATCGCGTAACACCTTTACCGTGGGAGAAGAAATTTACCTAATTTGATGATTCGGAGTTAACCTACAATTTGAGGTGGATTCCTAAACACACATTTATCTGTCGGCTGCAAAAAGCAACTATATGGTATATCGCCACCGTTAGGTTTAATCCTAGAACCCACATAATGGGTTCAAGGCCAACACATTACCACTTACTTCGCCGAAGGCTCTAAATACCACTAAACCGATCTTTGTCTCCTGTTTGCACTCTCTTAAAGTTATAGCAAGACTGGAAACAATTTTTCAAGTAATTCCCCAAAATTATGTAATATAGCATTTTCATTACTTTTACTACAATTTCCTATAGTTTTATATTCCTTGAAACTTTCTACAGAAAGCAGTTGGAGTTCCATCTGGGTGTGTCCCGAACAAAAACAATCTCTATTCCTTGCACAGCGCCAGATATTATTAAACAAGTTGTAGCAGATGCAATGAAGTACATCTACACCATGTTTCTCTCTGTCTTTACCTAACCTTCCTTTGGAATATTTCATTTTTCATGCGAACGAAACCTCAACAAGGTGGCGGTTGAAAATATCGCTCTATACGAGAATGTAAGTGTTCCTTCATTCTGGAAACTATTTAAGAGGTGTAACAGGAGACAAGTATAGTTCCGGAAAGATATGCATATAAACGATGTTAATTTTGAGATATGTACCGTCGACGGAATACGTCGTGTGTTCACGTTATTGCATAGCTCGGTAGATAAGGATTCATTAAGCGCAATACGAACGAAACTGGATTTTCATTTTAACTCCTTCTGTTAATTAAATTCCTCTAGAACAGCATGTCCTTTATACACGTTTTGTACACACAAGCGAAACTATTCACTAAAATCCTTTGATACTAGATTTCAGTTTAAGTCAATTTTCTCAATTTCTTGTTATGATTAAAACGCGATGAGCCTTTCAATAATTCGAGGGAATAGATTTACAAAGGAATCACAACGAGTGTATACTCAAGTTTAGCCTACTTGAAATTCATAAATTCTGCTGCAATTATCCTTCGAGATATTCGTGCATTTTATCAAGCCTTTGCTTCCATCTTGTGAAAATATTGAGTATTGAGGCTATGGAAAACATTCATTTGTGGCTTAGTCTGTGTTTAGAAGCAAAATTAATAGCATAACTTGCACATGTACACCCTATAGACGAAAGATGAAGAAAACGCCCTAGAAGGGTAGAACAATAATAAAGGAATATAAAAACATTTATTTTTTCGCCTAGATTTAAGTTCCAAGCTAACCATTCTCTGTAGCTTCCGTAACCTTTTGTGGGGACTGTGGCGGGAGAAGAACATCTCCTAATTCGAGACAACAATTGCAAATGGACCTACAATTTAAGGTAAATTCCGAACCACCGACATTACTCTGCAACCTCCAATGGCCTCTTTATCGTCAGCAGGAAAATAACACCGTATTCGAACCTGGGAGCTCCGGAAGAAACGGCCGAACCCGTATCACTTACTCCACTGGCATCAGCTTATCATCAGATGAATTATGTAGGTCCTAAAATAAATTTAATTGTTTCTACTCGAATTCCATAAGTGCCTAGTGCTGGTTTTCTGTACGTGGCTGATGATGATGATTTTATCTTTTAGAAAATTAATAGAGTATACAAGTCACCCTTCAAATACAGTAGTTTAATCTGCATAAATATAAGCATCTGATAGACCTCTATCTCAATCGCAACAAATTGTTAGCTTTGTGGATTGGATATAAGTCGTCGTCCAGATAGGATGTACAGAAAATTTATGATAAATTTCAGACCATGGTCTGCCTTCGCCAGTTATTCAGGTACTCTCTCCCTCTAGTTTCCGTAACCCCTTCTGGGATATGGGGCGGGAGAACAACTTCATCCAATTCGAGACAGCGTTTGCAAGTGGACCTACAATTTGAAGTGAATTACGAACCACTGGCATTTACTCTACAACCCCCAATACTATGTTCCCGGCCCAAGCCAAAATGTAGAAAACATACAACATAAATTATAGGCTTGTTATGGAACTTGTAGATTAATGGCTTGTAGATGAAGTGAAATATTTCTTACATATTTGTAAGAACCCGAAACCGCCATCCCATTTTCCAGCCCATTTTTAACCAACTATGGTGGGATGAAGAGGGGAGGGATGGTTCAACTTCGCAATTCGCGATAAATTTGGGTCTAGGAAGGGGTGGGCAGGGGGAGGGATAGTCCAACTTCGTAACGCGAGGAATGATTTGGATGATTCTTTTTTTTGTATAGAGTATGATCCACCATTGCTAATAATGGAAAAATATTGCCCTAGCGTGGGGCAAGGAGAGAGCGGGGTAGTCTAACTTCGTAACGCGAGGACCGATTTGGATGATTCCTTTTCTGATGTATTGAGTATGTTGCCCCATTAGTACCGCGACACAATTTAAAATGGTGGCTTTGTAGTAAGAGAGAGGGTGAATGTAAACTTCTTAACGCGTAGACCAATTTTGATGATTCTTGTTATGTGATATAGATTATAATCCTCCATTACTAATATGAAGATAAATTTTGCTGTGGGGAGGAGGGGAGTATGTTGGCCCACTGTTACCACGACAAAAACTTATGGGGTGGGGATGTGTTTGCAGGGGTCGTACGCAATTTCTTTATGCATACAACTATTTGGATGATTCTTTTTGTTTTGTATACAGTATATTCCCCAATTGCTACTATATGGAAAAACGTTGTCATAGGATTGGGTTGGGGGTAATCTAACTTTGTAACGCGTGGACTAATTTAGATTGTTCTAGTTGTATTCTAACAAAAGTTGTGGCTTATGGTGAGAGTTGGTGAAGGGGTGTTGCCTAGCTTCATAAGCCATAGCAGCTGCGGCAGTGTGCGTTAAAGGGAATAAGCAGCCTAGTCGCAAGTTCGGATATCCCTTGCAGCCTTGTAGGGCAGTGCCTGCACCGTCAGTGCATGGGTCCCCTTATTTTCCTCTATGCCCCTGTGACCTGGCACCTAACAACACCGGTAACCGAACCGACAACATTATACCAGCTCAGAAGATATGATAGCCGAGTCGAGCGCATTGATGGCGGCCTGGCTGTCGGAGAAGATACCAACCCACCTACCAGGGATAACTGTTTGTTCCGCAATCTGATAAGCCTTTAGAATGGAGAGTGCTTCAGCCTGGACTAATGTCGCATGATCCGGAAGGCGGTAAGACTATGAAATGCAGAGTGTCTGCGAGAAAATATCCGCACTGACACCGCAGTTTGTCTTAGAGCCGTCGGTGCCTATCCGAGCCGTCGGCCTCTATCACTCCGCCGTTCCCCCACTCCGCTCTGGTAGGAATCTTTACCGCGAAGTTTTTCTCGATGTTCAGCTTTGGGGTGATGTTGTCAGTGAGAGGTGTGACCAATTCTCTTGGCAACAGATCCAGGATGATGTTGTGGTTTCGCCCTCTAGCGTCCTGATTCTTTCAGTCTGACTGCCCCACCCGACACAATATTTTTAAGGAGTAAATCTAGAGGCAGTAGGTGCAAAAGCACGTCTAAGGCAGCCGTTGGACAGGATCTCATGGCACCGGTGATGCTTATTTCCGCAGAACCTACTCCGCTTATTTACGTTATATTCATCACTTTCTGCGGGCTACCACACCAGCGGCCCGTAGATGAGGATCGAACGTACCACAGCCGTGTACATCCATAAAGTCATCTTTGTTTGGAAACCCCACGTCATACCAAAGGTTCTGTTAAAAGCATAGCAACAATGCAGGCTTTCTTGCGTAGAAATATTATTGCACGAAATTTCACACAGACAACACACAAGGAAGATATATCATCGAATCGTCGTAGTCTAAAAGTATACCTCACAGCCACATTCAGCTTACCAGCAGACTCCAATTCCAATTTAATAAATGAAATCAACGGAATCAACAAGAATCTTAGAGACAGAGGACGAGTAACTTGAGGCGTATAAGCTGCAGATAAGTACAGATTTCGAGAGAACCCATATATCTTACCAACGACACTGTTGACATTATTTGAATAATTTAGAGACTTATTGAAAATAATGCCAACATTTTAACTGAATCACTAAAGATACTAACTAAATTAGATTTGTAGATAACAATAGTATTTGATTTGGAGGCATTAAGAATTAAACAATTTTCACTAGTCCATCAAATAGAGTCCGCCATCAGACCCAGAGGTCTAGAAATATACAGCTGTACACCATCCACATAAAGATAATAGTTGCAGTACCGTATATCAGGTGGAAGAGCATTAATAAACATTGAAAAAAGAAGAGGGCTGAGGATAGATTCTTGAGATATCTCGCTAAAGATAGGCAGTTAATTGGGTGTCCTGTCATTACAAATTACCTTTTGTTTACGTCCTCTTAAATATGACAGTATTAAATTGCATGCGACATTACAAAAGTTAAATATCAAACCAAGTTTCCAAAATAAGATCCTGTGTTCAACTTTGCCGAAAGTCTTCGAGAAGTTAAGCGTAAATAACGCTGTAAATTTTACATTTTACATTTTCACAGGAAATTCGTATGTCGTCATTAGTTTTGACCAAGGCTATGGTACTTGTACTTAGCTCGAAAGCCTGATTGGACAAAAATGGTTGCTGTTTTCTAAATGGTGTACAAACTGCGTATGACGTACTTTTTAAAAAGAACGCTAAGATAGATATCAAGCGATACTGCAAAGAATTTCTTTAAAATCAATAAGCTGAAGCCACCACAGTACGAGAGCCATTGAAGGGCCTCAATGAAGAGACCTTTAGAAGCTATCAGAAACCCCGATATAGAACTTCAGAAGATCTATTAATTGTAAAGTTGAGCTGAATTTACAGGCCGCAGAGAGGAGAAAAGAAGTTTCGCTGGAGAATGTCCAAATGCTAGTGAGTCTCCCTTTTATGCTTTTTGCAAGGTACAAAAAGTATCCTCCACCTAATAAATTACTCTATTCTATCTATAGCGGAGCTTTAGTGATTGGTCACAACAAGTTACACCTCTGGCAATTTTCTAACGAAAACTACTGTCCCTTATTTCTCCCGGAATTAGTATAAGATTTACTAAGTTGGGAGTGTTTTGGTCACTGAGGCAGCATTACTTAAGTGGTCAGCTACGCCATGCCCTAAACTTTAGCTCCAATTGCAATTATCACGTTTAAATAGTGTGAAGGGCTTTTACAGCCTCATGATCTAAAAGTCTAAAAATAACTAGGGAGACAGATAAGTTGTCAATCAAAATTTTACAGAACTAATTGTTATCTTATTAAAATTATACTTTTCCCCCGCATTAAATTTATTTGAAGTTTGTCAGAAGTCTCTACTAAGCGTTTTAAAAGTATTGTTCAAATTACTATCGGAATGCGCGCATTGTTTTGCAAATAATTCTTTTCAGTACTTGCTGATAGCGTGATTTCATGCTATATCATAATTCACAAATATTCCCCTTACTTTGACGTTATATCTCACGTTTTATTTATGCTTTAAGCAAACAGTTATGCCTGGTATCCAAACACGAGCAATTTCACTGAAAATGCGCTATGCTGTCAGAGCTTGTTACACAGCAAGGGCAAGCCTGTATTTTATCTGACAGCCAAGTAGCAGAAATTGACAGTCTGGCACTAAGAATCACTTTATAGAGACCAAAATGCACTTGGAATAAGAAGAAATTTATGAAATTTAAACATGGACGTTTTAACCGGAAGGTCAAGCAAAAACTAGTCAAGAAAAAGCAACGATAAAAGAAGAAATAAATTTGCGCACTTGGGCGATGTCAGAAATAAATTAAACTGCAACAGAAACGATCCCTTAGAAATTGTGGAAAAGATTCGCAACCAAGAAATGAGTAAAAATCTGGACCATGTCTTGGAGGCAGTTAGAAGTCTCGACAACACATGCAGGTTCCCGAAGTGCAAGGCAAAAACAACCTTAATTGGACAGGATTGTGGTTTCTGTAGGAAAAAGTTTTGTTTCAAACATGGTTTACCAGAAATTCATGGCTGCGGAGATGCTATAAGAAAGTACGAAAGAGAAAAGTTTTTGTTACCCAAACCCTTAAAGAATGCTTGTCGTGAAAAAGAATTGTGTTTGGCCCGAAACAAGCTCCATGCAAAACTAAAAGATATGCAAATAACAAGAGTGGCTAAACCACCTGGGGTAAGTGCTAATGGAGAAAGGAAAAGGAAATGAGGAGCCGACTTTCTTTGTCATTTGCTTAAACAGGATTTCTTTCAGGAAATCTTGTGCAAATTAAAATTCTGTATTTGTACAGTGAAATATCTCTGCAATTCATCGATATAATTTTTTTAGCTAAATTTAAATTCTTTTATGATTTTAATTTCTAACATTATTGATATAATTTTGTAAGTAATTAAAAGGAATCTTTCCTTTGGCTCCAAATTTGTTAGTTTATTCGCCCCCTTCTTTCTACACATACGTGTATTAAAAATTAAATGTTGCAGGTAAGTTTCTGGAGGTATTTTAATGGGAAATTTCTGCTGAGTATGCCTGTCTTTTGATTGGACAAATAAAAGCAATTTAGGTTTCATTCTAACTCGTCTAAGGCTGCGTATGAATTGGTTAAAAAGCCATTTTTACAACTAGAGAGGAGAAAACATGGGCCCATTCATAAACTCAGGTTCGCGCATCATCTGCACAATTCAGCTGAGCAAAGTTAATTGCTGAATCATGCAGCTGCAATGAAAACCTGCGTTTATGAATTGGCCCCATATCATCTACCTCCTGGGGAACTCCCCACAGTTAAAAACTTAACATTTTAACAATCTCATACGCAGCCTAAACATATGCGGTTGTGTCTGCGGTTGCTTACAAATGAACGTCTACAAAATTATTGTATTTTGACTTGGCATGATCGGGCGGACATCAGTCAGCAGTGTCTATAGGCTCCGAGTGGAGTCCTGCGGGTGGCACACACACGACCGATGTGCTCTCACCGTCGCTGACTGATCCAATGGTCTTGGTAGGTGTAGGGAAGGAGAGAGGGGTAGGTGATTTATTACCCGCCCCCCCTCCCTTCGCAGAAATTTGAAGAATTTAAAAACTGGGTGATTGACCAATGTTGTTGAATGTCGTGTAAAAAGTTTACTAGTATCACGTCATACAGTACTGTTTACAAGTTGACATTTTCCTCAGAGAGATTTTTGCTTCCAGGAAAGAATCGCCTATTTCGTCAAACAATTAAAATTATATAACAATTTTTAAACCCCTTTTTATTAAAATATGTAATGTTGGCTGTCTCCGGTTCCTTTAACCCCTTGTGCGGCATAGGGCGTCTATTAAACTGACTATCCAGCTGGTCCGGTTCTGCGATAACGCCTTTAATTGTGGCAACGATTTGTTGATTGATCTGGGTACTTTCCCACTCAATGGTCTTTTTCCGTGTGTTGCGCGGTCGTGCAATTCAGCGTCTTCCTTAAATTCCAATATATACCCTGCTGTGCGATATTGTTTGGATCTTTTCTTAGTGTGTGGCTTATCCATTGCCACTTTCGTCTGCGAATACTGACGTGTAGATCTTCGTTGGTAATGACCTCTAACCAATGGATGTTAAGGATACGCCGGAGTTTCGATTGACAAAGTTTTGTAGCTTAGATGTTATTTGACCGGTCATTTTCCATGTTGAACAGTCGTTCAACAGAACAGAATTTACGTTCGACTCGAAGATCTGGAGTTTTGTGCGTCTGGAGATGTTGTTATTGCGTCAGATCTCAACAAGAGTATTAAATGCAATGCGAGCCTTATTGATGTGAGCGTGTACATCAGTTTCAGCTTCGCCGTCTGCTGTAACTATGCTTCTGCGATAGACAAATTTATCATTTATTTGCTATATTACCTGCTCTTCCAGATAAATTTCATGTTGTCTTTGGTTTTAGCAGCATTGATCCTAAGCCCTGATCTGCAACCATCTCTACACAGGTCTTCGGACATTTGAGCTACATGACTCTGCTTGTGGGATAGGAGACATACATCGCCGGCATAGTCCAGGTGCGTAAGGTGTTTAAAAAGTTTCCATCTAATCCCTCGCGATGGGTGGTCATCTAGCGTACTGCACAATGCATCATTAATGACGGTCAGGAAAAGAAAAAATGACAATATGTCTCACTCCATTCAGAAGGGCTCCGACATTTTTCACTGATGTGACATTGGGCTTTTTAGTAGGACTACTTTATGATGGTGATAATTTTTTCTACGATGCCTCTCCTACGCAAAGCTCCATATATATTCGCGATCAACTCTGTCAAACGAATTCTCAAAATCGAAGAACATTAGATGTAAAGGGGACCTCCATTCGGCGGATTGCTCGATAATAACTCGGAGGGTGTTGATATGATATCTGCAGGAGAAACCCTCACGAAAGCCTACCTATGTATCGCTAACAGTGCGCTCGATTGTATTCTTGATTCGCTTTAAAATGACTGCAGACCGCGCCAATTGCTACAATTTAGATCACCTTTTTTTGAAATCTTCACAATTACGCCTATGTTCCATTCACTGGGATAGATCTCGGTTTTCCAAGATTCCTGGATTACGGGGAAAAGGATATCAGCCGCAGCGATGGGATCACCATTAAGTAGTTCCACTGGTATTCCATATATCCCTGGGGCCTTACCGAGGTTCATCGACTTAATAACGTAGGCTAACTCTAATCTTGTTGGAGTTCTGATGTTATTGTTCGCTGCTGCTAGCGGGTGTTCAGGCTCTAGTAAAGTGGTATTCGTCGGTTCGAAGGTGTTGTTAAGGACTTCAACAAAATAATCTTAGGACTTGGGGTGGTTCTTAATTCCCCGCCTTTCTTTTGGCGACCACATTGACTTAGTGGTGAGCAGGGCCAATTTCACGCTAGGTTTTGTGAAAAGGTGGTCCAGGGAACCTGACGATCCCTATGTAACTAGGCTACTCTTTTGCACATTTGTTAGAACCATTCTGTAATACGCTTGCCAAGTTTGGGATCCCTATTTCGCTGTCCACATCAACCAGATCGAGGCTGTTCAGCGCAGATTCCTTAGATTCGCTCTTCGCGGCCTTCCCTGTGAAAATGCAATCCTATCCTGCTAGGCTCGGTCTGATTTCTCTCAATACCATTGAAGAGAGACATAGAATTTATGAGATTACCATTTTGTATGATATTGCAGGGTACGATCAACTCCTTTATTCTTATTATATTATAGTCTGTTGAATTAGTATTAAGTTATAGCTTGTATTTTATTTTTTATTTTTGTATTTTTTTACGTAATAGCTTGTATTAAGCTTAAATAAATAAATAACTCCGAATTGCTGAGCGATGTAGGCATTTCCATTCCCGCCCGGTCCCTGAGGAACTTCAATTTTTCCGTGTTCTCTATCATCGCACGCTTTACGGTATGCACGAGCTTATCGCTTATATAATGATAACGCTTACTACATTGAGCTGGGTTGTTCTAGGCGGCACCTGAAAAGTCATCTGAGCCTACTCATTTGAATAAGTTGGTTATGGTACTTAGTTTTAATTACATGTAATTTTCGTAAAAGCGAGCTTTGGTGAATCTCTTGTAAGTAAATAAATGCTTTGCTCTTCTTGATATTCTTCCTCTTTAACGGATACACCGCACTGTCCGCGTTAGGCAAAGCACAAAGAAAGGCTATGGTTTTTTTACGACTCTAAAATCTTGACTCCAAGATATTGACTCTCTGTAGAATCGAGGGAATGCCTACTTGCACGGCCTTTGTTTTAACGAAATTACTAACCCAATAGCACAATGCGCAATACCAAAGGTTCAAGTCACTTTCACCACTCTCCTGGTCAAGTTTTTTCGTGCCGTCAAATTTCGGAAATGTTTCCACTGAAGAACAGTGCGAATGTGGAGCAGTTTACCATCTTCTGTTTTCCCCTCACCTTATGAGCCGATACTTTCAAGCGAGACGTACAACGTCGAATCCTTCACTCAACCTCTTAAAACTTTCCCTTATCCTTAATTCCTTTTCTTCCAAAGCTGTGCTTTAGCATCATAGGGCATCCCCTACGCTACGGCATTATCAAGAAATGCCCTTGATATTCAAGAATTGTTCGCTTAATAGTTTTGGAAATAAAGAGCGGATATAGTAAAAGTACAACATTTTTAATAAAGATATTAATAAAAAATATTTAAAAAAAATTAAGATAAAATATTTTTGATACGGTCGCCAGCTGAAGATGAATTTGTTGATCTTGATGGTTTTTCATTCAGGTGTGTTGATGCGGATGAAGTAGTTGCAGCAGTGACGGCCATAAAATCGCACGCTGTGCGACCTGTCTTACTAATTCACAGTATCCTGTGCTCTGGAAGAAGACTATTGTAGAACCGATTCCTAAATCTGGTAAATGCTCTGCACCTTCTGACTATCGCCCAATTAGCTTGTTATGTTTTTTTGGTAAAGTTCTTGAAAAACTAATGTACACTCAGCTAACTGGTCACCTGCATCAAAATAATCTCTTATCATGTTGGCAGTCGGGTTTTGGGTCAAGCCAGAGTTGCGAGACAGCTTTACTTAAAGTAACTACTGACTTATATAAAGCCCTTGATGAAGACCACATTGCAATATTGGTACTTCTTGATTTCAGTAAGGCTTTCGATTCGATCGACCATACTAGATTACTACTTAAGCTTCGTAGGGATTTCAAATTGTCTTCAACTGCTAATAAACTTATTAAAAACTTTTTAATGGGCCGTAGTCAGTTAATTTAGACACATAGAGGATACTCATCATCGTTGGCTGTGGGCCGTGGTGTACCTCAAGGTTCTGTATTGGGGCCACTTTTGTTTTGTTTATATATAAATGATCTACCTACAACCCTGTCTGATGCTTCAGTTCATCTTTACGCGGACGACGTTCAAATTTACTTGGATAGACCGATAGGATTAATTGAAGATTGCATTGCTCGAATAAATGAAGATTTAGATAGAATATGGGAGTGGTCCCAAAGTAACCACCTAACATTTAATCCCATTAAGTCAACCTGTATTCCCATATACAGAAGGGCAATTTACTATGCTGATTTATCACCCATCTTCATTAGCGACGTTGTAGTTCCATACACTAAGTCGGCTAAAAGCCTAGGGATGGAGCTGAACTCCACAGTATTGCAGTCATATTTCGAATGTGCTTAGTAAAATCTATAGTAGCTTGAGAAAATTAAGAATTTCTGCCAACTTATTATCGGGCAATATAAAAGCAAAATTTGCTAAAACGCTTGTACTACCTCACTTTATTTTCGGCAGCCTAGTTTTCTCCAAGCTTGATTCTATCTGTCAAAGAAGGATATACCATCAGATTCATTTATGGATTGCGAAGGTCCGCTCATATTTCTGCTTATATTGATTCCTTTGTTGGATGCTCCTTAGAAACTTATCTTACGCGCAGACGGTTGAAATTTTTGTATAATTTGATTCACTCAAAAAAACCGAGCTATTTGAATGATTATATACAATTCCTAAGCTGTAGTCGACGTAGAAATATTTTGTCACCCAGTTTTCGTACCCATATTGGAGAGCGCTCCTACTTTGTGTAGGCTATTTGTAAGTGGAACCATTTGCCAGTAGATGTTCAGCGTGCTCCTTCTGTTCGGGCATTCAGCGGGCTCTTGATCACAACTCACAACACTTAAGACGCACTTGGAGATATCTTACCTTTGTTTCTTCGTACTTCATTGGTTTCTTTTTCTTTCTTTTTTTATACATTTTTCACTTTTCTTCCTTGTATGCTAGAGAATAGGCTTGCTCGGTTAACTTGATGCATGAATTATGCTTAGTTTAATTAATTATGTAACATTATTTCCATTTTTGTATGTACTATTATAAGATTCAGGAATCTTTTTGTACCTATGCCAGTGAATAAATAATAATAATAATAATAAATCCTTCTACTAAGCCATTTAAAACGATCCTCAACTTGCATCGATGGAAAACAATTTTTTAAAGTTCTCCAAAATAAGTCGTTACAGTAAGGCTATTGGGGTATTTAGAGTAATATCGATGATCTGGAATCCATTTTACATTAAAGGTTCAATCCGCCTAATGCTCTACAAGGGGTCTCTCTCACTCTAGAGAGAAATTTTGATATATCATTCGCGAGTGTTGTTTAGTTTTCTCCCTAGTTGACTCTCTAAGGCTGTTTGAGCTCAATTTTGTTGTAAGGTTTTTCCCGGTATTCACTGTTGTTGACCACTGTGGATATAACCGGTGCTTACTTTCATTGCTGTTAATAAAGCGCCCTCTTGTACTCTTTATATAGTTTGTATTCATTTATTTTTTCAGAGACGTTCGCTGGTTTTGATTTTGTTTGAATTTCTAAATGTTCTGTAAAAAATCTCTGAAACCTTAATTTGTAATCTGCAGCTTTTTAACACTAACATTAATTGTAATATATTTGGCCTACATATAAAAATCAATGTTATTTACCCTAGCCTTACTTTTATTGCGCCCATCCATCAAAAAGTATTTCCAACATTTTGGGAGGGGGTCATATGTACTTTTCCATAATCCTGCTTAAATGTTAAGTTTATATCTTCTATGCCTTAATATATTATGAGCTATTATGAAAATTCACTGGATAAAAATTAATTTTAATATAAAATATTTCACTTAAGTTTTCAATAATTTATTTCCATCAATATGACTAAAAACATTTATCAAAATTTAGTTTTATAACAAAACTTTAAAAGTGAAAATTTCTTAAAATTGAATGACAAATAGATTTCTCTAAAAGGTTCGAGAGATTTACGTTGTTAATATTAATATAAATTGTATAAAAAAAAATCATCCTAAAACTATTTGTGTGTGTGTACAAAGTTAAACTTACGATTAGTATTTAAATTAATAATAAAAACAATGATTGCATGAGAGGTGGAATACACTTGGATATGCTTAAAACTGGGTGAAACCATTTACATTAAGTTTGTTTTTCTAAAATTTAATTTTTGAAATGTTTATTGTGAACTTGATTTGCTTTCTTTTGGCTGCTCAGGAGCTTCTTGGCCTTGCTTTTGAACGTAAACTATTTCGGCATATTCTGTTGCATTTCTTGGTGGAACTGGTTTATCTTCCGATGGTTTAAGTACTAATTCCGCATAAACTAACTGCTTATCTTCCTGAAAATATAAGAAAAAGAATGATTATTGTCGTAAAAGCAGAGCAAACGAGATGCTTTTTGAAATATCACAACTTAACAAGTGCAACAATATTCTAAAAGTTCTAAATTTAAATAAAAAAATAAAAAATAGGAAAATTGTGAAAAGGATTTATGTTTTTCGCGCATATCTTTGTTTGCTGGATTGTTTATTCCCTCGCAACGTCCAAACGGCTGAATGGATTTAAAAAAATGTCTTCTGAGAATGATAGGAGAGGATAAGTGACAAGACAATAACTATTGCACCCATCAGCCGCCATATTGTTGTCGCTTTTCTCCTATCCTATATCCTATATCGATGATTAAGTGCAAAAATGTTGTACCTCTAAGAATCTTGGTTTTGAGTTAAAAGCTTTGGAAAGTTGAAACCAACATGTACAGAACAATAGAAGCTCAAATTTTATAAAACTTCCTACAGTAGCTTTATAATCAACGAGATGTCAACTAAGGGACCGTTCAAGTACTACGTAACGCAGTTAGGGGAAGGGGGCTCTTGTGAAACGTTACGGTGCGTTATAGGGGGGGGGGGGGGGGGGGGGGAGTCACGCAACACGTTACGAAACATTAAGTTTTGTTAAGATTAAAAGTCCTAACTCTTAACTCGGTACTCAAGGCTAAGTTTATATCAGTTTATATTGTATATCTACACTACGGATATTTTTTTTTACATACGAAAACAGTGGCGTCATTGAGTATACAGAAGGATATATATGGCAAATAACCACAAATACCACGAGTCCATAGTGTGGACTCTAAGAGTCCGACAATTGCGGTCACGCAAAACCACCTAAACTACAAGCCATGAACTTAACTTAATTTACATTGCTTCTTATTCCACTATTTTGCGCTACATAATTGACAATTTTAGGTAAAAATAATCATCTGAGTGTCACGTAACGTTTAGAGGGGGGGGGGGGGGGGGCGGCGAAACGTTAAGGCGCGTTACAAGGAGGGGGGGGTTCATAAATGTTCAAAAACTGCATTACGTAATACTTGAACGGCCCCTAATGCGATATAGAAAGTGTTAATCCTTGTGCGTTGATTATTTGACAAGAAATCTAAAATATTTTATTGAAAATGGAGATATTGATTGATTTGGTTCTAAGGTACCTGTAATGTTTTTCGTTGATGTACAACATTTGCAAGTATATACAACCCTATGGCATTAAATTATTACCACTAGGACCTTCCTAACCTGCAGGTAATTTTCCCGGAAAGTGAGCGAGGTTTTCAATGGGTAATTGGTTCACTAGAATTTTTTGTGTAATTGAAAAACCCAGGTTTTTTACCTGACTATAAAAACTAGGTCTTTTTTAGGGAAAGATTTAATTTTGGTGCTATTTTTAACTAGGCAACATCAAATTAAGTGAAGTGTTCTTTTGAATGAGTTATTGGAAAAATTGTTTGTGTGTTCTATTGCCAAGACCAGGGAGTCGAAATGGGACCATAACCGAAATTATAAATCGGTTACGGTCAACCGAAACCAAATTGGGTTTTTTAAACCGCAATTGTAACAACCTTAACTGTAATTAATTTTTTTCAATTCGGTTTCGGTTAAAACCTCGTAGATATAAAATTTTCGGTTTTGGTTACAACTAAAACGTTAGGGTTTATTATAATATATGTTATTATAATTTGCCTTTTCCAAAATAACAGTATATTGTTATGTGGGAGGAGGAGATGAATACTTCTCCAAATTTCCACCTTCCATCTCCCCTCCCCAACCCCCTCCCCTTCCACTTACCACCCTTCCTACCCACAAACCGCCCCTACACCCTTCCTTCCACCGTGCACCCTCCTCCAACGGACGGACCGTAACCGCCAGGCCGAAATTCAAAGATCGATTTAAATCTGTACCGACCGCGGAAGAAGTTATATGTCCGGTCTTGCGATATTTTCAAATTTTTTCACTACCTTTATTACATAGCATATTCAGTAAATGTCTAGACTGAATATGCTATGTAATAAAGGTAGTGAAAAAATTTGAAAATATCGCAAGACCGGACATATAACTTCTTCCGCGGTCGGTACAGATTTAAATCGATCTTTGAATTTCGGCCTGGCGGTTACGGTCACATATTTTTAAGGTCTATTTATTTCGGGACCATTTAATTTCGGTCGGTCTATTTCGGTACACTTTAAATTTCGGTTTTAATTTCGGGACCGAAATCAAGACCGGTTCAAACAACCTAAATATGACAGGTTTCGGCCCCGTTTTGACTCCCTGGCCAAGACCATCAGGATCTGTTTTGCAAAGTTTGTATTTTTTTACTTACTTACTTTTTTGCTGTCCACATTTTGTATTAAAACATACTAAAAGTGGTTAGTCAAGTTTGTGCGTTTGTGTTGTTGTTTCAGACAACCTGGTTGCGTTGTAGGTACGCAAAATTGTAAAAATGTGTAGAGCTTGAATTTAACAAGTGTGTGTTCAATCGGTTGAAGGGGAATGCCAACCGTTTTACAAAATTTTTACTCATGGCAGTCCAAACGCTATGAAGTGTCAAAATCACACGCCAGCTCCCATCCAGGCGACTGAGTATTTAGATGCAAGCTCCGGGGAACGGCATGGGAGAATTACAGATCATGCGCACAAACTTGACATATTTATTCGTTGCTATGAAATATTTTTTTTTGGGCATGCGCTTAATTTATTGAAACGGTTAGGCAACCAAATTGTCTGAGAATCGCTACCCCGGACTCCAAATGTTAACACGAAAATTAAAAAGATCAACAATTTAGGAGGCTGGTAGAATTTTCCTTAGGGGGACAGTTATGAACTGCACATTTGGTGATGTAACTTCAGAATGGTAAAAGATTTTTATGCGCTTTAAGTTTCCATAGAACGAGAACACATAAACCACTTTTTTTGACACAAAAATATAAAAAAAGGATAATTTTCCAAGATATTACCCTTTGAAATGAAGAAATTGATTTGTGCCGAAAGTTTAGGTTTGAAAATAATTTTTTTTAATTAGCAGTAAAAAAAATTATACGGTCTTTAGCACCATTGTGTTACCTATCAACTGAAATATTAATACCGTCTCTAGCACTCAAACTTTATAAGATATACGTTAAAATGTTAGACTAGTTTTTTTCATCGTAAAAAAAAACTTCTAATCCCTATTGGCTGGGGGGGGGGGGGGAGATAGACCCTTCCATACAATTTTTTCCTTTCTCACGTAGATCTACCAGATGCTTCATTTTTGCACACGCGCTGTGAAACACCCTGCATATTCATAGCAAACTCAAGAAATGTGCCACAACTTCAGCCAGTCTTCTGGGCCAGCTCATGCTCAGTATGATGAGTTGTGTGAGACATTTTTACAATTTTGTTTCCAGAACATCAAAAGAATCTATGGAGGAGTTAGAGTTGGTTCCTCCACTATCAATACTAGCATGTAAGCAACAGGAGACGGAGTTGGATGAATTCGTTGAGCGGCACGATCACCATGCCATGCGTCCTGGGTTCGAGACCAGGTCTTCCCGTGAGCTTTTATTAAGAATCCACTGCGTCTCTGGGCTGTTGTCTAGCTCGCAGCAAGCCTCAAGTTTGCTCACTTCCCTTACCCTAATTCCCTTCCGGCCAAAACCATGCTAACGCATCGCATCATCATAAAAAAACAAAAAAAAAAACCGTTGACATGCTGCAGCAGAACCTTTAAGGCTGTGCTGGTACGCCTGCTAACTTTACGAAGTTTTTTTTTTATATTATTTTGTGATTGATTTAATACTATCAATACACATGGCCTTGCAGAAAAGAAAACAATGAGAGCATAAAACATGGAGTTAACGCCAACAAACGCAAATTTAAACTTTTGATTTTGAAAAAAAAAATGCACGGTGTAAGCAGAAAATACTTTATAGCTCACAGATTACCTTTCACTCAGCGACAGCCATTCGACTACTGTGTTCGACATTTAATTTGTGAAAATCAATCTTTATTTCTGATTATATTTAATTTTATAGACTCCCAACAGGTGGTTGGAGCAATTATCCATATTTAAAATGAATAATGCAAATTTATATCTTAGTCCAGAGTCGACATTGAAAAGTTATAGAATCTTAAAAATATGTTCATTTATGTGCGAAGGTGATAGTTACTTTTGAGTGCTTATGAAATCGCATTAATTATTTCACCAGCTATTTCCCTTTTACCATTGGCAAATTCTAATTAATTTTCTTATAAAGCCTTCTTTACCACTGTAAAAACACTGAAAACAAAACTAACGAAACTAAAAGTAAGTATAATACCAACTTGCCGAATTCAAATATTTATACATTTAAGAAACAAAAGAATGTGTATTTGAAGAAAAGACAAAAAAAAGTCAAAAACATGTGCAATACCTACATACCTAAACAATATTCAAATATTTAAACGTCCAGCATGCTAAAATACTAAAACACGAACAAAATACCTTTACATTGGCCATAAGCATCATCCCATAGAGTGATGAAGCTGTTAAGCCTTAATAAATGGTGAAAAGTACATAAATATTGGGTAGAAAAGAGTAAAAAAAACTAAATAAGTTTACAAACCTTTGGTTCATTGTCCGTTCCATCCCCGCCTTCTTTCGGCTCTACTGACACATTTGCCAATCTTTGTTCATCTTCATTCTGTGGCTCTGCGATCTCTTTAGCGGCCATTTTACTTTTATCACTCTTACGTTTGAAGATCGCCTCGAACGATGGAAGTGAGCGTTTTTTTGTTGATTTCAGCTCAGCACTTTCTGTGTCACTACTAAATTATTTTAATTTCAGAAAAATATATTCTAACTATGAGTTTTGTTTACCAAATTCCAAACACCAAGAGAGATTTACGTAGAAAATTACAAAAGCCAACAATTAATTTGAAAAAAAAGATCAAAATGCACAAGAAAAAAAACATGCGGTTTTGTGACGATCTGCATTTATTTACTATGAAAATTTGTTACTAAATTACTAAGTGTGAAATATACATAATTATTTATTTGGTTTAATTTTCGAAAATGTTAAGAAGTATTTTATACAAAAGATTTGATTTTGTTAACTGAAAAAGTGTGGCAGTGATATTAATCTGAAGTACGGTCATGAAGGGTTCATTTGGAATAAATGCATGGCTACAAAATGAACGATAAATGTGTAAAAGCAGCTTAAAATGAAAACAGAAAAAAAACTGAACAATTTTTGTAATGAAATAAAGTGTTTTACAGGTTTTACCCACTTTCGAAATTTCTAAACCAATATGATCTCTAAAAAAATTATTTCCCCGCTGACCCTCACTTCAATCAAGAAGAATATTTAGACAACGCGTTCATTAAAATTGGTTATTTTGTATTAAAAAACGATATAAGTGAACAAACGAGTATACCAGCCTAGGGGACGTTCAAGTATTACGTAAAGCAGCTAGAAAGGGGGGGGAGGTATTTTGAAACGTAACGGTGAGTTATGGGGGGGGGGGGGGGGGGTCCACGCAACGAGTTACGTAACATTAAGTTTTTGTTCAAATTAAAAGTTCAAAATCTTAACTCGTGACTCACGGCTCAGTTTATATGGTATATCTACTCTACACATATTTTTTTTACATACGAAAAAAGTCACATCGCTGAGTATACAAAAGTATATATCTGGCAAATAACCACAATAAGCCGTGTATCACGAGTCCATAGTTTGGACTCTAAGAGTCCGACCTAACAACCTAAACTACAAGCCATGAACTTACGAATTTCACGCACACACAATGGGCTGAAATTTCGTTTAATTTACATTGCTTCTTATTCCGGTATTTTACGCAACTTAATTGACATTTTTAGGTAAAAATAATCATCTCAGTGTTACGTAATGTTTGAGGGGTCGGGTGTGGGGTGCGGGTAACGAGAAACGTTACGGCGTGTTACAAGGGGGGGGCCCCTATTTGAGTAGTCGAGTGAAAGCTTGTAGAACAAGACTGCGACAAATTAAATGCCACCTAATTTATTCCTTCTGTCTTCATTACAGTCACTTAACTGTAGCCCTATTTCAATGGAATACCAGATATTTCCTAAAAAGTTGAAAGATTTTCACTCCTCCTATTAACTTCTTTTTTAATGATAATGCCAAGCACAGAGAATGCCCTATTATGCTGTAGCACAGCCTTAGCAGCAAATCCACTAAGGGTAAGAGAAATGGGTTGAGTGATTGAAACACAGCGTTTCAAAGGTTCGGGTTCATAAAAGGGGACAAAAGATGGTATACTGTTCCACAGTCGTTAGAACTGATTCCCGAAATCTGGCGGTAAGTCTAAATCTTACCTCGAGCTCATAGGGTTGCGAAGCTCTTCTATCGATCGTTGTGCTGTATCTACAAGAAATCAGACTATCAATTTCATTAGAATAATGACTGTAGAAATAGCGATAGAAGATCGAGCGTCAATTGACTCTTTATGATTTGTTGAAATTAAATGGCTGAATTTAGGTAATAGACTGTAAAAGCGTCGGTGTTTCAGAGAGTAAATGCTCCTAGAACTTGTGCAATCATTTATAAGTTTGCTAGTCTTTCTTTGCATTTTATTTAACGCGGACAGAGCGGTATGTCCGACTTTGGCTCAAATATGGGAATTATATTTAATTCTAGGCCTGATGTGGGACGTGCAGCTGTTCTCTGCAGACCCAAACAACACTCCCATACATTTCATCGTAATCGTAAGCGACTGAAAATATATAGTCGGTGCAGGTAATCAATACCCAAGATGTCAACAGGGGTACATTCACTCTGTCGACTTAGCTTTTGACTAGTCAAACATAACAAAATTGTCTCTGCCCCGAGCGAGAATTTTAGAATTATCGTTGTTCAACGATCTGAACATGCGTTCTTGGTTGATTTCCGTAGAAGTCGCATGATAATTTATTATAGAATCAAAAAAAATACACGAAATAAAATGTCACTAAACAAGAAATAGGTCATTAATAAAAAGAATAAATAAGGTAGGTAATAGAACTGAACCCTGAGGTACACCGATATTTATTTCGTAGATCAGATTCAATTCCAGCTATAATTGAACGGATTTAACATTATATCCCCTTTTAGAGGTGTGAGTGCAGACCATGGCTGGCTTCTTTATCTTTTGGATCTCCACATCAACGATTTGATAAAGATCTTAGTCTCCGGTTGAGCGGCTGCGAGCTCGCCCAGAATCCCTTAGCAAATACGTTCCAAAATATCAGCAATGCCCTACAGGTGGCATGCAACAGTCGCACCACGAATAAAAAATTATAATTAAGGAATGGCACATATAACAATTTTGTTAAGAATTGCACAACTACTTAAAATCCCACACAAACACACAACTCATATTCATCATGGCAGTAGAAAGCAAAATTTCGAAAAAGTTTATTTATTAAAACGTTTAAAGAAATTCGTTGTCGATTGCGAGTGTAAGATGAATTCTAATTAAATACTAAACAAAATACGAGAAAACTAATTAAAAACTTATTACAAAGTTTTTGTATTAAACACAATTCTAAATTGTTTTTTCCATCAATCATGCAGAGAAGAGGTTCGTGAACTCTTCTGTGTCTATGCATTTTCAAAATGGGCATCATACGAAGACCGGCTGAAAAGTTTTAAGCATAAAGTAATTGTAGTCACACTAAATGCAAGTTCGAAAGGTTGATAAAGCTCCTTGTAAGAAAAAGATAACACTGAAAATATGTTGAAGAAATGTCTAAAATTTATCAAAAATCTGGAGCATCATCTGCAATGGTCAAACGTTGGACACGTTTAATTTAGTAGAGTTAACAGTCTATGGAAGAAGACCCTTTGCTGTGTATTGCAAACATGGCTGTCACTGCAGAAAACATTACCAAATTTATTGGGAATTTAACATTTTAGATTGTAGATTGCAGAACGATTGTAGAAAGTCAGAACACGTTACTTGCTGGAAACCTCGCAAGAGTTTATAAAAAATTCCTTTTTGCAAAAATGTGTACCCGAATCGTAACCGTGGCTCCCCGCGATTACTTTCTTTCCATTTATTAAAAACAAAAGACTTGCGAGAGCGAATGTTTGTGAAAGAAGATCAGTTGAAGAAGGCCCTATAAGAGCATTTTGATTACAACATCGCTACTACTCTTTTCAGTGTGCTACAAGTTCTTTGTACAAGGTATGAAAAATGTATTGAACTTAAAGAAGACCATACATGAAAAATATATATATTTTTTTGTATATTGTATATTTGTATATATATATATATATATTCTTGAGTTTTCCTATCCTAGGCTCATAACTTTTAAACCGGCCCTGGTAACTATTGCAATACATATATGTATATTTAAACTAATTTCTGAAGCGAACGTCTAATTGACATGTCGTTGTACGGTTATATTTCTTATAGTTTTTGAGTTATTGAACTGAAACTTTGGAAATATTAACAAAAATTCTTATTTCAAATGAATACGCGCTTAGATTAAGGAAAACACGTATTTTGTCTCCTCGCGCTAAGTACTTATTTTAAGCACATACCGATTTTAATGATTTTTCAATTTATTCCCCATTCGTATCTTCAAATGACTTCGCAGCGTTTTTTTAAAACTTTTTATATCACGTTTATTACACCTAATTTTAAAAATTAAAACCAAGGGCTTATTAACTAAATCGCTTTTTGCTACACATTCATTTTGGAATGAAAATGAAGATTGCTTTTGGTAATGAGAAAAGCGTAGAAATACTCGAAACTGTTTATTTTGTGGACTTTTATGGGGGTAAAGATTGAATGATCAAATTAATATTGGTTCATTTTAGTTCCCGAAAGCTTTTCATGGTGTCGCCCTAATACAACATTAATTCAAGAGCCATTGTTAACACATAGGGAAACATTTAAAGCGTTTGTGCAAAAAGCTTTTCGTACCATTCTAAGTAAGATTTGAAAGCTCGAAGAGCTTTAATTTTTAGCGTTTCAGCTTAATAATTTAAAGAAATGGGAAGCTTTTTGCTTTATATGTAAATATTCGTAAATTTTTAATAGCTTTTTTTATAGAATTTTTTGACGTAAGATTTTATCTTTTTTAAAACAACGTCAGTTATTTTAAATTCAATATTTACTTAATTTCTTTGCGCGAAATTGATTTTTTTTAAGATAATGCCAAAGCTCAGGGAAAGATGATAAAGCAACAACAGGATTTAGAGAAATTACTGTCAACACTAAGAAAAGTTTTTAAAGCCGAGAGCGTGTATTCCCAGTCTATTGTCTCTCTATCTGTCTTATTTCTTTCCTACTCAAAACCATCCCCTCAGGCATGGGATACTGAAGACGAAAGAATTGCACGTACATTAGCATGCATACCAAATTCACAATTACAGTTCTACACCATCTAGTCGTAAAATTAAAAAACCGCGCTTGTGGAAAAAGATATAATCCTTTCTGTCTTAATAGATATTCGAGGCGCCTATGATAACACCACCTTTGAAGCAATCGAAGAGGGAGTGGTTAAGAAGCAAATAGAAGCCTCAAAAGTAAAATGGATCATATCAATGCTGCCGAAAAGTTACATGTAGAATAGAAGAACTGCTATTAAGGCCACCAAGGGCTGTTCCTTTTTATGTCCTCTTATGATAACTGGTTGATGACGAACTCGTGATTAATCTTACAAATGCCGGCTTTGAAAACAAAGGATACGCATACCACTTGGTTATCGTAAGCAAGGACAGGCTTGACCAGAAAATCTCTGAACAAGTATAAAAGACTCCAGATATAGTACAAAACTGGTGTCGGCAGGAGGGACTTCGTGCCAACACCAATTCTCCAGAGAAATTGAACATCTACATAGGTGTGATGCTAGGCCAATAATTTACCTGGAATTCTCAATTAGATTTCGTCTTGAAGAAAGGCACAGCGGTCATATGGACAAGCCACCAGCTATTGGAAAAAAACTTGATGTCAAAATAGTCCTGTAGTTCTATCAGGCGATTAAAAGACCTTACATTTGCGGCAATATTATGACGGACAAAATTCAGAAAATACCAGATCAGATGAATCTATAATGTTTGCAGAGGCTTGCATATCCAGGTATAACTAGTGCCCAACTTTAACTTTAGAAGCAATGTTAGACCTCCTCCTCTTTCAAATGCAAATAAAGAAAGTGGTGACTCTCAGTGCTATTAGGCTGTCCCGAACGGGTCTACTAAAATCAGTCAACTTAGCCGGCCATGAAAGTATTATAAACGATTTCATAGATGACCAAGCGGTTACCTCGATATCAGATGCAATGCCAAAAGAGTACAACTTCGGAATACCATTTACGGTGATCATAGGAGCTAGAGAATATTGGCACTCAAATAACTACTACTTTAAAAGAGGATCTCTTATATGGTGCACGGATCGATCCCAAATAGAGGGTAAAGCAAGATATGGAGCATATCTACCAAAACTTAAGCTCTTGAAATCAAACAACCATTTCTCAAGCAAACGTAGTGCCAAGATATACACATATAGTGTTGGACACTCAGTCTTGAATCTAGGCTGGTCTGGGATTATTTTAGTGTACTGAAGGCACTGGCAAAGACCAACAGTATAACAGTGTGGTCCAGGCCACAAAGGCATTGAAGGTAATGATATTGCGGATCGTCTTGCAAAAGAAGGTGGTAAGGCAATATTTGTGGAACCCAATGCGCTTTGTGGCTACTCAAAACACCAGGTCGCGATGGACATAAGGTCCTGAGAAAACAGGAACAAACAAATATACTGGTAAAACTCCCAGGACTGAGAAACTGTTAACAGGTCTTCTGATTGAAGTCTGCCCTCTGCGATATCGCTGGGAAAAACTGCGAACCAAATATGTCACTTCTGTATGAACGAAGATTAAATGGTTAAGCATATCCTCTCCGTCACTGTGAAGCCTTTGGTTGCATAAAATTTATTCAGCTCAATTTCCCTCATTCCCATTACCCTAATTCCCCTCCAGACAAACCCATACTAAACGCATCATATAGTTGTCCCCTGGACTTTGGCTTTGACATAAAAATAAGAAAAGCAAGAAAAGCCACAAAAGATTAAGCTAGTCGATGGGACGTATAACAAGCGACACCCTAAGTAATAAATATATTATTAATAAAGAATGATACAACTAGTCACACGTTTATCATTGAAAAAAATATTTTTAGTAGCACAGCCTATTCGGCGTCGCTTGAGTATGTGTCCGCCTACCAATTCGGAGGTCCCAGGTTCGAATCCCACCAGTGGCGATCCATGCTTGTTTTTTGCTGACAACAAATTACGATAAAAAGACCATGGGGGTTGCAGAGAAAATGTCACATGCCCCACAAGGGGTTACAAGAACTGGAGAAAGAGTACAGCATATAAAGAAGTCATCTCCCCTTACTTAAAGTCCACAATCAGATACAAGTGAAATAAATTATCATAATTTCTTCGGTAGTCCATAAGCAAGGATAATAATACTTTGAAGTTAAATTTGAATCAAATCCTTGCTCTGCGTTACCTGGAAGGTGATTAAAAGTTGCTTTCCCTTCCTACTTACTGGAAATATAAATTTAAACTTAATTCAAAATTTAGCCACAGAAAGACTATTAAATTCAGAAATTCCTTCTTTCGATAAACCTTTTCTAATGCAATCCAATCTCAATCCCTTTCCACTTTATCACTTTTTAATTTCGGTGGTACCAACTTGACTTTGACTTATTGTTTGGATACTTTGTCCTCAAAGTTAATCTTCTTCGTAGATAATTACCCCTCTTACAACTTCTTGCTCCTTCCTGCGACACCGAAACTTACAAATTAAACTTAAGAAAACATGGAACAGAGCCTTTTCCCTTATGAAAGTTCTTCTCTCTGTTATTGCTTTTCCCATGTCTTATATGAAATACGTTTGTTTTCTTGTCCAGCTCCTTCATCTCAGTCCTTCTGAACCCCATTAGTAGAAGTCTCCTGTATTCGCACGGGGTATCGAAGAAATGGAACAATGTTGACATAAGGGAAAGATGGAGTCGATAACCTAAAACTGTGCAATTATTTTTAAAACTAAATTTAAAATTTTCCCTAATACTGTGCGTAAAGTTAGGAGTAAAAAATTTAGAGTTTGGTTGACAGCAGTCAGTTTAAGAGTTTTGTTTTTGTCGAATGAAGTCATGTAAGCGTTTTGGTTTGTGTGTGAAACTTCACCAATGTTCTCATGCTTTAGTTGTCGATTATGAAGGCGCATGAGAGCTGAAGAGTACAATGAGCAGTTTGGATGAATAGCAAGTGCAAAACGCATGAATGGAGCACAGTAGCGGTGAAAACTAGGAAAAAGTTCTACTGACTAGACATATATTTCAAGTCATAGACGGATTACATTAGCAATACTTAGTTAGTTGTTATAAATGCATCGTGTAACAAAATCTCATACAAAAAGCTTAAATACGAATTTAACAAAAAGTTAATAAATCTCAGTCTCGGTCGGCTTGTTTCCGCGATTCACAAGAAGCCTGGCTTGCTTCTCAAGTAATTCCCTTTGATCTTTTGGTATCCATTTCGAGCACCTTGATTCGGGTATGCCCAATTCATTACCACGCATTAGTAAATCTCTAGAAATGTCGGGGTCGTTGTTGTTTGCGCTGATACTACCATCACCACCACCATCAGTTAATCTACTCCCATTTGTTGTTGTGCGCTGTGATGGAATTGGGGTGAACTGAACAACAGTCTGGTCATTAATTGGAATGGTGGTTGGATTATAAACGCGGTCCTCTTGATTCGGTAAAGGATACCCTGACCTCAGGGCGCTACCGTTTCGACTGTTCCTGTTGTTGGCTGTGTTGCTATTGACGATATTAGCGTTGTTAGGATTATGTAACAGGGCGCTATTAGCACCAGACTGAACGTCTTCACGCCTAAATCAGAGATTAAGGAGAGGATAGGAAATTTTTTCTTTCTAAGTTTGTTGTTTGTTTTTTTTTTAATAATAAATATTTAAGCACATAATGGCAATAAAATGCTAATGACGACAATTACACTGATGTGATGCTTACATTTTGATATGCGATTAACTTTGTGATATGCTAACACTACATTGCGAAAACTTTATCTACATTTCACATGCACATGTGAAATTGCATGATTTATACTTACGTTTCACTGGTTGGTGACTTGGGTGATTTAGCTGAAATTGTAAGTAAGAAAAAATATTGTTAATACTTTACAGTTATTTTCAAATTAGTATAATTTTTTTTTTGGAAATTATTTCTAATCTAATACCATTTCAAAGGAGAGATTGCCGTAATCAATTCTTAATTACAGAAGAATTGGGAACTAAGGCTAAAAATTCTTAATGTTGAAATAATAAAGGTCTTTCACACAGTGCCTCTTTTTGTGAAATATTAAGCTGGCAACTAGGGATAAAGTGATCACTCCGACGGTGCATGCCTCAAATATAAGCGCATGAATAGTTGCAAATAAGGCGCACGTATTCCCATCAGGGGCGTATACAGGCTAGCTGCTCGGGGGGTCATAACAAAAAAAACCAGATTTCCCTGAATTTTCCCGGTTTTCATGTTTTAAGCGCAGCAAGGTTTTTGTTGAGAGGGGTGGGGGGGGGGGGGGGTCGATCTTTAAATTTCCTGACTTTTCCCGGGTTCCAGTCTGCAAAGTAAAAAAAGGTTGTAATATGTTTTTCATTATTTTACAAAGCCGGAAGGGAATTAGAAGATTTTAGATTTTATAGCAGATTTTTTTTTATATTCGTGAAATAAGGCAATCTTTAACCAAACCTATAAAATTACCAAATTAGAATGATGTCCTTTATTCGATTCAGATTATATAATATTTCGTCTATAGTAATTATAATGGCCAGGCCCCTATTTTTATTGTCGAGTCTTATACTACTTGACTTTGAATTCGAAAAATGTGTATTGTGATTGTCCTATACGAGCGATAGTAGACTATTTTTGTTCACGAGAGCGTAAATTGTTTTCCTGCAAAATTCCATGTTTCCAGGATCCAGGGAACGGGAAAACCAACTAGACCACCATTTTCTGATATGCTCTTTCGAATGGCATCAAAATTTTTGCAAAAAAAATTTCACTCAAATTCGACAAAAATCACTGACCTATAGCCCATGATATTTTTTTTGGTCTCATTCAAAAGAGGACGCCAAAACCAATTAGTTTGGAAGGTTTCACTGGAAAGTATCTCAATTTCACGAAACTGGAACGATTTTTGTATCTCCTGGAAGCGTTTCGTTGATGAGTCATTTTTCATTCAATGCGCAATTTCCAGGCTCGAAAATTATCCTAGTCCACAGTTAAGAATATCTACTTTCAAATGGCCCTGGAAATTTTACTGGAATTCATCGAATTAATTAATTTTGAGCATTCTGAAAATTGAAGTTGTAATTCCGGTGAGTTAATAGTTCTCTGCAAAAGATCGAACATAAATACTATTTTCGAAATATTCTGCATCATTTCCAAGGAGTCCAGCGAAATCAGTCCCAAATGAGTGGCATAAAAGGGGAGCACCCACTGAAGCCCGCGTAGGGCAAACCTATGGAATCTGCTATACACTGCCTCGATGCGGTGGCGGTGATTAAAACTTGGTCGCGATAAAATTGGCGTAATATACTCTATACTTTAGAAAAATAATCCACCAAATCGGTCCACGCGATACGATGTTAAACTAGCTCCCCCACCCAGAAGATTTTTTCCATTATTAACAATAGACGATCATATTCTATACAACAAAAAAAGAAATTGGTCCACGCATTAACAAGTTAATCCCACCCCATTAATGTTATATCGGGTGCTCCTCAAGGCAGTCATGTAGGACCAAGATTATTTTTGCTATATATCAACGATGTTTTTAGTATCTTTAATTTTGCTCAATGTATTGGTTTCGCGAACGATCTAAAAATGTATTCTAAATTTGTAAGCTATGATGATTACCGAAAATTTCAAGAGGATCAACATTCTGTAAAAGGTGCTCTTCTAACTCCCTTTTATTAAATACTTGACGCTGTATCATGGTTCTCTTCCTATGATATTGAATGGGTCTTTGATTGAACGAGTGGATAAGATTCTTGATCTGGGCATTATATTTGACAGTAAATTTAGTTTTTCTCAACACACTGATGTAATTTTTTCAAAAGCCAATTCACGTCTTGATTTTATAAAGGGTCTTTAAGGATTTCTCAGATCCCTATACACTCAAATCCTTGTTCATTTTACTTGTAAGGACTATTCTCGAGTATTGCTCAATATATCAAGTACATATAGACCGAATTGAGGGTGTCCAAAAAATTTTTCTAGATTTGCACTAAGCTAGTTAAATTAGGGTAATGAACTCCCTCCGTACCCTAGTAGGTGTTTACTAATCGGGCAACATTCCTTGGAGCTCCACAGAAAAGTACGTAGTGTATTGTTTGTACGTGATCTATTGGAGTATAGAATTGTTTCTCCGGGCTTATTATCCTTAAGGGGGATGTGGTAGTACCTAAAACTGCATGTTTTTTAAGAGTTTTCAATTAATTTTTTTTCATGATGACTCTTGTACTTGAGGATTTTTTCTTTGGTATATTTGGATTCCTCATATCTTTGCCTATAATTTTACGCTATTTGAAAAAAAAATACCTCCGATATAAAGCGCAGGAGGGTGTAAAGTAAGAGAGTGAATTTAGGTGTCAAAAGTTTGCGCGCATGATTTCTTATGAACCCTTCAACATCAAAAAAAAAAAAAAAAAATAAACTTCATTGGAAAGGTCTTTTTGAAAGCTGCAAATTGTCATAGGATTTTTTTTAAATTTTTGAAACAAGTTATTTTAGTTTTAAAAGTCATGGAAAAAATTATGCCATTATTACGCCTTAAAAAATTAATAACTTTAGCCAGGATTAACATTTTGAAAATCCCCTATGACAAGAACTCTGTGAGTCAAACGGTTTCCAAGAAACCTTGCGCGCAAGCCTGTAAAAATAAGTTCTGAGCAAATTCACTTTAAAGTTTAGCAACGTTTAAGGTTTAACAGGTGCGCGCCTGCACTATATTCGTTCTAAAAAAAATTATTGTGAATTTCGCTTAATATAATACATTTTTGTAATCAGGAAAGATCAGAGAATCAAAAAAGCGAAAAAAATTGATTTTTTGAAGGTACAATAAATATTTATGCACCTGAGCGTAACTTAAGGGGTTAGGTGGGTTTGAAAATTTCAAAAAATCGATTTGTTTTGTCTCATTAAATAGTATAATATGTTTAAAATATTCTCCTAAAATTTCAAATCGATCCGAGTAAAATTCTAAGAGATAGACCCTTCGGAAGTTCCGCCCATCAGGCCACGTCAGTGCAGCGCTTCGCAGGTATACGGAAGCAGCTGCGTAGCTATTGTTGGTCGGCCTTTCCCCTCTTTCTTTTACAATTCAAGGGCAACACAGGCAAGAGCAAATGGATGCCCTGAATATTGCCGCAGCAGCAGGTACTTTGCTTTATGGTGCCGGAATCCATGATTCTATGTAAGTTAAAAAAAAAATTTTTTTTTGCATGTTATTTCAATTTAAGACTTTAAACGCGTTTATCTCAAAACTCAATTTTTTAAGTTGGTGGACATGACTTTCCGAAAAGTTATAAAGCGATTTTGTTCAAATTTTGCACACATCTTTGAAATAACATTATCTAGTCATTGAACGAAGGATTTTTATTTTTTATTGCAACTAATTTTTTCGACGAAAATTTGACCAAAAAATTTGTTTTTTTGTTCAAAGTCTGCCAAAAATTCCAATTTTAATTTTTTTTCCTTCGTGCAATTACGAGATTTATCCATGTACTAACGAAATATTTTTGGTTTTTTGATTTTAGATGAACCAATAATGAGTTATGCTGTCCACGGCAAGAGCAGTTTTTTTTTGAGACGTCAAGGGAGATGAGGTACCAACGGCTGAGTTTTCGGAATTTTTAAATAAAAATTTCACAAAATACTGATTAAATATGTATCTTTGATATGCTGAATTGTTTAAATAAAATATATGATTGTATATATAAAAAAAAAATAGTAAAAATACCCATTTTTTGAACCTCTGAAACCCACCTAACCCCTTAAGGTATCGCAATTTATTCTACATTGAATACTACAGATATAACTATAGCAAAAATTCTCCAATGAATAGATGCTTAAGGATTTGTAAAGAGATTGATATGGAATTTTGTGCTAAGAGAAATACATTAAAGAAATCAATTTACAGCCTAGCTTTAAGTTAGTTCTTTATTTTAATTTATACAGGGTGTTCAATTTATCTAAAAACACTGAAATATCTCGAAAACTATACATGGGATCAAACAAATTCACAATTTAAATTTGTGTGTCTCAGAGGGGTACATCGATACTAAGGTCGACCCCCACCTTCCAGGTTGTAGGGGATAAAAAACTTAAATTAGCACGCCTATTTTTTATTGCAGATTCGTATTCTTTGCGTAAACGTGAACAACTTTTGTCTCAAAAATTTGTTTTTTTAAAACGTCAATTTTTTGAGGAACAAAATTGAAAATGTTGGCACTTAATGATATTTTACTCGAAAATGGTTAGGCCTACAGAAAAATTTCAAAGGATCAAAAGTGCTTACATTACTTCAGGGAATCTGACAAAACTGTTTGAAAAATTTTTTAAAGGAAAATTTCGAAAAAAAACATCAAAAATCTCAAAATTTGGTCAGATTCCCTGTACAAATCTATGCACATTTACTCCTTTGCAACTTTTCTGTAAACCTAATAATTTTCAAGTAAAAAATGTTTAAATTTCCAAAATTTTTAATTTTGTCCCTAAACAATCTCAAAACGTAAATTGTTTTAAAAAAAAAATTTTTCTGACAAAAGTTATTCACGTTTACGCAAAGAATACTTATTTATTTATTTAAGCTTAATGCAAGCTATTACATAAAAAATACAAAATAACAAAATAAATACTACAAACTAAAATAAACAATAATTCATAACAGATAATGTAAGCTACAATATAAGCTATGATAATGATAACTTTAGACTGGGAGGAAGGAGAATTAGGAAAGGCGATCAAGATGGGCGGGATAAAGATATAAGGCTTTGTGAAGGGATGATTTACTCAGATGGAAGTCAAAGGAGGGAAGGTCGTTGACTTTTCGTAGCATCCTGGTAATTGGTTCGCGTTGACCGTAGTTCGTGCGATGGCGGTCGAGTCGGAAAAGGGGAGTGGACCTAATGTTGCGGGGGTTGGTACAGATGAAGAGAACAGAATGAAGGGAACGTCGGAAACATCACGACGTTTACTTAGCGGTTGTAAGTCGATCAGTTTCAGACGGTTTTCATAAGGTGGAAGGTTGAATCTATCTACCCATGGAAGATCACGTAAAGCAAAGCCAATGAACCTACGCTGGACAAATTCAATTCTATTAATGTGGGTGACCAAACCTGGCTGGCATATTCAAGGAGAGGTCTAACGAAGGAAATATAGAGAGATTTGGAAACATAAGGATTGGAGAACTCTCTAGACCAGCGCTTCACAAACCCTAGCGCGGAGTTAGCTCTGTTAATTATGCTATCAATATGGGAACGGAAATTTAGTTCACTATCACAGATTATTCCTAGGTCACACAAAGAGGTAACGATAGGGACTGGTACGTTAGTTAACATGTATGTTCTCGGGGTGGAGGTAAGACGCTTGCGGGAATAAGAGATGGACTGGCATTTGGAGACATTGAGCTCAAGAAAGTTTTTCATGCACCATGTGGTGAACGAGTCGAGGTCATTTTGGAGAAGAAGAGAGTCGGTTGTGGAGGAGATATGTTTAGTTATTTGCATGTCATCAGCATAAATGGACATCTCTGAGTATTTTATGACACAATCAACATCATTAATTGTAAGGATGAGAATTAATGGGCCGAGGTGGCTGCCCTGAGGGACGCCGGAACGAGCGACAATGGGGTTAGAAATGGATGAGCTGAAAAGAACATTGTATTGACGGTTGTTGAGGTAGGATTGAATCCAGGAGATGAATCTGGGGGGGAAGCCTAGGCGATCAAGTTTAAACAGGATAACGCTATGGGAGATCTAAATATGGGAGAACGAATCTGCAATCAAAATAGGCGTGCTAATTTAAGTTTTTTATCCCCGACAACCTAAAAGATGGTGGTCGACTTTAGTCCCCCTCCGAGATGAACAAATTTTAATTTAAAATTTTTTTTATTCGATGTGTAGTTTTCGAGATATTTCAGTGTCTTCAGATGAACAGCCTGCGTATTATCATCTGTAAGGTACATGTTTCCGGTAGATGTATAAATAAATAAATAAAAATGTCACACGAAAAATATGCTATGTTTAAACAATTTTATTAACATATAAAATAAATTTTAAGTACAATACAATTACAATATACACTAGAAATAAATCGATTAAAAATAAGCCTATTACTAAAAATATATCATATTTGTATTCGATTTTCATCAGCAGTAATTATTTGAGTTTTAAAATCTTATCGTACAGAGTAAAAATATCAAATATTTTTCAAAAATTGTTTGTATATAAAATGTTTATAAATTTGTACTTATATAATACATATTACAATAAAAATATAATATAAAATGTGATAGTGATATTTTCTTCTGTGCATATAAATATCGATAACGATTTAAGTCAGTTAACTCGAGCAATTAGCAAATTTTACATTTTCTTAAAATTAAGGGCAGTTGACGCAATATAAAATTTTCTATTTATATATTTTTATAATATAAAACTTTTTATATTTTTATCTGCTTTGGGTAAAGGTGTAATTTTCGGAGATTCAAAAGACTATTCAGAGATTCTATAAGTGTGCAATCAAAGTGGTCTTTTTCAAGTTCACTGTTTTGCGAAAACATTATTTCATCATAAATAATGAAATGCAAATTAAAATAAAACCCTTTTTGTGTTAGAAATAATCGAAATAAATTATTAGACATTTATAAAGCAAAGCGGAAGACAAATTTTGTTTAAGAAAAGTGTACTTACATGTGACAATTAAATTGAAAGGATAAATTTGTAATTTTGGTTTTTATATGTAGAACCCTATTTTACAATTTAAGTGAAACATATTTATTAAACAAAGGACGGTTTAAATTGGAATGCAAAACAATAGATACTTCTTTAAAATTGTTATCACCAAATCTTAACTAATATCATATTTCTTATATCTACTTAATCATTTAGTAAAATTGTGACGATATATTTACCAAAATGTTAAAAAAGGCAGCCACCTTATTTTTGTAGAATTTAAAAAATTTTGGATTTTTACTTTGTAATTTTTCACAATCAAATAAAACAGAAACAATAATTTTCGAGCACTATTGCTTCTTTACAAATAATCTGCTTTATAAGTATTGGACTTGAAATAAAAATTATTAGGTAATATTAAAAAAAAATAAAATTTTAAAAATCTATAATAAAAACTGGATTTATCTCTTAAACTGGTGTATTAGTTTTAAGATCTTTTCCATTTTGATGTCCATTTACACTTGATTTCTTCAAGTCAGCTTTCTTTTGAGCCTCGAGCTTATCGGTGACAGGTGGTGTAACTTCTTCGGATTGTGGATTGGTGTCTATATGTTCATCGCCAACGTATTCCTTGCCGTCAAAATCATCGGGATGATGAGGATTTATCTGAGCTTCCGAGTCTGGTCCGATATCAGTGTTCAGCGTTGCGCCTGTAACAACAACAACAAGAACTAACTTTCATGCGGAATTCTTTTCTTTTTTTTTCTTAAATATAATTTTGTTAGTAAATATTTATTTTATATATGATCCAATTATGAAATTACTAATTTATAAAAAATGAATTAGAATTTCTTAATGAACGTTAGCTCTTGCAGTTGTTGTTTAAACGAACTTTGCTTTATTTTTATAGCATTAAAGCCGATTTCATGATGTTATTATGAGAAAGAACCACAAAATATTCGCAAGTGAACTTTAAACCGATGAAATTATAAGCTACATTTTCCCGAAAAATCATGTAAATTATGAAAACTTTGTTTCAAAACCAAATCCATGACACTGACTTTCCCTCTCAATCGCATCGATTCGTTATTAAATTTTATATATGAATGTGTAGAGAGTATGTATGTAAAAAGATAATGAAAATTAAAATGATTGATGGCATCTTGTATGGATTAAATTTCATTATTTTTGAGGAATTGCCTAAAATCTTTAAGGACAAAATAAGATTTTCCTTGATTGATTGATTGCTGTGTCACACTCTGTTAAATATATACTCGGAGTAACAAAATGAATACGGCTTTTTGGTATATTGTGAGTGAAAATTAACTTGATTCGGAATGCAACTTAAGCCAAGTTGCCTTGAATTAGATATCATTAAATTTGTATTCAATAAAAAACGTTGGAAGGAGGAGCTCAGACCACTATACTTCTCAACCCTAATGGTTTTTATTGTTTTATATTGCCGTCAGATGACGCTCGTCGTATTGTCGGCGTTCGAAGTGCCTAGATACCTCTTACGGATAGTTGAAGATTTAAGGAACGCCATCTACAACAGTCTGCTAAGAATCGAATTATCGCTTGGTCGAATATGCGGATGATGTTCCTGCACTCATCTCGGCGCGTAACGTATATATGGCGCAACTTAAGCTCATCCATATAATGCAAGCCGTAAACAGCTGGATGACGGCGCAAGGACTGTCGCTGGCCTTAAGCAAGGCGAACGTTGCTGTCTTCCAGTGCGATTCGGTGGGAAGATTACACAGAGCAAAACCAGCAGTGAAGTACCTCGGTGTAACGATCAACACCATAGTGAAATTTTTACAGCATATATAAAAGAAACGGCAGACAAAGCAGCGCGGGGGGTCACATCGCTGGCCAGGCTGATGGCGAATGTGGTAGATCCAAGCACAATAAATGACGCCTTCTGATGTCAACAGTGCAGTTGACCCTCTGTGGGGGGCTAAGTAAGGAGTTATACCAAAAGAGACTTGGCCAGGTGCAAGGCGCATACCGCAACGTCTCCGAACCATACTTTCTGGCGATGGCGGTAGTCATTTTTATCAACTTACTCGACAAGAAAAGAAGGGCAATCTATACCTGACGAAGACAGAAACCGATACGCCAGCAGTGCGCCGAGAGAGAAGGATGTACGACCTGGACAGGTGGAGCAAGGATATCAGAGGACAATTGATAGTGAGACTCATCAACGACCTAGGCTCCCGAATAGACAGAGAGCATGAAGACTTAGGTTACTATCTAACCCAGTTCCTAAGCGAAACTGACACCGGAAAACACACTTTACTTAGATGCCAGCAATGGGCTCCCAAGAGGAGTGCTGAGAGATCATCTAGGACTGACGGCCTCTCCGGACAAAATAATCCGGGGAATGGTCGCCAAAGTAGAAACCTGGAACAGCACAGTAAAGTATAAAGAAGACGTAATTCGCAAAAGGAGAGGACCAAACGTGAAGTAATGTGCAAAACGGTTCCGGGCTAGTGTCCGGAGGGTATTTTAGTCGGTAAACTGCGCCACTGGAGTTAGACGCAGCGGGCATAAAGTATTTTACCTCCCTTACAAAACACAACAAAAAAAAGAACCAGAACAGACGGAAATCCAATAGAGCAATGTTTGATGAATATCGCGGATAAGAAAGAAATGTGCCTTCGATAGTTTTCTAACGCATACATTGTTAAATATCTTGAACCATCCCTTCACGTAATCTAAAGTAGCATTGGTATATTCACGACAGAACTGGTATGGTCAGAAGATGAAAAGTGCGAATCAAAGATGATAATAATCATACGTAAACAAAGTAATTGAAATTGAACGACGATTTCGTGCGCGAAAACGTTATAGCAGTACTCTTGTCAATATTCAAGAAAAGGCGATTGTTAGAATACCATTTGTGGAATAGATATTTTGTTGTTTGGAGTGAATTTGTCCAAAAGGTGTTTTAATAGAACAGCGTCGGCAATTAAAAGTTATTTAAGCTGAAGTGTAGTCAGTCAAATCAATTCTTAACACTATTATCACAGTTACCGACTAGAAATGCCGTATTAAACAAGTCACGAAAGAGGTTAGGAATAGTTTGGGAGTCCCTACTGACAGTGGAAGATGTAAAACTGTTTGGGGTCATTTCTCTTGACAAGCTTCATTCCAATAAGCCAAATAATGGGAGTCGTTCCTGGAAGAATATAATCTCCTCCCAGCTTTGCTAGTCAAATTGTTCTAGTACTGGTGGCTGAAGTCATTAGCTCTAGGCTTCTTCTCCTTGCGTCTAGGACTGCAGCTATATCCGGCGTAATTGCGGGCAGAAGGACTGATTCCCGGCGCGATCGTGGCAGCTGTTACTACAGTGGTTATTTCAAGGTTCTCGTACGTTTCATTTGACGAAGCCACGATTTTAAAGCAGATTTATTCCTTGGCTGATAGTTTTTCAGTTGGCCCTAAGGGAATTCCTGTATCTTTTGTAAAGAGGTGTGCTCTTATAATATATTTTTCTGCATAAAAAAGAAGAAAAGTACGATATATCAAATTACAGAGTAATCCTTAATCTTTTTTGTATCTCTTAGATTTTCTCTGCTGTTGAGGGTGGTAGGCATGTCGACTTTATTTTCACTGGTTTTAGCATAGCGTTCGATCGAACAAATCATAAAATTCTTGTACTCAAGAAGTTCTCTCTGATGGGTTTTCATCTGTTTTTGTTTACTGGTTGTTTTCGTATCTATTTGATCGCAATCAGCGGGTGTTGTTTCGTAGAGATTTGTCAGAGCCAATTGTTAACACTTCTGGGGTGCCACAGGGCAGCCATCTTGGACCATTGTTATGTATTGTCTACATTAATGAGGTATCTTTAATTCTGTCTTATTATAAAATTTGCGCAGTCTTCCCTGGAATAATTCCCTTATACTGACGCCTTACCGTGGTCGGATTTGGTTGCTTCATCTGATAACCCTTGAAGGAAGACGCCGCAATTCCACTGTAATGTTTGACTTCAATTACTTTCAGAGTTGAATTGATTCTCCTGAATTGTTAAGCTCTTCAACATATCCTTTCCTGCTCGTTCTTTGAGCAATCACGACTTCTTGCACGTGGCTCATCGGTGCAGTAATAATGGTAAAATTCAGTCGATCTCATCGATCTCTCTCTTTAATTTCTCTTTTGCATCCATTGATTTTAACTGGCCCAAGAGCCTATTGAGAGTTCAGCTTCGCTAAGGCTACCTTCAATACTAAATGTAAAATACAACTCTTGTAAATTTAAATCTGTAGGTATCCTTTGAATCATATTCAGAATCACTTAAGAAAAGTAGTTGTTCCATTCTTTTTCTAAGCAAACGGTTCCTGTCTTTGTTCACAATCGTTCCAGCTTTGAAGAACAACTTGCCCGGTGTCGAAGCGAAACTATCGATACTAAGATCATGCCACTGGTATCACCCCTACCTCATCTCGCTGTGTGAGAAACACTCTCTATCACCCCGGCCTTCGGCCGGTTTCACATTATATATAGCAAATTTTCAATTCTCTTTAATATAGAGATATTATTATTTACTAAAATTTATTATTCTATTTTGAACAGTTCCTTTCCAAAAAATTCTTAAACATTGTCTTGCCTTTAACCACACCAAAGTAGAAATCCCCCTTAAGTCTTTTTTCATACCAGTTCAGATTAAGAATTAAATTTAAGCCGTTGCTAGAGTAAGTAATAACGTGTTGGCCCTGCAGCGCGGAGGTCTTAGGTTCGAGCCGAACCCCTAAATTGTAGGTCGACTTGCAACATTTGTGTCGAGAAAGGTGACAGTTTTTCTCCTGCCCCATGTTAAACAAGGGGTTACGAAAACTAGGAAGAGAGAGGATTAAGAATACATTCTACCAGATCGATTGGAAAGGGTTGTAATTTGCGAACAAATTATATTCCTTAAACTATTCAATGTATGTGTAAACGTAATGTGTATTTATTTTAAATAGTGCGTAGTAGGGGAATTTAACTGACAATTTATTACAATTAATAATTTAATTTAATTCAAATGGTACACTCAGGAACTTTATAAAAAACCCATTCTTTTATAACCACTATGATCTTAAAAGGCAATTTAAACCTCAATTATAGATACAGTGGAATATAAAATTGTTTATTTAAAAACTGGTGCATATACATTTATAAGTACATATCCATATATGTAAAAATGAATGTATTTAAAATTTGAGCACTTATGTAAACACTTTCATACTTTGTATAGTCATCGCCCATCGAAAAAGTTTCACGGATTAAGTTGGCACAACCTTCAGGTTATATTAAGTGACTACACTGCCGCAAATAATTCGTTCATTAATTAAACTTAAATTGTTTGAGAAACAAATTACAAAATGATGGAAAAACTTTGTTCAGTACAAACGACCCCAATAAAGTCTTACTCGACCCTTGCTTACTTAATTTGTCCTTTTCTTTAGAGATTTTCTTAGCGTTTAGTAAAAGGTTAATTAAGCGCTTAAAATAAAAATTGCCACTTACCTGAAAAACACCATCGGCCTGTTGCCCTAGCAAAGATAATCAAGATAACAACAATTAAGAGGACAACAATTGCTATAACAATTCCCACGACGGCACCAATATCAAGACCTTGTATTATAGGTACAGTTGACGAGCTAATTCGTACTGTATAGTCCTGTGAGCCATAGTTATTTCCTGCTCTTAAGTAGTAGTCCTTCATTGTGTCCTCTTGTGTAAGACCAGCAATACTTAGGGAAACATTGTATGCACCATTACCCAAATCAACAGGTTCATAGGCTTCGTATCGTCCGTTTTGGGTTCCTTGTGGTATATCAATGCCATCGACAGTCCATTGAATATTTGGTCGAGGATTTGCAAAAATTGTTACAGTAACCATAGCAGTTGTACCTAGAGTGAGTCCATAAACCTTGACATCTTGCAATGGTTGAGGACGATCTAGAGTGAACAAAAAAGTAATTTAATTAACTTTTGGTAATTCAAAAAAAAAGTATATATATTTGAAGGTACTTACAGCTCACTAGCAATTGTAGCTTTCCTTCGTTAATTTGTTCATCAGCAATATGTGATGCTCTGCATATAAGGAATTTGCCATTGTCATCTGCCGCAATATGCCTTTGAATTTCCTGGACAGTTGTGTAAAGTGTTGTATTCCTTTTATGATCGAAATTCTCGACGATTTCTTGTTGACTAAGACCATGGTAGACTGGTTCGTCATTTAAAAACCACGTCAAATTTGCAGCTGGACGACCATCTCGAACAACACATCGTGCTCTGAATGGCTGGTCAACTTCGAAGTTTCCCCCTCGGTTTTGTGTTAGAACATCAATTTCGGGATGTAAAGGTGGCACTATAAATAATAAAATAATATATTAAAGTTCATCTTTTAAGCTTTTAACTAAAGTGAGGCTTAAATTAGATTCCTTTAAGAATTCATGAAAAATAGGCTGTCAAAATAGAAAACGAAAAAATTCAATTTGTTTGAAGATACTCGTAACATTTTAAAGTCCGCCAAAAGAAAACCAAATAAGACTAGCATTTATAAAGAGAACAGAAAGAAGTTGGTTAAATCCTAGAACGTAGCCAGGTACTTAATGCGGGAGGAGACAACCTTTTGAAAAATCCCCTTAACTCAAGGTTGCAACAGGCCATGCCGGCGGAGTCTGTAGGACGCAGGGTTCATTGGGTCTTGTTGTATTGTAGTTGAGGATGGTCGGTATGGGGGGTTTTCTACCCATCTTCTCCTTGTATTTATTCCCAAAATCGTGGGAACACATATGGGTAAATTTTTAAAAAGAAAAACGAAAACCAGGCAATCCAGGAACTTCTGTAGGAGTGGAAGTGGAGAGAATGGTAGACCGCGACAGGTTGGATATCTCCACGGGGCCCACAACAGTAGCACTTCTTGTAAAACTACCTTCCGAAGGTTCTGCGGCGGTTACGGAAACTGAGCTCAGCGAGCTGAACAGCTTTCAAATCAGTTACTTATTTTGTTACTCTGTTTTGAAGATGTGAACCTTCCTTCGCCAGAAACGCCGATATCACTTGGCAACCCCCATGACCTTTTAGCGTAATCTGTTGTCAGCAGAAAACTACCATAGGTCAGCGACGATTAGGTTTGAAACTTAGGTTCGGTTAGTGAAAGCTAGGGTGGCAGCTGTTAGCCGAAAAGTCATCAACGTAGATTTTCCAGTTGTTCGGCAGTCTATACGACTTCTATAGACTTCTAAGAAAATCCTCGCTCCCTACCCCCTATCTATTTTGGACCCATTAGTGAATACCGATGCTTCAGCATTGGAACCCAAGCAACCCCCACACTCCTTCTTCATTGCTTGGCAATAAAACAAAGAATCACTTTGTAAAACATTGCTTTGGGATCGAGTACGCGGTGGTCGTCTGCAAGTACCTTCCGGGATAGTCCGCTAGAATACTGCCATGGAATATGCTGGTGAATTTTCAACAATTTCACTCATTCAGCGCTAATGCCCAATTTGCAGCTATACGTTATATATCTACTACGGATGTCTATAGACAGGCATAGTCACCATTGTCGCGGTTAGTCTAGTCATACCCAAACCGGTAGCGCATTGCATTTTTGGTTTTTTTATCGAGAGCGAGTACAGGTGTATATCCAGTTGGGTTCAGACTCCATTTCTTACCAAAAGTTTTCTTATAAACATAAACTGATACAACAGCTTTTGAAAAACGTTCTGCTATAATTAAAACCCAGTTATGCTTTGGAGACTAATATAACCTTCAGAGACTTCGCATGAGCTCTTTGCTCCAGGAAGATACCACCCAGCTTATCGAGAGTGACCGTTTCAATTACTCTCTTTTTTGTGAAAAGGACTACCTCGGTTTTTGCAGGGTTGACCGCTAGGCCACAGTCTGCTGCCAGTCTCTTGATCTTTTGTATATCTTGTAGTACTACTAAGCCGTCATCATAACGTACCACCTTTATTCCATCTCTTTTCAGAGATTTTTTTGGTTTCAAATGATGGCAATTAATAGGTTAATTTTGATTTGAGAGTTATTTGTTTTGATCGATTCGACGAAAAACTGAAGACTACATTTTACAAAGACAAAGTTTTGTTCAATCGCGACAACGCACCAACTCATTCCGTTCAACTTAAAGGAAATCAACGTCGAGGAAGGAGCAATTTTTTTATATATATATATATATATATTTTTTAAATGATGATGACAAAGCTCAGGGGATGCCCTATGATGCTTAAGCACAGCCTTGGCAGGAAAGGAATTTAGGATGAGGGAAATGGGTTAGGAGGTTGGGTGAGGGAGGTGTCGATGTACGCCCCTTTTGAAAGTTTCAGGCTGATAAGACGAGGGAAAAACAGAAGATGGTAAAATGTTCCACATTCGTGTTGTTCTGCTTAGAAAAGATTCCCGAAATTTGACGGTACGTCCAAATTTGACCCGGAGAGTACAGGGGTGGGAGCGACTTGTAGATCTTGTATCGCGCGTTGTAAAGAGTCTACAAGGAATCAGGCTAGCAATTTCGTTAGAACAACGTCCATGGAAATAACGATAGAAGAGTGAGAGACAACCGACATTCCGTCGATGCTCCAGAGAGACAAGGCCCTCAGAGATTGAGGGATCGCCAATAAGTTTAATAGCTTTACGCTGGACTTTGTCTAACGCGGACAGTGCGGTGTGTCCGGCCCCTGCCCAAATATGGGAATTATATTCAAGTCTAGGCCTAATGTGGGACTTGTAGATCAGCGCTAAGTCAAGCAAGCATTTCATCGCATTTTTAGCGATTGCAAATATATGATCAGTCCAGCTAAGATTGCTGGATATCTCGATACCCAAGATATTTAGGGAGGGCGAATTTGGTATATTCACTCCGTCGACTTTAATGGGTTGGGGGAGAACCGGGCGTTTTTTAAGGGACATTAAACAGCATTGAGTTTTGGATGCATTAAACGTAACACGATTTGCTCTACCCCAAGTGTTTGACAAATTGTATTTTTTGCAGGGGTTAAAAAAATCGAAAAAGTATTTAGTTTTAAAAGAACGTTAAGAAAATGTTTTTGAATGTTGAATATTTTACAAAATCCAATACAATGAGGTGTGCGTACTTATGTAAGTTCAAGTCCCATAATAATTGAGTCTAAGTCGTACATGTACACATAGAACCCCACACTATTTTAGTTGAAAACTTTAAATCTGAACACACTAATATTAGAAAAAAATTCATTTGCAACGTAAACTTTGCAATATAATTCTAACCGTAGTCCACACAACGAGTACAATGGCAATTTAATAGAGCAAGCAATTTAAACGAAAAGACTGAAAGGCAATTACACAACTCCGAACAAAAACAGTATAACAAAGAGATCGAGTTTGTTAAATTGCAGTCTTGGAAAGGATTCGGAAGTGTCGTAGAAAGGACGAATGAATAAGATACATAAGACTGGGACATAGCAGATTGTGTGGTGCCAGAGGACAAACTGAAATGGGCAATTAACTCCTTTCCGTTCTAAAGGAGTTTTGGGGAAAAACTGTATCTTTTCTGAAAAAACAATTTCAAATGAATGAAGGCCTTGTTATGATACAGAGGGCTTAGATCTTAATAATATTATTAAATAGTTTGCGAGCAGCTAAAGTAATTTTCATTGAGAAAAGTTGTAAAAAATCGGAAAACTCAACCTAGTTTTTTTATGATGTAGCCAAAGCCTACAACCTTTTGATGCGTTAGCATGGATTTGGCCGGAAAGGAATTAGGGTACGGGAAATGAGGGAACTTCAATGTATTGTTTCGCATTTCTGTAAGCTAGACATGAGCCCAGGGAGGAAGTGCATTTTTGTTTTTATCAAAAACTCACAGGGAGACCGAGGCCCGAACCCTGGAACCAATGCGTGATTATTGTACCCCTCAATCAATTGATCCAACTCCGCCTGCGTCTCCTTACGGTAAAGCGAATTTAAAAAGAAATGGAAAATAAGGAATTTTTATTTTTAAGTTTAAATAGTTTCATAAAAGAGACTGAGAAACTATAGTTGAAGCACTTAGCTTATAAAACAGTAGTAAAGTAAACAAAAATTGCCCTCAGTTAACTGTGTCACCTCTACAACGCTATAAGGGGCTGTATATGAACATAATATTGACTAGACATGGGAGACATTCGAATTAAATCTCAACTACATAAAAGATAACTCGTTTTAATAGAATACAAATATACTCGAATAAAATTGTATTTGACAAGATGATTGACGATTTATTCGATGCTTTTTTTCATTAGATTCTCTGTTTTGAGAAATGATTTAATTAAGAATATATTGATATTAATAAGATTATTACTTAATTTGGTATGGTTAATAGCTCGAGTATTTATTAAGAAAACACCCACTCGTTTATGTAGTTAAAAATTTATTCGAATAAATCGCCAATCATTCTCTTAAATAACTTTTTATTTAACATTTGTTTTATTTATGTAATATGATTGTAAATTATTTAACTAAAGTCTAATTCGAATATATTTTTATTCTACTAAGACAAACAATCTTTTATGTTATTAGCATTTTATCCGAATAACGCCCAAGTCTGATTTCCTCTGATTCTCGATTATTCGAATGGACTATTCGTCATTCATTTTTCGAATAAAATTTGCTCAATTCGGCTATGTGCATACACTGATATACAGGAAATAACTCTGTGGACCTTATGCTGGAAATTTGAAGATATACCTAGTAGAAAAATTGGTGAATGACGAAAGTGTAAAAAGATGAATGCTTGGATGAAATCATGCATGTCTTTAGTACCTTATGTTCGATTAATTAAATGATTCACAGGTAATTGACGAAAGAGTTTTTCTCCATGCAGCATTTAATTTAATAATGTATTTGTAATGAGATCAGTACATTCCAATGACATTACTGCGTTTAATATAATCCGTGCCGTAATCTCCTTTGTAGCTCATATAGCAACAGAAAATAAAACCCATGTACTATTTTAACGAACGTAGAAAAGATAAAACGGTTGAAAGTAATTATTAGGATAATTAAGTAATTATTAGTACCAAACTAAACTGAAAAGTGAACTTAAAAAATAACTTCAGAAATTGAAAATTCTCTTTTATCATTATAGACACCAGTTTGAGGCTATTAATCCTAGTATTACAAAACGCTAGACACACAGCACATTATTAAAATTAATTATTATTAATTAAGTGGCTGCGTGTCGTATACCTATCACAATTAGAGCCAGATAATGACCAAAAATTGGATTATAAATGGTTTGCACTAATGCAGAAATTGCCTTGAGCCTTATAGCACTTAACGCAGATAGCCTTGAAGATATGCACAAAAGAAGAAGAAAGAGAGCAAAAACGTTCTTTTCTTTTCTAACCGACTTCCCAAAAACGAGAAGGTTAAATAAATACAACCAGTAGACTAGACTTTGTAAGGCGTGGTCTGTTTGTAGGACCCTTTTTTGAATAGAGTTTGTTCTTCTACCATATTCAAAATTCTTTTACCGTATTCAAAATTTTATACCTATGTGGTGGGGTGGGAGGATGTGCACTACTTTGTTTTGCGTGGACCTATTTGGATAATTCTTTTTTTGTTCGATAGAACATGTCGATAGGGTGGGGTTAAGGTCGGGGTGAGATAGTGAAGGGGTGTTGATTAACTTCGTAATTTATAAGATCGTTTTTTACTTTACCAAATCAAGAGCTAGAATGGGGTGGGTTTGGGTTGTGAGAGCTTAACTTCGGAACGCGTAGACGGTTTAATAATTTCTACTTTGCTGCGTGGAATACCATCGGCCATTGCCATTAAGAGGGGGGGGGGGGGAATTTGGCCATTTTTCTATACGGCACATATTACTAGAGGTACAGCACATTATGTCACGGCCGATAGTTTAATAATTACAAAGATAGGTGAGGTCAACTTAAAAAGAAAAAAAATTTTTGGCTTCCCATGTTTGCAAATTCATAAATTCGCACCTTTACACACAGCACGATCTACTAGAAGCACAGCACATCCAGTCAAAGCCAATAGTTCGACTGACAGAATGACAAGCAAGGTCAACTTATAATGAAAGAAAAGGATTTTTATTTTTTCTATTCGCAAATTTATTAATTGGAAATTTTCCTATACGGCAAATCTATAAATTTGCATTTTCCTATACGGTACATATTACTAGAGACACAGCACATCATGTTACAGCCAATAGTTTGACTATTACAAATATAATGGGGCTGATTTTCGAATCCACTTTTCATTCTTTCTAGTTTTCTGAACAGCGTGTCTAAAAAAAACTATTTTTTTACGTTTATAAAATTAACATATGACTTCTGCTCCATTTTTGCACACGGCAGCACATTTTTTGTTTAGTATGTTATCCTTATGTGGTGTTCATGGAGAAAGACGAGAGGCTAACAATACTTGCAAAAAAGGACCTCCCTTTAAAAATGGTACTTTTTGAAATAAATTTTTTTTCTCTTGTAACACGATAGCACACATCGTACACCTTCCAGCACATCCACTGTATGCTGAATAAACCTTTCCAACACACAAAGAATAATTTTAAAGTTTTCTTTATCGGAAAAATCGAAAAATTTTTATCTTTTTTTGACTTTGGCACATGGCAGCAAATCCTATGCACATTACAGCACAATATTGGCGGTTTTGTTAATGTAAAGTAACCGGGCTAACTTAACTGGCTAAAAAGGACCTTCTCATAAAAATTAAATTTTCTGAATAAATTTTTTTTTTAATGTGGCACATGATAGCACATCTTGGGCACATTTCAGCACAATTTTTTTTATAAGAAAATCTAAAATGGCGGGTCCAACTTTAGCAGCTACAGCACGCTCAGAAAAGTTTGGATCCTTTTTCAAAGCCCTATTGACTTTTGCTCAATTTTTTTATTAATTCATCCCGATTTTCTACCTGAGCCAGCTTTTCTCGCAATTGTACCAGTTTTCCGATGATTAGCTAAAACATTTTGCATCGTTGATCTAACGACTTGGGATTGGGATTTTTATAACAAAATGTAATATTAAAAGAAGTGTTTACCTTACTATACCAGTAATAAAGTACTTCTATTTTGGCGAATCCTTTGAACAAATGATAGTGAAGAATATATTTTCTTGGTTCTTGAAAGGTGCGCGCTCTGTAGTCGCTTTGTAGCCGGAAGTACGGTAAACTTGGCTCCTAATACTATTTTTCAGAAAAATTATTTTTGCACCAAATAATTACAGTTATACAGAAACATTGTTTCATGACTTCAGTTTCCTTAGCATCGAATCTGACGAACTCATCAACGCTATGTTATCTATAAAATCGAACTTAGGCCCTATTACATTCGGCAATATCCTGCAGCGTTTCATAAAACTTCTCTTCCCCCTATAATACTATACTTAGCTCATATTTTTAATTTCTGCCTAATGGGAATGGAGTTGGTCTCCGGGTTTGAACCTCGGTTTTCACGAGAGTTTTTAAAAAGAAATTAAAAAAATCCACTCTGTCTCTAGGCTGTTGTCTAGCTCACAGAAATGCAAAAAACAAGACAGTAAAATTCCCTCATTACCCCTACCCTAAATTCAAATCCGGCCCTTCAGGGTTGTCCCCTGGTTTAGGCTACATCATAACAACAACAAAAAACACCTCTCAGTTCCCTAAATCTTGGAAAAGCGAAACGGTCACCCTTAACGACTATCGTCCGATTAGTTTGTTACGTTTTCTACCAAAAGCACTCGAGGAACTAATATTCAGCCTAATGCAATCCTACTTAGATGATAATAGATTGTTGGGAAAATAGCAATCAGGATTTCGGAGAGACTAATAAAAGTTACAACGGATATTCCTACGGTTCTAGATCGGAATGAAATGTGTTGCTTGATTTCTCCATGGCTGTTGATAAGTGCTTCATAAACAACTACTAATAAAGCTATCGTCACAGTATTACTTCTCCTTGACCGTTTACTTAATTCTTATGCCGACGCACCCAAAAAGTAAAAGTAGGTCATGTGTGTTTTTTCGAGCTGTCGGCGTCATCTGCAATTACAAAGGATCCGATCTTGGAGCGTCTTCTCTTTAGTTTATATAGTCGGGATATTAAGCAGGTTGTACACATGTACTTAGGCAGATGTACAGCTTTACTAGAGTTGTCCTAGAGGTCTAGGAGAAGATTTTGTAGAAGCACTAAACGCAGATTGTCGACATGTACATCCGTGGTGCACTGCAAATAGTTAAATCAAATGTGTTACTGGTTTCTCGCGGAGAACCCAACTGATCAGGCTTATCTCCTATTATGCTGAACGATACACCACTGAACGTAGTTTAGAAAGCTAGGGCCCTGGATATATAATGCCGGATGACTTGCTGCGACTTCGTTGATCCCGTGTTAGGTAGAATGTATGGCGGATTGCGAAGACTAAGGTTTGAAGGTTTCTGTCAACGAATATGTGTCTCAAACTCATTAAATCGCTAATTGTTCCTTATTATTTGCATAGTGGATTTATCTTCCCATCCAGAAATGCCCGTTGTACTCATAGACTTGAGGTTGCATTCAATGACTGTATATGACCATATATGGGCTCACTGTAATGCCACATGAGTTTTTCCACTTGTTATGTATTTTAGTTATAGGGCACTATGTTTTCTACATAAATTAATATACAATAATAAAAACCTGACTAATTTATTTTTCTTTATTTATTTTTCTTATCTCCTTCATTTTCTGTCAACAATTTCTCAATTTTTTCTATCTATAATCCTAAATTGTAATATCGATTTACATATGTTAGACTAAGTACACTTATATGAAATTTTACCGCAGTATATGTATGTTTTACTACTAGTATCTCATAGTTTCAATAAATTATTATTATTATTATTACTCTAGATACAAGCTCGGAAACACTGACATTTGGGGATATTTAACCACTGTTCAATTTTTTAGTTTTTTAAACAAATTAATCATTTATTGCAACACAAACACAACTGCAAACTTAAATAATCAAAAATAAAGAAAAATACTGAAGTCATTAAAGTATTACAACCTCATAACTTCTAAAAAATAAACAATAAAGAGAGCCTTTATTTTAATACCCGCACATTTTAACGAAGAGATTTTAGGTAAAATGTAAAACCCTCATTCCGCTTATCTTTGAAATATTCCCAGTCAAAATACCGTAGAACAACCATGTATATAATCTAATTTTGGTTGCTACTGCAGTAGGTCTACAACGCTTTTTAAATCATGCAATTCTACAAATGCTACAGCAAACAGTACACACTCAGTTTCCGAAGTTAATGTTTTTAATTAGAATCATGACAATTTTTTACCTAAAATAAATACAATTTTATGAATCAACTTGAACACAGCGTACATATGAAATAATAATATATGTACATATTAGAGCAGATGTGACACAGCAGCTCTGTTCTAATGATGACAATGAAAGCGGATATTACTCACTTAATTGTCGAACTTAATATCATCAATAAACGCTGCCTTTTACTGGAAATGTAAAGTCACAACCGCAGGTGAATAATCCATCTCGTTCATCATAAATGCTGTAATTGCGACCTACAGATTGAGACTTCGAAAACCACCAGATACATTTTGTCGCTACCCTAATAGCTTTACTGAGTAATATTTTGTTGGCAAAACGTCGACGACCTAAATGACTGGAATAATGGTACGAACGCGTATCCAATAAACTCATGGATTACGCGGTTTTCATTATACCACTGACGAAAATTAATACCAAGTAAACGACTAATTTTATGTTGCCTGTTTCATATTTGTTTATTTATTATTATGCTTATCGACAGTAATTCAATTAATACCAGGAAAACGTTGTATGTATTCTTTAAGATTTTACAATACAATTTTGCAAAACAACTTTGTTTAAATTGAAACTGTTTACATAACAGCAACAAAACATGTTGGAAATGATAAAAATTGCAAATTACGATTTTTTGCACGAAATCGTCATTAATGTTGATAGTACATTACTGAGTAATGCGAATGGTAATATAAGACATCTTGAGGATCAAAGTAAAAGTTCGATTCATAATACAAACTGTTATGACCATATGTTACTTTTCAATGACATCTTCATGTTAAATGTAACGAATACAGACATCTACAGAAGACCACGTTTACAAATTATCGCATTGTTGCTGTAATGTCAAACTTTCCTGCTGGAGTATTCTTATCTTAATCTGTAATCTACTTATTACCGTATTAATAAAGTAATGAACATATTTACACTTATATGCATTATAATATTTAAACCAGGTATGTTTTTGGAACGTAAGCTTTGTCATTATTGTTAGCATTACAAATCATTACCAATCAATTTTTAAACTGAACTTTTATTCTTATCCTTAACACTTCTGCATTTTTATTTACATTACTCAGTAATATACTAAAAGCTTCTTTTATTAGTTACCAATAATCTTTCGGGGGAATTTTAAAACATTTACACAATCACTGCTACACTATAGGCTGTAATGTACTCATTGAAATGAATGAAAGGATAAAAGTACAACGTCATCTATAAATATTTTTTGCTATATTATCATTCTAGCTCTGCTAAAGCTAAAAAAAGTACGTCACCATATTATCAGCTTTGTCATCGATATAAAGGCTATGTTGTGTTCTTTGATGAAATGACTAATTACCGTACTTTGTTTTGTCATAATTTCATTGCAATAGAAAGATTAAAGATATATTTTATTAATTTATTTATTTATAACATTTCTAAATTATCTTATCTTACTTAACATACTGATTTCTTTATCTGGGGGTACGGTAGTGCCAAAGGAAGTAGGGCTCTATCTGCCTTTTCTCGAAGCGTTTTGTCGTATTTTCGAACCATCATAACTTCGGTCTGAATAATACTAGAGGGCCCAGATTCTCAGGATAAGATGTAGTTAGCAGACCAATGAAAAGCCCTCAGTTTTACTTAATACTTAAATACGTCGATTTCTTCACTGACTCACTGATAATCATCACAACCTCTAGGGTACCCTAGTCCTATAATCCTATATCGATGAATAAGTGCACAAATGTTGTATCTCCAATAATTTTGGTTTTGAATTAAAAGCTTTGAAAAGTTAAAGCCAACATTTAATGGAAAGTAGAAGTTCAAATTACATGAAACTTCCTACAGTAGGTTTTTGAATCAAAGAGATGTCAACTACTCAGATATAGAAAGTGTTAGTCCTAGTGCGTTGATTATTTGACAAAAAATTTAATTTCATTTAAAATGAAGATATTGGTAGATTTGGTTGTAAAGTACCTGTACAGTTTTTCATTGATATATAAAATTTGCAAGTCTATAACTTCTAATGGAGTCTACTTAGAAAAATAACGGACAGAATTAAATATAGGCCCTAAGGAGTTGTTTTATCCAAAAAAAGTGGAGGTACAATATCTGTACACTTAACCATTGATACATGAAAAGAAAATCTATCTTGTAATAACCAGCCGTGAAAAGTTGCAAAATATATACTTATAGCGATTCCAATTCACTGCACTTCAATTCTGAAGCGGACGATGCAAATTTTCTGCTCGTACTTTTTGTTTATTTGGACACGTTAAACCTAGTGATATTATCAACAAATAGTGTAAATTAAAGTTACCAGTTACCATAATGGCTCGACTTCATAATCATGAATACGAATACGATTTAATTGTAATCGGCGGAGGATCAGGAGGTCTTGCTTGTGCAAAAGAGGCCGTGCAACATGGCGCTAAATTGGCTGTGCTTGCTTATGTAACACCGACACCTTTAGGTACTAAATGGGGTCTTGGTGGGACATGCGTTAATGTGGGATGCATACCCAAAAAATTGATGCATCAGGCAGCTCTTCTCGGAGAATCTATTCATGATGCTGCTTCATATGGTTGGTAAATTCCAAATCCCGACAAAATTAACGCTAATTGGACTGCATTAACTGAAGCTGTACAAAATCATATTAAATCGGTCATCTGTTGTAGCAACTCTTACGAACAGCACCACTATGGAAATGACAGGAAATCATGTTGTCATTGCTGTTGGCGGGCGTCCAAGATACCCTGATATTCCTGGTGCTGTAGAGTATAGTGTAACAAGCGACGATATTTTCAGCTTAAGCACGGAACCGGGTAAAACACTTGTTGTCGGCGCTGGATATATCGGATTGGAATGCGCTGGCTTTCTTAAGGAGTTAGAATATGATGCAACAGTAATGGTCCGTTTAATTATTTTGCGTGGATTTGATCAACAAATGGTAAACTTAGAAAAAGATGCTTTGATTAAAAAGGGAATTGACTTCCTCAATCATTGTTTTCCAAAATCTATTGAAAAGTCAGCTGATGGCAAATTACTAGTTAAATATATTAACAACGAAACCATGGAAGAAAAAAGCGAATAGTTTTACACAGTTTTGTGGGAATCCTTGTTTTGATAAAACTGACGTCAATGAAAAAGAGGAGACAAATATTCCTCATATACTTATATGCGGTTGGTGATGTTATTCATGGACGACCAGAATTGACAACTGTTGCAATTCATGCTGGTCGACTATTAGCTAAGAGAATTTTTGCTAGATCCACACAACTTATGCATTACAATGATGTTGCGATGACTGTGTTTTCTCCTCTGGAGTACGGGTGTGTCGGATTTAGTGAAGAAAATGCAATTGAAAAGCTCGGAGAAGATAACGTTGAGATCTATCATGCCTATTATAAACCAACCGAATTCTTTGTTCCACAAAAAAGTCATTGCTATCTAAAAGTAGTTCTAAAAAGGGATGAAGATCAAAAAGTTTTAGGATTGCACTACATTCGCCCAGTTGCAGATGAAGTTATTCAAGGATTTGCAGTTGCATTGAAGGCTGGACTAACTGTTAAAACTTTGTTAAACACTGTTGGCATTCACCCGATCACAGCTGAAAAGTTTACTCGACTTAGCATCACTAAGCGGTCTGGTTTGGATCCAACACCAGCCTTTTAATGCTTTAGCATCAAACATACGCTAATCCCTTGGAAAACTACATCTCATTAAATCTTCGAGAAAAGCTTTAAAAGTACCAACAATATTTTGATACTATGGTCTCCTATCTCTTAAGTTCACTTCGCGGTCAAACGATAATTTTCTCGATACTATGGCGAGTATCGATAAGAAAATTTACCGATTCTCGTGAAGAACAGTAAGTCAGATTAGTTTGGACCAATTGACAGATATTAAATTGGAGATTATGTATTACAATGTTTATATTAACTGGTAAAATAGAAATTAAACAGTTACCACGGTTACATTCATGACTTGACTTGAAAGTCATGTAACCTCGGATCGACTTCAAGTCGGCTTGACTCAAGTCGATCCGAAAAATTTTTCGGATCGACATAAACTAAAACAATGTAAGTGAAGTCAAGCTCTCAAGTAGGTAAGCTGTCGCCGCAGATTGAACTTTCAATCTCAAGTCAACTCCTCAATCCGATATGTAACCGTGATAGGTGTTACCAATCTTAGGCATATGAAATTATTATATGCATTTAAACTAACTAAATAGACAAAAGTCAAAGCAACTTTCACGATTTGCCATTTTAGGGAATTTTTCGCCAATATTTTCACTTAATTAAAATGTATCGCCTCGGTAAATTTTCCAACAAAGAATTGTGGCCAGTGCTTCGACCTGCTCTGACCTATGCTCAAAAATAAAAACGTTGCGGTCTACGTTTGTATCTTTAAAAAATTCATGAAAATTACGTTCGGTGTCATATTTTTTCTTTGTTAGCACTAAATTATCTCAGCATCTTCCGGCCCATCTTGAAATTAGGTTACTCGTAAAAGGCGTAGTTCTACACAATAGGTTGCTGCCGAAATTGTTGTTTTGATCGCTGTTTCCAAGGTGAGGTGACGTTAATTTCTGGTTGTCTTTCTCTCCAACAATTCCCGCGTCTTACCAAAATCAAATGACTTTCATTATTGTAATTGAATAATTGAACTTTTACGCGAAATTTTGTTAAATTGCAACTCCGCTAGTCCATAACACTAATGACGGCAATCATTTTAATATCCGGTAACTTCTGATGATTCTATTATGAATGTTATTAATAGCTCACGTTTGCGCTGTTTAAAGTGTATCTTGACCTGATTTTTTCTTTTTTCGTCATCGGTCATCACAAGCCAGTTAATCGTGGGAAATTAGTTTTTAAAGCAGAAAAAGTTTGAGTAGGTCGTAAAATTCCAAAAACTCGTTAACACAGGCAAAAACAAAGTGGGTGAATAATGCAAAATTAAGTATTCTTGTTAGACGGCACGCAATTTTATAATATTCTTAATGCCAAAATTAATTTTTTACAATTCTCCATCCTATATTTTGTCTTCCATTGTAATTCGATGGTATGCATAGGTATTATACAGTGGCCTCTAAATATAAGCGAATTTTGTCATCACCTGTTAAGAGAATTATCTTTCAACAATCTTGGTTTAGAGTAAACATTTTATTATTCAATTTTTGTGCAAAAATGGTACTGAAAATTGTGAAGAAAATATTAAAAAACTAGTGGGGCACGTACACGATAGGGTCCCGTAGGCATTCTGCAGTAATTGCAAAATTTTTCAGAAAATACTTCCTGCTAGAGTATCCGAGGTGGGATCGATTGATAACTTTTAGAAAGTGTATTGAATTAGGTTAGAGCATCGGTCTCGCAGGAAGAAGGCAGACTAAGGCCATGATGGCCCATTGTGATATCACATTGAGTCTAGAGTCCTATCCCCATAAATAAAGACCTAAAAGCCCTTGGATCTGCTAATGAAACTAGGTATCTGATACCAGGATCTGTTTGCAAAGATCTGAAAAAAAGGGTAAATATCGTCTCCTGTGATTGGCTAGAGCCGGACAGTTTCATAGGAGATGAGGCACGGCTTCCTCTTCTTCCACAATTGGCAACTCTTACAAAAGTCATTTGAGGGCACGCCGAGTCTGTCAGCGAGGCTTCCTACTCTAGATAAAATCCCGCAAGCTGACACGAACAGCTGAGCATTGGTGGTGTAAACAAACCGAAGCTTGTTACAGTAAAGGATGGGAAAAGGTTGCGGAATTCTACTTTTTCGTAGGATTTCTCGCAGTATTTTTAAAGTCTCAACTAGGAATTTACTTGACGTGAACCTACAAATGTTCTCAATATGTGGTCACGATAAAAAAATTTCTCAATTACAATTTTCATATGTTTTAACGGGAAGACTGTCTCTTGTGTTCGTTTTGTTGAAGTACTGAGGTTAGAATGCGTCAATGACATCAGGATTTCTCTTTAGTTTTGGTTAAGACATGGAGCACTTTTATATGGATGCAAGGATTGGTTAATCTGTGGTACAAAATAAATGAAATAATGACGACACGATTGGTGGTAAAATGGCGCGTGGTGACAGCTAACGTTATTGATACACGATTAACGATATTGCACACGAGATAAGTTTCTTGACCGCTTTAGTTCAAAGTTTGATCAAATCGGCCGGTTGATTATGCAGAGCCATGATTTTTGCTTTGCAAAAACTGCAGTAGGCTCGCAAATGAGCAAAAATATTTAAGTCAAGGTGTTCCGAGTAGCATCCGGTGGTATTCTGAGAGCACCTGGAATCGGTAGTGAACTTTTTCTAGTGTATTTTGATGTGTCACTTTTTCTACTGCAAGCCACCACTCCGAATGTGAGTTTAGGCCTAATAACGTTAACATAGAGCCAGTGCATATTTAGCGGCACCATGGCATATATACAGACGAACAGACATACCGAAGCTGTCTACGGCACCCCAAAAAAGATTTTGGTTACATATATAGTGAAATTCTCAAACAAACTTTAATAGATTTCAATGACAGTGTAATGAAATTGCAACAAAATTCAAAAGGTGGCTAACAAAATCACTGTGGGCTACAGACATAGAAAGCCACTGAAATGGATCCATCAAGTTTTCGCAAAGTTTAATAGACGTCCTGACGACAAGAAGTAAAACCAAGCAATCAATGTTTTTAGGAAAATATTAAATGTTACAGCTTGATATATGTTCTTCTAAGTCGCTGGTGAAGTAAGTGATAATGTGTCGGCCTACCAATCCAGAGGCCCTAGCTTCAAATCTCACCGACGGCGACCCACGGTTGTTACAGATTACGATAAAAAGACCATGGAGGTTGCAGAGAAAAATTCAGTGGTTCGGAATCCACTTTAAATTGTTGGTCTACTTGCAATTATTGTCTCGAGTCGGGTGAAGTTTTTCTCCAGTCCTGTGTCCATTTCTTTATAAGCCGAAGACCTCATAAATCAAAATTAAAAACTGCAAAAGAAAATAATAAGAATTTAACCAAACAAATCTAAGGCCGTCGCTACAATTGTGTAAAGATACAACCAAGGGCTAACAAATGAAACGTAATGGAGAGCTTTTTCACGAACCTTGATACATTACTTACCATAAGGATCGTTGTTCTTTAAAAAGGAGGCCGGTAAAATTAAACAAAAATGTGTGCAAATAAGATCCACGATGTCCTCAAAAATATTCCTTTTTTAATCTTTTCATAGCCAAGCTCGCACACGTTGTTTTATGATGTAGCCACAGCCTAGGTAACAATCCTATGGCTTTGGTCGAAAGGCAATGAGGCTAAGGAGAATATGGAATTTTATGTACTTTTTTTTTGCATTGCTGGGAGCTTGACAACGGAATGACTATTTTTTTAATTGTTTTAAAAACACACAGGGAGACCGAGCCTCGAGTACTGGATCCTTCCACCTTTGTCTCCGTTACAGTATTATGTGCAGAATGGACATTAATTTGAATTAAGTTTTGATCCCTTGCGCATGTACCACAAATCAACAGTCTTCTAATCTTTATTAACATTTCTTATGCCATCCCTAAAGAGTTTAAGAGGTCTAGATACGTACAAGTATGCATCATCAAAGGTAGATATGAGAATTTTTAAACTCAATGGAAGTGAACTTTTCTAATAGTAAAGGATCTATTATAGACCCCTGAGGTACTCCGTACATTACTTGCTTAAAAATTGTAAACAATTTGTGCCGCCTGTGAATAAATCTCTCACCCGCCTCTCGTATTTGAAGATTTCACAAATTTGCAGTATCAATGAATAAATTTGGTTTAAAATAAGAATGTTAGAATTTCTGCAAAAGCTCTAAAATCACTTTTGATATCATTTGCATTTCTCAATTTCAAAAAAGCTAAAAGATTCATCAGAAAACATATAAACATTCCAGAAATTTATATCCGACATTGTTTTACGTATGTACATTGAAACCTATAAATTCATGCACAATCTAATATTCTACGAGAAATAGTATTCAATCATAAATCAACTTACATGCCACAATTAAATCGATAACTCCGCTAAGCTCTTCTCCTTCAACGCCAAGTGAACACTTAACTTGACCGTGATTTCTTGCACTAATTCTATCGATAGTAACTCCACATTGCCCCGCCTGTAGACCAGCTCCATTGTATGTAAATCCTGGGGTTTTGTCCCATTGATCTGATAACACTAGTACTTTTTCTTCTCCGGGAACTGCTATCCGACAATAATTTATAGGAACTGCTAATCTACAGAGCAATGATGCTTTCTGTCCTTCTACTAATACTATTCCTTCTGGCTCCGTAATCACTCGTTGTGCTTGTGCTGTATAGCCTGAAAAAAGAAAGAAATGATAAATGTCTTAGGAGTTTGTTCAACGCAAGGATATTGAGTATTTAAAACAGTTTTTGTGTTTCAAAACATTGAAATTCGTAATCTAGCTTAGGATAAGTGTCAATAATATTGTAAATGAGTTTTAAGAAATAATAGAATAAAATAAATAGATTATATCACCGGGAGAACTTTCAAAAAGAAATTGGGGGACTGTTCCAGGATTTGGTTAGTTTACGTTACAATACGGTTAAGGTAATACTTATTCGCAAAACATCCAGATAAGGACCTCGGAACTACTTACTCCTCTAAGAATTTCTAAAGAATATTCCATTATAGACTACTTTAACATAAAGTCATTATGCTGAAAAATATTAGAAAATAAGAGAAATTAAAAGGTTCAGTGGATGAGGGTGTTCCAACATTTTTTCATAAATTCAGATGATTTGTAAAAATTCATATTTCAGGGAGCATCTGCGAAATGATCTTAAGTAGGAAGGAGTTTGGTTACATGTATATGCTACACACTAAGAAAAGAGTCAAACAACTTTTCCCAAGACTTCTTTTTTAAAAGAATTTATATCCTGACTTGTATCGCTGCAAAAAAATTCCTGAAAAAGACCTTTTTTCGGCTCCATGACTGGGTATATTCCCTTAAGTAATTATAAATTATATTAATTTAAAATGGTTAATTATCTTATTAATAGTTTTAAACCTAATATATTAGAAAATACTACTTCACTTCAATATCTGATATCTCTGATCATTGATATCGGAAGATCGCAGTTTGGTTAAATCTTCAGCCATGTCACATTCCCTTGGGAGATTTAATATCAGCCAGAAAGTCTGTGAAGATACGTATGTCACTTAACGATATTCTAATGCTACCTTCATGGTCAAACCAAAAGAAAGGTTAAGGTCGAGGTATTCCGAGTAGAACCTCCATCACTTTAACTTCCACGGTGGGGCTTCCTCCCATTATTGTCCGGTGAAAATAGAAAAAAAAAATGAGCTCGGCGTTGAAATGAAGCTTCGTATGGTATAGGCAATAAGTTGTGTTATACATTTTTTCATAATTTTTGTAATTATAATTGAGCCTATTGGCAGTTAAGGATGCGGTTCGCTGACTGAAGGGTTCCACCATACGCTGACATGGAGCCAGAACAGAATTCGCGACTCTATGCCACGTCTTTTACCATTTGACTTTTTGCACGAGAACTTTTATGGTTCCGTGAGATGAGTATCACCTGTGTTTTATTCGAGTTTATACCAAGACCACATTTAGTGCTCCAGGAGGTTCGTTTCCAGAGGGCATGTTGTTAGAATATTTGGGTGTGTACCCGACGTTAACAGGGCAACTTCGTCAGCGTAGGGCGGATTGTCCCAGATCTAGAAGTATATCGTTTAAGAATCAGCGGGAGAATCCCTCTTTTAGCAGTGCTCCAGGTGCGTTGCTGTTTATGGGGATCCCGCCAAACTGAAGTTTACTATGAGTATGAGATCTATAAGCTCGAGAAGTGACCTTTCTAGATCCAACCTCCTTAAGGGTGCCGCTATCGCCTCGAGTCTGACGTTGTTGAAAGCACCTTCAATATCGTCAAAAGCTACGAGGGTTAATTCCTTGTAGATGATTGATCTTTATATCTTGTCGATCAGCACATAAAACGCAGTTTCAACCGACTTATTCTTACTATACGAACTCAGAACACGAACATTTTTGATTTTTACGATTGCACTGATTTGCTTATACGTTCAAACATAATTGCTCACTCATTTTAGAGCAATGAGCAAGTTTGAGTAAGTCATAAGCTCTTATGAGCGAGTACTTCCGTACCCGACTTGCAAACTTGCACAAAATTTATAAGGTGCCTGCATTATATCCAACAGAAGGCGCTCAGTCATTAACACCTCCCTTCATTAACATCGTCAATTGAATGAATAATGGACTAGGATCAAGACAGAATTTTCCTATCATAAGCTTTGCATCAATTATATTCATTCTCCTTTTTGTTAGAGGTTTTCCTTAGAGCTTGCAGAGGAGTAAGACTGTGAAATAATAGAAAAATTCAATTATTCACTGGCAACTGACTTCAGAGTTCTCCATCCATTCGGAGACGTCCCACGTCCCTTGGCAGTGAATCGAATTGTGCAGTAAACCTACACTTGATACGATTGCATTAACAAATCATTCAGAAGGAGCGAGTTGCATTCACCCATCCGGCAGAAGTATTCAATTTGAATTCCATAGAAGTGCATTTCCAGACGTCCATAGATTATTTCCTTTCATAGCTTTCGCAGCACCATTCATCACACAATCTTCCATGCCATTAGCTCTACAGATATTTGGGAACTGAATTGAAAAAGTTCAAAATTTGATTTTACTGACATCGATTCTGCCATCCCATTGCCGGTGTTTGTCGGTTATGCAGATCTAATTTTCAAGATAAACTAGAAAAAAGTTTGGAAAATTCCTGACTACGACGGAGTGAGTAGGTTATTTTGTCAACGTTTGCACATTCCACGATCCCTCTTTGTCTTTACTTAGATGGAAATCGAAGGAATCTGCCATGAAATTATATCAGCAGCAAGCACTCGCATTTCAGCCGAATACCTTTAAAAATTCAATTTAAGGGGCGCCAGTAAAGGGGACGTTGAATTGCCTTGGAAAAGATTTTCCGAACCCCAATGCCAACCGCATTTAAGTTCTTCACTTCCATCCTGCAATCCGATGGAGTTCTTGGTAAGTTGGCGACTTCCTAAGAAATGGCGACCACCGTGGCAACCTGAATGGTCCACTAGTGCTGTTGTTGTAGCTGTTTGCTTTTTAGTATTCAAGAGAGCTCTATCTGATTCTTAGTTGTTTACTTCTAACCGTTAAAGGTCTTAACGGTCTTTTCGCAGCTTGGTGCCGTACTGGTACAAATGTTCCCAGTGACTATGGCTATACCGTCCATTCTGACGAGCTCAGCATGTTCCACTCTCACGATGTATTTACAATTCACCACTTAATGCTAAGGAAAAGTAGCAGAAACAGTGTCAGATGTCAGGGACTGTGGCTAAACGCCTTCATTGTTTGGCTCAAGTCACATCTTTATCGCTTCATCTTGCGGCTAAGATGCTATAAACTGGGCGTCTACTGCCTTTCTTGTGGACGCGCAATTGTGACGCCTTAAAGCGCGGTTTTTATGCTGGTCATTTCTAGAAATGCGATACCCATCCCTTGCTGAAATCATTCAGTTAATAGCTCAGGAATGCCGGTACTATGGCCTGATAAATGCTTCTAATGATGTTGATTCAGTGCAACAATTTTGCGGCAGTAGGAAAAACCAGTCACAAATTCTGCTCAAGCCGCATGCCTTCCAGTTGTAAAAGGCTTTCCTCCAAATGGATATAGGTGGCTTGAAGTCGGAGTAAGGCATTATTGCAACAAGTGAATACATTCACTACTCAGGGAAGATTCATTGAAACTGGGCCAGTACAGTGATTAGCTGCAATTTTTGGTTTTTGTTGCAGCCTGGTTGAGTAGGAAAGTACTCGAACATAGTATCCATTCGTACAATGTAAGGCTCTGTGCTCGAAAAGGCGCTTCCATTGGGATATGCAGACACGTTAATGGCCTGTCGCAAATGCTACATTTCCTCTCGACTGTAGATGCTATTCGCAAAAATAGAATGTTTTACTTCTGAGATCTAGTGAAACTGTTGATACACTTTAAAGTAGAAATACAGACGGATTAACCTATTTATGTAATTCAATCACGATGTTCTTTCCACCATGTGGGATTGTTGCTTACAACTTGGGTAATCTTGATTTTATCTGGTACAGTAATTTGCTTCATTGGCTGCAGATATACATATGTAAGTCTTAAAGGCGAACGGATGATTGCGGCGAGTTAAAGTAACGAGCAAAGAGACATTATTTCTGATAGCAGTTTGTTTTTTTGTATGGTATGTTTGAGAATACCAATAAGATTATATGGAATAGTGTTTGAGAGATAGCATAGAATATTTGGTAAGTAGAACGGAAGCACTGAAATTAAAGGTCCTTTTCAGAATATATTACAACCTTCATCTGTTCTGCCTTGGTTAACAGTTTAGCATTACCATAAGTTAAGTATTACCATAAATTTAGACTTGAGGGTTGTTCATTAAATTTCTAACTCGCGGCATCTTACTAATGGTGGATTTTTATTCAATCAGAAAAAGTGCCACCTAACACTCTTGGTAGAACTAAAAACTAGATTGACCATATTGCCGTTTCCAAAAGTTGCAGAATGTATCTGCTTGGCACAAGATTTAAACGTGGCGCTGATATTGGTAGTGATCCATATTAAAATAACTAATATGCTACAATTCAATGTGTGCAGACGCTTCAATTAACGAACATTCGCAGCGTATTAATATACGTATTTTTGGTGAATGGAGTCGCGGTGTAATGACGCAATTTAGGATATTTTTGACCCAATGCGGTGATAAGGCGTCATTCCACCGACGACTCTACTGACCAAAAATGCCAAGGACGAATTTATGCTTCACGAGCTGAAATACAGGGAAGACAGATCACGATCACGATAGATGGAATACCAGCAGGTTCGACAAGTGACTCATCTTTTTCTTTCTATAATCCAGGAATTATAGGAAACGGAGACCCATTCCACACAAGAATTTGTAACAATTGTCGTGGCATCCGTCCTTTGACTGTTGTTTCTTAAGTGATTGAACAGGTCTTGGCAATACGAATAAAGCAAGCAATTGCGCTCCCTTTTAACATCAAATATGCAGAATTTCATAAGGAAGCAATTCGCGAATTTGTTTACGCTGGCACCTTTACTATTCTTCATAGTATTATAATTAATGACATAATGCGTAGCGCTCTAGATAGCCACCTATCGCGAGGGATAGACGGGCTCCTTTTAAATATCTTTCGCACCTGTACTATGCTTACTATTAACGTCTTCTATCCAGGATCTAGCAAGCAGAGTTATGTAACTCAAATGGTCGAAGCGCTGAGCTCAGAAAACCGCAGAGCAGTGCTTAAGATCTTGTCAAAACAAAACTTATAAGCTTGAACTCCAACGGACAGGATGAAATTTATCTTGAAGAGTAGTGAATTGAACAATAGCAGAAAGTGGAGCTGAACAAGCGCACATCACCAAGGCTCGAGTTGCATTTGACACTCTCGCTGAGACAATAACATCATCTCAGACGCACAAAGCTCAAGATCTTAAAATCGAACGTAAGATATATTTTCTCGTATCTCTGTTTAAGATGGTCTGCTAAATAACATAAGCTTGCCAACTAGTGTTTTCGGCGCATGCTGAATGTCTATTGGCCAGGTAGCATTGCTATCGAAGAACTACATAGACTCATACGTCAAGACGGAATAGATATTGCTGCTTGAAGTCGGAAGTGGAAATGGACAGACCACAAAGTACGAAAATAACCAAAACCCTTATTACGTGTACTTGTTGGATTCTGCAAAGAACTCAAGTTGGAACGGTACATAAATCAACCGATTAGACAAGCTTGATTCGTTAGGTTCGGTTCAAGGAATGGTGTTTCAGACATCTTCAACCTGCCTCACTTACAAGCACTAGAAAGGTCCATTGTTTTCAATAAATTCATGAGAATCTGGAATTACCTAAGCTCCTGCTCTATAACCACAATACCTCCCCACGGAATCTCAAAAACATTTTCAGATCTATGGCCGGCGGCTTCACAAGTCTTGAAAATAAGAAACTACCCAGCAGCCTGCCTCTTCTTGCCACCAGAGCACATATAGAACTGATTAGATTTCCTCCGGATCCCGTAGATACGCGTAGATACTAGCAGAGTCGCTTGGTGAATCGCAGCTATTTCCGCCTGAAAGACCAGTCTGTATTCTATATGATCCGTGTTAGTACCATTAGCTGGAGTATGAGTAGATAGAGATCTCTTATGTTTCCTCCACTTTATTCATGTCCCATTCCTCTCTATCAGGCAACCTAGTATAAAAACTCAATCCATTGTTCGAGGTTCATTTTTCCAGCTTTTAGAGCGAGCGCATATTCCAATCTCTCACTCTTCAATCGCTATTTTCTCGGCCATTATTCTAACGAAATTGCTAGACTGTTTAGTTGCAGGCATATCGACATAACCGCAACAGAAGAGTGTCAAATCGCTCCCACCCCTTTGACGTCAAACTTAAATGAACCGTTTACAAGGTTATGTTTTTCCCTCCTCTTATGAGCTTAAAACTTTTAAACGTCCCATTTCGTTCCTTTAATTCCGTGCCCTGTCAAAAGCATTATAGTGCACCACTTAAGCTTTCATTATATCATAAAAAATTAAATAATGACAAAATATATAGACGGATACCTAATACATATTAAATTAAAAGTGTCAAAAAACAACTATTTTATTTTATATAGCTTTTACATAATCGTTTATGAAAGGAGTGGGGGTGAGTTCTTTTACAAAATTTAACTAAGAATTTCCATGAAATCTTATATTCAAAATGTTCGTTTATTCAAACTTTTTAGAAGGTAATAGGAGCTTTAGGCGGATGAAGAGACGTCTAGTCAAAAACTCGTCTATTTAAGCCAAACAAAGAAGCTCTGTGTAATAAGTTTTCCCCAGCATAAATCTTTGGCTTAAACACATAATACCGCAGTAATTTAGTTTCGAGTAAAAACAAAATCTCCTCAGCTAGACATTATGAGCGAAGGCCTTGCTGGAAAACTTATCTGCATAAAAGTCAACTTAAAGTAGAGAAGCATTACTGAAAACTCTTCTATGCAAAGAAAAATACCACCAATTTTATGAAGTTGGCTTTGATGTACTTCTGAATGGCAGCTAAGTTTACAAACCAAAAGAAAACGATTGAAATTCTTTTTAGGATTCCCGAGATTATCCGTTTTTGTTTACGGAACACAAGCACGTAAGAATAACGCTCTAATCCTATAAAGCTTGTTAGCGTGTTTGCAAGTCGCGTCCTAAATAGGACCAGTCGATTATAAGACGAAGACCCAATTAAACGTTAACAATTTATCCAGTCTAGTTATCCCAAGCCAATACTTTATCAAGACTTTGCCAAACCCCAAGTCATCACTTATGAATTCGGGGAGTGTTTGAAGTGATTGATAATAATTGCCTCCTCACGGTATAGATAGTCTACGGCAAGAACACCATAGGTAATTCACAGTTATTTTGTGTACAGAATACATTAACACTTTCTGAGTAAAGGTCGAGAAAACATCTTTGATGATATTTAAGCGTCATTAGAACGGCGTGAGATCGATACCTGTGAGTGGTTTGCGGTCTAATCAGGTAATAGGTTCTTTCATTTTGAAAGGGGACACGGAAAGCAGATGCAATTGCCATAGACTCTCCGTTTAATTTAATGGTGCACTTACCTGAAAAAGTAGGTTGCTAGCGATGTTTACGAATGAGAGCACTGAAAGAACTTTGCTGAAAGAAAGAATTTCACTATTACAGACAGGGACTTAATTAGAAATGTCAAGGTGGGAATGTGACCAACTAATGAAACGGCGAAAGTTTACGGTCCGTTTGTGGAAACTCGGTCCTGTTTCATGCAAAAGCTGTTAATACTTGGTTCGTTGTGATTCGATTACGTAATTCTATCAAGTGTTAACTTACACGTGAGTGTCTCTATAGGTTTCGCACTGGAATTCGTACGAGTTCGCTTCCAAATTAGAAGTCACTTTGTTCCGGGGACCCTAATTCTATTAGATAGGGCGCTGAAAGTGACTTTAACTCTGCCAATTTAGCCAGAAAGTGGTTGCGATAAGTCTTTGTCTAATGAAAGATAATTGAATCAATGGAAGGAAGTGATTGTCTTCGTGAATAAAATTAAGACGAAGATGCCTTTGTCGAATGTGACAGACAATTTAGTTGCCCCTCTCGTTCACTGGGCGTAGAATTCCTTTTATCCACATTTTCCATAATTTATTAGTTTACCCTAAATTAGGTCTCACGCTTTTAACTAGTAGTTTGTGTTTTGGGTACTTTGAACAAGTACTTTGTGGTGCGCTATTCTAAGCGAAGTTTATTTGATTGATTGCAATCAACTCCTACTCAACGCACCGCTAATAGACCTAATGATTCAGAAGGACAATCAGTATTCAAGTCAAGGTCACTGCACACTCAAACAAAAATTGTTAAACTTGGCTTCGAAAAAAAAGTTAAGCTATAACAATACAATCGTCTTTCCGGTGGAAGAGATGCCCTAAACAAGGGCTTAACAGGTTCTTTGTGGACGAGATAACAAGATTATAATTATAATACCAAATAAATTCGGAAGAACCAACAAAGGCCTTCCAACTCTCAAAAAGATAAATCCCTAGAAACAGCTGAAAAAAAATTTTTATTTCACCTAAGAGCAATTGTCACAATTTTGTCATGGTACGTCAGGGATAAGGGCACCAACACAATAATAAAAAAATTCTGACAATTGGACTTTTATAGCCCTGCAAATTCAATAATTCCGGGCATTTACTTACTTGCATTGCGAAAGATATCTTGTGCCTTAATAAAAACTGGAAAAGAATTTTGGTGAAAAATTGTAACATGTTTTTTCATTTAAAAAGAAAAAGTTAGCGTCATTTCGACACTCCTTTCGGTCGCACTACGAGACCTGCCGTGGCCTCGGCCTAACTATGGTATGCATATATCGTATGTGTAGAGCCGTGAATATGTTTTCGACCTAACCCTTACTAAAGATTCGCTGGAACGATCTCTGTTCTCTGTGCACCCCTGATTGTTATGTGTGTGTCTAGTCTAGTTTTGATTATTTATATTTTTGCATGTAAGTGTGGGAGCCTCATTCACCAGCAATTCTCGCATGAGAAACCAAGATAGTATATCTTACACCACCGAAATTTTTGGGAGGATGTGGTTCTTCTCTTGAAACTGTCTTGTGTTATTTATTTTATTGGTCAACAAGTTGTGATGTCTGTCGGAAAACTTTATTATTTCTCTTCAAAAAAAAAAAAAAACAATGATAAGTGTAAGCCTACGACCTACGGACTTATTGCTAATCTTTGATTATCTGCAAAATTCTCTACTTTCACTGCAAGCCTTTCTTGCAGCCTTTTCAGCAGGGCTTCATAAGGGGTACATCAACCCCTATATCTCTTCTATGGAAGGTGGTTAGCAAGTCGACCGCATTTTTACTGACTTTAGCAAAGCACCCGACACAATAAATAATCGAATGCTTCTTCTAAAACTCTCCCTCCTAGGGTTTCCTCCAGTGTTCGTAAATTGGATTCATTTGTACTTATCCGATCACACTCAGCGCGTTTATTTTCGTGGAGCACTGTGCAATTTTATTATCAAAACTTCCAAGGTACCACAGGGCTCCCACCTTAGGCCATTGTTATTTATCATGTGCAGCAGAGAGGGGGGAGAAGAACTTCAACCGATTCGATGACAACGATTGGATGCGAAACTATCATTTAAAGAGGGTAGTTTAACGCACAAGGTTAAAGTTAGTAGTATCTTCGAAGATGGTTTTTCTCTAATAGCTGTTATCTCTTGCGCGTCACGGAACGGGGAAGTACTTAACCCGATTCGATGACAATGATTCGAAGTGAACCTACAATTGAAAGTGGATTCCAAGCTCTGCCAGCCCAATGGTATGCTAGGGTATGTTGGCCGCAGAAAACAACTTTCGATCGCCGTCGGTGGGTTTCAAACCTGAGATCCTCATCATGGATAGCCAACACGCTATCACTAACTCCACTGAAGAATTTTTTTAATCCATAGGTACCCCTTTATACTCTATTAGGTGGAACATTGTCGATTTGCAGTTGTAACGTGTAGTCCTATCAATCTCTCTTAATTTCACTGATGTGAGCTGAATAAAACTGTATATCCCGAGTTTTAACACGTTGATGATAAATTCAGCGCAAAATTTGATGTCGTTCCTAAAGAACGAAACCGAGAAGTACAAGCCTCTAATAAAACTATTCAACCTGCTGCTTGTTTATAAAATTAACGGTAAACTTGAATAATTACAATTATGTTATGAAATAATAAACTATTTATCTTCAGAGCATCGCACTGAACCGATGGCGCAATTGCACGACAATTTTAAAGACGTCTGGCTTGTATGTGGATGGACGAAAGAGTTGAAGCCTTCTAGGATACCGCGATTCTAATCTGAACATTCCCAGGTCTTATTTACACCTCCAAGTGGTAGCAACCGAGCAATACATCCTAGAACGTAGCCAAGCAACTAATGCGAGAGGAGACAATCTCTTGAACCCCTGAAGTTGGCTATCTCCGTGGTGCACGCACTAGTAGAAGATGCCGATCTGCCTTCCGTACGGTTAGCTGCGGTTAATCCGAAGGAGGTTACTTGTCCTCGATCTGGACTGAAGCGTATTGACCCGGAACTCTTCAATGCCGTGGACAGAGAAGGGGTTGAAGTCATGATTAACGCATGGACCAAGAAGGAACACTGGACAAGGTGGAAAAATATGGATTCCTGCAGATGGGCTAAGATTTTAGCATTGACCCTGGAGACCTAGTTTAGCGGCGATAGTAGTGCGACAACTGGATAACTCAGTTGCCCCCGGGAAGAGAGACAGAGAGGGGACGAAAAGGAACTTGCTTCTAAGTGGTATAGTTTAGTTAATCCCCGGAGAGGTGTTTTAGTGAGTAAGAATCTCACACTGCCGGAGGGCACGGGCTGTCCGGTGTCTTCGGGAATATTTTCACCACTCCCGCTAAAAAAACAACAAAAACCATACAAGATTACACTTGTACCTTCCCGTCATTGGCATTTGTCTCGGAAAGAGTTTGCCGTAGTTATACATTATATTGATCCACATATTTTCCAATAATTATTACTAAAAAATATTGTCAAAGAAGTATAAAAATGTAAATCGCAAAAAAATATGTTATGTGGGGTATTTATTACAAGAAAGGGTTAGAAGTAAGGATTAAAAAATATTTTCCAATTTATTTTGTCAGAAACATTGAAATTATATGAAAAAATCATGGTTTGTAAATGTTCAACTAAAGAATGCAGAAAAACTTTAGCGATTATCATACGTTGCACAGTTTTTGAAAAGCTCACATCGAAAACTTAATTTTTTATTACAAATTATGATTCTTGAGAAAATAACAAAAACTCAAAACGCATGAGTGCACCAAAAATTTTCGTACTTAATCGAGTGATTATGATACGTAAGAAATTTATATTATACCTTAAGTTAATTGATAGGTATAGTCGTTTTTCGGGAAGGGTATAGAATGATTGACGCACGAGTCAAAATTGCACTTGACAATATTTGAGACGCTGCGACGCATGACCGAAAACAATCTTCATAACTTCCTTATTTCGTTATATTTAGGAATTAAACTTGGCTTTTAATATTATTAAAACACAAACTGAACAAATGTTTATCTTTCCGCAGAGACTCAAAGTAATTCTTCTAATATATTTCACGAGAAAGCTACCGTAAGGACACGAAATTAATTTACATACTCTGGCAATAGGGACCGTACACGTAAAGGATCCTTACTTGAAAGAAAGCACAAAGTAAACACGCACAGGAAGGTGAAAGGTCTTTAGAAAGTTTCATCTTTAATGCTCCTTTAATAATTGCCGTAATAAGTATGCAAAAACTTTAAGGAGAGAAAGTAAACGTCTTACGAAACGCTTTCATTAAGAAGCACGAGAGGTTCATCCATTAAAATCTCTTGACAGAATCTCTCGACAAAGGGAACATTTTTATTACACTTTGAAAGTACTTTGTGGTCGTACTCGAATTAATTTCAGATTTTCTAGGCACCACCGGTTGGGTTTGGCAGCGCATTGTTCCTTAATGTGACGAAAATCGCTCGTGACAATCAATCAGCTATAAGGCGCGTTACATAAATTATACCTGTAGCTACAAAGGTATTCAGATATTGAAATGAATTTAATTCATTGATTGCTACTTTTGAATGCAATTAGCTGTCGAACTAGTCAGTTAGCTTGCAATTTTCTCTAGGCGCTCAGATTTCACTTTACCTGTATGTTCAAGGTCTTTGTCCGTAACTCGTAATGTGAACTGATTTTTGTGCACATATGCGAAAGGTTGACGGCACCTGTACTGATTCAATTGTAATTAAAAAACGATTTTCAAGTTACTCAAGAATGCGGAGGCAAACTTCTGAGAAATTTAAAACGCGATGACGACGCTTGATAATTGGTGAAATCTACCAGGCATAGACGGTTTGGATCGTTCATGGTTCTGATAAGATTCAAATGAAGCGTCAAAGAAAGTCAATAAAAACCGTATAAAATCCAAACATTGCGTCCATTCAAAGCACTCAATGTAAGACCAACGTATACCTTACGAATCACGTGCTTCCAAACTGTACATTACCATGCTCGACTAAACACCACATTACAGTAGATGGCAATTGAAAACATGCTGGCATGAGTGGATTAAATTCGCGGAAACAGCAAAAAGTATCAACAATTGATGGAGTCAATGTAAGACCACTGACCACTTAATAATTCTGAGTTCGTTGCGTTGGATTTGGCACGACACCATCAACATAGTAATATGTTGCGCTGATTTGGGACGGCTACCGGAGAACGGAAATTATGTGCTTCTTCACAGCTAAAATCGTCTGGGTGTAAAGGTAAACTGTCGGAAAATCTCAGTGATTTGACGGTGAAACCAAGGTTAACAGTTATTACTTGACCTACTTAGCCAAATTTGACAGGTGTCATAGAGGTAGGTAAGTAGGCAAGGTGCTATGAATGAAACTTTTTTTTCTCTGCGAAATCAATTACCATTGTTTTTAGCGTGGAAAAATTCGGTGTCATGTTTTTGGCGACTTCTTCAGAAGAGTTTCCGCGTCATCTTAATAGCAGAAGTTGTTCTCTTGGAATTTTTAGAATTTGTAAAAATCAAACATTGTCAGTACCTAATTTTTCCGTGGGAAAATCCAGTTAACCTTCAGCGCTAGAATTGAGGTCAACATAGCAAAAAAGTTCAAATTGTAGTTAATCTTTCAAAGGTGTTATTGGGTTGATCTCAGTTCTAGCATAAATAAGGCTAAAAAAACGACTTGAATCCAGTTCTGCTCTTCTGTTGAAAGCAGAAAGAAATTAACTCTGCGGGGATATTGTTGAAAAAGCTTGCTTTCAGAAACATATCTACATATTCTGTGTAACAGTTTAACATCTTCTATTTTACTCCTATTAACAGAGCAGGCCATTCAGGCGAAACGAGTATGGTCGTTTTCTTCGGTCAACATTCGGTTAATAATTTTTCTACTTTCGCAAATAATAAGTTATCATTTCAAAAAAAGTTGGAGGTAAATAAGAGCTGATTTCACAGATTCCTTTGAGGGTAGATGTAGTAGTTCTTCTTAAGATTATCTTGTTAAGTTAAACCGTAAAAAACTAGCTTTACTGTCTAGATTTACTCCTCACAGATCCGCTCAGGTTGGTATGAAAATCAGGTCTCTCAATCCTGGTTACTGGTTGTATTAATACATTGACGTAAAATGACGAACTCCCAAGACCTAGCTAGCTTTAGTTATACCTCAGGAAAGTTCTAAAGAGTCGATCAAAGTCGCAGCATGCTTCCGCGTAGACAGCAACTAGTGACTGGTTAATTTAAGAAATTGGTTAGTTAGGTTGTTGTTGCTGAGGACAGCAATTCTACTCGCAGGCCAATGAGGTTCATTGTGAAGGTCTTTTAATTAAAAACCAATATGTTTGGACCTAAAACCACCCAGATTCCTGTAAAAATATATTGATATACACTAGTGCTTTCTCCCCTAAGTCGTCCATGTTACAGAAGAACCCAGACAGGCAAGTCGTCATTCTTGTAGAGCTTGACGTTCGCAGAGCAGATGCGCTATGCATTCGATTTCTTCTTCACCTCTACAGCTTCTAGAGAATTCCTTCGATGGCACGCCGATCCTAGCAGCCATAGCTCCAATTGGGCAATGACCTGTAAGAATATCGACGAGTGTTCGAATGCGTCTTCTGTTGAAGGATAGGAGGTTTGAAGTTCTTTTAAAGTTTATTTTCGGCCATAAAATACGTGCTGTCAGATGATAAGTAATAGTTCGACGCTTTTAGTGCTGCTGGCTGTCCATGCAAATGGTGATCTTAGTCGCTGACATCTGGTTAGGTATAGACACCTGTATTCCCAGGCGAAAGTGGCAATGTATAGGCCACACACTAAGAAAAGAGCCAAACAATATCACACAGCAGGCTCTAGATTGGAGTCCTCACGGAATCCAAGGAACACATCGAATTGAAGGACCGCGTAACACATGGAGAAGATCCGTCGAGAGGGAAGGTACCCAGATCAACAAATCATGGCCACAGTTGCAGGCGTTGGCGCTGTCTTTAGAATTTATATTGAAATCTTGCCCTTTTTACATTCATATGTACCTATGCACCTGTGAATTATGGTATCTTGAAAGCCAACATCGATCCCGTTTAAACATGCTAGTGGGAATGACCATCGCTATTGGAAAGGATACTGCTGACAAGCACATATTAGTATTATCTGGAGCAGAATAGTTTCGAACTCCCACTCTCGAAATTGTTTCCGCAACACCTGTGGGGCATGGAACGGAGTGAAAACTTCATCTAAATCTATGATAAAAATTGCATGGGAACTTTCAGTATAAGGTGACCTTTTAGAGTAATCTACTGCCAGCAGCAAATAACAATTAGGTGCCGCCGGCGGGGCTCGAACCTGCGACTGCGTGTGGAAATGCAGTCCGTTAACCCTTACTATACCGACTGCTTCTCAGTTTTGCGCAACAAAAGCAGTATTTACACTTAAATATTATTTGCCAATGAATTAGTTATAGTTCTCCTCCCCATGATTCGTATTAGGAATCCGTCCACTATTCTCACAGTTACTTTCTTTACAAGCGAACGAGTACTTTTCGCTCGCACTGTACGTGCAAATTTCAATTAATGATCTTTTTTAAAACATTACGAAACCGCAATGAAAAAGTGTGAACCTCGATCACGATCTTCTCTGGAGACCAGGAAGAATCTGCAAAATTCAATTTCCTGTTTGACAAAATAGCGAGGAAATCAATAATACACCTGATTGCTTGCTTTGTATAGTTTCTTTGGTTTTATCTATCGACTTTATACTTTCATTTTTTCTGATTCGTTATTCACGAATTCTTTCATCAATCTTTTGTCAACTCAAACGTATCTGGAGCATTACAATTGAAAAGAAAATGTTCCACGATCCGTAAATCACCTGTGGTTAATAACTAAAACAAATGTGTGGTTTTTTTTTCCAGAAACTGTCACAAATTTTACCCGCCACTTAATGTTTAAGAGTGCGTGAAATTAATTGAAGGTAAAACTGTTATATGATCTGCAAGGTGAAGATGTCTACAGTAAATCTTACAGTGAAATAGGAAATACTTTTGTCTATGTTCAAATTTCATAATTTCAAGGTATGCAAAATGCTCTAATACGGAGAATGATTAGGAATGGAAAACGTCATTCAGACCTCACATTTTAAGGAGGTTTCACAATTACTTTTCTTTACAAGTTACGCTTAAGAATGAAAATGTTATGCGCAATTTAAAACCAGCTGAGTTTCTTATCCATTTTGCACAAAAACTACCGAACAAACTTTGAATCCAAAATTATTTTAGGTTTTTATAGAATCGCGCACCGCCTTTTTCTTTATATATTACCGAAAATACTAAAACTAATATTTTCAGTAATTGTACATCAGCATAATCATGAAATATGGTCATAATCCAAACATATTTTTTCATTTTCGAAAAATACTAAATTTAAATTATAAAGTCCCAAAACATTTTTTGTTGCACTTTTCAAAACCTGCCCAATCTATTGAAAAGGACAAGTTAACATTGTTTTTAACCGACTTCCCAAAAACAAAGAGGTTCTAAGTTCGACGCGTATTTTTTTGGATTAACTTTCATTGGAAGGAGCTTAAAAAAAACTCTTTACTTCTGTTTTTGAATCATCAATTGACATCTATATTGCAAATTTTATGTCTGCAGGTATAAAAATGAGAGAAATAAGGAGAGGGGGTTGGATCTGTGTCGGAGACTGATGGCCACTTGGGGGTGCAGGTGGGTCGAGAGACTCTTTTGGAGGGACCTTTGGTTCAATCTGCCTTGGCTGAACAGTTTGAAGAACAACCACAGCAACAGAATGGCGCAGAGTAGCGTGGATTGACTAAACCAGTTGCATTAAAAAAACGCGGTGAACTTGGAATCTACTACCAAAACGTGAGAGACTTACGTACCCAAGGCACATAAACTTTAGGTATAATTCTATGATAAATTCTGAATTTGACGCCGTTAGTTTAACGAAAATTTGGTTGAACAAAGGTATTTTTGTCAATGAGCTCTTCGATACTGGCGTCCTAGTGTTTCGAATTAAGGATGACCTATGAATACGTGGTGATGGAGTGTTGTATGCCGTTAAAAATTACATCAGTTGTGAGTATATGTATGTGCCTATCTGACGGAGATTCTTTGTGTTAAGCTGTCGCTTCCTTCTAAATTGATCAACTTGGTGGTAGTTTATATTCCACCAAATATTGAGATTTTAACCTTCCCCATATATCATGTAGGGCTAGTGATAGCTAGGAGTGCCAAGACGAGAGTAATTGTATCCTCATCAGGTGCGATATGGATTTATTAGAAGAGGATCTCCATCGTCCATCACTTTTCTTATTGTATTCTTGGTAATCACCAAGTTAAATTACGAACAAACCATAAAGCGTAAAGTATTTACTGGCCAAAATAGTGGTAAAACCTTCTGTTCTTTTGTTAACACTGTACTTTAAAACTATACCACCACGTCGCAATTAGTGTTGGACAAATAGTATAGCCTTACAAGTATTTTGCACATCGAGCCATCAAGCAGTCATGGTTAAACCAAGAGGTAGGTTTAAGATTTTTGAAACTCGGGGAATCTAAACTGCGCTTTTCGAATCATATAATGTTGGTGATAAATTTCGTGTATCAATAAATATGACTGACAGAAAAGTAATTTGAACGATTTAACTCAGAAAGTTATTAAAATCCAATCATATCTTCGTAGGGGTTAATTTTTTCCACGTCTGGGAATATTGTCAAAACTTACCTTACGCATTATACAGGAAGGAAGAAGAAAACTTCGCCTTAGAAAGTTCACGCGGTATCAATTTCTTTTAATTTGGAAAGCTTTTCTAAATAAATACTGAGTGCTAAAATTAAGCGATAACTAAAATTTGCTAAATTTAATGTTTGCTTTAAATTAAAATGGTCGCACGCAAATAAATAAAAAATATAATATATAATAAATAAATAGTTTTAAAGGCTTTTGTTAATAATAATTAATTTAAAAAAAATTAAGGTAATAAATACCTTGCAGATCCCACAATGCCTTTCATTCTTTACGCATCAAGCAATTTCGTTAGGTTCAACTGCTTAGTGATCTCTTTTAATTTAAAGGAGGTAATAGATATACTGCCAGTCCGGATGCTACATACTGTCCTTAGAATAGAATTTTGTGGTAATAGAGTTTAGTAGAGATTATTTACATACTTTTATAGCAACCCAACGTTCAATATATCAATTTACTGTCACGAAAAACCACAGTAAATATTTCCGGAGTCGATAATAATGTCGAGATATGCAAGAGCGTATATAGACACAAATCAATTTAACTACTTGACATGTACTACTTCGTGTAACCACACAGCTTTCTAATAAATTTGCAACTTACTCGTAATAGAAGGATTTCCTACAAGACCCAATTAAGTGCAGATAAATATTCAACTAATCATAGCCGTAATAAGGAGAAGACGAATCAATTCTGACGGTCCAATCGTAGATGCAGAGGTCACGTGCACTTGTTTGATAGACATAATGGGATAAACGTGGAATTTATTCATATTCATATGGAAATGTCCCGACATAAGTGCACTACTAAATCGAAATCGGATGTCAGAAGCATCCCTTCAAAATGTCAGTCGGGGTTAGTTTATTGTTCTCATATAAAATCTACACCGACTGATATAATGGACGAGCATGGGATCGGAGCCAACCCACATCAAAATCAACAAAATACGAGTATCATCCCCACGTACCACATACCAGGAGAAGTGACTTCGTTATGAAATCCTTGAAGGTGTCTAATAGAAACATTGAATAGGGTGAGGAATTGAAGTGCCCTGTACACAAAATTTAATAGAAACCCCCGAGGAGTGTGGCACACATAAAACGTGCCCGGTGATTGCACGACACAAAAATGAAAAGATAAACCTGAGCCTGCAAGAACCCCTTTCGAAATTTATTGGTTCCTGCGCAAGTCTAAGGTGCTATCTTGTGTCACACCATAAATTTTTTATGTGGACAGTAACAGTTTTGTGGTAGACCTAATTTACGTTGGGTTCGCTTTTCGTGCGACAAGTGACACAGGAACGGGATTATACGAAATGATAGAGGGTTACTCCAAGTGAGGACACTATAATTGATTGCCACATACCCAAAGACTGCACAATGTCCCCTTGTAAGTGTACTTTTACCTGAGTATTTTGGTCGTACTTTGTACTGCAGGTGAATACAGGTGCTTTATTGCTCTATATAACTTTGCCGGACACTCTGAATGAGTTTCTCTCATCCGATTCGGATCATTGAACCCAACAGGTGATGAAGCGTGATCATTTATTTTCACGTCAAAATGTTTTTCTATTGTTCACAGTGAAATGCGACTAGAGAGTTAATTCATCTCAGTTTGTTCTGGCGTTATGAAATTTTAACAGGTAAGTGATAATGTACAGATAAATCAGACAACTGTTGTTGAAATTTCTCTGGAATATTGTTTGCGGCATGATTTCTCTTTGCTGGTGCTCCGTTTGTTTGTTAACGATGAAAAGTGGTTGAACTTTAAATTATATTTGTAGCATTTGTGTTGATTTTATTGCCAGATATTTTACGGTACATGACTGCATAAACAACATGTGTAACACTAATTGCAAATTTCAAATTCAGGTGTAATAATGATTAATATTTTGTTGGAGATTTTATCAAATTTAAATTGATTTTACGTAATAACCGCAACCGCTAGTGTTGATACTTGTAATGTGGAACTACTTCGATTGTGGAAAAGAATTTGAGCAGGATGGCGAATGAGATAGAGAGAGCGAGCGAGAGAGCGAGCGAGAAGATGAGAACGTAGGAGATGAGATTCTGTGGATAAAGCTTATGACTTCAAACAATTTTGTAATTCAAATGAATTTAATTTTACATTTTAAAATTTTAAAAAGGAAGAGCTGTAAAAAACCTAACTACATACATTGAGACTACAGTACAATCTACATAAGTACCTGGACTTGAGCAGTCCTCACTATCCATACTTGTATTTGATTGTTAAAGATGGTTTTGATTGCATGTTTCACAATTTGGTAAGTATATAGACGTTAACTGATGATCCAAAAATAAAAATAAAGAGATTTTTGAAGTTAACCCAAAAAAATAATTAATATTTTGGGACCTTGTAATTTTAACACTTCAGTCACGAGGTGTTCGCCTTCAAAGAAGTCAACAACTCTAATTATTAACGATCACCGATACGGCTTCCAAAAACCTACTAACTGGTTTTAAGGATAGGGAGAAAGTAAATGACAATATACCCCAGAGTTCAGTTCTTTTACCAAAATTGGACTCCAGGACAGGATTTCGCGTACTCTTTTGATTATCTCATGAATTCTAAACAACGTTTCTACAATCCTCGCTTGGGGTAAAGCGAATTAGTGTTATGTGTAACCAGGCCCGTGCGCACCCCCCCCCCCCCCCCCCCAAGAAACTTCTTGATTAGGAAAAATTTTACTGAAATACTAAAAACATAACCAAAAATGTATATGAAATTAGATAACGATAAATCTGAGACTTCAAAAATATCAAGAAAAATATCGCGAATGAGGCGCAAGTTCGGTTTTTTACGTCACTTATGTCCAGCTGTTCGCATATATTGCAATTCCTTTTCATTCCCATTGTACGCAATAGGAAATAGGAAATTCTTTCTCGATTCTTCGTTACAACGTAGATTCAAGGTACAGTGTTTTAAAGTAAAGACGTTTTTTTAAAGTATTGAGCTTCTAATGCGTCAATGGCGTCAGTATCTTTGTTTAAGATCATGTGAGTGTGCAGTTGTTATTCTGTTACAAGAAATGTTTTGTGACACAAATAAACACAAAAAAAAATTAAATACTTACGGCTGGCGTGTTAAGTGGTGAAGCCGCCGTAATTGTTAGTACCTCCGGGTTTATATCTACTGTAGGCCGTGGACACTTATATTTCTTACAAAATGTTTAAAAAAAATTCTCTCTAGGCCAATTTATAATTTACGGTGGATTACGAAGACGGATCTTGCTCTATAATCTTCAATGGCCTTTAAGGGTAATCTGTGTAAGTCTGTTGTTGGATACCTGTCGCCGCCGGTGGGGTTCGAATCTGGGACAGTCATGATGGAAGGCCGATACGTTATCACTAACTTCACCGCCGACTTATAAAAAAATTATACACAAAACACTGAAAAAACTTGAATTCTAACAATAAGGCCTTTCAAGCGATACTCCATTTGCCTGATTTAAAATGAAACGTTAATGCTCCACATTTTGAACTCCAAAATGGATCCTGCCGAAAGATGTTGAGGCATCCAGTCCTGCAGTATCTGCGCATCAACAAACTAAAGCGCAAGTTTTAAGTTTTTAATCTAAATAGCTCAGAAGATAGGGACTTTTAACGGACTGAACCAGGACCGTAGAGACAAAATTTGGGCCCGGGGGGTACCACATACGGGCCCCGCGAAAAGAAGTTGGGATCCAGGATTAAGCGTTTACGGGCCCATATACAATCGAATGAGTGACTTTCATTTTAAAATTTGTCTAGTATATGTTATTACACTTTTTCGACCGTGAAACATTTTTTTTTATATATAATTAAAATGGAAAAATGTTTCTGTTGATGACTTAAATGACGGGGCCCCTTTTGAAAGCCCGGGCCCGGGGGTGTTACCCCCCTCGCCCCTCACCCATCGGCGGACAATGAGATATATTACACAGTTTCAGTAACTTGGTTCGGTTTTAAGCTCTTCAGGCACCCTGCCTTTGAAGGTACTTGAATGCACAAGGAATTATGTACCGCTCAAGTACAAGTACAAGTGCCGGTACTGACTTAAGGTTTTTTAATAACCAATAGCTAGTACGGCTACTTTAATTTAAGATTTCGCAGCTACGGCCAAAAGCAATATTTCCCAAAGCAACTATTTCCTAGCACCGCTAACATACGTATGTGGGCACACTTGGTTCCAGTAGAGTTTTCATAAATGGAAAATCTTATTTGGAGGGAAAAACACTTAAGGACGCACTCACCTAATTGAGCAGAATACAGTACAGAATTAAAAAAACTAATTCGCGTTTATAAATTCTAAATAATGTAGGGCCAAGAAGAGATCCTTGTGGTATTCGTCATGTGGGTGTACTTAAAAAATCTTTGTTTTTATCAATTAAAAAGCCTTTCAGTAAGGAAATTAATTAAAAGTTTCGAATCCCGCAGATATCAGTAGTAGGTGCAGTGTTGAAATTTTGACATGTTGATGTTTTGAAATGTTGATCGGAAGTCCAAAATTTGCATAATATCTTTCCAACATTTTTGAAAAAGAAAATAGTAATACACTTAAAGTTCAAACAAATCACTCACAAGCTCTATTAAAAAAGAATTCCTAATTTACTAAAAAGTAGCTGGATATGTGCCTTATTTCCCATTAAAGGATAATTAATAATCTTAATGCAAAAGATAATATTAAAAGCCCTAATGGTAACAGATGTAACACAATTCTCCTCAAAACCGGAATACTTTAATTTGAGTAATTTCCGCAAATTTATACCTGAGTAGTATTTATAGAAAAGTATTTTGAAGAGTTTAATTAGAGCGAAATTAATTTTCTACCACCATGTCTCTAATTTTGTTATCATCCAAAATGCACCGAGGGATAGGTATGCTTTAATCCGGGCTCCAGAATATGCATGGTATTTTTCTACTGAAAATTTTGTGGGGGAGTAGAGCTTATCAGATTTACCGTATTCATGCAACCATGGCAAACATGTAGATAGCTGATGTATCTATTTCCATGCAGATAGAATATTTTTCTGTACTACCAGGATGAACGTACGAGTGTAAACCTTATTGCAACTATACTTAGAAGCAAGTAGATTTGCCTGAAATAAACGACTTGTTCACGTAAGTTATAATATGACATGAACAGCAACAGGATAATTCACTTTCTTGGATAATATATCGTAACAGGATATCAAGAAAAATTTTCCAAATTACTCGTTCAGCTATTTCACTGTTGCATTAGGAGCTCTGGAGTCCTCCATGCTGAGCATATTGGATGCAACAGATAAGTGATAGACGTAAGAAGGATGTCATCTTGGATACTGACTAACAGATGCTGACAAATTGATCTTGTTCTGATAAATTTGAGAAAAATTTCCTCAGAGTGGTGTGCCAAGATTGATTTTAAAGAATTTTTAGACTTTAAGTGAGGAGAATTTAATGGGCACTTAGAAAACCCCTACGAAAGTAAAACGTAAAATTTTGGAAAAATGAAATATTGCGGTACCCCGAATGCTATAAATATTCTGATTGATGAATAAACTTTGAAATAGGTGTCCACTTCAAGCAAACATAATTATCTTGAAGTTTTAGCTTTTAAAGAAAAGATATAAATGTAAGGAACATGTAGGGGTATATATGCCTTGTTTAAGAGGCTAAAAGTGCCAAAAAGTTTTGGTAACTTGAAATGGAAATCAGAGGTAAGCTCTACGTTATTTTTAGCTTTAAATTGCTAAAGCACAAACCCTTGATGGTTACATTATAACTCAAAATACTGGTTTGTCTCTCGATGCTTTGATCTATTGTTTATTTAACTCTAATTTCCACTTACTTGTAATTTGTGATTTCCCACTTGGTGCCCTCAAGTGTGAAATGTCTAATTGCAGACCCATTGCATTCTATTGCTCTCTTTCTGAAATACTTGAAGCCTTTTCGATGCACTATAATTTTTTGCAAACAATTATTGAACGCTTTTCAAAATGGTTTTATTAAATGTTAGTCTACAGTGAAGAATTTAAAATGGTCGAATCTGAAGGACATGTCGACTGTATATAAATCGAATATACCTAAAACGAATAAAACTTATTCATAAGTGGTTAATTTTTTCTTTTCGTTACGACATCTTATTTGTTCTGTCGCACTTCAAATGTATGATTTAAGGGTGCACTCTTCCAAATATAATAAATTACAGAATTGGCGTGTCACAAGGAAGCCACATTGGACCACATTTTTTTTAATCATTTACATCAACGATGATATTTCTGTTTTGACCTATTCGAAAATTCTGTATCATGCCAACGATGATACATCAATTTGTCCTTCATTTTCTAATGAACTTGATTGTGCCGTACTAACTTTTGGCTTTGAGTGCCTTAAGGCTTTATTAATTTTGAATTTTAATTGGCAAGTGCCTTCACATGGCAATCACAACGCATAAAATGTTTAAAGATGGCGAATTATCTAAATTTACTCCATCAACAGAAATTGTTAAAATTGGAGGGGGCGATGACTGCGTTTGAGAGATAAAAAAAAGCATTGAGCAGTTTAATGAATCAAACCTGCGGCTTCGATTGATGTTTTTAGTGTTATCACGTAGTTCAATCACAAAGCAGTTTACAAAACCAAGAGAGGGTAAGGGTTTGCACTTTTGCAAAATCTTTTTTTTTCTTGTCTTTTCTTTCAAGAATATAGTCACAAAATTTGAAGTTGATCAGAGCAAAACTCTCGAAGTTATTGACTAGTGAGTCTCCTCTCCTTTTAAACCGTAGCTCCGACAGTTGCGGGCGGTCAGAAATCTATTAAAACTTTAAGTGCGTTTTTCTCAAAACCACTTTTCAAAAGTCCGTATTCACTACCATTTAAAAACTACATTACCGATTCATTTAAAATTTGGTACACGCTTTCTACATATAAAATACCTCCCCCCAACGTTCAGTTTCAGAAATTTTTTTTACATTACGGGGGTTTTCTACTAACAAAATAGCACACACAAAAAAATGAAAAAAAATCAGAGAACCTTGGGGGGAGGATTTAATGATACTTTGACTAAATTTTAATGGATTTTAATTTCAGATAATTTCCAGCCGAGATACAGTGAACACCGCAAATCGTCTATTTCTAAAGACTTTCTTGGAAAAGCTCCGTCACCGGCTTGTTTGTCGATATCTTCGCATAAAAAAATCTGACAATGTTGTTGAAACTATACTTAATAATGCACAAAAGGTTTAAATTAATTTGCTCAATCCATATTTATAAAAAAAATTCACAAAATTGGCTCTACAAAAGCTTTTGAAATATCCATTGATTTCGGACTCCCCCAGATTATAAAGATAATAATTCTAACGCCCTCTGATGTACTGATCATTGCTGAGAAGACGGTCATTTCAAAATATTTCATCTACGTACTATAAATAAGTGATTCAAGTGATGACTATAATGGAAGATCTTTTAGTTCCTAAATCTATGGAAGGACTGCTAGAGGCTTAGCTAATGAAGAGGAGCAGCACTTAAGTGCTAAGGACGAAATATCATCAAGACTAGCAGACTTCGGCACGTCAAGATTTGCAAGTATATTAAAACCTTCAACCTGGAAAATTGTGTCAAATTTCCCTAGTGGCATTGGTGAGTTAAATTTAGGAGGCTCGCCCTATCGGTTTCCGAACCTTACTTGCCTGTGCAGCCTGGGGGATGGTGGGCAATTTCCAGGGGTTACTTTTTTCCACCCGTATGGTGGATGGTTGGAGTGTTAAATGTCTTGTAATTATTGTATATAAGTTTATCCAGGCATCCTATCTACGAATTACCTTATACTATAGTGGAGTGTGCCTTTCGTAAGTTTGCAGCAAGAAGTCCTGCTTCCTCAAGCTTATACGCAGTATTGACTGTCACACATTTTACCTCAGATGCAGCAAGGTCTCAGGTGCTGCAGCCGGTGCAGCTTTACAAGCGTAGAACGGCCTGGTTAATATGCATGTTGACGGAAGCGTAGGAGAAAATTGTGAAAATATTTCTCCTTAATAGCCCTATAAATAACTTTTTCAATCGTTTTTAGAAGAGGCGAGGTAAGACTAATTGGCCTATAATCATAAAGCACGTACTTATAAATATAACAATAAAAAACGCGAATAAGGTTGACTATATTTTTGAGACCGTAATGCTTCGTTGTTGCTTACTAGTGGATCCAAACCTCAGAAAATAAAACAAAAAACTTGATTCACTATAAATTCACCAATACCCTTCTATGCCTGAAATCACAAAACATAATTACCCAACCGACTCAGACTGATTTGTACGCTTATTGTTATAGACAGATAGCAAAACTTAATTGAGTTCTACTTCACTTGCAAATCAATTTCTAAAGCCATTCCAAGACACTCTGGAATTTTTATCGACACTTTAAATATCACATCTTTTATCCAGCGAAAAGAAAAGCGGAATGATTCGTTGTTTTAGAGAACTGTAAAAAATTCGAAATTGTCCGAAGCATTGAATCAACAAAGAAGGCAACTACCTCTTTGAAACTGTCCAAAGCTTAATGTATCTTCAAGTCGGTAATTACTTTTACCTTCCAGGTCAGTAATGTTTGTGTTTTTTCCAACCAAAGACAATTCATTCACGTAGTTCTTAAATTGCACCAAAAGTCGGTGCACCGATAGGTGCAAAAACATTCAATTTCGAGCAAAAACTCCATTTGCTAATGTCAAAAGCATAAAATCCCTAATTTTTGTACACGAAAGAGGTTAACAAGGTGTACGAAAACTTTCCTTTAGGTGATGACCACAAAAAGGTTTCGAAAGAGCCTCCGAGATTCCAAGAGGAAAAGTTTGAAAGACTTAAAAAGATGTCGAGCAACTGCCGGGCAAACAATTCAATTTGGTACGGATTGTACCTGTGCTCGGAACTTTGGACTTTCAGATGAACGTTTTGGAACTTTTGTCCATCGGCTCTCTATATTTGCTTTAGGCCTTCATTCCGAAATCCATTTGCAAGCGTAGATACTAATCACACTTTTTGCCTACCTTTACATTTTCGATGCTTTTTTTTGCGTGTTAAACTCACAAACTCCAAAGAGAGCTGGGAGTGGTATATGAATCGCGAGTTTGTCACTCTTTGACGGCAATGAAGTTTTCATGGATGCTTAAAATTCACACCAAAACGGTCGAACGATCGGTCAGTAGCGCAAAGTTCTAATATTTGCAGTTTTATCACAATTGTGATGTTTTGAGAAGGAAGTATGAGTCGTGGAGGTGATAGAAAGCACTAGCAGGTGAAACCGCTGTATGTAAATGCGAAATGTACTCGCCGTGGGCATTCTATACTGTTCAGAATCAAACGAGGTCATTCACGGTACAATTTTGCTGAGCCAGGTATTGTGCACTCGAGTAGTATTCAATATTTAGGACATTGACCCATCAGCACTGGTCGGCCTATTCAGAAAAACCCGGCACGTAAGCGATGGTAGCAATTGCGGTCTCCCGATGCATGAAAACCCTAGAGGAGACAATCGTTCACGCAGAGTGCCTGTAATACCTGATAGACCGGCCAGCAATTTTTGGGGTCCTTCTTCCGTTGACTTTGACAAAATTAGACATTTAAGTTCACGCAAATGTCGTTATATTATCGCTCGACCAACTGACGTATGATTATTAAGTCTCATAAGTGCAATTAATCAACAATGACTGCACACTGGTGAGTGGAATTGACTTGCATTTGCATTGACCAGAATATTGCGCTGAGAATCACTAACTCATAAAATGGTATTAATTCTACATTCGATTATCAGATTATTACGGTTTCATGAATATTTCGAAAAACTGGATTAGATCCAATGCAATTATCAGGTTTGCTGTTTGCTCGATGCGATGAGATTCACTTCAACCGATTTGTTTGACACGAAAGGCAGGTATTAGCTCTGAAAGCACAAATCGATTTATTAACGGACTCATTTAAGGCGTAAATTCAATGAATGGAGATTTGGACCAATATTTGTTGAGGTTGGAGTAATTTGATTTCAAAAAGCTAATTAACGAAAGCTTTTTAAGCTATTTAAGATTTTTTATTATCTCTATTGGCTCCCAGTATTCTTGTGCTCATAGTAGGTAATTATGTCATCTACCGTATTCAGGTCTACCTTAAAACTTTACCGATATCGTATCATGTTTCGAATCTCTATTGCTGCCTATGTCTTTTAGAGTATCCAACAAGTTTTGTTCGTACCTGTTGTGGGCATCTTCGGCAAGATTTAGATAACGACGTGCTTGTGGACCCGAAAGCGTCAACATTATCAGTAAAATGTCTTCTTTGTTATAGTGTTTGGTATGGAAAAGTCCGTCCTTGATGACAAGATATCAATCTATTTATGGTCGTTAGCTTTATCAAAATACACTCTCCAAAAGTTATACCTTTACATCATTTTTTTCTTAAAGAATTAATTAACAGTAAACACTGAGAAATGTTAGAAAATATTTAAAAAATTAATAAATATCAATTGCATAAAAGATATTTTAATGCACAGAAAAATAGATTACTTGCTTTTTGGTGTTCTATTACACTGTAATGATTCATGTGGAAATAAAACATATGCCAACAGAAAAATAGCTCTTCAAGTATTTTATATAAACAAAAATATTACAGCATCGACTAAGAAGTAATTCGTTTTACTTCAGTACTTCAAATCCTATGTTAAAAAAAGACGGCTAAGAGCCTATTGTGTACGCACATGATAGTGTTCTTTAGTCTTTTCGTAGTGATTTGAAAAATTTTCAAAAAATACTTTTGACACATCGGTCACATAATAATTACAACGTGAAAAAAGTACATAGAAGATCGGGGAGGTGGAGTAAGACACTCCTAGCACCTTGGGAAGGAATGCCAAAATTAGTGTCTAAGGGTATGATGTCGAGTCGATGTTGATGAATAATAACAGTCCCGATGCCGTTAGATACTCTGAGGCGTTCGGGAGTGAGGAGAGTTACATGGAAAAATAATCGAAAACGACCGATATTAATGTCGAATTCGTAGTTTTCGGGGTCGCTGAGACTCCTGATAGCGTTGAATACTGCAGGGGTAAGACACCCATAGGAACAGGGTGGGAGGGAAGTGCCTATAGAAATAATTGAAAACTACCAATATTAGTTTCATATCCATAGTTTTCGCTGAGTTGAATAATGATACTCTCGAGATACCATCGAGGTAAGACATCCCTAGAGGTAGGGTTGTGAAGAGAGTGACAGTTAAAAATAATCGAAAGCGACTGATATTTGTGTTGAATTCATAGCTTTCGGAGTGGCCGAGATTAATAATTACACTCAAAATGCCATTAGATACTGGGGTGAAAAGACACCCCTAGCAGACCTAGTGGTGGGGTGGCTAGAGAGTGACATGAAAAAAAATATCGAAAACGACGTTTACTTACCTAAAGTCCGAGCAAGGCCGGGTACATGCAGGACGTCGTCGTTGAAAGAAAAGTTACTAATATTTCCACTGCTGTTGTTTATGGTATAAATGAGAAGGTGTTTGGATTTTGTTACTCAATCACACCTCAACGACTAAACGGACTTGTATGAAAGTTGGTGTACAGATATTCTATGTCCTGGATTAGCGTATGCGCTACCTTTTATCCCGGAACAGGCATAGTCCCTTAGAAAGCAACCATTACATAACAAAATTTCTTACAATTAAGATAATTAAATTGGGGCTTAATCGTGTGTAAAATTATTATAACTGACTAAATAAGCAGTAGGTATTTTTTTTATATCGACCTAAGAGACAATGCCAATGAAACGAAATTTCAGCCCACTTTGGCCCTAATGTGTGGGACGGTCGGACTCTTAGATTGCAATCTGTGGACTCGTGGTACACGGCTTATTGTGATTATTTGCATATATATACTTCTGCATACTCAGTGACGCGACTCTTTTCGTATGTAAAAAAAATATGAGTAGAGTAGATATATCACATAAACTGAGCCGTGAGTCACGAGTTAAAAGTTAGGACGTTAAGACCCCCCCCCCCCCCCTATAACGCACCGTAACGTTTCACACGACCCCCTCCCGCCCTAACTGCGTTACGTAATACTTGAACGGCCCCTATGGCACGGCTTTTTAATTTATCCTTTGACTCCATTGATTTGCATGTACAAGAGGCTCTTAAGCGTCTTCATTAAGGTTTAATTTCATACTTTTTTTAAACTACCCCATTTAATTTTTTTATTTTTTGAAAATAATTTTTTGTTTTTTGTAATACTTTCATTTTAAAATATAGTCTACTAAAATAAACTGAAAGGCATGGGCTATGAGAGAGATTGAGAAGTGATAGTGAAAGTTAAGTTCGGTCAGAAAAACTGCCTAGTAAATCATATATTTATCTGCCAATTAAAAATCACGTAAAGTTCCCAAATTAAAACCGAAATTTGTCTGCTTCTTTGTTTTAATTTTGGAACATCACGTAATTTTTTTAATCGGCAAATAAAGACCTTTATGCAAAGCATTACGTAATTTTTCTTCCATTAACCCAGTGCTGTCGTAATTCTTAATCATAGACTGTAGACTGTACTTTCTGCGAAGTCAATTATGTCAGCTGCGTATCTTATGATTTCACTATTTTACTCGTTCATCTTCTATTTCTACTCGTACATCTGATGTGAAAAACTGTACCCACTTAGCGCAATTGCAATCAGTCTGAAAAAGTTAATCAGCAATTAGAATAAATGGTATGAAATGTTGCGAAGAAGTAATGGAAATAGTCCTATAGTATGCACAATAATTGCTCTCAGAAATTTACGTCACCAGTTTGAAATAGTCTTTTGTCGATATAGGAGTTGATTTAAATCTTACTTAAGTAGCAAAAGTCCAAATGAAGCTTAAAGGAATTAACTTTTTTCATACACTTTGGCAAAATTTTAATGGATGCGTAGCTATTTTGTCTGTTTTTAATAAACCCAGTTTATCCAAGCATTTACAATGAATATTTATTGTGTTCGTTCCAAAACAAATACGATCTTTCTTCTAAGGAATAAATTGAAAATTTATTTAATATCTCATAAGATTGCTTCACGTACAAAGGTAAATAAAGAAAAGATATAAAACGACTGATATAAAGCTGTTAAATGAAAGAGTATTCCCCACGCTAAGTTGGGAGTCATCTCAACCCCTCCACTTTTCAATTAATTACAAAGAGCTTAGTCGTTCTTCAGCAAGGCACGACGCCCGTGCCGAGAAACAATTAGTTTAAATTTTTAATTGCAAACCTTTAAAGCCGAAGACGAATGGTTTCACGTAGGGCAGAAGAGTTCCTGTTTCAAGACGCTCAGGCTTACCCGAAGTCACAGTGGGTGGCAGGACGTAGAGCAGAAATTGAAATAACTCGAGAGTCGTTAAGTTCTTAAGTTTGAGGCCATTTTAACTGTTGACTAAGTGCCCGAGTGAGTGTAAGGAATTCCATTAAGAAATCAGTTGACGGGATCAGTTCCAGCCAGTTCAGTCGGGATGATTACTTTAAGGAAGAGAATCACTCTTGCGGCAAGTGCAAATTCTCAAGGAAAGTGAAAAGGAAATTAATCAAAATCGGATGACATATTTTTAATTTATTCGAAGATGACAGACGAATAGATCAAGTCTGAAATGTCAAAAATGCTTTGAAATAGAAGAACAAAGCTGCAATTTCCTTCACAGGAAATAACACAATTTCTTAGCTACTTCAGTTGGACTAAACTCCATGTTGTCGGAGGGTAATGACACAGATTAGCGAAGTTTAAAGCAAAAAAACAAATCAGGAAAAAAAAACTGCCCGATGGAAAGTTACTGAGAGTGAGTTGGAAAAAGAAGTAAAATTAATTATTCTGTCAGGACATCGTTCGTTAAGCTGCCCCGAGGAACGAGCCCACAATTAAAACGCTGCTCCTGCGAGTGAAGTTTTAAGTTGGATGTTAAATTTTTAATGCCAGATTATTTCTGCTTGCGAAAATGAGAGCTAAGGATAAGACAGTCCGTCAAGTAAGTAACGAACGAGCTTTCTACCTTGACCATTATCTTTTATGTAGTGAAGTTGAAATCTCATAAAAATTTCAATTAAGGCAAACCTAGAAATGAAAAGGTTCAAAGAAATTTAAAAAAAAATTATTGATTGGCAACGGCAAGGTTTTTTTATCAAGAGGAATGGGGTATACTTCGCATTCGACATACTTGTCTTCAGACCCTACTTTATGAATCCATAATTCTTCAATTTCATATTTCGTATTTTAAGTGAAGTAGCGTACTCAGCTATTAGATGTGCCACAAGACTAACCTTCCTTAAATAGAGTGCTGTTCCTATTGAAAATAAGCACCTATACCCTCAAATGGTCATACTATATGTTGTTATTGTTAGACTTTCCTTCAAAATGTTCAGTTGAGTTTCATCTGGTGCGGTCCTTCGTTTGCCTGGTTTTGACTTGTCGACCTCTTATGATGATATCCCATTATGATTGTCCTTTCTAAAGTGTCTTTCTTTGAAGAACAATTTTAAAAACTTTTGTAATATTCCAGTTTCAGTTGAAGGTAATTTATTTGAAGTCGTTTACAACAAAGTCTAGTCAATTTAAGTATGTAGAGGAGAGCCATCTTTCACATAATTCACTTCCTTTTTGTCCATAGTACTTTGGTGAGATTAGCGTGATTCTTTAATGCATTCCAGTTGAAACTAGTTTTGTATTCTTTTGAATAGAATGAAATAGGAAACATAGAGGTCTACATATACATACATAACACAACGCAAGTCAATTAGCTTCCCTTTTGAATATTTTAAATTTCGCTAAAATGACGTAAATTTTTTCGATAACTTAACTATTACATTTTTTTAATAATGTTTTTATAAGAAAATAAAACGGAAATAATCGATTTTTGTTCGCCGCCATTTTCTCAACTTTGCAGTAAACAAAGGAATCGTATGTCATTCCATGGCCAAGGGGATCCTGATGGGTTTAATTATTGTTTCAGGTTAACGGTTGGATTTTTTATTAGAAAAAAATGTCTTTGCATACCGTAAATACTTAACAATAACTATAAAAACCGCAGTCGTCTATATTTATTCGATTTCCCACAAAAATAAAAATATGAGCACCTGAAAAATGGTGCTCTAAGGTAGAACAATCGCATCAATATGGTCGTCGAAAGTAAAACGGCTGCTGAGGTAGATTCCCAAGTCCATGGTCTTACTAACTCTATCCAGTATGTACACAACATAGACAGACACTTACTAATATTATTACTAATATTAAGGAGAATACAGTTAATAGAACGCCAACTGTAAATTTCACAGTCACGTACAGCCAAAACAACCTGGAAAATTTTGGCACCGTCAGCATAACAGAGAAATTTGGAATGTGTTAAGAACACAGATATATCATTGATGTAGCTGTTAAATAAAATTGGGCCGAGATAGCTTCCTTAAGGCACACCAGAGGAATTGTAAATATACCTTCATAGGGAACCTCGGAACGACGCACTTCATAATAATGTGTGAACCCAGTCAACAAACAAAGACGGAAAGCACAGGGTGAATATATGCTGTTTGATTCATTCAAATGCTTTACTAAAATCAGTGAAAATACAATCCACTTGCTTACCTGCTTCAATTTCTAATAAGTAAAAGTTAGAGAATTCCAGAAGGTTTTCCTTTCATAAAGCCGTGTTGAAAATTACCAAAAAATTACAATGAAATGAACTAATTCCTCAACAACTTTAGCAATGCAACACAAGTTATCAAAGGATCTATAGTTTGAAATATCACAATGCTTACCCTACTTATGAAGAGGGATAATTAGGGAAGATTTCCAAGATTTTGGGAGGACACCACAAGAAGTAGATAAATAAAATAAATAACAAAGAACAGGAACGAACAAGTGAAGAAGAGCAGCTTTGCAGAAGGGTAGCAGGAACACCATCAGGACCACACGAAAAACTATTAGCCATTTCCAACTAAGGAGGAAACATAGTCAAGTAACTAAAATCCTTAAAGGTGGCTATTATCAAGGAATGAAGTTTTAAAAAGTCGCTAAATAGATTCGCAAACCCCAAGGGGACACAGTTCTCACTACCACCTAGCTTCAATAATGTAAGATAACCATCAGTACAATGGTTAGAGTTAACAAATCTGCAAAATTACTTAGACTCATCGCGTACCGTAGTTCTCATTCTGTGGATATAATTATTTTATGAGTCTTGAATCTCTGAAATAAATCGTTCTCGCAAATCAGAATAGAGGTAAAATCCGCATCTCTCCTTTAAGAGCAGAACCGCTTCCAAGCCTTATTTTTAGTGTTCCTAAGATGCCTTCAGATGCCAGGGCAGACTGAAGAAAGAATTACTTGTTCTAGAGATGGGAACACAATTTAATAGATTGTCATAAAATGCACTTACCACCACATCGATATCCCGTTCTTCAAAAATTTTACACCAATTATAGTTCAATAAAAAATTATTTATTGTGGAAAAATCAGCCTTTTTAAAATTAAAAGTGTAGTTACTTTGAATCAAGGATGCTGCTGACATATCATTGAAGACAGAAGCAATTTGAATAGCAGGATGATGAGACATCTCGGGAAGCAAAGGAACCAATCAGCGTCTGACCAAAGTACCGCATGGGTGAGTGCTAAACACCAAATCTAGGAATCTACCAGAATCGTTCGCAGTGGTGGAACACTGTGTAAGCCCAGAAGAAGAAAAGCTGCCGATGAATCTAAAGAGCTCCACGATGCCGACAAGTGGGAGGCAATTAATTCATCATCATCCGAAGAAACCCCGTTGATATCAGGCAAGTTAAGATCACCGAAAAGCAACAATTCGTCGTTTGGACGCAAGGCAGAAGAGAGTAGATCGTAAGTATTAAGTCTTATTTGCCTAATCATCATGTCTATTACAGCAACCTTACAAGTAATGCTTTCGTAATGTATTTCGATTGCCGATATACTCTTTAGCAACCAGGAAATTATGCAAGTTCGCTTCTATTACTCTTTTGTAGAAATCCTGATTCCTAGTCTGATAGTTGAATGTATCATTTTGCTTTTATGGCCGCTATTTACTTAAAACGAACAGATATATGTTTCAGAGTGTCATCTCTATTGCTAAAAAGTAGATGAATATTGCATATATAGGTACTAAAAATGTTTGCATAGTTTTCTTAAATTAAGATGGAATGTGCAGTATATAACAATTTCACTCGTCAACAAGATTATTTATGTAAACTACGAATTACCAAATATTATTCTGTGTCCTTCAATATAATTTAATTAAATGACATCTGTTGTGAAAATATTCACGAATTGTAGTAATATAACCTCATTATACTATTCTTAATCTTCTAATTTACACAACTTTATAAAAATAAATTCCTTTCATTTGTGTCAGCATTTTTTAATTGCATACCACTAAAATGCTATTAATTTCTGGTTACATTATGGCCGCCACGCTACAGCAAGCATTGCTGCTTTTATTTTTCGATTCGTGAAAGTTTTAAAAGTTACAAGATTCAAGGTGAAGAAAACAGGTATCGAACAGATTTTAGTTACATTGTACTCTGGGCATTAACTGCACGTTCACTTAGAATACATAAGCATGGTGTGCATGTAAGAAAAAGCTAAACAGTAAGTTTTTGAGCTTCTTTATCTGTTAATTTTACGGTGAATTTAAAGAGGAGTATTGCAAGATCTTTTACTGATAGCAATAAAAGGTGATTAAACTACTACGTTTGTTTGTTTCACTAAAAGTTTATTTCTTCATTTATAGTAAAGGTCTTTTGACAATTTTTTGAACCTTATCAAATATTACCAACGGAATTCATATCTAAGGCATTAGGTGATCTGTCAAAAATTTGTATCTAATTTTGTTTACTTTTGCCTTGTGGTATCCAGCAGAATCGTGTTTAAAATTGAAGTCGTTATCTCGAAACATGCATTTATTCACTATTAAAATATGCTACTATTGATGACGCATTTCACCTCAATAAGCACACATATTCTTTACCTGTTATCTGTTGTTGAGTAATTAATAAAAGCTCCACTTATTGCAGGTTGTGTTAAACTTCCTTTTCCGCTTAGCCAATTATGCAATATATGCACAGCAAACTAGGGAAGTCATACTGACAAGGTTTACAAATACAATCCAATGAATATATAGGAACCCGAGTTGCATATTATCTTTAGGTAATTAAAATAACATTTTGGAAATCTAAAAACTGTTTCGGTAGTGCAACCGACTATTGATAGTGTCATCTTGTGACACATTTCGGCTGTATTTATCAACACGACTACTTTCTCGTACTTTATTGGAGGTCACTTCCTAACTTACATATAAATGCACCAAAAGACATTAATTAATTTGATTCCACCATTTTAGTCACGTCAGACCTTGACAATCTTTCAGGTTGTTTACATACATTTTCCGACAGTCAAACGTCTTAATTGCATATGAATGTAGCACTTTGAAGTATTCGGAACTAGCACGTTTCAATTCAATTAGCGCCAAAAATTGCAACGAGTTTGTCTTGTTGACATTTATGGAATCATGCAATTCAAGTAAGTGGAAACTTTACCGGCAACTGCATGCGGCTTCAACCCACATGACCATAAAGTACTTAAAGTTTAAGGTGATCTTGCAATGTACAGACAGTTATTTGAAAGTCACTTGAAATTTTCAAAAAATGCGGAATTTCTCGGTAGTTGAGAGATAGCTATAGTGATGATAATTGTATTTTACTTTAGTTTAGAATAGGTAACATGTACTTTTGATTGAAACCTTAATTTTTATCGCTATACGGAACGTGCAACACTGCCATTCACGTTTAGAGTACCTACTATATGCTATTTCTTGCGAAATGTTATCAGTATCCTTTTCGGACAGCAACCTTTTAATGAAAATACAGAACAGATTCTTCTCTCGGCATATAATGTAGGACTACTTTCTTGAAGTATTAAGCTGTACATGTGAGGCTCGATTGTAAAAAGCGGAATACCCACATGGCTCTAGAGAAAGTCACCAGAGCAGTGAATTTGTTGAGTGCTTCGAAGCAGGGTTCTTGAAATTTTTGGTTGACGCTTTTTGGTGGGAGGGGGATGCGTGACGATGGGTCCCTTGTCGGCGAAGAGTAGATTGGGCCGTACCAATGACGTATAACTATGCACAAACGGTATGCTATTCCATTTGCTGGAGGAGGAACGGAAGAGTTAAAGCCTTCTAGGATACGGCGATCCTCATCTGGACACCTCCAAGCGAAGAAATAACTAATTCCAAGGTTATAGTAGGCCATGCCAAGGGAGTCTGCAGTGGTGTCCTCCCCTCTGTGGGCCCCAGGGGTAATTGGGTCGCGAACGGGGTCTCCTCAGGTACTTCTGTAGGAGTGGAGGTGGAGACTATTGTAGACCCTAATAGGTTGGCTATATCCACGGTACTCACAACACAATAGAAGTAGCTCTAGAAAAATTACCTTCCAAAGGTTCTGTGGCGGCTATGGAGGCCGGCTTGCGCTGGCTAAAAGTGTTGTAGCAGTCCTGGAAAAATCTGCCATTGGCAAAATAATAACTAGCAATTCCTAAAGTGCGGCGGTAGCAGAGATGGCAGACTCTAACGAGTTGACTATCTCCGCGGTACACGCACCGATAGAAGATGCAGACCTGCCTTCCGAAGGATTAGCTGCGGTTAATACGGTTAATCTCGGAGTAATTAAACACGATAAGTTAGATATAAAAAAACACCTAGAATATACAGGTGAAAAGATGCATAGAGCAGTAGCGTGACCATCGAGGAGACTACTCCTAGCTAGACGTCGGATGAAACAGTGTACGAACTTGGAGGAATGCCGTCGGTGGACATTTTGGAAGATGAAATGCAACAATGCATCGAAGAAGACACGTTGACCGTCAAATAACTGAGGATAGATGTCGAGTAGAAAGAAAGCAAACCCTGAAAGTGTGGTACGAACGATGGGATAAATCTCACCAAGGAAGGTGTACGCATAGATAATTTCTAAGGATGATTCCTTGAATAACGCGGCGTTAAGGTTACGTGCATTATTACATTAGTCAGTTTTTATTTTAGGTATGTGCGATATTATTAGCAGGGTGAGCTTAAAAGGGCGGAAAAAGAGAAAGTAGCCAACAATCTAGATGGAAGCTGTTTTGCTGAAGAGAAGAGCCTGTAGTGCTAGTACCCACCCTGCGAAGTAATGTGCAACGTAATAAAATATTCTTAAATTTAGATACTAACATGATATTTATATGATTGATTAGTATCCTAAGGAACTAGAAAAATAACATTCATGGAGAGTTTTTCTACTAATTGTGATAAAGCCAAATTAATGAAAAAATTAATTTAAGATTAACATATCTTCAAAAGAGACGTTCGGAGGTTTTTTGTAGCTCTTGAATAAATTATTATTAGTTGCAATATAATTATTAATAAAAAGAATATAATTTTTTGCTATTATAAAAAATATCTCCAGCAATTATCTACATATAATAATTATTTGTCGTTAAAATGGATTATGTATATTTATTTTATGTATGCATTTATTATTAATAAAATTTATCTACATTACCGTTATAATCCAATATAAGAAATATATGTTACGTGAGAGCCATTACCTGTAAAAAATAAAAATAAATATATAATTTTATATTTTGGGAAGTAAATTTCAAAACAGATTGTAAAATGTTACATAAGTACTATCAGGTGTAGAATCATCAGAGAAAAAGAATCTATATGATATTAAAGAATCCATATGATAGTAAATTAGGAGACGGAGTGGTATCAATTGGTTAAGTGGCACGATCACCAACACATGGTTCTATACTTCGAACCCCGGTCTCCCGTGAGTTTTACGTAAAACTTAAAAAAAATGGAGACGGAGTGGGATCAATTTATTGAGCGGCACGACCACCATGCTATGGGTCCCGGGTTCGAGACCAGATCTCCCCGTGGGTTTTTATTAAGAAATTAAAATAATCCACTCCGTCTCCGGGCTGTTGTCTAGCTCGCAGCAATGCAAAAACAAGACATTCAAGTTACCTCACTTCCCTTACTCTAATTCCCTTCCGGCCAAAACCATGCTACCGCATCAAAAGCTCGTCCTCTAGGCTTGAGCCACATCGTATAAAAAAATCCACTTCGCCTCTGAGCAATTGCCTATCTAGCAGGAATGCAAAAACAAGGCATTTAAGGTCCCTCAGTCCCCTTACCCTAATTTCCTTCCGGCCAAAGCCATGCTAACACGTCATATGGTTGTCCCCTAGGTTTGTCTACATCATAAAAACCCAAAAAAGTTTGTTCGATGAACAGCTGTCTGGGACATTTCGGGATATTTTGAGAGCTGTCTAAGACACCTGTGGCACCCCATGAATTAAAAGCTCACCAAACGTAAGTTTGGTTTTTTTGATGAGTGTAGACGATCACTCTGAGCTTCTACAACTGCCATTTTGATTAATTGTCATTTTGTTAGTTATCAACTGTCCGGATCTGTCACCTCTATCACACAGATAGTTCTGTGGTTGAGGTGACAGTTCATGAAAGTTGTGTTTATTAAATTAAGAACTAAGCAAATGTTAATTAATTGTGGCAGATCCGTGTGATTATCGAACGTACTGGAGCACTCTAGAGTGAGTCATCGATTGGTTATATACACCTTAAGTTTAAAGTTCACTAGAAATCGCTCTCAATGAATCGGTGGATGTTTTGCTACCGCCCCATGCCATATAAGGGGTACGGAATTAGAGATAGAAAGATAACCTTCAATAAGTGCACTAGTCTTTTTATTAATCACACAATTATGATCAAATGCAATAAACCAAATCAAAAGACAATCAATTTTACATACAAATATCTCCCACTTGTAAGTTTTAAAATTGCTGTACCAATTGTGGAAGTCAAAACCTATTAAATTTACTCTTGGCATTGTTCTATCTCGCACAAATAGAAAAAGCCAACCACTAAGTTTTTCCACGTAGAAGAAAAAAAAAAGAGATTTCTCGCATGTTTACATTTTATCACAATTCGCCATCAATTTTAAACCATATCACGACTGCATTATATTCTCCATTTGGTCATAGAACCTATTGTCCAGAATAGCAGCTCTATGTGGTTTCAGCCGTCCAACGATTCGCTTTGCTTAATCTGTTTACTCGGTTTCTACTGTCCACTGTAAATGCAGTATATTGCATTGCTTTTATATGCTACAACAGAAAGAAATTTACATTTCAAATGTCAGAGATCCGTGAAATAAAGCTGTTAAATAGCTGTGGACGTAGATAAGACGGACGTAAAACCTTCTTTCGGATAAACATAGTTACGTGACCGCAAATCCACATGTACAGATTCACTGATGCTTGATTTTATTGTTCAATGGCCTTAGTTAAGTAACAGTAACAGGTTGCACCACGCAATTTTGGGCTTAACAATATAACTTCGAACTAAGGAGCAACCGCCTAGGTAATCGAGGGAAGACAAAGGATCTTATCCGATAATTCTCAAAGGTATTAGTCTAAGAAAAGTCTCCTGCTGAGAATACTTTGTCAGTTGTAGAATCCATTAATAATTACACCTGCTTGGCTGTACCGATATCTGACGTGTTGGTTTTGTGGTTCTACCTTATCGCATTTAGGTGTGGTAAACTACAGCGCTAATAAATTTCACAGGTGGCTGATGAAAGTTTCAAAATATGTTCGGAGTTGAAAATCTTTGACACATATGCTGTCGCTTAATATGTTTAGTCGCTAAGAGGAAATATGATAAATCGTACAACGGGCGGAAATTATGTGGTTGCAATCAGTACTCAGGTAATGGATAATTATCTGGCGGGAAATTTTACTATTCAAAGTTAATTATGTACAAAGTTCTATGAAAGTTTCTCAACCTCAGCGAATAATTAAGCAAATGATTATTGACCAGAAATTAACACAAATAAATTGACAAGTGGTCGTTTACATGTGCAACTTAAATTACCAGGGGAAATTTAAGCTATTGTCCAGATTTGTAATGTAATTTCCCTTGTGAATTTATAATTGTCACACCTGAGGGCTAATACATATTTAATATTCAGATTTCACTTTCGTAGGCATTTGATATACATAGGTATCTATGAGTATTATAGGACACAAGCACACCACACAACTCTAAATTTAATTGTTACACTGCTTTTTATGACTATTATTTTTCCAAGTGTAGATATTTTTGTCAAATACTTTGCATCGCGACAAAGACAGCCTAGCCACTTAGGTCCGGAATATGAATACACAAAAAATACTTCGAATAGATTATGTACCCACTGGAAATACGGAAATTGTTTAAAAGGAGCATGTGATTTGATCTGCTAAGTAGCAATCATTACTTTTGTTGTTTACTTTGGCCACGGATCGGAAGAAGCATTCATTTGTAAACAACTTTAATAAATACAACAACATATGGTTTAACTTTATTTTCAATTCCTTCAATTGGCAATCCAATCAATTTCGATATCCCTTTCGACTTAAAATTTCGCCATTCCCTGTTCTTTTATTTATTTAACAAATTTCATCAATGTGCTGACTACTTCAATAATTGTATAAACAAAAATACAAAACCAAAGAACAATAAAAGATTCGAGAGAATACAAATATAAAATATACAACTGTGCATAAGATACAAAACGGTAACATCAACAAAGATGCCTCCTCACATGATTTTGCGACAAATGAAAATTAATATGATCGAAAGAGAAATCGATATCGGCTCATCCAACCCATAATTAGTTCGATGAAAGTGTACCTGGAAGTAGTCGTGATTCCTCAGGGAGCGAGCCGGAACTGATATGCCAAAACTTGCCAAAAGAACAGAAGAGCCTATAGAACCTCGAATACAGTTCAAAGCAAAAAGTATCCTACAGTTACAGTCTTATTTCAAGAGCATCCAAATGCAAAAGTCTATGTCTATCGACATAAGGTGATAGTATAAGGAATTATTCCAAGAAAGGCCTCGAAGAGCGACCCTGACGAACCGCCGTTGAACAGCTTAATGCGATTGATATCTGTCGCATAGAAGGATGACCAGACTGGAGAGGTATATTCCAGAATAGGCCTGATAAAAGTGCAATAGAGAAGCTACATGATGTAGGAGTCATCAAACGCCTTTGACCATTTCTTCACGAAACCCAGAGTTATATTAGACTTGGCAACCATTGCATCAAAATGATCCTTGAAAGAATATTGAGAATTAAGCCAGACGCCCAGATCCTTAGTCTTAGTCGCTAATGGAATACCAATTCTGAAATGCGTCCGAGTCAGAATTTAAAAGTAGGCAATCTGCATTGTCTGACACAGTGTGGAAGATCTTCGCGTCGTCAGCGTAAAAAGAATAATTAAGTGAGACAAAATCGTAGATATATCGTTAATGTAAATTTTGAATAACAATGGCTCGAGGTGGGAGCCCTGTGTTACACCGAAAGTGTTTAAAATAACATCAGACAAAGCTCCACATAAGCAAACCCACTGAGAGCGCTCTGTACAACTGAATACAATTTAGAAAAACCCGCGGAAACCCGAGAAGGGAGACTTTTAGAACAAAAATGCCATGATTTATTCTGTCAAATGCAAAATTTGAAAATTTCATTAAATTGGTTGTAGTTGACTTACCCTTTATGAAGCCGCAATGTTGGAACGACTTGCAGTGGAGAAGATTTGCAATAGGTCTGTAGTTCAAAAACTTTGAATTTATCACCTGTTTTATAAGGAGGAATAATTAAGAAGATCTTCCAACGAGTTGACAGATTAAATAAATAAAGAGTGGAGCCACATCTTTTCACGAATAAGGCGGGGATACTATCAGGACCAATTGAAAAACAATCGCCAAGGTAGAAATTTTCTTCAAAATCGTAGCTTCGTCAACTAAAAGGTGTTTAAATTCGAGAGAAGTCGGTGAAAACCTTGTCGAACATTTAAAATCCCTAAAGCTAATATAACAGGTATCATCCAAAAATGCAGTCTTAAAAAAATGGCAAACAGATTTGCTATCGTGAAAGCCAGTTGTTAATCAGGTAGCCATAAGTAGCCATCATAACCGGATCCAAGAAAAGAATAGTATCAAGCGCAGGATGATGACCTGATTCAGGAACAAGCGGAACCAAGTACTGTCTAACCAGTGTACTAGCAAGTTCAGTTGGAAAGACGAGGTGTAGGGACCTTCCATGATCATTTGATATGCTGCAGGTCTGTGTTAAGCCTGAGGAAGCGAGACAAGCTATAAAAGAGAAAGCAAAGTGATTGACAGACAGAAAGGAAGGAACCAACCCGAGAGGTCATCTAAGCAGGAGGCATATCTTTCATAGATATTAGACGGAGAACCTGGAGAAATATATACAGTTTTATCAGGCAGTTTAATAGCGATACACAAAACCTCCAATTCTTCGGAGTTCGTCAGGTGGTAACAGTTCCTGTTTCGATTTTTCCTAAGTGCTTTCTTAGTTGCCAAATCTATGGAGCTTCTTAGCTCTACGCAACGCGGAATTTTTTGTGCTGTTCGCCGGGCCTTTCAGTAGGTATATCCTTGTTGAGTGATCATCTGATCTTCTGTCTGGACGTTCTTTCTGACGTATTGGAGTTCTTGATATTTAACTAATGCAACTTGTCTGATGTTGGCTGGCAGCCCTCATCATCGTAGGATGAGCCAGTGATCCTGCTGGGAAATTGGTCGAGCAGTATCTGGCGCACTTGCTCTTGCCATTCTTTGCTTCATACCATTCTGTTTCTGAAAGTGACTTAGATGACTTCTTGTATACCCAACGACCTTTGCTATAACATTAAATAGGCTGACTTCTTCGTGATTAACAACTTACTTATGTTTTGTGATTAGAGTTGTACTTTAGATATTAACAAAGGCGTAAGGTCCTTCTAGTTTTATTATCCTGCTGTTCCACTGATTGTTTTACAAAATATATTGGACTGCTCTCGAAAAAGCTCAAGTAAAGTTTGAAAGAGTTTTTTAACCCACTAAGAGCGAACATATCTGCTTTCTGTTAAATTGTTAACTCCCTTACCCTTTTTTTTATTAGCGCTAAGGGATATAGAAATCAGGGCATCTACAATGATTGGCAACCTCTCCGACTGTCTCCTCTTAAGCTCCGTCATAACTTCTGGTACTTCCGGGGTGCCGCAAAGTAAGCTTCTTAGACCAATGTTTTTTTATTATTATCATTAAAAATGTTTTATAAACATTTTGTTTTGCTAATGATGCCAAAACCTTCGGCTGTGTGTCGAACATTTTCAACTGTCTTCTCTTAAACTTTGATTTTCACACGAAGTATTCCTCCTACCCTTGAGCATCAGAGCACTTTCTTGTCTTTTTCTCGGAAATCGGTCTAGTGGTCTTTCTTCAAACTTTGTCGATCATGAACTGTGCAGTATATCCGGCCCCTGTCCAAATACGAGTACTTAGCCGCATTTTTAGCAACTGAAAATATATTATCGGTACAGTTAAGATATTCAGTGTGAACGAATTGGGTGCATTCGTCAACGGAAATAGGTTTAGAGTGGGCGGAATTTTTTTAAAAGGTATATTAAGCAGCATGGAGTTTTGAAACATAACATATTTGATCCACAAACATGCGTTCTCGGTTTATTTCTGTAGAGCTTCCGGCTAAACTATGATTAGGATTAAATGTAACAGGTAGAACGTCATTAATAAGAAAAAAAATAATGCACCCTGTAATACACAGTGAATCCTGCATACAGAGGTACCGGCCTGACACAAAATTTTCTCTTTAAGGGTGAGGTTGCAGCCAAGTACAGTTTGTTATAAAAACGATAGTAAGTGATATGGGAATATTTTCAGTTCTTTTCACTAATGACAAATATTTACTACTCGAAGTTATTTATATTTGTCAGAGCCTATTTGCATATTACGGCTATAACAACTAAACTTTTAATTGTAAGTCATGAATAAAAGCGGGCCAAGAATAGATCCCTGCAGAACGCTAGATTTTAAAAGAAATGGCTTATAGAAATAATCAGGCAAGTTAAGCACCATTGCTATCATGTAATATAAAGCCTTTATATTATTATAAAATTTATTACAGATTGTAAAGCTATTATTGTCATAGAAGTGAGTAAATTGATTCTACTGCCTCAAGAGGTTACGGGAACAAGATGAAAAAAATTTTCTTTGGCTTTGTTTTTTGTGGATCCTAACAAATTATATATAATAAAACTCCTGCTATTATGGCGCCAATCAAACAACCATAGACTTACTAGATCCCATTAATTATTATTCCTAGCACATGATTAATTAAAGAATTTACACAATAAGGAATTCAATGATTCGCCAGAAATTCGCACTTCATGTGAATAACAATCACTCGTGTGCTCTCACAGTAGCACAATTCCAAAGTGACTAATCAGAAAACGTACCTAAATTAATAGCTTCCAGGGATTAGAGCATCAGGCAAACCTCCATGTAATCACACATTTCATTATAATTAAAATCGATTATCCTATTTCAGTTGTTTCTGGTAAATTCCCTATTCCCGGTCCTCACATTTTATTACTTGACGCTTCGAATGCGTAATGATGTGAAACTCAGATGGATAAAATTATGTCCTGATCTGCTGTAAACACGTCACTTTGGCTGGCATATCCCTGGATCCTTTTGTTTACGGTTTATGGGAATATCTTCCTTTTGTAGACGGATGAATTAAGCCATACAGATAGAGTCACCTGCCTCAGGGGATCGAATTTAATTGCATCCCATCGCAGGCACGAGTCTTTTAACTGTCAAATATTTCATAAGACGATTAACTTTTATATCTTTGATGATATTAGAGAGAGATTAATGCCGCCTAATGAGATACTATTACGTTCTGCTAGGAAAGAGGCAGATGAGCAAATACCATGAGGATGGAATAAATTCACAAAGGAATTTTGTTAAAGTGAAGTTTGCCTAGTGAACTGTGGTTTTCAGTGAAAAAAAGAAAGCTTTCGCTAAACATGAAGTTTCCTCGCCATTTCCCATTGTGGATATTCGGATTTGCTTGGGTCCATAAAAATCTACTTCAGAAAACTCTATCCAAGTGAACTGATCGTGAAAAATTGACTTTCGCTGACTTCTTTGCATTACAATTTTTAGCTTCATTGAACTTAAGTTCAACTATTGGAGCTATTTAACTTCTCCGGATCAATATCTTGCGCTTTTCTTTTCCTTCCGCAATAAAAGAATTTTGAAATGATTAGAAAATCCTCTTCCGTTTTGTACTTACGAGCAATAAAAAAAAGATCGCTTCACCTGCTTTTGATTGAATCCTCTTAGGTATTCCAATCCAGCTTGGGCCGCTTGATGTGAACCGCGATCTTTAGCCCATTCCCTCAGGTAATTATTATCTCCATTTCCAATTCCTGGAGGGGGAAAATGAAAATTTTCCCGAAACAATTTGAATTTAATTCATTGACCTAGCTGTAAATGATGAAATTACAACAACAAAGTGATGCGGCCAAATTGCGACATAATCCTGAAAATTTGTTCATGTAATCGATTCGATTCACCCAGGAAATTAAAAAGTCCATTTCGCCCTCAATTTTACCGGTTCCAATACCCATTTCAGGCCTTCGACTTTAGTACGGCATTTTCTGGATGGGAAGAGAAAATATATCCTGTCGACACTCGGGCGTCGGGACTCGACCCAGAACACTATACACTCAATTGCTGCGATATATGCATTTATTTCGAAAATTACACCGCCAGTCTACACACCACAGCCTGATGTAAACTGATTAAAAGATTACTAAATGCAATTCTCGCAAAAACCTGATTACCCTGAAACTGGTTCTGGTTCTGGATCTGGATCTGGATCTGGGCGAATGAACTGCATTTCGTTATTAAATTTTCAGGTCGAAATCTGAGGCCATTCACCGAAATGAGTTCCCTTAACGACCCTTATAATTCTCGCGATAATCTTTTCTGTTTCCTATGAGGTTTACTTTCAATCAACAAAAGAATTTCCTTAGTCATCAGGTTCGATGGAAAATTTATGCCAATTTCTGCACTTTACGGTGTGTTTGCTTTTGTTTAGACTTCCTGGGGAGCTTTCTGTTTACATGAAATTTTTATAAACACTCTGGGAGAAGTGGCCACGTCGTCGTACTGCTCTTGGGGGCCTTATTTGCTTTTTTAAGCAATCATTCACCCATCTTTTGTGCAGGCGGTGGTCATGGCCGAGCAATTAGATTTCAATTAAGAGCAGCTCCCAACGCCGCGCCGGCTGAATTACGGCGATCATGATTCACTGAAAGAAAAACTCATCCGTTACGGAGTCTGGGACGACATCCAGTACCCGGACCAGGGCCATTAATGGCAACAACTACTTTCCTACGGATTGTCGACAGTTCAGCTTTCAGTATCATTGGGCCATGGCTACATAGTCTGCTGTGATTTAATTTGATTCAAGTTAATTGAAGTCGCTGTAGAACAGCTTCGCACACTTGCTATCTCCACCAAAGGAAAAGAAAACGAATACGTGAGGAAATCGGACGGTGATAGGATGCACTTGAAATGAAATTAAATTTCGACAATAAACGAGAGTTTTTTTTTCTTGTAGGGGAGTGTGGTGTAAAAAGATGAATTAGCAGATTCGATTTTACGTTTGAGAAGTGAAATTAAAGTGCGTTAAGCTGGATGTAGGACAGAAAAACAGAGTGTCACCGAGAAAAATCGCAAAAGCCTGGTGAACACGTTCGACGACTTAGTTACTTTCACTTTAATTAAAGTCCGACGGATGTAAGGAATTAGGACAATTTTCGCATAATTTCTTGAATAATTTTTTCATAAATTTCCCGTGACAAGTTGCGCCCACAATTCATATGAGGATTCTGTCGTTTTCTCTCGAAATGCAGGTATCCTCTGCGACAAATGAAACTCCAAATTTTTTGCAATGCATATGATTTTGTATGATGATGCCAAAGTTATGATACAGCAGCACAGCCTTGGCAGCAAAATAAAAGGGTTTTGGAAATATGGGTTTAAGCGGTTAGTTGAAGTAGATGACTTTTGGCCATGCATGGGTTCGCCTTAATGCCTGGTGGACGTAAAATGGATAAAAAGTAAAAGATGACAAACTTTTATATTCTCAATGTACTCGTCTAAAAGGATTCCCAAAATTTAACACGTGAAGTTCGAATTATTAGGTGTGAGAAGTTCAAACATTGCGAGAAAAGAGGAATACACATGGTTAAGGTTGCTAAGATAACTAGCATTCCCAACGTGTTGTACTATATAAAATGGTTTTATCTACAGAAATTGCCGAATTGCGGATTGGCTGTGTTTGAAAGAAAGCTTTGTGTGTTAGAAGCACTAAAAATACGATTAAATCTGGCTTAGGAGATCTATATCTATACTAATATTATCAAGAGAGATTGTGTTGTTCTTTATATGTAAAAGGTAATCGCCGAAACTACTGGATCTATTTTAAAAACTGTTTCACAATTAGAAAACTGATTTAATGCAGATTCTCATAGGCTTTATTTTATCCAAGAAAGGTTTAGGTTTCTCACGGATATATTTACTAATAATATCTATACTAATCTATTTATGAATGCTTTAGCATAACTGTGGAAAGCCTGGAGCAATATACACAAAACTGTAGCAGAAATACAGTATCTATTACCTAACACCTCTATTGGCAAGGGCGGGAAGGATGACATGTAAGAAAAACTGTAAAAAGAAAATACGAAGAAATTTTGAAATGAATGAAAGAAAAGTTCCCAACAAATTTAGAAACAATTCCGAAACTAAACCTAGAACTAAACTTAAACGAACCAACAAAATTTACCTGAACCGGAGTGTTCTCAGAGGATAGATGCAGCACCGGGCAAAGTTTCTACCTCATGAACCTCTACTCACAAGCAGATACCCTCTCCATAGAGTCGTCCGCCACTTTTTCTAGCTCCGCGGTAAAGCTCCTGCAAGTCTGCCGCCTGTTATTCAGCCTCCGTTGCTAGGAACTCTAGACGTAATTGTCTCCTCAATCTATCAACGATGGTTCTTAAGTGCACATGTGTGGGCTAGTGGCTGTTGCCCAGGCTCAATCCGCAAGCAGGACAGATTAATTGTTGACGTAGAATGTGTAAGAATAAAGCTTATCAAACAATTCACCTGATTACATGTCCTTGACGACAGCAAAAAAGACGTTCTTGTTATGCCAAATGTTGTCCAGATAAGCGAACAAGATTGTTGCAGTCGCAAGAGCTTAGGCGGGAGAAGCATCTGAGGAAGATGGTTCCTTCACCACCACAAACCGTGCAGGCTCTTTGAGTTCGACGATCGAAATGTGACAGCTGGCACGAGGCTATGATAAAGTAGTTTGAAAGCTACCTCAGAGTCTCTGTAATTAGATTTGTGCTCCCCATTACTTCCAAATGTAAAATTTACTCCTACGAAGAGATTGTGCAGCCGAAGTAAAACGAGTGAACTGAATGTCGTATGCGACGGTCGATTCAGAACGAATGCGACTAAAATGACCTATTGCTGTATCCAACAATTCCTTTAGTTATGTGCTGTGGAGTGTGTTAATGTGTTCCCAGAAGCATCAATGATGTCTCCAAGAACTGTAAGCTGTTGGCCGTTACACCTCGAGCAGTACAGAACAATAAATCTACTAATTCAAGCAATCAAACTGCTGAATTGCTAAGAATTCCCCGTACCCAAGTTTTTTTCATGTCAAATGAAATATTGGTCTTATTCTACTCCAGGTCGTAATCGTGGAGAGCAGAGCCTGAGACCAGTCATGCGGATATGGTTGATGGTGCGAGAGCAAATAGTAGTGCTCCCCTGAGCCGCTACCTTCATAGAACTTATTCAAAGCTGTAAAATTAAGTTATCACGATCATACCTGTAAAACCCAAACCACCCTCCCCTACTGGTCCACAGAGCGTGCATTCAGCGACCTAGCGACTTCTCGATCCTCTTGGACGGAAGCCCAAACACATCGAGAACACTCAGTAGTCAGTAGATACTCGTGCGAGATGCTATCAAACGCTTTTTCTTGACATAAAATACAATAATAATAAAAAAAATTAATCTAACTTTTTTGGCTCCGACAGATCAAATGTTATTTATTTTATAGAAAAAGAAGGCCTTTTGTTATCGTAATCTTTTGCCAGCAGAAAACAGCCATGGGTCGCTTCCGGTGGGATTCGAACCTGGACCTTCGGATTGGTAAGCTGACATGTTATCACTTACTCCACCGACGTCTTAACTAACGACGAAAAACTATATTTGGCAGACCAAATAAAAGAGGACCGAGGATGGAATCCTGAGGCACGCCGCTATTAAGAAACGCAGAGTTAGAACAGACATTTACCAATTTAACAACTTGGCTATATGTAAAAACAAAAAGTTCTGTTCAATTCGCAAAGCTGATGAGAAGCTGAAAGGCTCACTTAGTTTTTATGCAATCTCTAATGGTTCATGGAACCAAACGCCTTACTAAAGAATTGTCATACTTGGATTGTTGTGTTGGTACACCTGTCCGTGAGGTATCTTGACATTGGATGCTTACTTTCTCGATAGTTATCGAAAAGTTTACACATATTTTGTTGCACTGAGCGGTTTTTTACTTATAGAAAAACTGAAAAAAAGAATTTATCTTAAATTTGGCACGTCTACGATTTCCGTGGCGGTGCCATTTGATGATGTATTGCGATAAGACGAAAATGAAGAATAACATTTTTCGATATCTCGCTTAGTTTTCGATATTGATGGGTTTAAATTTATAGCACTTTCTCCTATCCATGTCATATGTGTATTTAGAACTAAAAACTTCAAGTATTGATATCTCGAAAACTAAACGTGATATCAAAGAATTTTATTCTTTATTTTCGTTTTATTTCGATACCTCGCGTAGTTTTCGATATCCGATTTCAAGTATTGACATATCGAAAACTAAGCCAGATATCGACAAATGTAACTTCTCACTTTCGTTTTATTTTTGGGTATTTTATCAAAATTTATCGTCAAATGGCGGCGCCACGAAAATCGTAGAATCTTCTTAAATTTAGCTGATAGAATGAAAGATAGCGTAACTCCGAGTGAAAATGTTGAATGTGGCTTTTGAAGGGTCATCTATTAAATAAACAAACATTTACTAGCGGTATGAACGTTTTTAACAGGGCCGTGTAGATATTGAAGCTGACGATGAAAACGTCGAAAAAGTGAAGAGTTTATTGATGATGTTGGTATACTATTTGGATCATGTCAAGCAATTTTTCAGAACTATTCCTTGTTCCATTTTTTCTAAAATTACGAAATCGTCGAGCACACCAAAATACTGTAATCTTTTCGACAGCTAACAATAAATTACGACAACTGGACCTACTCAGGTCATGAAATTAAAAAGTTTTGCGTATTTTTTGGTCAAGCCTCCCAGTTTAATAATTTGGGGTACCTACCTTACGTTCACTTCAGTTAGTATAGACAATTCAAAAAAATTTGGGAGTGATGCGAGATAATTTCGTGCTATTTATGCAAAAATGTTCCTTATCCCCCCACTACAAGTTTAACAGGACAATATCTCGTTTACTCCAGAAGTTGTACACAAGTTTCGGCTTCAGAAAAACAATAATGCAGTTTTCTCGTTTATCGAGTTGTAAAACCATTAGAATTTTGTTCGACGCGTTTTCGTTTTCTTATATAAAATCTAGTGATTCATAGATACAACGAAATTTTTAACAAATGTCAACTATAAGAACGTTCTATTTGATTGACCGCTTTTATATGTATTAAAACAATAGCATTCAAATTACAAAACATAAGTTTCTAGATACAAAGCATCCATTCAAGGTTTACGGTTGAGAATGCTCCATGTTCTCTCTTCACGAAATATAAGTACTTTAGAGTGGCAATGACAATCATTCCGAATTCAGTGAAAAAACAAAATCCCATTCGAGATGACATTAAGCTTTTGTACCTTTAATAAATATTTTCTTGAAGCTTTACAATGCAAATTGACAATCGAATAATGAGATCAATTTGATGTGTATGCAATGAATAAAATAGCATTAAAATGTTAAAATTTGTATAATGGAGAAAAGCCATTGTCACTTATTCTGTCATGAAACGAGTGGTAATTAAAAGCAGTCCTTTCAGCCTTTTGGCCTCGTGGAACAATGACAACTGCATTTAAAATGCATTTACACTTCCATTATAAAATGAGCGAGCGAAACAAGCTGTTGAATTACGCAAATTTCCTATTATCCTGTTGTTGAATGAATCGCCTACTGACACCTCCTTTCCCGTGAGGATAAGGTTGGATAGAGTGAACATTAATAAATTAAAATGTAAATACGGGGATAAAAAAAAGTATTCCATAGCAACGAAAAGAAAAATTCGATTACACACATGCAATAATTCGAACAGTTGTTGAACAGCTTTATGTGAGTTCAGTAGAGTGCCCACAGTTATGTGCGCTTAAAATTCCTGGCTTAATGGAAATTGTTTAGAAAACTAGGACGTACCTTGGCCTGCAGGTGAAACCTTCAGTAAAATTGAATGCCTTCACATGCAACCTGAAAAGTGCCTTTCAGATGCTAGTTTTTATCCTGCACTTGTTCCCGATATCCTTTGATGTTTGATAGTGCTTTTACGACTTCCCCACAATTTACTTGAAAGGAAGATCCACATCTGTTTTTTATTTTTAAAATTGTATTTAAAGTTGCTTTTCAATTGAAATTACCACAGCTCGGGGCTTGCTCGTTTGCAATCAATTAATGCAATTCGTTTGATATAAAAAATAGTTCTTTTGAAAGTTGTGATAAAACCTGACATGTAAATTAAAATTTAACTATTTAAGTCAAAATTACTAATTATTCAGTAATAAGTGCAAATATGGTAGGTTGCTAGTTCCTAACACAAGAAACGAAAAAAAAATTTATGGGAGGGGGTCTATCTCCTCCTCCCACCTATAGTGGTTTGAAATTTTTTTTACGATGAAACAAACAGTCTTACATTTTAACGTATATCTTCTAAAGTTTTAGTGCTAGTCACCTTATAAATATCTCAGTTGACAGGTAACACAATAGTGCTAAATACTGTGTAATTTTTTTTAACTGCTTATAGTTTTAAAAAAGTTTCGGAAAAAAAAATAATTTTTTTTCATTTCAAAAGGAAATATCTTGAAAAAAATTAATGACCAATTTAAAAAAGTTTTAATTGAAACTCGATATCTCGCCTTTTAAAGTTGTAAAACCTGAGTTGAGCGATATTTTTTCCGAAAAAAAACCAAATTACCTGCAGTGTGAGTCCTCATTAAGTATCCTTTTTAATACCATGTTGTTGTTTATAATAAGTAGGCTGTTAACTAGGTAAATAATTTTGAAAAAGTTTGTGTTATATGACAAAAGGTCTGAAAGGACTGCTTATATAAGTTTCACAGTTTCAAACTGAATTCTTATCTCGTAAGACATAAAAGAAGTACGTAATGATTGCTTAAGGAAGAAAATAAAAAGTCATAATGTCGGCTATTTTTCTAACCGAGAACTAGTAGAAATGTTTTTTATTTACGCTTTGTGGAGTAGAAGTAATTCAGCAGGTCTAAGGTACCATCCATATCACGGATTATTAACGTGAATTCATCGAAATCTTTGCGAAATTGATAAATTTAGGTATTGACCGATATGGGATGGCTATTAGATAGTTTTGGTATAAATTGTGGTGTTAAGTCTGGATGCGGTCTTAGCCCACTGCTACTTCAACTTTTATTAATTATTTGGAGGATTATTTAGGAGAGGGTTTCTTTTTAGGAGACATTGTGGTTAAAATCCTCATGTATGCGGATCAGATAGATTTATTATCTGATGATCCGATCAAATTACAAATACAGATAAATAAAAATACATGAGGATTGCAAGCTTTGGGGACTTATAATTGACTTGGAGAAATCCAAAATAATTATTTTCCAGAGGGGAAATGGATCTTTAATGGCCGTAGCATTGTAATAGCTACATATTTACTTGTCATTGTTTTCCCAAAATTACATATTTATGACTAAGCATTTAAAACACTGTTTGTGCTCAGGCTAGATTGAATTCTACATGGCAAAACTTGATTGCGAAAGGAGGTATAACTCATTCGCATAAGGTCAAACTATTTAATGCAGACAGTAGATCGGTGGTGTACACATATGAGGTTGTAATCATTATGAGGAGGTTGAAAAATTACAAAGATTCTTTTTGAAAAAATGTTCCATTTAACATCCCAAACCCCAAATTACGTACTTTTCTTGGAAACAGACCTCTTAAAATTATATATCTACACATTGAATTGTCACTTTATGTATGTATTACGAACACTATTTAATTACAGCGTGGAAGGAATTTCTTATAAATTGAGCTGGAGAATAGTGCAAAAGAATATCTTTCTGGTTTGAGAGTTGGCAACACTTGGTGGTAAAATACAAAATTATCTTTAAATCAAAAGTTCGTCATGCTATGATCTCACTCGTGAAATTGAAAGAGGAGCTAATCAATTAAGACAGAGCCTACAAGAGCTCGTTTGAACTTAATAAATATTCACCTACGAAAGACGCTTACCTAAAAAGTAGACCCACTGAGACGGCTCTGCATGAAGTAGTGCGAGCTGTTGACCAATCAATCCGAAATAAGCAATATATTACGGCGGCCTTTCTAGATACTGAAGTAGCCTTCAAAAACTTTTACATTGAGTCAATTCAGAAATCCCTGGTCGATCTGGAAGTTGAAGAGGATCTTAGCAATTGGATAGTATCCATGCTTAGGACTAGAATCGGTCAAGCGCATCTCGGAAACAGCTATCTGAACAGATTTGTATGCAGAGGTACAGCTCGGGAAGGTGATATATCTCTACTCCTCTGGTTAATGGTTATGAAGCTAGAAAGTGAAGGTGTCAAGATAGTTGCATATACAAACGATGTACTGATCATTACATCGGGGCTGATGCCTTCCGTTATCAGAGGGTTCCCTGAAAAGGGATGTATTAAAACAAAACTCAGTGCAATACAGAGAATAGCAGGGGTGTATACATATTAAAAATATCGCATCTGACAGTGCAGTTAGGCTCAGAGGTGCTGCATCGCAAAACCATACGGCCACAGTAATATCCTAAATATGTAATTTACCAGAGCAATCAACCACCTTAACAACAGATTAGACCATTCCAAAGCTGTGTCAGCAAACACTTCACCGTCAAGATCCCAACCAGGGAAGAGTGGAGGTGAGTTGGGATACAGAAATATTTACGGACGACCCCCAAAATAGACTGCGGTGTCGGCACAGGAATATACTCTGAATCGCGAGAGTGACCGGTTCACCATCACCTCTTCTCGCAATTTCTATCAACGGCATACTCCAGATGGAGAGGCCTTACCTTGCAGCAAATCTAGTAATATATGGCCAACTTATGATACGTCTACGTAGGTATGCACGAGTAATTGGTCAATCGGGGACAACGCGGCAAGGCTTGGCATCCCATTTAACGCACAACGTCGCAGATGCAGCGATTACCTTACCTGGAATAATCGAATTATGAGCTTCTGTGGTACCAAAACGGAACATTGCATGCTAATTGGACGTCACTCGCTGTGTATATTTTGGAAATATTTAAACAGCAGGTCATTTGGTGAAGCACCTGAACACTTTTTTAAAAGCGAATATCTATTGACCCTTTAGCCAAACTTCAAGCCAAACTGCAACCCCATCTCTGAAAATTAATTGTTCAATCCATGTAATAAACTACGGAATTACTTCTCTTTCCTTAGTAATAAATACTGGTTTACCTCAGAGTTCAACTCTTTGACCAACCTTATTTTCTTTTCTTATTAATGACCTTTTATGTCTTACTGTCGATCCCATTCATAGTTTTGTCGACGACAGCACTCTTCATTTCGAGAACTCGTTTAAATCTCTAATACATTAACGTGGTAACTCTATAGAAATCCACCATTACGCATGTTATGTCAACTGCATCCAGGGTATGTTCACTACCCAATTCGACTTCTTTAAACATCTTCAGTATTGCGATATTCACTAATCTTAGCTGGATCGACGAATCGAATTTGTGAAAATAGCAACAACAAAACGACAATACGTCAATGCTAATAAAAAAAGAATTTGGAAAGTAATTGAAGAGGAACTGTGTGCATTATACGTTATCTTTCCTTCTAGCAAAAGAATATTGTGGCTGTCTCTTATATCTTATTAATTCGCGATAACCGTTTTCTAACCCCCATAAAAATATATATCTCTCTAGTTCCCGTAACCCCTTGTGGGGAATGGGGCAGGAGAAGAATTTTCCCCGATTCGAGACAACAATTGCAATTAAAACAGACTCCGAACCACTCACAGTCTCCGGATTGGTCGGCCGACACGTTACTTACTACTACTTACTCGTTGCTTGTAAATTTATTATTTCAATTATCTTAAGTCTTTAAAATTAATATTCTTTATCTACATTGATTACTATCTTAATAAATATGTTACTTTTTCTTTCTCTAAGGCTTAGAAATTTTAAGTAAAACCTCAATAAGTCGAATTTATTTCCTCAACTGTTGCGCTGACATATTTAGTTTTAACAAATCAAGCAGATGCTGATTTTTAATATGCACTGATTGTTAAAATGATACAAATATCAAAACATGAAAATTAATTATACCTACAATAAATACAAATTCTGTATAAATATATAAAATAAAATTGGGATTATATCAAATGATAAAATTTGAATTTTAATTAAAGAAGGAAAGGCGCGTTCCACTATATCGATAATGTTCTCTCATAGTTGAGTTCGCCGCGTTTTGCATGATATATATGCACATATTTTAGCTTACCATAACTGACTCGATAGTATTGCACAGGAATGCATATGATTGAATTGCATGCTCGAAAAAGCAGAAATTTAATATTTACATAGATTGTATTGCTAAAGAATTAATTCGGAAATTCTGTAACACCGACAAAGCTAACATGATTAATTAAAACTATATAATTTGTTAATTACAAATAATCGAATTTTTACGTAACCTAGAAGCAACAAATCGAAGTAAATAAAGTGCTCAAGGAATCAATTACTTTGAAGATTATAAAAACTTTGATGTAAGTGTAGTAAAGTAGGGGTAGTAGCAATCACACAACTAGGACATGTTTTTTGAGCGGAGTAGGAAATTGACACCAGTAATAATCGTTAGTCTTTGTTGTAGAGCTTTTGTGTTACGTACATGTTAAGACAGGAATTACATCACTAACTCTGGAGGTATTAAAAAGTTAATTTTCAGCTATCGGATTGTAAGATGAACACTTACCAGACCTGAATGGATACCCTTTCGATCCTATTTAATGCATTGGAATTAAGTTATTTTCACTTTTGCCTTTGAAAAACAAAATTGATTTTAATGTACTATTTCGGAAGCGTAGTAAAGTTTCTAAATCAAATGAATAAATTTGTTTAGATTGTGAATTTGACATTTTATACACATGGCCTTTTATAAAATGAATAAGAAAAATTACACAAAATCACATAAAGGTCTTCGTCAAGAAACATTGTTACATATGCTTTGTTGCAAGCCTTCGTAAATCAGCACATGCGTCAGGCATTACGTATCCTTTGACTAATATAATTATTAAAGACCCCGTAAGTATGTACATTCATGCAGGAAATTATTAAGATTTGATACGACTGGATCAACATGATAGTGGAACGAGGTCACAATTCTATGGAAATAAACCTCTGTTGACTGATTCTTTACATTGCTTATAAGCATCATCTTAGAGAATAATACATAGCGAACTAGCTGAACTTTCAGGCCAAATACAGAACATACTAATGAAATACATTTGAGTACATATTTTAAGAAATATAAGGTCGTATGCACAGTGGACGGTAGTTCATCGATGGATCGATACTTTCTCTCTCGGTATCGACGTTTTGTCCTCGATATTCTATTTGCTCGATAATCCTGAGTATCGATACATTTTGTTACCGATACTCGCCGTAGTATCACGAAAGTTATTGTTTGACCGCGAAGTGAACTACAGAGATAAGAGGCCATAGTATCGAAGTATTTTTGGTGCTTTTATCACTTTTCTCGAAGATTTAATGAAACCATAAAATGTTATCGTTTTATCGGAAATATAAACAATCCAAGTGATTAAGTAGTTATCAGCGTATGTTTAATGCAAAAACGTTAAAAGGCCTTAAGAGGAATCGCTGTAAGTATATAGATACATTTATATTTTGCAAAGGGAAACAAACCCGATCAGATAAATGATGATCAAGTAAAAACTCTTAGATTTTTGGGTTATTAACTTCATTTACGCCATTTTCGGCTGGTTACAAGGTAGATTTTCTTTTCATATGTATGAATCTAAAACTAGAAAAAGAGTATTTACTCAATGCAGCAGTAAAATGATGCCTTCAAAAACTGCCGCTTGGAAAGTTTTTAAAATTCAATTTTTAATTAGTTTTGCAAGCCAACAAAAGGATAGTTTTACACAAAATACGACAAATTCATTGCATTTTTATTTACAATATCAATGTCTATGTTTTTCGATCGATTGAGAGAGAATTAGAATTTTAAATAAGCTGTAAACATTTCAACGCTTCATTCCCTTAAAAGCTAAAAGTCGAGTTAAGACAGTCTGGATTAGTCTCGGAAAGTTGAGACAGTTTGATACTGCGCGAGAAAGTCGAGACAGTCTGAAACGTCCTCGAAAAGTTAAGAAACTTTAGAACGGCGCAGCAGAGTTAAGACACTCTGGAAATGCTTCGAAAAGATAAGACAAAGTGACACGGGAGCATCGTTGTAATGTAATTTACTAGGCTTTTTCACATGCAGGAAGAATCTCAAACGACGATGGTATCGCCTTACATTAGAGCATCTATCCCCGAAAATTTTTTTTTTATACAGTATAAACAACTAAATTTGGAATTGTCTTACCAAGTGACATTTAATTTTTAATAATTTGTGGTTATTTTTTTATGCATGATTTTGCCACAGCCAAGGGGACAACCCTATGCTGCATTTCGCATGCCAAGGGTAGGAAGGGAATTACGCTAATGGAAATGCGAGAAAAAAGAACGTCTGCTTTTTTGCATTGCCACGAGCTAAACAACAGCCCAGAAACGGAGTGAATTTGTTATTTATTCCATTTATTTTAAATTGCTCATAAGCAGGCCGAAATTCAATCCTGCATCCATTGCGTGGTGATCGTGCGACTCAACCAATGAGGTAACTCTGTCTCCGAAAATTTAAATTAAATTCTATAAATGTAATCATTTAAATACCTATACTTTTAACTACCTGTAATTCTTTTTCAATTTATCAATACTCCGATATTGCAACATTCCCATTTATTGCAATGACAATTATCGATATTTTTGCTTTCGATTCCCAGTTCTACTGATCATAACACGGAAATACACGGAAATACACGGAAAGTACGTCACATTTTTATTAGACTGTCTGGGAGTAAGAGTTGCTGCCGCCCCTTCTTATCGGGGGTTACAAATCCACAGTAATTAAAAAGTCTATAAAACATGTAAAGTTATAAAATAAAATTTGTAATGAACAGATCTCAATAATCTCGACACAATTTCTAAGGAAAATTGCATTTGCAATTTTATTTTGCCAAAGGGATAATGCAATAAAAGTTAAAAGAAATTGGAAAAAGATTCAAGCATGAAAAACTACCTCTTGACTTGTAGCAATCAGTAAAAGTGTTTTGAACTCATGAAACAAATTGAAAGTATTCAAACCACTTATAGAACGGAAATCAACTTCCCCTCGATGCAACTCTTGCAATTTAATACAACACAAGGGTTAAACGCTCTTCCGTCACTTCAAAGGAACTGCAAAGCCAAATTATAGGTTAGATATAAAGTGGTAGTGTGCGATTGCGCATACGTCTGTAAATTTTATTCAGCCCCGAGGGTTGGTTTCTGCAGGGGTTGCGATACAAAAATGTGAACGCAAATTAACTTAAAAGGGAAACGCGATTTCAATTCCCGAAGGATGAAATCTGCCAAGGGCGGGATAGCCAAATTGCTAACTTTATTTAATTTGAAGATTGTGTTTTACATAGGGCCTGAATGATTTATGATTAGATTTGATCCTGGCTATTAGGTTGCCATTATTACCGGGTCATAGTGCCCTATATTAATTCAGCTGGGATGTATGGAGCGCATCTTATATCAACACTGCAATCCAGTAGGGTGGAACAAATGAACCGCTGCAGCAGAAAATTTGATTCATTTTTATTATGCCCGCGCAAGTGGAGTGGCCCTTTACGACTCCCTTGTGGTACTTGAATTGTGTTTTGTAATTTGGACAGCAAAAACTTTTTCGTTTGATTTATTTTTGTTACAATTTTTATTGAGGGTCTGTAAAAGGATTTTTTTTGTCGTAATGAAGGGGCAGTTATTCGGGACGTCAGAAGCAATTTGCTTTAATGGAATCATATTACAATGAAGTGCTACATAGTTTCAGGGCAATGAAAAGAAAGGCAAAAAGTGAGAGAAGGTATTCATATTCCATTTATGAGAGCAGATGTACCTAAGTCGTTCCTTTAAATAGATTACCTGGAGACGATGTAATTTGGAGTGAAATAAGATACACCATTATGAGGTGCGTGTCAATTATCTGTCTATTTAAATCATTCAAATCTACCAGCTTTAGGTAAGAATTTTTCAGTTTAGAGTTTCAGTTCTTACTTAAAGGGAGGAGGATTATGTTACGGCTTTTTGCTTTTGTTATTGTTGAATTGTTAAAATTCTTAGTTAGATGGCAATTAAAGAAGTTTAATATCTTACCATGCACGCAGGTGGGAATTTATTATGATATTTACCTGTAAATAAAAATAAATTTAATTAATAAAACGAAAATCAGAATATTTTAAATTATCATTAGTACTTTGTTTGTGAATTAAGCACACTGTTGAACCTAGACGAGTTTTTTGAATGTGCAAATAACTTAACATTAAAAGAAAGTTCGTGTAGAACCAAGTGCTGCAGTATTTTACACTTGGCATCACACGAAGCTTTGAATATTTCATTTTATTATCAATGTTCACATTCCAAGGAAAAATGTACCATATAGAAGACCATATGACAGTATCTTTTGAATCAGGAGATACTATAAGTTTTAAATAACAAAGAGCAATAAAAGTAATCTGAATTATAAACTTTTAATGAAAAGATAGGGTACATTTTAAATTAAACCATGATTTAAGAGCTAAAAGATTAAATACATTCATTGAACGAACTGAGCCGAACAAATAAACTGAGAATTGTTGAGTTAATTTGAACATACAAATTACGCTATTTCTAAGCAGAACAGGAACTCCTTTAATATATATGAGCTACCTCAATGCAAACAGGATACTTAGCAATTAGAAGTTTATTTCACATCTTCGTGAACCAGTGTCTGCGTTATATACTATGTATTTACACATTGAAACTCATACCCAATACCCTTACTAAAACTAACTAATGCTCAATATACTACTATTATACCAAAGAAAAAAGTTGGCACTAGTTTGATTGTTTCATTCTGATATGTTATGTTAAACAAGTATATTGTTTCCCTTTCTTCAGAACTAAGTTAAGCTTGAAACTGATGAATTCTATAGTAGAAATAGGCTTAAAAATTAATAGCCCGGGTAAACTGCAAATCATTAAGAGTTCTTGAATTTATAGAACTATTCTTCTAATTCAGAAGGCAGACTTCTCGGCAGGAGCCAAGAAAAGGTTGATCTATTCACCAGAATATAACAATATATTGAGGTGAATGTGGCTCCCCAACCAGCATGAATACGAACACATAATAATCAGGGGTCCACAGAGAACAGAGATCATTACAGCGAATTTTTAGTAAGAGTTAGGTCAAAAATAGGGCACATATTCACGGCTCTACATATGCCATTTATAGGCTCATACACACCATAGTTAGACCGAGAGTGAACGACGTATAGAAAAGGCAATCTCCTAAAGTTATACGGTATATGCCTATAAGAAACCTTACCTGCGAGGGTACGAGAATCTATGTTCGAGTTTAAAACCTGGTGAATAAAGACTAATTCAGCAAGCCGACGTCGTTCTTCCATAGAGCTCATATTAAGCAACAGGAGGTCTCTTAGTACAAACCTAACAAAGCTCCACTGTACCGACTCAATGTGTCTAGAATGAACGGCATAGCAGGGTGACCAAAATTGAGATACATACTCGAGAATTGGCCAAATCAAATAAAAGAATAAGGGAATTAAGGTCTGCCGATCAGAAAATTCCCTTAACCACCGCTTTATATAACGCTGAACTTAATTACTCACGGACTACACGCGACGGATATTAGCTTTTGCAAAGGTATAATCAAAGAAGAGCTGATTTAGGTTCCTAACTTCATATTTATTCAAGTTAAGCTGGAGGTCATTAGATCCACACCAGTCCTTGACGGTATTTAACTCATCCTGAATGCAGGAAGAATCATAACTGTTTCTAACGCATAAGAAAATCTTCATATCGTCTGCGCAGATGAAGACATTGGAGTGCCTAATCAGCGTGACAAGTAGAGGCCCCAGATGGCTTACCTGCGGTACACCTGATGAAGCCCTAACGACTCTAGATAAAGTGTTACGGAAAGATACCCGATATGTCCCACCTTATAAGTAAGAGCAGATTAAGTCGAGCAATAAAGGCGGGAAAATTCTGTAAGAGTAAATTCCTAACAAGGGACCGAAAATCTATCTCTGCGGAACTCCGTATTTGATTTAAAATTTGCGAAAATACGGGAAAAAATTAAGTAATTACTTGTTAAATAGGAAACGTTTTGAAAGAGTAAAGTAAAATTATAGTCTTCGGTGCAATAAGTGAAAAGGAGATCCCAGGTCCGAACTTGCCGGGCGGCGACCCATGGTAGTTTCCTGCTGCCAACAAATTACACTTAACCTAATTTTTAGACGTAATGCAGAGAATGAGAAGAAGAAGAGATCAAGTGAAAAGCTAAACTAAACATGTGTAAAGGGCCCTATCAAATGCTTGGAAAAAGTCTCGAAAAATATCGAACAGATCCAAACATTTTAAAAAAGGCTCAAAAATATCAAAAACAAGTATGAAGTATTTAAAGGATTTAAAACATATTAAAAAGACACAGAAAAGAAAATTTTAAATTGCCAAAATAAAGAATCCACTAAATTTTTAAAGCCACCCGGCGAGATCCAAGAATGGTTTACGAATTTTGAATATAGTCGTGAAATAGTAATTTAAAAATTAAGCGTAGGAAAGCAAATGATCTCCCGGTGTGAATGCAGCACCGGGCACCGGGAACAGTTGCTCTCTCGCAAATAAGAAACTAATCGGTAGGGATCTTCACAACCCTTCTAATCCTTTATGAGCAACCTGCTACGAAAAGTGTCAGGCTGGCAACAATTCGAACACTAAAGATTCGCGCCCGCGGGACCAGTTTGTGGAGTCATGTTCGTCTTCAAACTTCTTCCATCATCCTCCTACTGCAAACCCGTTGCCGACGCCATTCGTTGTGTCGTACTTCTTTCAACGTCTTGTAATGTGTTTGTAAATCAATTTGAATTTGACTTTCTTTTAACTGTCGAATTCGACGGCAGTACAGTAGTTTGAATTTTTTTTCGTAGGCTTTGTTTGTAAAAATAACCGGCTTTGAGCGAGAAATTGTGCCACTTTTAGTTAAATTTTTCATTTCTTTTATTTATATATTTAAACTCGGCGGGAGTATAACTTCACTCGATTCGGAACAACGATACCAAGTGGACCTACAATTTAAAGTAGAATTCGAACCACTGGCATTTTGTCTGCAACCTCTATGGCTTTTTTACCGTGATTTGGGACCTCCGGATTGGTAGGCAGCACGCTCTGCGGGCTGGCTACTACTAGATAGTAACAGAGTGTGGTTTAGGTCTTACAGCCATGGTCACAAGGTTTCGTTCGATACTTCAGCGAATTAGTTTACAGTATAGTCCGCCACGAATTCACTGCACCGGGAAGCTTCTCCAAAGTCATGCAGCTATTGCGTATTTTACCATTGAATACGATATACATATGCTGTTACGTAGTGCATTTTGTCGGTATGGTTTTTCTCCACTTTTTTCAACGAATCCAGCGTCATTTCCAAAATGGTGTGTGTTGCGTTGGATTTCAATGATTCAAGAGCTGCTGCTTCGTTACCATAGACAATATCAAATCACATAGCTGACATCACATCACAAGACCAAATCGCATAACTTGTCACGCAGTAAATTGATGGTTCCGTTGGCTATGTGGCATGTAGCACGATCCTGTTGAAACCATAACATATTTATGTTAATCTCAATTATTTTTGGAAATAAGTATTGATTGAGTATGTGTCGATAATGCACGATAACGGCAGCCATTATTTCGAAAGGCCAAGTAATTTCGATTTCAATTTTTCTGTATGTAATGAAGTGTCATGAACAGGCTGAGGATTACTTTCACTTCATATACGACAATTTCATTTATTAACATATCCATCCAATCAGAAATGAGTCCCATCACTAAACAAAATGTTGGAATAAAAACGGGATCACTCTGCAATTGTTCGTGAGTCCTTCTTCTTGTATGGACCAAGACTCTGGCGCAAAGTTTTCATGAGGTGCATGGTCAAATTCCAAGTTGTCGAGAACGACAACGAATCGACATTTCTGGTTCTTCTTCTTTCTTTTTTTGATAAGCGTTTATCATGTCCTGCATAATTCGTGCGAAATCGATCAAGTAACACGTATATGGCGCTCCTTAGGTCGATCAAATGACTCAAAAATTCACGGTGGAACCCTATAACTTTGGCGAACTGAAAACTTATTTTTTAAGTAAATTTCCACAAGTTGCAAGCGTTGCTTTCTGAACATAAACATCAAAAAGGGATTGTCATAATTAATTTGATAAGTGGCAGTCTTAACTAACGAAAGTTTAATCACGAAAAAGGCTAAAGTGTTCCCCAAAAATCGTGACTTAAACGAAAATTTTATTAAAATGATTTAGTGCAAGTGTTGGGTAGAAATTGTAAATGCTCTCTTAATTTTATGAGTCATAATTTTCTGGGATTTATTTATGGCTGAAGAAAGGGTCCATAGTTTGGAAGTCTTCACTTCAGTGGTTGAGATGACTTGCCGGTCTTTTACATAAGAGTCGTGGTCGGAATGTCACCGCCAGATGACGACCTATGGTTATTTTCTGCTGGCAACATATTACGTTAAAAGGCCATTGGTGGTTGCAGAGTATAGTCGGCGGTTCGAAATTTACCTTAAATTATAGGTCTACTTGCAATCTTTGCTACTGGACTGGATGCAGTTTTTTTTCATCTATGCGCAAAATATGAAATTTTTACTATAATTGTGCCTCATCCATGAATAGCAACGTAGAACTTAGATGGATTAAATTCAGTAGACCTCCTGTAAGGAATTACACAACAATTGTCTTAGTCAGTTTATTATTTCCAAGCGATATTTTCCAAATCCTCTGTTCGTTCAAGTCCCATTAATTTTATCTTTGCGTTAATACCCCCTTGGTGTAGCACTCCTGATTGCTTATTGACATGAAGTGCATGTATGGACATACGTTAAGTTTATTGGTATGGCGCACATAATATATCCGAGGTCATTCATGGACCGGTAGATAAATGTTTCATTAATCTGTCAGCAAGTTTGTTAGACATATCCCTGGAGCTTAATATGAACATTCAATTACTCACCAGGATGGCACGTTCCGACATTATTCGTTGAATATACCTACGCACATTTGACGTGCACTAAATACAAGCTGTCACAGCCAGAGTATACCCGTCTTACATACATTGCGATTTAGTGGAGCACATTAGCTAATACGACAATATTACACCGGTGTCACCCACTAAATATTTGCCAACGACGGCCTATGACTCTTTTTGCACACCCTCTTAAAAGGAACAACCAGCCAACCATAAACCCTTAAACACTTTTCGGGTGAGTACATAAAAAGAAATTCCTCTAAGTGCTGTCATTCTATAAATTTATACCCTCACCTTATACGGGGAGATAGATTTACAGACGCCCGGTCATGTACACGCACCGGGGAGTGTGTCTTATGGAAAGTGCGAAACGGTAACTTCCAACCGAACGAACGGCATGTAAATTGGTCCCTATGCTCTCTTTTCTCTATTTGCTGAAATTAAATGGTCAGACACAAGGGCATCTACGAGCACGGACCTATGTTATATTGTCCACCGGCGATATGAATGGCTTTGAAACACGCGAACCCAAATTACAACGTCGAAACGTCCAAAAATCTCTTCTGAGGCTACGTATTTTTGCTACAAAATGGTCGCCGATGAAAATTTTTAGGGGGAGGCAATAATTAAACTGGAATTTATGTGCGCCATCTAGGTACCTTAGGCTTAGGAAAAACAAACGGTTACACAGCCAGGATACAGGACAGGTATGACTGGACATTTTATTTATTTATAGCCTTTCTAGCATATCCGATGATGTAGTCCAGTGCTTTCTGTTCGTAGGTAGTCGCCATTGCTATAAAATGCTCACCCGGAGCATATGTCTGGAAGGACTTTATTAGCAATCGACAAAAAACTTTGGGGGGGGTTGTATCCATAATGGGCGCGTAAGCCCTGTTGCTTTCAGAATTTTTTTTTTAATAAAACGCGTGGATTCCGCTTTGTTGCTTATTCAGGTGGAATTAAATGGAGTTGCGAAATGGCCTTTGCGTGTATTTAGAGGAATAACTTTTTTACCTTTACCCCCCACGCACCTGTCACAGTATAAAGTCCTTTTCATATCTAAGGAACGAGAATACATTTTTGCTTGCGGCAATACGTGTATGCATACCTGTCATGAAAATTGTTGATTGCCGAAAAGAAGAAGAATTAAATTCGATCGATATGGAGATTTCTGTTGCTGACGTTCACGACTAGGATGTTCGTGTTGGTTTAAGGTAATCTGATAACATTTCATATTCGTTTTTGGGGGCGCAGATTGTGTTTTAATCAGTGCTGAAAAAGCAGAGTGATTTCGGTGCCTGAGTTTATTTTAATGTTTTTTGTCTTTGCAAGCAGCGAAGCAATAATTCAATTTTGTTTAGTTAACTGAGGTGTGTATAATGGACGGATAAATAAGAGATTTAATTTACTACCAACATTCAGATTTTCAAATTACTGATAGAATTTGAATCGATTTTGTTGGATTATGTGGATTGTACGAAATATGCATATTGAAAAAGAGAATTTCTCTGATACGCAAAAAGCAATCTTTAGTATTTAGCGTTTTTAAAGAACCAATTACAGATAAGTTTCTACAATTCTCCTGCATATTTGAGTAACGCCTTCCTTTCAAAGAACGCAAAGATTTGAACTTTTATACCCTCGCCAGGTTGTCGTCATTACTCCTTATTTGGGATTGATTAATACAGAATAAGTATAGTAATGATGCAACTTCCTTTGTAAAAATCATATAAATTGTATACTGGAGTTTATATTTTTGTGAGGAACATGATATTAAACTCAACTGTAGTCGTGTGAACTACCTACCTTAATTTTTACGGAAGAGTACCGTTAAATTTACCGAACGGAGAGTCCCGAGTATAGTTCGGTTTAAAAGGTTATTACGAGCATATAATTCAATGGGCTTATACAAATTCAGAAACACAGAAAACTAAGTTTCACACAACAAAACAAAATAATTATTTCAAGTTTGTTTGAAATTGTAGAGAACCATAAAATTTGCCTGTTATTCCGGTAAAAATTGTGTGTTAAGCAGCCCATTTTTTCCTAAATCGCTCAGTAAGTTTTACTAGTCACGTAAATTTAACGGTGCTGGTTGATTTGAAAGGCTAAGGTTGAGAGAATCTTGTAGATCGCATATTGCGTGAAGCAAAAGCACTACAAGTGATCAAGTGATATATTTCTTTCAAAAAATAACCGTGCATATAGCGATATAAGTGTGAAAGACAGCCAACGTTACACTAATGCTCTAAAGAATCAATATTGAAAGTGATTTCTAGTTCGCCAATAAGCGAAAATTCAGGCTGGGGTTCAGGGACACTTAGCATCATTGAGATTTTCTCTACCCAAAGCAAGGAACCTAGAAAACATATTCATCAATGCGTTCTCGGTTTATTTCTATAGAGTCCCTACGAGAATTTATTAAAGAATCAAAAGAGTACGCGAAATCAAGGGCGCTGTCGTCGGCTAAATAGTATTGAAAGTGAGAGGTAAATAGTAAATAGTAGTGAAAGGTCATTAATAAAATGAGGAAAGAATGTTACTTAAAGAACTGAATCCTGAGGTACACCGACATTAATTTCGTAGGGACTTGATTAACTGAGAAAAAAATCTCTATCTATTTTAAGGAGTGAAAGTAAAGACCAAAGAAATGTTTGGGGAGAAGGGCAGCGTACCAGACTCTATCAACAACTTTTGAAATATCAAAATCGACAATTTCGGTCTATCCAAATTATGGAGACAAAGAAGAAGAACTTCACCCGATTCGAGACAACGACAGCAAGTGGACCTACAATTTAAATTGGATTCCAAACCACCAACATTATCTCTGCACACCCAATGGCCTTTTATCGTAAGCGGTGGTATTTAAACCTGGGACCTGCGGCTTGGAAAGCCGACACGTTATCTCTGCTAAAGTTAAAGCTATAAGCAGGTCGCCATTACAAACAGGTTACAGGTTACAGTTACAAACTGCAGGTAGAAAAGGAAGGGAGCGGGAGGGGGTGAAAATGGCCGATTCGAGACTCGTACATTCCCCATTTTAGATATATAAAAATTTATATAAGTTCTACTGATTATAGGAGTCAATCAGCATTTTGGGACACGCTAAGACTTTAAAAAATGTAACCTAACTTCAATACTATGGCATCCCACCTAACTTTTATTTATTGGTTGCCTTTTGGTTACAACTATGCATGATTGCTTTAGATTAATATTTCCTTTGCCGCACAGACGCACAAGCCGACCTAGAGACCATAAAATGAAATTATTGGGATTCTGATTGAACAGTTATCTTAATGCTAAAAATCTGTCCGAAGTTTTTAGCAAAGAGGCTTTTAAGAAATTACCATTTTGACTTTTAGGCTTGAACCGCATTTTGCTGAGGGCAGGTCCTTCCACGTAACTTCACGCGAAACGCTTTTTCTACAGAAAACTCACTTTTTGCTCATTATGCGAGTTTGGAAATGTGACCTTAGGCAACTGAATTCCCACAAATCTTTGTCATACATTTTGATGTACATCTCATTTAGATTCCCGCCCTCGGTGTCACTTTCAAATCAGAAACGAAATAAACGTAAATGGAGAGATATGAGTACCCCGCCAATTTATAGAAATGACCGTCATTTGTCAGATAATAAACAAGTCATGGAATACCAATGCGATGGGCGACGTTGATTTGTAAGTAACATTACCACTAATAACAATTTTCCTGTACATTTTCATTTTTCATTTTCACAACACGTCGTACACAAACATACGTAATTAATGGTAATGGGGTGCTCAACCCTTAGAATTTGTGCATGCAAATCTACTTTTTAATGGGCTGTCTCCTTGGGAATATTCTGTACACGCCAAGTGAAGGTAGTAACCACCACATACCGCAGTAATTTACACATGAAAGCATGTAGTGCCCCGCTCTCCTTCACCGGTGGCTAAATGGTTATTTTAATTAAAATAACTCATAAAATATACTTTATTTTAGCAAAAGGGCTTAAAAATGGAGCAGTAGATTTATAAGTTTCCTTTTCCTACAATGAAGGATGTGTGCACAGAAATTGCCTTCCGGAACGTCAACCTTTCCGCCACGTTTCCGTACTTAAGGTTCCTGTTTTTTTCGCCTAACACGCACGCAGTTACGGTTTGATGCATTTTTTAAATGGTCAGACAATAACCTTTCTAACAAGAACATTTGCCGCTTTTCAAAACTATTTTTTTTTTAGAGCTGGTGACGCTGAACTATCGCATGTCTTGGTATAGCATACCTGCTCTTCCCGAGGGACAAATTCGAAATCCCCTGGACATGCATAGTGTAGCTTTCATGTCAAGGAAAAAAACTCATCGAGTCAGAAGAGTTCCATCCAGTCCAGCCTCACCGAAATTCCCGGGCCCATCATTGTTTCACGCTAAGGTGCACTTTTCCACATAGACGAGCACATAAAAACTGTCCACCAATGATGAAACCATCGAGGGTGGCTTCACTGATGAAGTACTAGAGCCACTTTTTACGTCTTGATATGCCTGATGTTGTCACTCTGCTCAGCCCATAGCACATGTGCTATCTTGTAGTCCTCCCTTGGTCCTTTAAATCCTCTCTCTAGAAACAATAACGCAACAATTAACTCGTCTGGAAATAATTCATTATGCGTCAACACAGTCCTACACCTCCTTTTTCTCATAATGTTTGCTCTACCGAAAAATGGGGCTACCGAAATATTACACAACGCGTTCGTGCACTCAAGGGTTAAGGACGAATGAAGTTGCGAGATTTAACACATATTAAACGAAAGGGGGAATTTTTAGAGAATCCACGACCACATTCCATTCACCCAAAATGGGGAGCTGCTGTAGACCATGTTTGTATTGTGTGTCACCGGGCATATTAGTAAATGTTTGCCTCATAATTTGGCACCTTTTAAAGCTAACATTTCTGCAGCGGAAATTATTCCAGGGATGCAATTAATTTTTCAAAATATTTGCGAACAGTGTTCGTTTGAGCCTTAAGTTTCTGGTTTCAATTAGAGGTGAACAAGGTAGAAATGCAAATAATTTTTTAGAGTTTGCCACTGCTCTTTGACTTGAGCTTTAAAATAAAACGAAGCGTTAAGCTCTTTGGAAAGGAATGCGAAAAACAAAGAGCAAAAAAGTATGAGGTATGCTTTGGTGATCTTTACCTCAATTTAGTCTTTAGCCTTGTTAGGATGAACAAGTGTTACTGAAAGCAAGATGGTAAATGTGGTTCTAAATAGAATTATTTTCGCCTTTTACACTGCAAAAGGAAACATCGTTGGTAAATAAAGCAACAATTCCATTGTAGAAAGGTACATTCAAAGTTTATGTTCCTGCAAAAAGGAACTTTGTACATGCATTAAATATAAGATAAATAGAGTAATTTTTTTAAAACAAGGGTTCAGTTACTTGGTATTTTCACAAGTTTACTACCCTCCTTTATTACCTTGTGGGTACTCTTCGTCGAATTCTTTTCTTTACAACAAACTTTCGTTTATGTCAGGATTTCATTTCTCTCAAACGATGATCTAAGTCTTTCCAAAGAACACTATCAAGGGGTGTTTTCTCCATCTTATTTTCAAAGAGTTAAAATACCATACCTAACTATTACTTTTTTGTTGAATTTAATGTATGGCATCCTACTACTGATATGATTTGATCATTTTCTTTTATGAGGAAGTTGAATAACTAACTCACAATTTTCTTTTGTTTTTGACAGATTGATATTCAACCCTCGCAAAGAGGTCTCCAAAGCAAAGACATTGCAAATTTTACTTTACATTACTACGAACATGGCTTTTCGTTTGTAATTTTTTTCAACCGGTATATTTATTGGAAAACAATACCACCCTATAATATTCCCTCTATGAAATATAACAACATATTAAGTAATATAACATACCTAGTGATAGTTATTACAGGCAATTGATGCCACGATTCTTTACACTACACCTATAACAACCATAACGATAAGGGTAAACAGCTATTGACTAATATCTTCTATGCTCCTTGTAATAGAATAATAAATTATAATTCTTTGTAACTTTGTTCCCTAGTTGTCAGACTTTGGAAGAAAGGGTATATTTAAAAATTAGAGAAGAGTATTTTGGGCATATGATAGCTCCGTAGAGTTATTTCTAAATTTTCCACAAAACATTTTTGCTAGTTTCTTTCTTATAATTTTCATTAAAAGTGTTAGCTTTAGTTTGTTAGCTCAGCGGGGGGGCACTTCGATAACGACCTTGAAAGGAAATATCTTGTGACTGAAGGGCTAAAGTAAAATCTATTTACAGACAATCCGATCAATGGAGTGATTTTCAGTTTACTTTCACTTTCAATTTCTAGGAGGGGGTCCAACAAATTACTTTTTTTTTTTTTTTGAGGGGATGAGAGAACTGACATACAGAAAGATCGAAACTAAAATCGTTTCTAGTTGCTAGGGAACCGTAGGAAAGACAAAATAAAACAAATCATACAAAATAGGAAACCTTATATTACCTCGTGGGAAAGTAAATTTTTTCTGGTACCAAATTTATGCTGTCCTAGTATATTCAATAAGAAATATTGAAATTTAATAAGCATTAACTCCTAAACCACCTACTACCTCCTACCATACAATTTTTTTTATCTCTATGAGTTTTATTACCTCTTTTAGTGTTAGCATCTCAAACAGAAGCACCCTGTATTAATATGTTGATAATAGTAATAGATAAGGATTTCGATTGGGAGTCATTTATAAGGTCACCAATGCTTTAGGTCACTCATTCTTCTCAAAAGCTGTACATTCGTATGTAGGTTTAATGTGAATAAGTTAATTTATTAAAATTAAGAGTACTCTCACTCACAACGGCTTTTCAGTCGTTCTAGTCGAACGCTGTCAAGGGCTCGCGTCTTTTTTTACATAAGGAGTTCAAGGAAGGCCGTGAATGGGTTGAAAATGAGAAACATGTGTGTGTGCTTTTGAGTAAGGTGAGGAAGGCTTGTCGTTCGAAACGACGACGTGACCAACCTATTCGAAACGAAATTTTTCTACTTCTCAACGCTCGGACCCATACTGCACAATTAACTTGCCAAACATTAAAGGAAATAAGATGAGCTCCACGTGAGCATCCCCAATATAGCCCTGCCTTATCCCTGCGATTTCCATCTGTTTGGATCGCTGAAACAAGCACTCGGCATTGGCTTCTAATACAACCATCCTCATTTTACAATACCGGGAACAAACCCTTCCAATTCGTTGTGAAAAATGCGTTTCCAAAGCAGAAGATTATATTGAAAAATTATGCGTGCTTGGCTTTTGTATTAAAAAAATTAAAATTTTTTGTAAATAAAGTTTGGTTTATATTTGATTCACCCTCGTAGCATTTGACTTTATTGATAACACGCAGGCGAAGTGAGGAGCAGGGTTTCGAAAAACTTACTACTGTTTTTCAAATAGTTCCGTCTTACTAATCTTAGGGCATGCTGAGCTTATCATTCTTCGAACACGAATCGTTGCCTTCTCGTTTCTGACAACTTTAACTAACTAAACATTTTTTGCATTCTAAAGAGCATCATTTCAATAATAATGTGTGGTCTAGAATTTTTTAAAACACATCATTTCTGAGTTATTTGATAAGTGTCATATGCACTGAATCCAAAAATATCGGAAAAAATCTGTAGAAATTTCAATATTATTTCAGTTTTAATTTCAGCTTTATTTTCACTCTTTTATTTCCAACTTAAATTTAATTTTTCTAATTCAAGTTACATTTAATTCACTTTTTTCAATTTTATTGATTTCTCATTTAATTTTATTCAATTTTAATTTTATTGCAGGTAATGTTCAACAAGCATCCTTGTTTTTAATTTAGAGATCAGCTGGTACATCAGAGCGCCAAATGTAACCGAAGTTAAGTGTGAACATCGTCACAGATCAAGACGCGAGACATACCGGAATATTGCGTGTATGATTAAACTTGGGAGCCGCAACAATCCCGATGAGTGGGAACTACATCTTCAGCAGTTCGAAAAGTTTTATGCGAAGCAAATTCAATTGAAATAATATTGCGCCCCCTTCCCCCTCCAAGAATACACACTTTTCTGACTTGGGAGCAATAAAATAGACATCATATAGTGGCCTACTCAAATCCCAGCCATAAAAATATTTGAATGATCCTTTTTGTATGTGTGCTAGAATGCCTGTGAGTTAGACGTTAGCTCAGAGACGGAGTGGACTTTGTATTCATTGCAATTACAAATGAAAAACACATAGTCAGGTCGAGACTCGAACCTGCATCCAGGACGATCGTGCCTCGCAGCCATTGATTGAACTCCGTCTTAGGGGAGGACGACTGTAAAAGAAACCCCCCGAGCAATAGCAGAGCTAAAAGCAATACTTATGGAAGGGCATGTGCCTAACTCACCGCAACCAAATCACCACAGACAATTAGCTAAGCACGATTCATCGGACAATACTCATCGTCGACCCAATTCTGTGCGCGCAATATACCGAAAGTAGAATGATGGCTGCTCCATAAGACGTTTCAGGCGTCACTTTTATGACATTATTAATACTAACGTGGATTCATCCATAATAATCCTCGAATTAGACAAATTGAATGTCGAACAAACTAAAAGCACACAAAATTGATTGGAGGGATCATGCTCTGGACTTTTTCGTGAAACCATCTTCGTTAGCGATGTAAAGATAACGAGGATAGTTTGAAAGTAAACTGAAGATCTAGAGGAAATATTCTCATGCTATACGCTATCATTTCGAATGAACTTTAAATCCACTCGATCAAGAGCTCGTCTGAGTCAAAATTTAAAGTTGCAAAATTGCTTGAATCGAGCGGTGATGTCAACAATTCCCCGTATCCGTACACAATTTCTGTTATTAATTTTAAAATATAAGGTTTTCGGTAGTAGTTCCGTTACACTCAGGTACTGAACCGTTTCCTATACATTCCAACTTAGAAGATGCTTTTGCACGAATAAACCAGAAAAGAAAGGTGCAAAAGTGGTGATCTCTTCTTGTATGCACTTGGAATATTTCACTCACATTTAGAATTTGGCTAAAATGAGAATATGTTATATCAATTTCACACAATTTACTCGCACAATTCGCCAATTCATCGTGCACAATTCATTGCACACAATTTATCGCCGGCACAATTTACCGTGCGAGGCACGCACTTTCTACGCTATTCTGAGTTATATTGTAATAGTGGTGGGTTGTGTCATCGGCAAATTGCGTGCGGGAATTGTGCGCGGTGAATTGAGTTCGGTGAATTGAGTTCGGTGAATTGTGTGCGATGAATTGTACTAGCTAATTCATTCACGGTAAATTAGATTTAAATGGATTCGTTAGAAGTATAGAACTAAGTCAGTAGATTTCTTTTTGTGTTGTCTCGGGCACATGGCAGGCTAAAGACAATTAGGATTATTCATCAACGTGGGAGATTTATAATTAAAAACGATAAAGTTTGGGACCATTGGAGCGTAATATGAGCAAACTAAAACCTGAGTTAATACTTTATTTGTTATTTTACGAAATCAAAGTTGACAGGAAAATTCGATTTAAGGACTAAATAATTTCGCCTATACTAAACAAATTTATTCAAGGTGCTGTAAAATGAAACCGATTAATGTTGTTCTAATGTTATCTAAATGAAGCAGACAAATTAAATTTTCCTGTAATAAATGTTAAGGTAATATAAGAAAAAAATCTAGAAACATTATTTATTATAATGCGAAGTCCTATCTTAAGTTTTTTGGGGTGCCTTAATATGTCTCCTTCATGCCCACATGCCCCATGTTTTGGTTATAGAAACATTTCTGAAGATTATATTGATATGACAACTTTATTGCAAAAGGAAGCAAACATTTGAAAATAATATTCGAGTAGTACTGTTGAGTAGTATATGTGATAAAAAACAAATTCATGTTAACAAGCTAGAAAGTCGTAAACGTTTCCCATTATTGTTGTTCGTGTTAGTAACAAGATTATTAAAGTTTTAACTTGAACCAGTTATATAAACTGATATTGATTAACAGAGAAACAAAGTTTTTTAGTCTTTTGGGCTAAATCAGTACGTTATACTGTGAATAAGCCGTTGATTAATAAATAAATTATCAACAGTCAGATAACCGACGATTTATCTATCTATTGCGCGGTCTGGTGTGGTCTAATTATGCTGAACTGAATTACATACCCAGGATTATACATGGTGGTCGATTCTTTAAAATTGACGTGCTTAACCTACATTATGTATGAGTCGTGAATTTGAAAAGTGAGCTACGTTACATTTCAAGAAACACTGAAATAACAATAAAAGAACATTATTCCTATTAGAAACTATCCTTAATCTCAGAAAAACTTTTTATTTTATAGGTAAGAGCAGCAAACAAAAATCCTATCTAAACCATTTGTACGAGAAAATTGTGAAGATAAAATTACAAATAACGATTTTCCCATGCTACAATGGGTAACAGGCATTCCGAGTTGTAAAGCTTTTTAAACAGCTCTCAAGCATAATGGTATCGTCTATTCCTCTTAAGGGTAAACGCCAAAGAAGTGTTTTCAATTCCCACTTATATGTCCTGTAGTCTCTGAAAAATTTAAATAAAATGTTGGAAATATTCTATAAATTCCTTATTTCCAATGAAAGCGGGATTAGATTTTAGAAAAACAAAAGTTTTACACTATTTTAGATGTAAAACCTCACAACTGACTGCGGAGCAATTTTAATTAATTTGTTAATACATTTTTTACATTAACTATTTTCGTAACAATGAAATTCAGGTCTTATTTACTTTAATACATTTAATTGCTATATACTTATTTTAGAATGAAATAATATTGAGATGGTTTTAATTCAGAAATCTAAATATCGTACAAATATTCAGAGTATTTTATCGAGATAAAAATTAAATTGTCAAATTAATTTTTATTCATGTTATGTAGGTATGTAGGAATGATAAAGGATTTAAAATATGATAAAACGTTAAACACACTTAACTCGTGTGGGTTGGTTGGTCATTTGGTCCGTTTGGTGCCGAAGCACCAAGTCCACTCGGTGTCCATGTAGGAGGAAGGCCTTGATAACGCGTGAAGAAAAAATTGGAAGCTGTTATTGAAAGTTCCTAGTCGAGAGTTTGGTTTTGTAGTATTCAGCCCTAACTCAAATATTCTTAAGGAATGATAAAGGATTTAAAATATGATAAAACGTTAAACACACTTAACTCGTGTGGGTTGGTTGGTTATTTGGTCCGTTTGGTGCCGAAGCACCAAGTCCACTCGGTGTCCATGTAGGAGGAAGGCCTTGATAACGCGTGAAGAAAAAATTGGAAGCTGTTATTGAAAGTTCCTAGTCGAGAGTTTGGTTTTGTAGTATTCAGCCTTAACTCAAATATTCTTAAGGAATGATAAAGGATTTAAAATATGATAAAACGTTAAACACACTTAACTCGTGTGGGTTGGTTGGTCATTTGGTCCGTTTGGTGCCGAAGCACCAAGTCCACTCGGTGTCCATGTAGGCCCATTGTGAAAGCCCTTAAAAGAAAATAAGACAGCATGGCCAAAACTTAAAACTATCCAGATCTTTGTAAGAATTTATTTTATTCCAGCAGTGCTATCTCAGCTAAGTCTTGTCAAAGAACCTTACTCCCAAACAGGCGAGTGGTCGTTCTTTCAGAGCTGGACATTCACAGATTAGGTGCACTATGGATTTAGTTTACTCGTCGTCTCTGCAACTTCTATAGAACTCATTCGATGATATGGGGCAATGTGCAATGATGACACCGACGAATGTTCGCACGCGCCTTCTATCGAAGGTTAAGAGACTAGAAGTTCTAATTCAGTTTCGGTCAAAGTCTTCGTGTTGTGAGACAACCGTTCCGAAGTCTTGGTGGAATAGTATCTTTCGATTTGACTTTTCGCTACGTTAAGGTTAGGGTGAACCCTAACCGTGATCATGTTTTCTTCTATATATTAACCTTTCTTGGCCAGTTCGTCGGCTTTTACGTTACCCTCCATACCGGCATGTCCTGGCACACAGCAGGTTCTGACCGTATGGCTTGCAAAATCCCTTAAGGCTCTGATACAGCCTTTGACGCATTGTGATTTTATCAAGTGAGAATTTAAAGCCCTGAGTGTTGCATGACTGTCCATACAAATTGTGATCTTGGTTGCCGACTTCTGCTTTGCTTGGACAGTGAGTGCAGCTTTCATAATGGCGTAAATTTCCGCTTGAAAGATGCTGCTATTGTTCGTGAGTTTATAAGACTCACTTACTTGCAACTCTTCCGAGAAAACTCCAGCTCCAACCCCCTCTGTCTTCGATCCGTCTGTGAAGATGAGAATTTCTTTAATGATATTTTCAGGGTACCTCCAGTCTTCTCTATTAGGTATGATGATGGAAAAGGGTTTTATAAAATCATATTGTGGCCTCATATAATCCGTTATGGGGTGAAACCCATTTTGATTAAGAGAATTCAGTATGATTGTATGCCCAAAACTTTGTGGTATCCAATGGCTAGTCTGAGAGCAGCCAAGGTAGGCACTTTACTTGGCTGAAGCCCTATGCGTTGAACCTGTTGTTTCCAGGTAAGCAAGACTTTGCATCTAAAAAGTTAAGGTGAGATTGCCTGTTAACTGCATCCTACCAAACAATGGATCCATCGGTAAGGGTAGGCCTGACGATCGCTGTGTGCATCCAGTGTACAATACGCGTTTTCATGCCACATTTCTTACCAAAGGTTCTTCTCCATGCGTAGAATATATTAAGTACTCTCTTCATCCTCTCTTCCATATTCCGTTTTCAATTCAGTTTGGAGTCAAATATGACGCCCAAAAATTTGGCTTGCGAAGAGAGTTTGAGTGTACTACCTTTAAGTTTTGATGGTTTCCAAACGGGTAGTTTATATTTCTGTGTGAACAGAATCATTTATATCTTACGTGGGTTTACCGTAAGACCATTATTTTCTACACATCTTGATATGTCTATCAGAGCAGAGCTCATGACATCACTGACCGTTTATAAGAACTTTTCTTTTGTCAGCAAGACTATGTCATCTGCGTAGGCTATCGTGTTAATGTCTTTGCTGACGAGTTATTCAAGAATTCTGTTTAGAGAGATGTTTCAAAGCAGTGGTGATAAGACTCCTTCCTGTGGTGTTCCTCTATTAGTTGTTTCTCTAACGGAGAAATTTCCTAAACTGGCATTGATGACCCTGCCGTTTAGCAATGTCTGTATCCAGTTCGCCAGATTCTTCTAGAGAGAAAATTATGGATCCTCTTTTTAAGTTGTTGAAGGGCTCCATCTGTACTCTTCATCATGGAGAGAATTTAGTCAGATCTCATTTAATTTGTAATTAAGTTCTTTTTATTCGAACAACAATTGAAACGATCTATTCATTTTTAGTATTTTTTAACTAATTTCGATGACAATACAGTATTATGGTACCATCGAGCAGGGGGTAAAAAGTTTGGTTATATGCAACCCTAGGGACTGGGCGGGAAGCGAATGACATGTACAAATAATCAAAAATGATCGATATTAGTGCCAAATTCATAGTTTCGCTATTGCTGAGATAAATAATGACACTCCCGATACCGTTAAATACTGCGGTAGTAAGACACTGGTAGGCGGTAGGCATGAAGATGAGAGGGAATTGACAGAAGAAAATATCGAAATCGACCGATGCTAATGTCAAATTCATAGTTTTCGAGATCACTGAAATGAACAATAAATCTCGTTGGATACTATGGGGTTAAGACACATCTAGCACCCCTATGGGTGGGAAGAGTATGACAAGTAAAAAACAAAAAACAAAACTTTTAAGTTAATCGGTTTTATTAAACATAAGATGATGTTAAATAAAAGGGTTTTATTTAAGTCTGACTGAAGTCCTGATTACTCACTAATTCCGCTGATGTATCGACCCAAAGTGGATCTTGGCCTCCAACACTAGAGGATGTCATTGCTCTTGGTTCTACGCCTTTAGTTACCCGGTAGTCTCACATTTGTGACCCATAATTATTTTTTAGCTTTTAGTACATCATCTAATATTAAATAAAACCGTTTAACTTAAAAGCTACTTTCCTACTTGACCTTATTAAACCGACTTAAGTTTTGGTTTTACCGATCGGTACCATAAAAAAATTGCTTTCTCTTTAGGAAAAGTAGAGGCTGAGATTACTACCATTGACTAAATTATTTTTCCTACCTTTTCTTAATTGTGGATTACGTAAGAAATCGGGTAAAATCAATTTAATGATAAATGAAAACCTATTAACTTAGTGTATGTCCCAATATTACAAGATACTGCCTTAGGATATTTAAAAAAAAAACTAATTTTCCAGAGCGACATAAGGACTCATGACAATTAAAAGTTTTCCAGTAACATAGTTACCTAAATATCTCTTAATATTAGACAAATGAAGAAATTCAGTTTTTATATACTCATATTGCTTTAAAGTACTCAAAATACTCAGAGCTATGAAGAATAAATAATGATCAAGAATATACAATTTTTTGAGTAATTGAAATTAACGCGAACGTTTAATGAATCTACTACACTCAAACCGTTGAAATTAATCTAATGGGAAACTACTTAAACAGTCGAAATGACTGTCAAAATACAAGATTCACATTAACTCAATTAAAACTGAGATCCTTTGTTATAGCTCTTAAATTAAATTTATGCCAAGTACATCAACCTACCTGACACATGATAAGGGGCTGCGTGACATTGTGTTTTTCCTCAAATTTTTACCTGCCCACCAAACATAATGACTGGACAGAATTTTTACTTAAATGCAAACAACCCACAAAATTGCGGCACAACTAATGACAGGATTACCTGCATGCTGCATGTGTTTCGTGTCCCTTGTTTTTTGCTTCATTCAAACTTTACACTCCCATGACTAAGTCATCGTCCTCGTTTTACAATCTTTTCTTTAAACAATGTTGTTTCACGTAAACAGGAAAGTCGTGAGTTTTCGAACTATTTATCAATATTTGTATTGTGAATTTATCGGTTTAGGACTTAAGAAAGATAAACACTCTTGAAATGCAAATAATTGTTCGATTAGGAACAAATTAACGTTCGTCACTAAGCAAAATAATAGGTGCATTACAAAGGCTAAGATTTCGTGAGAAATTCCAGGAACTTCGGGACATAAAACACACGTCAAGATTTTTTATTTATTGCCGGCAATATTTTTGTAAGAATAAGATATTTGTGTATTTACAAGAGAAAGTTATAAAAATTCTTCAAGTTTACGACACTAATATCCGACTATTCCTGCATTTAGTGCTTCATCAATATTTTTTTAAGAACGATACCTTTTACGACATAAATGTACAAACTATAAAATCGAGTTGATGCATGGCATCATTTAAACACGCTTTCGACCTACGTATATGTTTCTAGAGGTTAAGATTTGTATGTATGTCCTTTTTGAGGATATAGTATTTTATAAGAATTTTTTAATATAACTACCAGGAAAATATCATATCGAAGTATCTTTATCTGATGGCCTATTTGATAGAGAAGATATTTGTTTTTCGTAATCCATGATATAAAATATTGGCAGTTTTTAGCAATACATGCAATGGAGTTTAGTTAATTTTGTATAACTTTACAAAACTTATTTTCATACAATTACTTTAACTAATAATTACTAACTTCCGACTTCAAATTACGGAGGAATTGTAAGTTCATTAATTATTGTTTAGCCATACAAACTGTGCTGATAGTGTGTGAAAGAGAGGAGTGTTTGTAGCTCATACCGCAGCTGTTTATTAATTAGGGTATTGTGGGGTCATTAGGGGTGTATACACTAAATTGGCCTGAAAAACAGACCTTTTTCTAATTTTGCTCTACAAAAGGTTCAGTTGTTTCATTGTTTTCCAAATGTATATTTTTTGCACGATTTTCGATTTGATCGCAAAAAGCGAAGTTCGAAAATAGTTTTTTCGTTTTTTGCGATCAAATTGGAAATCGTGCAAAAAATGTACATTTGAAAAACTATGGAGAAATGACATAGTAATCATAAGATTGGCTACATAATGCCTACGAGTAGATACTATTGGATGATTGCATAAGTTCGTGCCCGATTTGTCATCATGGAATATAACGCCTTTTTGATTGGCCAAAACAGGATGTTTTTCTTGACTAACCGCATTTAGGCACATTGCACAATACAATACTTGTTCGCCGTGAATGCTTCGCAGCGTGGTAGTACCTCCTAATAAATAATTTCCTTGCAATCCCACCAAAAACTCAGAGACATCTTCAATCGAGTTGCTCTCACTTGTAATCCTTGGATTACTTGCCACCAAAGCATGCACAATGGCATCATCAATGCCAGAAGGCTGTTCAGAGCAGAGTTGATTTTCCAAGTTGAAATCATCATTCCGAAATCTGCCAAACTACTTTTTAATTATCGAAAAGCAGCAGCACGATCTTTATAAATGCTCTGTCAATCCCACATTCATGATCTTCCGAAACTCGTACAACATTATATACCGAAAATGTATCTTTTCATTTACCATTTCGAAAAAACGCACAAACCTACTTATTTAAAAACGCTAAATTGAGACATAACATCGCAACTTATTCAGTACGTGCAGCATAGCAAAAAAAACCTCAAAACTCCGCCATGAAAGTTTGCGCCATCTATAAAAATCCGGCACAAACTTATGCAATCGTGGTCAATTATTATTATGCAATTAAGATCTGAAAATCCTGGAGAAATTCAAAGATGATACAGTAGTTAGTTCACTATGATATGTAATGCCGAAAAGGCACAACTTTAAAATACCATTTAATTTGATCCTTAGAAGTAGTGGCTTAATAAAAGTAATACCTTTGTAAAGGGATTTCTGATTTGTTTTACTGATGGCTCTAAAATGGGAGTCGGATTATATGGCTGCATAAGGCGCTCGGATCTGCACCAACTATTGATGAAGCAGATATACACGCCATTGAACTCTGCGCGCGATTACTCATAGGGGATTGCGCAATGCCAATATATACATAGATAAATTCGGATAGTCAAGCGACACTCAAAGCTCTAAGGTCTAATACCTTGAGCCTTGAATTGCCTGGGACTTAAAGAACAGAGCAACAGAATCACATTAGTCTTGACCAGGGTTCTCAACCGTCCTATAATTATAGTACGTGTACTATAATTTGACCAGCTGTACTATCCGCAATCCTAAGTCGCAAATGTACTATAATTTCACTTCGTCGAAATTCGCTTTAGGTTGTTTAAAAAACGCGCCAATAATCCTCTCAAATAAAATAATTTTCAGCCGCCTGCAATGCCGTTTTGCGTAGTGTATGAAAGATTATCGCACACTATTAAAGTTGGCACGCTTTTTCGATTGAATCACTATTTAGTTTCTTTCTCGTAGTCGTATTCGCACGCCGGTCGAATTCGAACTTGATCAAACGCGTTCTTTTGTTTTAATTTATTTTTACCGCGGAAAAAGCACTGCTGTTTACATGTACTTATGTGCTATTAAAATTTTTTTTGTATTGGTGTTGTCGTTTTTACCAAGCGTACTATAATTTTCAGGTTGGTACTATAATTTCACCACCACGATACTATCTTCCACTCTTGCCGACCTGAGAACCCTGGTCTCGACACTAGCACATGAGAGACTCTCAATCCAACCTCAGTTAATCTTTCTGGTCGAAGTGACAAAGGGATAAAAGATGTCAGTACAGTAATAGTAATAACGATAAATAATTCTTTTTCCCTAGAAGACTGTGGCAAACATCTTCAAACAACGTCAAATCCAAGAGATTATAAAGTGAAAGGCAATATTGAGAAATGGTAGCCATGGACAATATAAATGTTCTATGTGAAATTTTTTTGCATCATTTCGGAAGTGTAGCCTGAGGCGAAATTCTACTGAAGATACATTTTACCGCCGCGAAACTGCTATTTTATTCTCGACAGCTCGAACGCCAAAAGTCCTGCGAGCTCATCATCCCTTGAACAGAAACAAGCTAGCCAAGTTCGTGGTTTGCTTTTTGGGGTATTTCACGCGTCGTTCGATATGACCATCTCAGACCGGTTCTTCTATATCTCGACCAACGACCACGAACTGCGACCTATGTGTACTTGAAAATGTTATTTATCAAAAAATGGCACTTTTCTTCAATTATAGTTGCGATGTTCACAACCCCACCATAGACGTCTCGCTGACAGACAAACTGCTGAAAACGGTGTCTGACAGTCTTATCTGAAACTGACACGCCATGAGTCTTCAAGTGAATGCCGAAGTACAGCCTACTCTAAATACAAGCCAGGAAGCTGACACGAACAGCTGAGTATTGGTGGTATAAGCAAACCAAAACTTACTACAGTCAAGAATAGGAAAAGCTTGAGGAAATCTACTTTTTCGTAGTATTTCTCGCAGTATTTTTAAAGTCTCAACTTGGAATTTAATTGACGTGAACATACAAATGTTCTCAACATTGTGGTCACGATAAAAAATTTCTCAATAACAATGTTCATGTGTTTTTTAATGGGAAGACTCTCTCTTGTGTTCGTTTTGTTGAAGTATTGAGGTTAGAATGCGTCAATGTCATCAGCATTTCTCTTCAGTTTGGGTTAAGACAGTGTGTAGTTTTATGTGTGTGCAAGGATTGGTTAATCTGTGGCACAAAAATAAATGAAATTACGACGACACCCTTGGTGTAAAAATGGCCGAACTGTCATATTTTCCGGACTTGCATTTAAAGTATGATGAGGCCGAAGCGTATTCACAACAAAGTTTGGTAAGCAAAATCAAGTATTCAACAGTGAGTTACTTTGAGTTGTTAAAATTGGTTTATAGTCACGATCTCATAGTTGAGTAGTATTTGCAGTAGTAGAGAAAACAATAGAAGAAAAGTAAGTGTTTTAATTTTCTCACAAACAAGAAGTATCTATTGAACGAGTTTTATTATAAATTATATTTGATATTAAAAGCATATGTGTTTGTCTTCCATAAATACTAAAAAAAATACAAGAAATAAAATTGAATTTTTTTTAAAGTACTGACGGCACCCCACATTGCATTTATTAACTTTCAGTATGTATAGGGAAGTTGTTGATGGATCCGAAAATAAAAATAAAAATTTTCAACATACTTATATTTTATGTTTCAATGTATTTATAACCTATTTGTAAAGAGAAGTCTGTCTGGGCTTATGAATGGTTAAATATTGTCAACTTTAGGATGTTGTTGGAATTTATAAGATCTTTAAATACTTTGCAAACAATTTCTTTGAATTTATTAATACATTTTGAATTATATTAAGTTCCGTTTCGTTATAAAAGTTCAGATTTTTGTATTGATAAAAGAAAAAGTGGTAAAAGCAAAAACAATGTTCCCTGTCGATAGTATCCTTAAATCTAAGAAATAAACATTGATAAATTTGACTTGCAAAATATCATTTAAATTCTAAAAAATGAAATAACAAAATAAACAAAATAAATAAAATAAAGATATTTTTATAATCGTTATTTTAAATTCTTACAAATTCAACAGGCTTTTTCATATTGTTTGAATTAAGGATTTTTACATTACCCTGATATTCCAATTAAAATTTTACGTCAGAACATTACCTGTAAAAAGTAAAAAATAAAATGTTAATTTTTGAATATTATGTATAATAAAATGTAGAAATCGTTGTTAGAATAAAATAACGTTGGATTATATTACTAGTTTATTTAAGTCTTTCTTTCTTTTGCTTCTCGAAGAATACGATTTCATAGTTATTATGTAAAGCCCTTTTAGGAAATATTTAATAGTAAAAAAAATAATGGTCTAAAAGAGGTGACGTTTTGTCCTTAATAGTACAAACAACATTCTAGACAACACTCTCCACAAAAAAACCGGCCGTCCAACAATGATAAATGTTAGACCGTTTTAAAGAATTGGACTACGCTGACGATATGTGTTTGCCTGCTTATCGATACGACGACCTAATCAACATGATAGAAAATTTAGCAAGAGAAAGTTGCTTGTTTGAAATGAAGCTCATCAAAACAAAACCATAGATACGAAAACTTTAAAACAAGATGTTAAGTAAAACATCACTTAGAGATGTAAAAACCAGTTGGTCAAAAAAAGCGGACCCTCTAGTTGTCATAGAAAAGTTAAAACTCAATCCGTGATTTGGCAATGATATGAAGTAAAGAAAATTGTAATTCCTTAAACCTAAAAGAAAGATAGCAGTCCAGGAGAATAAGCATACTTTTAGACATGTTTGAAGTGTATGTATCGATATATGTTACTAGGCGAGGATTGTGTAGGAGAAAGCCCTTTCCTTACCAAATAGGATTCTACGATGTACCTAATATAATTTACAATCAAGGAGTTTAGGCATTAAAAGTTTGTCAAATTCTGTGCACCATTTCTTGATGAGTTAGATTTACTACTATGCCATCAATATCATCTTCGTAAAAAGCGAGTGTTGCTCGTGATTTGGTTCTATCAAGTGTAGAACAATAGTATCCATCATAAACAAAGTTAAAAACTAGTGAAATCCACTTAGGAGTAAAAATCATAGACGTTTAATTGCTTTCGTGTAATTAATAATAAAAAAACGAAAGGGGTCCAAGTCAAACAGAATCGCATTTAGCAGGAACAGCACAAAAAATTAGTTAAAAATGTGTTGAGTACGAACATTTCTGTAGAGTTTATTTCTAAATTTTTCATTAACTATTTTGTCAACAGTATTTGTTATAATTGTCGTCGAGAGTACTAACTAAAACCTATATTTTTCTGATATTTTGCATCAATAATTTCAGAGGTTCTAAAACCTTTTTATTGCATTTTAAGAGACTTAAGGACAACCCACTTAAAGTTTTGAGTACACTTTTCACTCTATGAGAGCGGGGTCTTCTAAAAATCTCACCTTACTGTCAATCTACGTCCGCATAAAAATTTTTGAGAAGATGGGAGAGGCTGCGATATTCAGATAGAGAAGACAGAAGGACGACCGAACAGACAAACCGAAACTATAATGGTTCCTAGTTGCTACCGAACCGTAAAAAGTCTGGCAGGCTCAGAATAGAGTTGCTCAAATTCAAGGTGACATTATTAATATATGATAAAAAGCTGAGGACGATATGACTACCTTGATAAACATCAGAGATGTGATCACAACAGGTAGTCATTCCTGATAAATGACTTGGCTTGAGAAGTAGGTAATCAGCCAATTAATTAAATAAAGTACGTAAACTTTGTGTGAAAGAATATTATTGTTTATATTATCAAAAGCCTTGATTAAGAGACGCCTTGTTTATTTTATCGAAATATAGAATATCACAAACTAGAACTTTAATACCACTTTAAGATAGGAATATACTCGCAACTTGAATAATTAGAGTTAATGTCTTTTGTATGAAGAGACATAATAAAGCATGATTTCTAGAAAGTATCAAAGAAGCTGCTCTCTCTTTCTCTCTCTAGTTCCCGTAATCCCTACTGCGGCATAGGGCGAAGGAAGAAATTCACACGATTCGAGACACACCTACAATTTAAGTGAATTTAAAAACACTGACATTTTCTTTGCAACCGCCATGGCATTTTTATCGTAATCTTTTGTCAGCTGAAAACAGCAGTGACACCCCGCCGATGGGATTCAAACCTGGGAACCCCGGGTTTGTATTCCGCCATGTTATCACTTACTCCACCGACGACTTCAAAGAAGCTACACTAAACGATAAATTTAAAAATAGAAGAGAACCGGAGAAGGGATCAAACCATATTTTGTACAAAAAAAATTTAATAGGCCTCTGAAAAAAGCAGTAGCCGAAATGAAGATCTGCTTAATAATTGAATGTTTGTCTAATACGAGATATTTTGTCTATGAAAGCGCAATAAAGTGAGTGAAATTCACAAGACCATTCACTACCCATGCAGTTTTAAAGAATACCTTAAAAAGTTGAGATAACTCTGTGGATTCCGTTGTAAAAACTCAACCACCAGAGCGCTGACAAAGCGCTAAAACCGTTTTGGCTCAAAAAGTAATGATGACTTAATTCTATTGTTTTCACAATTGAATTTACAAAAAAAACTGATTAGAAAGTTTAGGCCGATTCTAAAATCTTTAGCAAACGAAAACTCCTCCAAGCCTCCAAAAACTTTAAACGCGATGATCTCGGAATAGACTTTTTTGAAAAATACCGTTGCGGTGAACGTGATATCTCAAAAACTTTTCAACCGATTTTCATAATTTTTTTTTAAAATTGTTCATATTTACAATGTCGTGTACTTGAACGGTTCCTTTTTCATCTAAAAATTTTCGATTGTTTGCAATCCATTTAGTTTAGAATTTTGAACACCTCAAAAATCGAATTTTTTGTCAACATGGTTTTTTTATTGGAAGAAAAAAATTTTTTCGGAAACCGAACCGTTCAAGTACACTACAATTCATTTTTCTTCAATAATTTTTTTACTCTTTTGATTTCTGTTAAGCGGTTCGCCTTGGAAAGTGTTCACCGCAAGCCTCTGCAAAAAAAACGCGCTTCGGGGGAGGGGCCATAACTCCGAAAATTTTTAATATTTTTTTATAATTCAACTTGTTTTTTTTTCTTCGATAGTACTACCAACAAATTTTCTTTCGCTTTGTCTAATAAAATTTGCATAAAACCTTTGAAAAAAATCACCAACTTAGCTCACTTTTTCCCCTCAACTTTGTATATAACCCCTTAAGCAGAAGTAGTGCCTCTTAGCTTCAATATTGTGACCAAATGAGAAAAAATACAGATAAGGTATCCATAAATAAGCAAACAACTACGTTAATAACTCGATTATTAAGAACTGAACTTCTATCATAGAAAAATGCACAAAATGTGCAGGAAGTATTCACATGACCCGAGTGAATTTTCAAAATAAAAATCAAAACAAACTGTTTTCAAACTCGAGGAAAGTAAGAAATATAGAAATTTGTTAACACGATCGACGTTTCTAATGAAGAAAAGTAAAGCATGCAATCAAATTAAAATGAAAACACATTTTGGTAAAAATTTCTGCGATGGCAAGAATTCTGAATTTAGCAAAGACACGAACCTTAAAAGTGGTGTCCTTTACAAACGCCACATATTGTAGTGGATATACGACATAACAAATGTACGGTGATTGGCCAGCTTCTACCACAAATTAGGAAAGAACATTCGCAGGTTTTGGCATTGGTGTCAAAGTACCAAGTAATTGTAGCTGCTTCAAAAAAATTGCTTTTTTTATCTACCTTTTTCTAAAGTCGATACACAATTTTATATTAACCCTTGTTGCAATTACTACTCCCTCTTTGACTGAGTAATCACGATCCTTGAGAGAAATTACATGTGATAATATATTTTTCTAGAAAGAAATTAGGTAGAACTTTCAGAAGTAGTGCTCTTTACCCTCAATTCCAACACAACACTCCTGGCTTTCATCGTAAAACTTGCTCGTAATGTAAACTTTATAGCTCTCGTAAGTTTTAATAAACCACAAAATCTTGTGGAATGAGTGTCACTCGAGTGAACATTGGTTCATAAAAGCACACATCTGCACTAAATTGACGTAGAGAACTTGAAGAAAATCACACCCAGATACCAATAAATTGTTCTGCGTCACATATCGAGATAAACTCTATAAAGTAGAGAGATTATGTCACTTGCTTACTTTCCAACAAAGTTCTGGAACAATAACATTCTAGTGCAACCACTCTTACCCATTGTCAAGCAATGAATGTGTTTTCTTTTATGTTTTCTTAAATCCTTGGGATTTACTTTTCACCTCTATCCAAACAAATCGCAGAAAATTTACCCCGATTTTCTGGTATTAACAGAAGGGAGTCAGAACTTGTAACATTTATCCGGAACAAAGTATAGCATTAAATCAATGCGAAATGAAGGCAGCTTCAGGTTATTTTACCTGCAAATGTACATGTACGTAATCGCAGGCATCGGGACAAAGTTTTTCAGACAGCCATGGAAAGCTCCCTCTTTTACTATCTCGTTTCACCGTTTCCCGGCTTTTAAATGTTTAACTAATCCCAGATTTGCAAAGTAACAAGATTTTTCCTTGATATGTCTGCTTGCCTTTCAGAGTTTTGTCCTTGTGCCTTGCTTTAGCAATCAGGACCTAAATTTCTCACTGACGTTTTTCCGTTTGCTAAGCTGGCAAATAGCATTTTTATCGCATTTTCCTATTTACATAACGATTAGAAGTTCGAGGTTATGTTTGCCCATAGTAATATTACACGAAGGCTTAACGTGTACCCCATACAGCCATGTAAACTTCAAATCTCTTCATTTTTTCTCTGCTGTTTGGTTTGCAGAGCCTTTCATTATTGGAGGGAAAACGTTCATTATAAAGTCTCTTTCACGTTGTTTTCAAGATGAATATTCCCATGCATTGTTGACCGGAAATGCGGATTTATGGGGGAAACTTGTGAAAAAATACATTTCATGTAAATACGGACGATGGCTTCCCGCCAAATTGTTTTATGGATGGCTGACATTTTGGGAACAGAGAAGAATGACAACAAAGATACGCAAGCGCTATGGGTGACTGACTGCTGGCACCCAAAGCTCTCAAATCAAGAATTTCAAGGAAATTTTTGAATTTTTAATTTGTACAGCTGCAACATATTAAATAGGATAAACATCTATTTGAGCAAGTGATAGATATATTTAAGATCGAAAACAGTCCCTGGAATTAAGTGCTTAACCATTTTGTCAGTTTTCCAATGAAGCATTTGATTAGATTTCTCAATTTGTGGGGAGCTCGTTAACAAATTCAGGGTCGTTCGTACCAACAACTTCAGAGCAGATTAAAAAGTCTTAAGTCTTAAATGACCAAACGTCTCAGCTTATGACGGATTATGTGTTCCCCATTAGGAATTTGTCTGTTAAATATTTTTTCTAGTTGAATTGGTTAGCAGAAAGATTTTCTTGAAAACTATTAGGATTGAGAACATCGTCACTCGACCTCTTAACCCATTGCACTTACCCAATTATATATACAATTCTTTTTCTGTCAAAATAGTGCTTTAGCATCATAAAATATCCCCTGAGCTTTCGTATTATCATTGAAAATACGTTGAGTTGGCAATCCAGAACATAAAATAAATTTCATCTCGAAAAGCAAGGAAGTGTTGCAACAGTACATAGTGCAATTAAAGCTGATATACAGGATCGCATCAACAGGGTTCTCGAGGTAACGCACACTAACAACATCTGAAGACGGAAAAAACGAGATCTTTGATCTATTCTTCTTTGGATCCTGTAAACTGACTAATTATCTATAAGCATTCTGGCCGTTCATTGACCGAAGGAGTTTTCCACTGAAAACCCACAAAGAATAACTCAAACAGAAAATAAGTGAGTTGTGACAGAAGTTGAAGGCCTCAGAGCAGGGGTTTCAAACACTTTGGATGATTACAATTGGTTCAAAAGTTTCAGTAATGGTAAGTAATGTTTATGTTCTGTAATAGATATTACTTTACATACAATAATTACATCATTTAAAAAAATGAATTATGCAATTATGGAAGAAATTGGAATAGCGACTAACATAGAAAGGGTATGCAATGAATTTTTGCATACTGATATAAAGTGGAAATAGCCATCAAAAAATAACAGCTAGCTTTAACAAAGTGGGCTAAAGATCAGCAACCCTCTCATAAAAAAGTAGGATTGCCACAAATCGAAAAACAAAACCGTAACAGAACAGAAATTTACACGGCACACGACCCACATTGTAAAGATGATTTGACACAGATATTAGAGAACACAAATTAAAGGTACATTAATTCCGACAATATCTTCGAAAGAATATACAAATATTTTCGTATATCAAATTACAGCCGAACCTCTCTCTAGAAAATTTATCTCGATATCTAATTACCGTCCAGGTTAATTAAGTTCAAAAGGCTAATTAGTGAAAGCAGAACCAACTACATGTGAACCATTTAAACCAATTTCACAGAAACTTTTTCAACATGTAACCAGTCGGTCAGTGTCTGTAATAAAGTTTAAAAGTGAATTGAAAGCAAATGCTCCTCTACTATGGTCCATCAGTTCGGAATTATAATTACACTTTTGGGGTAGAGTGTGGTGATTTCTTTAATTAGATACAAAATTAGTTCTCGTAGAGGAGTTGTTTTGGGAGATAGCCTGAATGATTAGAGCACTTGTAGAATAGATTTGTTAGAAATTTCAGAACTAGTTTTACGTGCAAACCGTGAGGTAACAATGTAGGTAAAAGTCATCTGACAGTTACAAATGACTTGGTAAAGATTTTAATATTACGCTGCGATATGCTGTTAAAACGCGCAATATTTTCAACGTCATACACCTGTTTAATTATGGGTAATTAAGTAATTAAAGTAGTTGATTACAGTTTACTTAAGAAATGTAGGGTACAGAAACACTTTCACGAGCTTCATTTTCATAATTTTGTCCGTGAATGTTAGGTACTGTAGATATCACGATATTTATTATATCTATTGTTATATATGTATGTCGTATATGATACTACAAAACCTGATAGGGCACACCACTTGTAGCTAATATGCGCTCTATCATCGACTTGCGCACCAGACTCGAGTTTTAACGATAGAACTAATAGCTGGGGCCATCTTCTATTTTTTTTAAATATTTATTACGATTTGAATTAGCCTTTGAAAAATTACATGGGAATCTATCCGTTGGTCTGGACGTATGAGGAAACGGTACAGAATGCAATCCTTGTCCAATTTTGGTGACTCTTCTTTCAATCGATTGGTTAACTATCAAAATAGATTAATTTTTCAAATAATTTAAATTTTATAAACAATTTTCTCCAAACACTTATTTTTTTGTGCTTGGCGACTGTTTTCGACCACCGTTTTGAGCAGATTTTTTTGCCGATACGATACGATACTGATGGAATGGAGCAATGACATAAATGGAAATTTTGGCATTATTGAATTAAATACTACAAGAGCACCAACAAATGTTAAACTTACCTATGGAGCAATAACACTGTTGTAGAGTTAAAGCGTTATTATCAAAATTACAAGTTTTAATCTTCAGAATAACAACGACAGTCAAATGTTAAATCGCAATTTCTTAAGAAGAATCTTCAGGTACGTCATTATTTTACCTGAGAAGCGATATTATGTGGATACTAATTCAAGGATTACATTAGTTACAATTGAGTAGAAAGGTATCAGAGTTTGGACCTTTTGTTTTACCAACAATTTTCTCTTATACATGAATGTTTCTGAGATCCATCAGCCTTCTAGGGTACGGATATCTTTACATTCTCAATTATTAGTTACACCTCCTAGTGGTAGCAACCGGACAATGGATTCTAGAACATAACCAAGTAACTAATGCGGGAGGAGATAACCTCTTTAAAAATCCCTCTAACTGTGTAGTAGTAAGCCATACCGAGGGAATCTGAGTAGTGTCCACCCCCCTTCAGGACCCAGGAGTAATAAGTTAGCTATATCTACGGTACCCCCAATATGTACAACAGAAGACGCTTTGGAAAAATTACTTTACGAAGGTCCTGTGGCGGCTATGGAGGCTAGCTTGCGTCGATTTAAAGTGCTGTAGCAGTCCTGGAAGAAGGTGCCATTGGCAGAATAATAAAGATGGTAGACTCTAATGAGTTGGCTATCTCCGCGGTTAACGCACCAGCAGAAGATGAAGACTTGCCTTTTGAAGGTTTAGCTGCGAGTAATCCGGAGGAGGTTACTTCTCCTGACTCTTGACAAAAGCTTAAGCCATGAAACCAAGGTTAGTGGAGACAGTAGGTTAACTGGATACTCAGTTGCCACTGCTAAGGCAGGTTGGGAGGGGACGAGAAGGGGCCCACTTCTATGTGGCCTGTTTCGGCTAATCTCCAGAGAGGCTGGAGCAGGTTAACTGGATACTGTCACCGCTAAGGCAGACTCGGAGGGGACGAAAAGGTGCCCGCTTCTATTTGATCTGTAGTTCTGGTGAAAAAATAATGCAAAAAGAAGTTTTTGTACGCCATTTTGAAATGGAGCTTGGACAAATAAAACTAATGGGTGCACAAACGTGGACTGACGATGGACAAACGATTGCATAAAAAAATTTCAAAATTCCAAAAAGGAGGTGCCAACTTCACACGGCTGTCGAAAGGCATCCGAGAGGCCATACAGGCAGGAGGCAAATCTTTCATAGACCTTAGACGTAGAAATAAAGAAGGTCGAAATGAACACAATTTTACCAGGCAGTTTAATAGTTGTAATAATTGTACCTCACCCCTTAGGAGCAATTCCATACTTTTTATATTAGTATGTTATATTTTGTTCTGTTCTGGTTTTTGTTATAAAAAGTAAAATTATAAGAAGAATTGAGTGTTATTGGAAAAATGGAAGAAGAAGTAGAAGATGGAGAATGATTGGTAAATGCAAATCTACATTTATTACATTTTTCCGAAGGAACAAAATCACCAGTACGATGTCCAGGATGTTAAATTAAAGTTTGAACAAATAAAACTAATTGGTGGACAAACATGAACAAATGAATGCAGAAAAAAACTGCAAAAGTCCTAAAAAGGGGTGCCAAATTCAGAAATCTCATTTTAATGCACATTAAATCGCAAAGTTTCTCTCTGCAACCAATGGAAGTATGCAATAGAGTAAAATTCAGTGTTTTCACTAATTAAGGAATATTATTTCTACATCGCCTTTTTCATAAATCCCGTTTTAAAATGTAAAATATATGGAGTAGCAAATACTAACTTACTTACATATTACTACTTATAGATACTTTCAACGTGGTTTGTGTATTTTTTATTTGGAAAATACGTAAACAACTTTTAATGGCATTAATTTACGTTTTCTCAGCGGAGAGTTCAAAACTGTTCCTTTTAAGACTACTTCGGATCATTACCATATTTATTTTGATGTTGCTGCCCAAAGTTGAAAATACTATAATCATCTTGAAAAATAAGCAAATTAGCATAACGCCAAGGTGCGAATTAAGTAAAACCTAAAACATAAAATTTTCAAACATTCAACAAAATTATGTATTCAGAGTTATTCCGCGCTTCTGAAAAATTCCATTCGGATAACATCATATCATATAATCAAAGATTTTCTTAAGCAAAATCTTAAAATAAGAATATTCTTTAGGCAAATGGAAAATGGTATAAGTAACTGTATATCTCATAGGTACTTAAATCCAGGTCAACTCAGATCCGCTCAAACCACCGTGAAAATTTTTAAATTCATCCAGCATAAAGTTGCCGGTAAACGATATGCGAATGCGACGTAGAGTGCAGCTGGTTATTTAAGACTTGCAGAACCTTTTACAATTTACCGGTCGTTGAATTTTCTTCACCTGATGAAAATTCGTACTTTACTACTACCTTTCAGTATATCTGTACTGTAGCGGCGTTCTGAAATATTAATTGGGAAAAAATAATTTCACGACAACACTTCTTGGTAAATGTCATTTAACCAGAACTTTTAGAAGCGCTGAACTGTTTCGGATTCGGTACCTCATCTGTGTAATAAACGTAAACAAAAAAAAAAAGAAGTGTTGGGCAGAAGAGTCGGTCGTGGATGATATTGGTGCGACGGTAAATTTCTGCCAGCATGTTAGTAACCGTTGAATTTAAGAACAACGAGAAATCCACTTGAGGAAGAATCCGCGGGAGCAAACGTTTCATCTCGTCTTTGTTGCTTACCTCAGCCATTGCTTATCTTGAATCTGATTTGAAGCGCTGCTTTATCTACACAAAGCCGTTGTCAGGTTTCTATATATATCCGCTGATTTCCACGCTATGAGTCATACCGGTGACAATTTGCGATGATTGCAAGATATCAAAGGTATCAACGGCGTTCACTTTTCTGTCTCTCATTATATGCCTGAGCAATGAGGTTTTTCTTTTTGGATCTTCTCAGGGCGCTTACGTGAAATCTCGTTAAAGCAGGCACAGCAGGGATATGGATAGGGCAGAAATACAACGATGTACCGATGCGGTTGCTCCTATCAAGATATACATGTGCGCCGCTCCTTGGTTAAAACAGTGGAGAGGCCTTGAATATTTTCAACATTCTGCATGATTACTTGCTTGGGGCGTTGACGAGAAGGCTCAGGCATATATGACGTTGTTTTGTTTTCCTCCCAACATAGAACCTGCTTGAGAACTAGATAAACCTGAAGTTGCTGAGCATAACTTTCAAATTAACAGATAAACAAGTAAAAACCGCCGTTTCGTATCCGCCAAGGGAAAAGACGGTTCTGTGCAGGAGAACTCGAAAGTAACCAAACGAACGAACGAAAATGACTTTCGTTTGAGACTTGAGAGTTGAAGCACCGGTCTCCCTTAAGTATATACAACAAAAACAACAAAAAATATGAAAAAGAGTCGCCTGAAAGAGGAAAATAAGAAGAAACACTTGCTACTGCCTTCCACCTCCGCCACCTTCTTCAGGCACTAAGTTGACTACCTTTTGGGACAAAGTAGCCTGTGTGGAGTACGGGGGTTGCGGCCCCATCGAAATCGAGAAACAGGTTTTCATGTAGCGCAGAGTTGTTTCTTTATTGTTAACGTCTCTTAGCTTGTCGCTCCGCTTTATGAGGTAAATTGAACTCGCACGGCGAGTGTTTTCTGTTGAGTACTTTGACCTAAATAAGAATCAGTTGTTAAACTGCTTAGGTATGGAGTTTGGTCTCTTCGGTTTCTGGGTATCCACAGCTTACGTGCACGTCTTCGACTCAAAAACATCTTCAACTACTTCAAGTAATATGCACTCAAGCCAGAAACGTTTAAGTTCAAATAAATCCTATTTGCCATACTCTTGCACGCTTTGGGCCCGGTAAATTAATCAATTTCTGGGAGCTATTTAAAAATTTATTATTCCTCCATAGAAGCACTATTTATAGGGGAGCGGATAATATCCAAAATGTGTCGAGATTTATCTATCTGCCCGGGTTAATTAGACCAATTCATACATGCTCGTAAAGATATCACTCACTGATTCTGATTATATCATCGCAAAGAAATTCCAATTAGATACGTGCGAGAAAAGTATTATAATTGAAGGCAGCAGCAGTGACGCATACTTAAATAATTTTTGAGCGGCGTATGTGTCTTATTTGGTTATTATTCTCGTTAAGGCTGCCCTTGTCTATTTCGTGGGTTGATTTCATAATAATCCACATAATTCGTACAAGTATTAATCCAATCCTTGGGGGTCTTAAAAAATACGTATTGTGTGAAATAATGGTCTGGCTGTGGTTATACATTGTCGTGTTGCGGTTTACAATTTGAACAACTGTCTGGGTATTAATTTCAGTTAAAAGACTAAAAATACTTGAGATCTGTCGGTAGCTGCTAGCTACGATTTCGAAACTAGCATTGTCTGCAGATCTGGTGTGCCCGTTTATTTCTATTTCAGCATGTTCACTGAATATTGACGAGGAAATCAAGCGTAATTGATCAATTTATTCCGAACAAAATATGATTTTTCTATTGAACAAAGGCAAAAGTTAAGCTTAATTGCCATGAAGTGGTGTTTTATCGCGAAAGAAAAATGAAATTTTAGCGGTGCTTTTTTGATTGAGGAAATATGTATTTCAAATACTCTTAGAGTAATAGAAAATGACGTAAGTATTTGTAAATTTTATATATTGTTTATCAAAAGCATAATCCGTTCAGTGTAATTTGTTATCAGTACAAAACAACCGCCGTAGGTGGGGTTCGAACATGAGACCCTTATGATGAAAGGCCAATGCAAGATTGATTATTGTTTACAACAAAGCTATAGGTTGAGTGACACGATCACCACGCCATGGTTCCAGGTTTCGAGCCTCGGTCTTCCCGTGAGCTTTTAATAAAAATTAAAAATTCCACTCCGCCTCTAGGCTGTTGTCTAGCTCGCAGGAATACAAAAATAAGAAATTCAAGTTCCTTAATTCCCCTTACCCTAATTTCCTAACGGCCAAAGCCATGCTAACGCATCATAGGGTTGCTCCCTGGGCTTTGGTTACATCATAAAAAATCATTGTGGAGTATTGGGCGAGAGACAAAATAGGACGACAACGATTGCAAGTGGACCTACAATTTAAGTTTCCGAACTGCCGACATTACGCTTCAAATCCCATGGGTCTTTAGCGTGATCTGTTGTCAGCAGGAAACGACCATGCATCACCGTCGCGGGTGGGGTTCGAAAGTGAGACTCTCATAATAGGAGGCCAACATTCACTTACTTTAGTGACGACTTAAATCGCAATCTAACACCAACTCTTCAATCATTATGGAGGAGTTGGTTCATGTGGCATGGCGGCCAGAAAGGCTTCCATCTAACAGACCGTCTATACCAGCAATAGTTTATAGCAAGAAATCTTTTCTGCTAAATTGCCAATGTAAACCACAAATAACAAGCAATTTTTAATGGTAATAAATTTTGGCAATAATTGCCAGCAATATCATCAGCAATAAGTGTGGAATTTTTTTTAGACATTTCATAAAAAATATGGCGGAATCTAAACGTAACTATTTAGAAGTATTGAATTCAGTCAAAACACAGATTTACTAAAGCTTTTACGAATCTGTACTATGTATATGTATTTATCTCAGTGATTCAAAAAGAGTGCTTGTGGTACGATGTTTACTGTCCAATGACATTCTTAAGAGCAATGTTCTGTCTCTCTCTTTCTCTCTCTGGTTCCTTTAACCATTTGTGGGCGTCTATTACACCGAATCTCCACCTGGTCCGGTTTTGCGGCAACGCCTTCAACTGTCGTCAAGACTTGTTGATCTAGGTACTTTCCCTCTCGAATTCGGTGTCTTCCTTCGATACTGTGGGGATTCCAATCTAGAGCCTGCTATGCGATGTTTCTAGGCGCTTTATTTAGTGTGTGGCCAATCCATTGACATTTTCGCCTGCGAATACTTGTGTCTATCCCGCCTTAACCGGTAAGTCGGTGTAGGCCTTCGTTGGTAATGACCTCCGTTCAAGAATGCGCCGGAGACACCGGTTGGCAAAGGCTTTTAACTATAACCATAGATCGCCGCCGGTGAAGTTCGAATCTAAGACAACACAACAACATTCTTGATTATTTTAGTGCGACTTCCAGCGACAGCATAATATACATCAAGGATTCTGCGTTATCTGATGACAAAGGTTCATTAGAGGAAGAAATCTCTCGGTAAATCGAACACTTCTTTAGAGTTTTTTCTAGCTGTAAGCGATCTCCCACCAAGTTATTTCCGTTAATTGGAAATGATTTTTGATGATTTTCTGATACCAAAAATTGCAGACCATTAGGATAGAGAAGAAAGCACCAGACACCCTCGTTTGCAAATAAATTAAGCTGACGCTAAATAAGACGGTGTCATCCATCAATGTTCTAGGTCCAGCACAATTCTACTCTGAGTATCCGTGACAACATTGCAGTAGTACCCGAATTAGTTGACTATTGCAATCCTACCGAAGCTCCAATGAAATTTGCTTCATTAAACCAACATTAAACTTTTGGCTGTATTAGTTATTAGTAACTACTGTCCATTTTCGATGAATTCAGGTGCCCGCCCAGACAACCTTCACGGAGCTTCATCGGCGTTTAAAAAGCACCTGGTCCAGATACCGTCTACTATTCCATTTCAATATGGTATGAGGTACGGTTGTCTGCCTGCAGGCATGTTCTATGTTATTTCGGTGGATGCACTATTGGTAAACTTTTGGCCGGACTGTTGAGGTCTCTTTGGAGGTTTATTTAACGCTTGGCGAGGATTTTCAATATCTCGAGTGGTTTTCGAATAGTGTGATAGGAGTTAATGGTACCAACCCGCCTATATTTATAATCACATTACTGCGACTTAGGTTATTTGGCGCCCCCTTTATTTTCTCCCGCAGCATTTAAAAGAATATAAGCTCACATTTAGTACTGCATTTTTACCTATTACAAAACCAGTTTTTGGAGGCGTCGCAATCGCAGGCGTCGTATTTAATCGAGTTCGAATCAACATTGAAAATTCTGCGAAAAGTGTCTACATCCTTAGAGAACAAACAGGTAGCAAGTAATTACGACCGATGAGGAAATATTTTTGAACAGTTGGAGTGAAATTTTCAAGAGATTAATCTGAAAAAAATCTGGATGTTTGAGGTTGCTGGTAATAAATGAAGTAAAGGAAAGTGTTGCCTTTCCATTGTGAGGGTACCAGATTCAAACCCCACCGAAAGAAGCCCGAAATTGCTCCTTGTTGATATCAGATTACGCTAAAACTTCCAGTGATGTGTTACAAAGTAATGCCGCTGATTCAGAATTTTCCTTAAACTTAGAATCATTGTCATCGAATCGGGTGAGTTATTCTCCTGCCCATTCTCCACAAGAAGTTAGAGTAAATTCGTTACTCTATAAGTAGTTTTTATGAAAAATTGTACACATTGTTTGAGTTTTTTTTACTTGTTTTAGAATTTTGACCATTTTGTAATAAGAGATGAATAAATAACTTCAATAAAATTAATATAAAAAGAGAGCATTAAAAAGCAATCTCGAAATTAGTTCAATTATTATTAATTATGTATTGCTTTTCTATGTAATCGCCCAAATAATGAACAAAAGCTGACTAAAAACCTGATAATTTTGAAATACTATAATGCAGAACCAACAACAGAACAAGGTTTATTAACAGCTGCGGCTGGTTTTAGTTAAACCCGGCAATCAGGCACGGTTCCACGGATGTGGTAGCACAACGGACCATTTATAGGTCTATGTGAGGCTGATCGGCTGTAGGGCTGATAGCCGCCACCCTAACCTAACCTATAATGCAGAACCAGACAATTTTCAGACAAATGAATTCATACAATTTCATACTTGACTCCATTCATTATCATTAAAATTCTGTTATTTATATTCGCAAATTATGAATAAGATTGAAGCATATTATAGTATCTCATATAGTCATAAAACTAACTAGGCATAGGTGTACTGAATTACCCAGGGCATCACTTTGAACGACTAAAACAGTTCGAAACTTTATAGAATTAATTCGTATTTAAAGAACACGTGTAAACAAGTTTCAAGATTAATTTAACGAGTTAATTTGTTTAAAAGAACTTTTGCCTAATTACTCTACTTAAATCAATTAGGAAAAGAACGAGAAAATTTCACTTCTGCTTCCACACGTGCAGAATACTGTGTTGAAGGGAACTAAATAATCTTGTATAATGCGTTTTCAAAACAAAACAACAAAAAAGTTTAAAGTACAAGGTTTCCATTGTTTTGTGTTGCCACTTCAGTTACATAAATAAACATTTCAGCAACTCCTTGATTATTTAGAGCGCCATTGCAAGCACATCCTTGAACACCTCCTTTAAGAATTGTTACGATTTAATGACAGTCTGCTTTCGCATTGACTGTGCTCTGACACCACTTCAATGTCTGCGAAACGAATGTAATTTGGTAAAGGCAGTTACCAGACAAAGACATATTTTCATGATCTACGGATTATAAGGTTATATTTTAGTGACTTTCGTTATTCACTACATTGTGAGAAGTGTAATAGGCTCTCAATTCCGTATTTCATATTTAAATTATCTTGACACTAGTAAGATTGCACCTGATAATTCAGTAAAGGGAAAGTAATTAATAAAAATAGGGTTGGCACAGGCCAGAACCTTGGGGTACACCGGAAATAATTCGATGGGGATTAAAAATAGTGCTGCGTAGTTTGAAGCAAATAAGTGATCGGACAATCTATGGAAGACGTTAATGACGAAGAGTTTGGGTTTGGGTAAAAGGGATGCATTTCAGGCCCCCTCAAAAGTTTTGGAGACGTCAAGCGCTATAATCATCAATTCTCGAAATTTATGACGAAACTGGTTCCACTTCTGAGTAAGCAACGACATTAGGTCCGGATTTTTTCTCAGGACACCAAAGCTCAGAGGAAGGGCTCTCATAATTAACAGAATCTTGATAGGAAAGAAAAAAGGTTTTGGAAAAATAGGATTGAGCAGTGGTCTAAATGGAAATGGCTAACATGCTCAGTGCTCGTAAAATATATGATATGTTACGTTGTTACATCTTCGTACTGTTCTGTTAAGAAATGTTTCTTAAAATTCAGGATACGGCCATGTTTTACCTGTAAAGTGTAGGATTAAGAGTGGCCTGAGGTTCGGGTATTGCCGAAGGGAAGGATCTATGTAGAATATGCTAATCATGAAAACAGTTGTAAGAGAGTAATAAATAATCGAGGTGACGTTACGTCAATGTTTCTATTCAAATCAATTTTCAAAATAATAATTATACCTCACTAATGAGGCTAACTTTTCTGACTTTTCGTAAAATCATGTCTACCAGGGATTGCACGATATGTCCGGCCCTTACCTAAATATGGGATTTATATTCAAGTCTAGGCACGATAAGGGATGTTTAGTTAACCGCTAAGCAAAATGGAGTAAATAATTTTTTACATCTTTTGTAAGAGTACTAAGTATTTTGTCGAATTTATGTTCTGTCCAGCTGAGGTTTTCGGATATCTCTTTGCTGAAGATATTTAAACAAGGCGAATAATCTATTCTGAATCCATCCACAGAAATGGCAAATCAGATTTTGTACAACCTTTTGGGAGATAGAAGATAGATTGAGTTTTGAAAATAGTCAAAAAGGCACGTTTTACTACGTCCTACATACGTACTTTAGTGAATCATACCTGCAGCTTCGATTGGTAGCTGCAGTGCTATCACGGAAATCCGCAAAATTAAGGGGCCGTCGTCAGCGAAGTTATGTAGAGGATTGAAAGTGAGAAATAAAAATGCATTAATAAATAGGAAAAAAAGAGCGCTCTAGGACACTAGCAAGTTCTTCAAGCACAGCGGTTTTTCCAGTTATTTTTTCTTATGTTAAATCAGTACAGTATCGATTTTGTTCAGAAAAATCAACTGTCCGAAATCCTGAACATCGATGGTAGCAAGATAAGTATTACGATCAAAGCACTTTCTCTAGTGATCTCTCTCTCTCTAGTTCCCGCTGGGGGCATTGGGCGGGATTAAAGACAACAATTGTAAGTGAAACTACAATTTAAAGTGGATTACGAAACACTGACATATTCTCTGCATCCCCCATGGCCTTATTATCATAATCTGTTGTCAGCAGAAAACAGCTATGGATCGCGGTCGGTAAGATTCGAACCTGGAACCTCCGGATTGGCAGGCCAACACGTTATCACTTACTCCACCGATGAATTAAGTGAGCTAGTGATCTGGCACATAAGAATTGAGTAACAAGATTCTGTCAACCACATTTACTGGTGCATTGTAATACTAACTGACTGAAGGGCATCTACTACTGAGTTCGTCTGAGGGTCACTAGTTATCCCAAACAATGTAAGAAGAGAGATGTGATTATGGATAAACAGTATACTTTTTTACCCTTTTGGTTCGTAAAGGCAGTGAAGGCCTGTTAAATTTTAGACGTGCCTACGCCTATGTGTAGGTCCGGCCAACATAGTAGCTACAGAGAGGCCAGATGTCATCTGCAGAAAATATGTCTAAATTTCTGCACAATAAATACCGAAGAAGAGCATATCTTCAGCTATTCTAATTTGTCACCAGGTATTCGCGGCAAACATGCCACTGTCAACAAGTGAAAATATGACTATTGCGAGGGATTCATAGAGTCACGTTGCGCTTGATTCCCTTGGAGGGCTATTATGTGGCAGAAGTCAACGTTCGTCTTAACCTAGCACAGTATAAAGCTAATCAGATGATTCGCCCCATTATACGTCCTTTGATCTATCAGAAATGATAATAATCGGTCTGTGTCGAATAAAATACTAACCAGTCCATACAATTGACCAGCAAGCGAAAACCCTGTAAAGCAGGGTACGCTCGCCGTACAAGCCGTGCAAATACGCAGAATCCATCCATTAATGTGCGATAGCGAATGTGTTTGCTTCAAGTAACATATTAAAGAAGTAAATCACTTAACTACCAATTATTTGGAAGTAACCGATGAAATATGTACAAAAATAGGGCACTATAATTGATAGTGACAGCAGAATTTGATTGCAATGAATCGCAATATGTACGATTAGTTAGATGATCACTTTAATAGAAGTTCGATAGTCACGATCACTTAAAGACAACAGAAAGTGATGCAAGGAGTTTTCGGAATTTGTCCCTAAAGGAACCCTACAAAATATTACGGCTTAGTTCTATTATATAAAAATAGTTCTTATTCTTTCATTAGATTCAATTGGATGGAAACAGAGAGGTAGGAACCCTGCTCCGAAGATAGATCACTGGGCTCATTGTTCACAGTCCGATAAAAAAGGTTCTGAACGGCCATCCAAAGGCTCACTGTAGCAGTAGCTACAAATTTAATATTTTATATTTTAAGTAAAAGTTTATTATTTGATTATATTATTAATAAAATATTTATATTAAAATCTACTTTAATAATATCCAATCAGAATGTACTGTCAAAAATATTTTAGTCAACCTGTACACTTCGATAAATTTTGAATAGTGTGAAACACAAACACTTTAAAAATTATCATAATCATTTATTCATTGACAATAAAATACTGTACTCAATACAAAGAAAATTTTAACAAACTATCAATGTATATAACGTAAAGTAGGATACAAAATAAGTTGTAAATAATTTTAGTCTAGCCAGAACAACCGAACTGGTAGTTTTAAAATTTATATAATATAAAAAGTTAAAAGTTTCAAAATAACAAAAATATTTTTTTTTTAATTTTCAAATAAAATGTATCTAAAGTATTTATAGATACGAAGAGGTTCTAGGATTGGGGACTCCACTACTAAAGGGACTACGCCCTCAATTATTAATTATAAACTAGGAGCCGCATTTGCATTCTACAACTGGTTACGAACTGATCTCATTACAACCAAGGAGCCCCATTTCATCCTATATACCACCCTCACTCACCATGCCCTTTGCTTTCGTAAATTTTAGGAATCTTCTTGTTTTTGAGAAAGGCAACCTTATTTCTTTTTCACATCCCTTATATTCTAGGTTATCTTTTAGTACCATTCTGAACTGGAAACTCATTAAGAAATAAGTTTGTTTTTCGTCGACTTCCGTTGTAACTCTTCCAGAAGGTTCAATGTACAACAACTGATTGAATTGACGTTTCATCTTTGATGAAGGTTTATGAGTTGCTGCATCTGAACGATACTTTAACATGATATGGTTGTTGCTCCTAATCAACCTTTAGAAAAGCAAGATCATCTGCATCTTTATTGCCAAAGTTGGTTGGTGAGTTAAGTATGTGGAGTGAGATGCTAAAGCGTTGAAGTTGGTAAGGCCTATTGTGTTAACCCTCTCCACTCCTTAGGTCAACCTTGCCTCTTTAAAGAGGTACAACAAATCGTAGAGTAAATTGCTCTGAAATAAGGGCTCCCCAAATAGAGATATTCTGTGATGGGCACTAGCATATGATAAGAACAGGTGTTTCGTCCTCCTTCAGAAATAGGGGTGCTGGAGCCAATTGTTCTGTGAATTTTTACTAAGTGCTTTCGTAGTTGACAGTGACCGAAGATCAGTCTCACGATCGTTTTGCCAGATTTAAGGGGCTCATTAGTTCTGCTCAGTGATCGACCTGACATCAAACTCTTAGAGTGAGCTTGGTCTACGTTGGATCCAGAGAAGCATATGTATCTGCTGTCCTTACGTCCACTTGTGAATGCTTCTTTTAGGAATGCATACCAAAATCCCGCAAGCTTACTCGGGACCTAAAAGTGACAGAGCCTTTTTGTTAACAGAGAAACCCCAATGCCAGGGTATCGAAATTGAAATCATTCGATTTGTTCGGCCAGCCAGCGCTGTTTAGCATCATTGCACTAATTTTGATATGGTTGATTGGAATCCGATTGTTTTGATCGTCACCTAACTATCGGAGAAGATACATATGTTCTTGTTCAAGAAGGCCGCTTTTACGTCCTCCCATGCCAGTATGGCATTTATGTGACTTACACAAATACCTGAGCCAATTCCAGAATCAGTTTTCGAGCCATCTGTGTACCAGACCAGTTCTTCCTGGGGTATTGCAGGGAATATCCAGGCTTCACTTCTCTGCACCTTTATTCGACAATATCTAAGATTTGCCAGTTACGTTATGATTACGATATAAACCTTATTTGTTTGAGGAGGGAAATTTAGGATGGTTTGGCACTTCTTTACTTTGCACAAAGCCATAAGCACTATCTGAACAGATCGACTCGACTCAACCTAAAAGACCGTGGCGTGTTTCTTAAGGCACTCAACTATTTCCACAATTAAGTCTGTACAGAAGAACTGTTATATGCTGACATTAGTGTTAAGGACATTCCCTGAGAAAGCCAATGCCATTTGTGATAAGTAAAGAAATCAACTTTTCATACCAGAATAAATTACTCTAATTCCCTAACCTTCATGTTGGAGGTTGCGAGGAGACGCCTAGTCTGACTCACTTTCTTTTTCATAGTTCAGATTTTTGCTTTAAAAAACGGGTTTGCAGGTTGCAACTTCTTTAACGAATTGCACGAAATCGTGCAAGGGTGAGACTTTATTCATACATTCGCAGACGGTTTGGAAAGTTGAATTCATAAATGTATGAGTCATTGAGCGTGACTATCCACGAAAACTGATCCGAGTAACCCTAAGTTTAGGCTAATCTGTACCTCGAATCAATCGATACATCCTTTCAGTGAAATACTAATCAATCGAAATTGCTATATTTTGTGAATTATATAGACGTCATTTTACATAAGCTAGTAAATCTACACGTAACAGTCACAGGGAGGGACAAATTACCTCAACAACTGAGTTAAACCTCTAATTACTTGTAAATTCCGATAATAATAATTGTTGTTGATTTTAGATACAAAAACAAGTTTATTACAAAACAAGGAAAATTTTACAATGTGAAAAAATCACCTGCGAGAAAATAATTAAAACAGATGTTTTGTAACAGCTGCCTCTTAAATTTAATCGAAGCATAGCTAACGAGCTAAGGTCCAAGAAACCGTTCACTGAACATTAACCTAACTTTGTTTCGCGCAGGCGTCTTACTTAACTCGAACGCGAAATCTAAGTGTGTACTCTGCGATAAGGTCGATTATAAAATGTTCTTCACAATAAACAAACAGAATTCAATAAAAGATAAAAATAATTTTTATCACCAAATACCTGTTAGCATAATGATAAGCAGGAATATCACTGAGATATGCAAATTTGAGCACCGCCTTGGTAATCCAGCAGGTTCCATTTTCGTTGTGTTTTGATGAGAGAGATTCGTACGATGGTTGTCTTTAGGTAAATTCCAATATGATTACGTAAAAAACTAGTTGTTGCTAGTTTACTTTTTGAATCACTTTTCCTTCGTTAAAATTCGCAATAAACACACGATTTTTCCGTTTAATTGGCGGTGATGAATTTTTCTGCTCGTCAAATTGATTAGTAATTGAAACACTCCAGCGTGACTCACTTCATATTTTCACAAGAATAAAAAAATAAATATTGGATAACAATTACGTGTCACAGAATATTGCAGGAACAAAAATCGATCAAAAACCGCCGACCACTTGTTTACGCGCTAAAAAACTTTTTCTTTTGACGACAAAATGAACACTTTCTGGCGCATGTACATATACACAACAAGAAGACGAGACACTTGGCTTATTGTTTTGGTTTTAATTTTATGCAATTTGTCTAAGATCTTTTACGTTTCCTTGCAAAACGAACGAATTTTTGCTCAGTGGAGCGCGTTTCACTCTTTTAACGGTCAAAGCAATGAACTGAAGTTGGCCTCAAGCCATTTGTGTATTTCGCGGCAGTGAAGCAATATCTGACAACTTCTAAAACATATTTTTACGGGAGCTTTTTTCTTTTGGCTCTATTAACTCACAATCGAAAATGTTGAAAGCTTAATAGGAAAACAACTGAATAATCGACACAAAATGTAAAAAGAAACAGCCAAACCAGACCTGTGCGTGAACGAGCGAAGCAACAGTTACTAAACGACTGACTGACGTGTATTTGTTCAAGTTTCAACAGCCGCTTGTTTACCAGCAGCAGCAGCAGCAGCAGCAGTACAACCGGTTGCCAGTTTGTGGCTCTCGACTTCGAGTCTCGAATGGTGGTTCGTTCATAGAGCCGAGCTGAGTGTAGTTCAACAGGCCGCAAGCCGCCTCTAGCGCTGAGTCACATCATACCCAGTCAGACCGAACCATTCCAGTGCCTTTGCATGGTGATGCGACCGAGTCCAATATCGTGCACGTATCCATCCGACATTGGGGCATCGAACAATTTTTGTTCGCTGAGCAAAATCGTGTGAAGGTGGCGGTCTTTTGTTGCTAAAGTACGTTTGCACCTTCATTACGGCATCGTTTCGTGGAGCATCGTCGGATCCCCATGTGAATTGACTAGGAATGGTGATGCCCTGCAGTGGCACATTTGTGTATTGCACTTTTCTCGACTAACTTTAAGCTTAATGGGGACTTGTCGCAGAGGTTAAGTCTGGATGAATTTATTGCATGAGGGGTGTTGCCAGTTCGGGGCGCTTATGAAATGTAAAATTGATATTAATATCCCACCGCCCACCTTTCACGTTTCACTCGACTGCAGAAATCTTTCCGTGTGTTGCCCGTGATGTTGTGGTAGAAATGCTGATGCAACAAGAAAGGGGTAACTCTGACAAGATAATTAAAATGTATATGAGATTCATGATTGGAGTAATAAAGATTTGTGGAACATTTCAGGTTTGAAGGATGAGTGAAAAACTCAACAAAGGCAAAATTAATGTTCGAACCAAATTTAATTTGGAAGAAACAGTAATTCATAAAATTTCATAAACATTGTTTCAAAAATAGAAATTCTCAAATCTGTGCGTCTAGCCAGGTGTATAACTAGAAATTTCCACCCCCACAAAAGAAAATAAATTGAACTCCAGGAATTTCATCGATTTAAGGTGAGTAAACGAAATTTTTATACTTCGATTCGAGTCAGATCAAATGAAAAAGGAGCAACGACCTTATGGCATAAAATACAGGACTAGGAAAGGAAACTAATAAATTTATTAATTCTCTTTTCATTTGACAGAGCTCTCACAGATTTGGATTAGCTGTCGCCGTCAACTGTGATTTAGCAAATTTTTTAGGAACACATGTGACATCACATTGCCTTCATCCCCTTTGTTTCAAAATTGTTTCCTTTAAACACTGGTTCCTGTACATTGTAACTCGCCAACGGACCTCTTGGGGAGAAAGGTGTTAAAATGCCACCATGCTAAATCAGAGGTATGTTGATGTAATTTTGAAGATATATCTGTAATGAAATCTGGACAAGCATAGTTATTAGAGTTCCTGCGCTACTGATAGTCCGGGCGCAATGGGGGGGTTATGTATGCAATTTGGGGTCCCCGCGGTAACTTGTCATATTTTTATGTTTTTCGGCACGGAGAATCAATTTTTCGAGTATACCAGGATCAAAAATGGTTCGTTTTCGAGATATGGCCCGATTTTAGTCAAAATTGGTGGTTTTTCTGAATTTTCCACAAAAATAAAAAAATTTAAAATTATTAACCAACTAAACATTTCTTATAGAGTATTTTAAATGAGATAATTTATATGGGGCAAAACTCCTCAAGTGTACCAGGTGAAGAAATTCGATGTCTCCGATTTTGTTCACTGAAATTTTGTGCTAAAGTTATAGGGTTGTAAACTTTTGTATTTTTGCACCTTTTTTGAAAAATCATAACTATCGCCACCATTGCAGTAGAACGGTGATCTTTAGTGATTTGTAAAGGTCGTTACATGCCGTTCCGAATAAAAATATAATTTTCCAAAAAACAAAATTTTCAAAACAAAAATTTTGACTTTGAAAAATATTTTTTGGTTTTTTACACAATACTAGACCATAAATTTTTTTTCATATTTTTTCAACTGATAGTGTCATCTCAGCTTTAAAATCATCTATCATTTAGAGTGGCAAAGCAATGTTAAGTGTAAATTTTTGATTTTTGCAACAAGCAAAAAAGGCGTGCGCGGGCTTTCAAAAATCAAAAATTTACACTTAACATTGCTTTGCCACTCTAAATGATAGATGATTTTAAAGCTGAGAGGACACTTTCAGTTGAAAAAATATGAAAAAAAATTATGATCAAGTATTGTGTAAAAAACCAAAAAATATTTTTCAAAGTCAAAATTTTTGTTTTAAAAATTTTGTTTTTTGAAAAATTATATTTTTATTCGGAACGGCATGTAACGACCTTTACAAATCACTAAAGATCACCGTTCCTACTGCAATGGTGGCAATAGTTATGATTTTTCAAAAAAGGTGCAAAAATACAAAAGTTTACAACCCTATAACTTTTGCACAAAAGTTTTTTTTAAAATCCTTTAGCACGATAATTACTTATACCAGTAACAATATTTTGCTGAAGTTTGAACAAAATCGGAGATATCGAATTTCTTCACCTGGTACACTTGAGGAATTTTGCCCCATATAAGTTATCTCATTTAAAATACTCTATAAGAAATGTGAGGCATTTTTTTGCAAATTACAGCTAAACCAAGGACTTTAGGAAAAAAATGATCCTGACATAAATTGTTTAAAATCAAAAGATCTTTCACATAAAGTTGGTTCATAATTTTAAATTTTTTTATTTTTTTGGAAAATTCAGAAAAACCACCAATTTTGACTAAAATCGGGTAATATCTCGAAAACGACCCATTTTTGAGCCTGGTAACCTCGAAAAATCGATTCTCCCTGCCGAAAAACATAAAAATATGACAAGTTACCGAGGGGACCCTAAATTGCATACATAACCCCCCCATTGCGCCCGGACTATGACTTAATCTTCTTTTACAAAAAAATTGACATGCGCTTTGAGCTTCCGAGAAGTGGGCCCAGATTTGAGTTTTGGAATGAACTCTCGCACAGTATTTCTGCTGGACCAAATATCAGGAGAAACGACTGCAGCAATAGTATTCTCGAGAATTAAGATCTTAAAATAACCAGTGAATGCACGATCATCATGTGCAGGAACAATCCTCTTATATTGATTGATTTTTTTTGATTGATTAAATTTGGAGGTGCGAGGTTCTCAAGCGCCGCGGCCACTAGGGCCTATTGTGCTAACCCTCTCAACTCCTTATAGTAAGCCGGTCCCTCCGAAGAAGTTCAACAGCTCCCGCAGTTGGCAAATAGGCTAATAGGCGAATAGGCTAAATCTGCTCCTGGCTACTGCAGGGCATTCACATAGCACATGTAATGGGGTCTCATCCTATCCTCCTCTAGACAGAGTCTGCAGGTGGGGTCGATGGCTCTGCCTATCCTCATCCTATCCTAGGTGCTTCCTTAGCTGACAGTGACCGGTAAGTAGGCCTGCCAGGGTTCTAACAGCCGACCTGCTCAGCTTGAGGAGCTCCCTGGATCTACCCGGCGACGGTGAGGGCATAAGGCTTCTTGAGTGAGCGTGCCCCTCAATACTGTTCCAATACAGCCTATGTCCCTCATTTGCGCGGTTTGCTATTAGCCTTTTAGCCGTGCAGAGAGGTATTCCACAGACCGGCTCGGGCCCTATAAAAGGGGTGTTAGACCCCTTCCTAGCAAGTTCGTCTGCTTTTTCATTTCCTCTTATATGATATCATATCATTGGGAACACCAGCTTTGAGGTAATATGTTCTGAAATATCAGTCTCAGAGCTATCGGGGTTGATCTTTGAAACAAATAAGCATTTGGGCGTCTGGCAAGAAGGGGGATCGCTGGGTGCGACCGACGACGCATCCAGGTTGTCCCCCGTTGGAAAGTAAGGAGAATCAATACAGCGTTGAGCAACACGGGTAAGGCGCATCCAGCCTTCACGAGCATCGGGAGGCGAGGATGGATGAGCGCACACAACCCGAGCCGAAGCAAGAAATTCACAGTAACTGGAGATAACCGTGGGAATGGAAGAAGCCCCGAAGGAAGAATGATCAAGCCCAACCGATACGGAAACAGGGACAAGGGAATTAGAAGAATGCGAAGCAGCCGGAGGCGCAGATGTGCATGTGTTGTGCATTACTGGTGTAGTGCGTAGCGCTCTCGATATCCACCCATCGTGAGGAAGTCGATGGAAGCTTTTTAAGCACCTTCCACAAGTTCGCTTTGCTGATGATATGTGTGCTCTATCCAGCAGCCAGATTCCTGTGGCTCAAGTGTCCGAAGCCCTGAGTACATAAGGCCACAGACCAGAGTTGAAGATCAGTACTACCTATGAACTTGGACTCCAGAAGGTAGGGTGAAATTTGTCGTGAAGAACAGCAAATTAGTCGTATGAATAAGATTTGCTATCTCGGAAGCATACTAATACCAGAGCCGAATTGAAGCTGATGTAGAGACTTGAGTTGCTTTTAATACTCTCTCGGTGAGAGATGGCGCCATATGTTCTGTTGTACGGTAAGGACTTGCCTTTGTAAATCAGTTTCTACGACGCATCCATTAGCCGAAGATTATTACCAACGAAGATCTATATTGATATTTAAGCCAGGACGACACGTGATAATTTTTAAATCGAGCCAGGTGGAGGTTCAGTGTAGTAGATGCCCTATGCACATACAATGGATTAAAGGGAACATAGAAAGAGGGAAGAGAAGTGCTTCACTTATTTTTAGACTAAGCTGTAAATACAACCCCTCCATTAATGTAAATTAAGAGCTTCTTGAAATAAATGTAGGCATTTCCCTTAATCCGAAAATGATTTGTCCTAAAATCGAGTGAATTAAGCAAAGCTCTATGTGCAGTTTACCCGTATACACTGCTGCCAATATTTAAACACCAATATTACGTAAAATATTTACTTTATTCGCAAGGTAAATAAGTGCTCTGCAACTACATGAAATTGGCTTGTATTGAATCACTTTAAAATTCTCTGAGCAGGTTTTTTCCACCCGGTGAAATCAAATTGATCACTTTGGCGTTGGATTTTATTTTAATGCGAAAACCTGACCCCAAACGAAAGGTGCAATAATGTACAGAAGGCAGAACGAGAACGAATAAATCATCGCTTTTACTTTCGTCATTTGCTCGTTGTACGGCTTTCTTTTTCTGCACAGGGCATCATCGGTACGTTGCCGGGCTTGAGATAACTTAATCATTTTAGAAAATCTCTCATCGAGTATGTTTTCTTCAACAAACATGGCGACAAGTGTACGGAAATTTTGTTGTGAAAAATAATCGATTGGAAAAGTTGGAAGACTTCTTCAGTATGCTTGAAAATACATGAAAACCACCTGTGGCTCCTTTAATAACTTTGAAACTTTTGCTGTCGAAACTCCTGTTTCGGGTGAATACTTAAAAGGGCATCATCATCGCACCCTCCGCTGGGATGATTATTAAAATATGTCGGCATAATGGGATTGTTAACACTCTTCCATTAGTGTAATAGACTGCAGTACGTCTACTTTAAGGAGCACGGCACGAACACATTGGATATACTCATGCCCATAGGTGAGCTAAGTACATTAAGCACGTTCCCAACTTTTCTGGAGTGCTGAAGCGTAATAAATTTATTAAAAAGTTTGTGGCTCAGCTCCTGTCAAATGGAAGCAACCAGAAAAAAGAACCCTTTTTCACCTTTGAGTTTTGCTCAATTCACCGAATCAGAATTGTGAACAAAACGATTTTTATCCTTACTGCCACAACAGACGAATAAAAGAGAATGCCAAGAACAAAGGACACCGGCTTAGTTCTTAAAGGTACGTTTTGGCAGCCCTACATTTCCTTGTTACGAAAACATTGCCAGGATAAGGAACACCTCAAGCTGTGCAAATTTAGGGAAAATTTAACATAAGTAAGAGTTTTAATTAGATTAGTTAAGGTAGCGAGTTGTTAGGTGTGACACCGTGTGAATGTTTAATTTCGTTAATTCACAAAAAATTATAGGGTGGGCTCGGCACGCTGTCGACGGCATGTGGCGATGATGGCATTATTTAAAAAGATTTCGCCTACGAAAGATACTGCTTCTACTTTAAGAATCTTATTAAAGTTAATTAGAAAATAAATTGGATTTCTATCAGAATTGAGTAATGCTATCAAGATAAATGCCTCATTCTGGTAAACTTTGAGCTTAGGATGGAAATGAGAAATTGAGAGTTATCCATTTCCAATCATGGCTATCTGTTATAGCCGTCCATGATGATAAAGGGTAGGTGGAAAGTGTCAAAATGATGTGATATGCCAATATCTACATGATATGGATTTTATCATGCGGAGTTGCAAATTGAATAATTCAACGAGCTGTGATATCTCGGAAGGATAGCTACAGCTGTTGGAGGAAATTAACTTGATAACGGTCACCTTAATAAATTTGAACTTTTATCTACAAAACAACTAATACTTCTGCAGTATAACAAACTGATATTTAGAAATAATCGTAAATTGATGTAATTGATGAAGGAAAATGAAATGTAAGTTCACATCTGAAATATTACTCATGGGTAAGGATCTTTTACGTGGTCAAAGACAATTAATAATCATATATCGTCATGAAAACTCATATAAACCTATCCGTATCCATAGGTACAGACTTATTTGATACAAATTAGATGGCATGCAATTAGCGGTCCTGACGGTTTCAGTCAACCTCAGGATGGTGGTGCAAGCTGCTCAGTTGAACAACTATACATGTAGATAAAACCAATCCAAGTGGAACACGGAAGTCTTGACTAAAAGTTAACGAAGTTTAAATAGGAAAGTTTCAGATACGATTAATGAACACTTAATTCTAACGAACTTTGAAAGGGCTATAGTGCATTATGTTTCACTGCACTTAAAAAACTAAATAAAATCTCTCTCTGAGTTCGTAGAAAGTTTTTGTGATCATTAAAACCTATATATTTGAACGATGGAAAGTTAAAAGTTTATTTACGTAAGAAGCCAACAACACAAAATACAGGGTGTTTCAAAATTGCTAACAAAGCTGAACTTCTATCATTTCAGATACAGTCAATTCCAAAAGTGAAAAAAATGTTTTGCAATAATCTAAAATTCTAAATGTTTTCAAATCATCATATAATTAATACACCTGTTTTCTATTTTTATTAAAGTACCCATCTTTCCAAAACGGTACAACATGTCTAGGTAGAGAAAGGACGTAGATATTTATACGTCGAAAACCTTAAAGAAATTCAACTCAAATTAAACCTAAAATGCCTTTTAGTAACTTCAAACCATACTACAATTAACTTTAGTATATTACGAAAGTTGTTGGAAATAAAATCCACCACTTTCGATGCATGCCAATAAGCCCCTTATAGTGTGTGTAGTGTAGCCAGCCTCTCCCGTATTTTGGTCGCTATAGTTCCAATTCTGCTAACAAATTGGTCTCTATTGTAAACTGGCCTTAAGTAAACTTCATCCTTCCAGAGGTCAGGAAATTTTTCATTCAGTATTGCCTTTACAATGATAGCAGAATGTGCTGGTACTCCATCGTGTTGGTGAAACATTGTCCTAAGATTACCCATAGGGATGTCCTCTAGTAGTTCTGGCAGTGTATTCTTCAAAAATTCCGAATGAATTTAGCCCTAAAGCACCTGAGGCAAAATTAAATGTACCATGGGTGCTGATGATACCATTGTAAACATTGGATCAAGATTTGGGCTGGAGGGAGGTCCCCTTGTCCTCTGTAGTTAGTATCCGATCAGATATGGAGATTGTGAAAGTTTATAATATCATCCCCATTGAACTACTATTCAGCCGTCCACAGAATTCGGCCCAGAAACGTTCCGTCCTCCATGTTTCATTTCAGAAACCAAATGTAATAATTTAATCTTCTCTCGGAATCTCCTTCCGCCGGGATTCTAGGATGTGAACTCTGGCTAACATCGGCAATAAAACAAAATTACACTAATATTTTCATAACTTTTTTGCAACAATAATTAAAATTAATTACCCGTGTGCCCTAAGCAAACATTTTCGACCCTTCGTCTTAAAAATTTTGTTTAATTCAGGAATTGCCTACTTAAAGTTCAATTTCTACGGATGCGGTTTTTCTAATCCTTTCTATACGTAGACATGTTGTACCTTTTTGGAAAGGTAATAAGATGGACAATGTAATGAAAATAAAAAGCGGGTGTATCAATTATATAAATTTCGGAAATTTTTTTGGAAAATTCTGAATTTTAGGCAGTGGCAATGCGAAATGTGTTTGCGTAGGATGGCGGAAAACATTCGTATTGTTCGCGAATTCCCGCGGCGAATAGGCGCGATTATTGCGCACGACGAATACAAGTGAAGGCAGGTTGCGTTATTGTTTATGTGTTGGCTTCCACAGGAGTGTTGCGGGTTCAAATTACGATCTGTGTTTGTTTTCTGTCTACGAATGTTAACTATTAAAAGGCAATTGAGAAATGTCGATGTCTCGAAATCCACCTTAATTTTAGGACCACTGATAATTATTTTTATCGAATTCAGTAAAGTTCTTCTCTTGCCTCATGACCCATATGGAGATAACATATTCAGTATATGGAGAAATTTCCTGGGATGCGTGCACACGCGCCTCAACCTGGAGGAACTTTTGCAGGAGAGTGGAAGGCTCTAGAGACTCTGTAGTTTTATGAAAAGTAAGACGGATCGTTCACCCATACTCGAGAGAAGACAAACTTGCCGGTAGTGTGATCGAAGCGGCGATGACTTCTAATGAGGTGTAGTGGCTGGCGATCGCGACTTTCACTTATAGGGCAGCGAAGGATGACATCTTTTCCTTTAAACTCCTTATATCATCAGGCACAGGTGGGATCGATTATAAACTCTTACAAGAGAGTGCTCTGTAAGCTGTTCAGCAAGTCATTTATCGACAACATGGAGATATGGTAAAGTAGCCTTTATTTCTGAGCGTATAGCGTTATTAAATATGTGATTCAGATTCATTTTTTAAGGTTATAATCCAAATTTGTCACAGATTACTTTGGAAAATAATAACAAACTAAAAAAGAAAAATCCAATCGAATTTATTTGTTAGGGCGTAATATGGAGTTTACCTATGGTAACTTAATAGGCATTCTAATAGTGAGTAACAGTCCGTTTATAGCCAACCGCAGGAGGCGTTATTGAGACTCTTGCTTTTAGGACCTAATCGAACTGGGATTCAGTTCCTTAGAAGCTCTAAATGGGTTTAGGTTCTACTTATGGGGACGGAAATGTAGACCCAACATGGTTTCATATTGAGCTATTATATCGTAAGAGTTTCTTCACCCGTGGTAGCTGCCACTCCAACATAACCTAACCTAGCTTCGCCGTATCGATTTAAAATGATTCAATATCCCACTTAAAACCTGTGACCTGTGAAGTTGCCATGTTTCGCTGTTCGATCGAATTATTGTACAATCAAGGATTTTCGCTGCAAAATAAAGTGAAGGCGATCAAAATGAGCGTGTTATAAGTCCACAAGCTAACAAGCCCGATAATTCTTTCTAAGACAAAAGTATTATCTTACTAATATGTATGTAGTTAGGCAGCTATCAAAAGGCACCACTAGGAAGTAGCACTTTGATGATACCAAGTTCTGGATCCAGCGATAGTTACTTTCTGCTGACAACAGATAACGTTAAACCGCCTTTGCAGAGAAATTTCGCTGGTTCGGAATGAAAATTCTTCTATTGCCACATACCCATAAAATAAAATTGTATAATTTGTTTATCCTTAGCTTAAATTTAGTATTATTAATTGCATTCAAAAATAATGTTAACTTTTTTCTTAACGCATGGAAACCATATAAAACTAGAATTAATTATTAAATGTTACAAAATTGGTAGTTGTTTAAACTCCCAGGGCTGCACTGCAATAAATCCGAAAACTAATTTTTATCTTCCAACTCTGCAAAGAAGTATTCGTAATCCAAAACTTAACCCCGTCCAAGTTAGGGCAGAGAACAAAGTTGATTGAGGTTGAGGTTATCCGAAGTTTTTCGCTGAAGTCATTGCCGAGGGATTAAAAGAGAATTTGTAAATTTCATCCCTTCAAGTCGAATGACGGACAAGTCATGCATCCAGATAAGTTAAGGAATTACAGTGAAAGATAAATCTCAGCTCGAGATATGATAATTCATCGAGCGTGTGTCATAGCTCAAGCGAGCAGGCACAAAAACTTTTTGAAAATTCTGAAACAAGTTCCATATATCACAGCATGTATGTAGAAGCGAGCTTTGAAGTTCAAAAAGTCCAAAAGTGCACACCATTCACAAATTACACCAGGATGTGGGTGGATGGGTTATGTGTGGCTCTAGCGGGAAGCACCAAAAGCATGTATGCTACGTATATTAGTGTCATGGCAGGGAAACTTTGGGTTAAATATATAAATATGTGCCAACTAAATGTGTCCCTGAGGACTATTCAAAGTTCTCTCAGAGGAAAAAAAATAAACCAACATGACTCTCCTCATCTTTTGGATAAAGGATACGGCGCCCTGGTTTGTAAATCCAAAACACACATACACCACAAATTGTTCCTTTAATGTGCTCAAAAACTTTTATTTATGCTGTTTGTGTATGCAAAGTGTTTCGCTTTATAGGAAAACTCCACAGGCATGGTTTGGACATCTTAAAACGACAAGTGGGATTTGGTTAACTTTAGAGCAAAAACAGAAGCTCTTCATCTGCAGGTCTGCATTGAATGGATTCGTTCTGAGGTCTTCCTCTTTTTGTTCCAGATTTGGATGCTGCTGTCGTAAATCTCATCAATTTCATTCCATTCGACTCAGACTGGCTAAGCGCGGCTATAAATAGCCCTTATTGGAACTGGAGTAGCATACGTTAGCTGATTATACCGTCGCTACCTTTTTCCTCATGTCAAATAAGCTGCGCGATGTAACAACAAATCTTAGCCGTTTCTAAGCCCAGGTTCAATGACACGCCACTGTTGATCGACCATTATTGCACCTGGATATGGTACTCGTTCTACAACTTTTAGGGCTTATCGAGCTATGCGCGCCTGAATTGGACACGAATTCAAGCATGGAGCAACCATTATTATCATTATCATCTCGGCTAGAATCAGAAAAAAGGGATGAGCTGGGAAGGCAACAGGTACAAATGATGCAGGTAAAGAGCACCTAGCGATCAACGGACGGATAGAATAAAGGTAAACCCAGTTAGCCGTAACCAACGTAAAATTAAAGCGGCGGGAATTGACGATGGGAATTAATCGTCGTAGTCGGAACGTCAGTTTTTTATAACATTTAATTAGACGAGCCATTAAAGGAGCGTAAATAAGTGGCTGGCCGTCTGGGGATTTTACTATCTGTTGATTGTCGTGAATAGAAATGTACCCCAATCTACACCTGACAACACTCTATTCGCGGACTCTCTTGCTGCTTTAAAATTCGGCTAATTAGCAACTGTAATTAATGCACTCCCACCATTTTCCTAATTTTGGTAAAAGCACTCAGCGCTTTATTTATGAGATATACGAAACTGGAGCATCTCCGCATGGAGTAGTCACTTTTTCCTATTTTTTACCAACTTGGGGGTTTTAAACATGTCAACCAGGTAATGCATTTGCCTTTTATGCAGACAGGCGGAACTCATCCGGTACGTTGTATGAAGTTATATCCTCGTAATGGCTAGATTTTATCAAACTGATGAAAATTGCATGTTTCGGGTTGAGAGATATTATAGGGCACTTAGGACATAGCAGATAAATGGGTCCTCTGTTTTTATTTTCGTTTTAAATGAAAAGCGCTTAAGCAATATACTGCAAGTAGACCAAGTAATTAATAATTATAATTTCTTTTGCAATAAAGGGTTCGTTACGTGGTTGGACCAGCGTACTTTGTGATTCTTTATGGAATTAGCTCGTGCATTCAGTACCTGGCAAAATAGTTACATATATGGAATACTTTATAGTAAATTTGTTAACATGGCTCGACAATTCCTATATTTTGAAAGAACCACTTTAGCTATTAAGGAGTTAGCGAACAAACTGACTTAACTCTGATCATACTAAGTAAAGCCTTCTATATGGAGTTGTAATATCATTTTTGTATAAATATGTTAAATTCGGCTTCAATAATTTACTTTAAAATACACTTCTCGATCAAATTGACTTTAATTCAATTAAAAAGTGTTTATGTTAAGTTATAAAGTGACTACAAGTTTTAGAATTTCTGTTTACTTTTTAAAGCCATCTTCATCGCAGAGCACTAGGAGGCAAGAGCCACTTCAATGTTTTCCCGATTCTATAATGCTGCATCATAATTTTGTAACCAGAAGTTACAAAGACTCTTTGCACATTTTTTCAACTGTTATACTAGGCATGAGCGTTTCCTCTCGCATAAAAATTTGCTTACGTTCCGCCGATACATACCAAAAAAGGAGGGGCATGTGGTCTTATATAAATAGGCCAATGCACTTTCGTGAATGGTTTAAATTAAATTTTATGAAATCTTTAGAAAATAACCACCTTATCAACGGCACAGGTTTCTACTTCGGCCGCTCAACCGTATACCTGTATAACTTTGAAGAGCCCGAAATCGTGATATTTTGATAGAAACCTGATCTGCACTCTAAGCTTCATCTTCTCGAGTTTCCACCGTTTTATTTGATTGGCTGCCCTCCTTCCCATTCGGTCGCACTCGGAATGTATTATTCCGCAGTACTCTTTTCAATAAAATCTCAGTTTCATCCGGGATTCCTCAGGACAGCAGATTTGGCTCACTCCTCTTTATCATTTATATCACTGATATTTCGTCGCTTCTGACGAGCTTCAGTACGACAACTATGCTCTGTTCACGTTTACATTTTTCACGACTATTAACCGGCTCCCCTTAAAAGCTAACAAATGCATCGTAATGACTTTTGCTCGCAAAAAGTGTTCTATTCTCTTCGACTATTCCTTGGATGGAAGTACCTTGAGCAGGCTTGACAGAGTCACGGACTTAAGGCTGGTTTTCAATTGCTCTATATCCTTCCAGAATCTTGTAGACTGAGTGGTTGAAATGGCTCTTCGCTCGGCTTTGTGAAAAGGTGGTCCAGGGAGCTCGATGATCACGACTTAACGAAGCTCCTCTTCTGCACATTCGTTACACCCATTATGCAGTAGGTTTGTCCATTAGGGATCCCACTTCGCTGTCCAAATTTATTTACTTATTTATAGACTACAAAAATATATATAATTGACTTAAAAATTAGGGAACTTAAATAACACAGCAGCAGATTATCATTCTAAGATGAACCATTTACTACATCAAATTTAAGCTGGCTCTTCAGTAGAGTCCTGGAAAAGTTTAGATCCAGGTTAGCCAAGTGCTCATTGAAGAGACGAGAAATTGACGTGGTAGGCTCGGGTATAACATATAGTGTTCGATGGCCAGGAACATGAATAAAATTTTTACTCCTGAGGGAACGGGCGGGATAGAGAAACTCACAGCCATCAGTAATTTGAAAGAATTTATGGTTCCCTGCAATATATCAAAGAGAAAAAGGATTTTGGAAATACTGCGTTTCTTTCAAAGGAAGTCCAGAGAGATGAGCCACAGAAGGCCAGGATCAATAAACAAGATTAATAAGACAACTAATCGCAAAATGAGGACGAAACCCAAGCAGATTTAGATTGAGAACCAGGAAATCAGTGAATATGCAGTCCACCTATTTACCTGATTCGATGACTGGCAAAGAGTAATTCAGGAATCCAAGGAGATTTCTGGTAGTTGACTTACCCTTCTTGCTGGAAGGAGCACATGAAAGGTTTTCAGTAAATACGAAAGAAATCACAGAAAATCTTCGCAACATAATGCAAGCCCGGAATCGGACGATAATGCTTTTCTAAAACATAGGGAAACGACCGAAATATGAGGATAGTTTGAATAAGTAACAAAGAACACGGACAAAAGACGACTGAAAATTTGTAAGGAAGGAAGCGGGAGTTTATGTCGGGGTCCCCTCGGGAAACCGCCCGACAGACCAGATAGATGCTCAGCAATGGATCAATAGGATAGCGATCCTCTCATCCTTCCACCTTATCCTGCTAGGCTTACTCTGATTTCTCTTGACTCCCTTGAAAAGTGACGCAAGTGGAGACGGAGTTGGACCGATTCGTTGAGCCGCACGACCACCATGCCATGGGTCCCGTGTTCGAGACCAGATCTCCCCGTTAGTTTTTATTAAGAAATTCAAATAATCCACTCCGGCTCTGGGCTGCTGTCTAGCTCGCAGCAATGCAAAAAGCAAGACATTCAAGTTTCCTCACTTCCCGTACTCTAATTCCCTTCCGGCCAAAACCATGCTAACGCATCATAGGGTTACCCCTAGAATATGGCCACATGGTATAAAAAAAATATAAAAAATAGCTTTCTAAAGTGTATGTATGATTTGTTGTAGGGGACGATCAACCCTGCCATCCCCTGTACGGAATTGCTTCAATGTCCCGCCTTTTCAGTGATCACCTTATCTGCATTGAGTTGAATTGTTCCAAGCGAAGGAAGCTACATTTTGACTATGTTGAATTCGAGCTTAACCTATACTATACTGTACTTGCAATTGTAATAGCCATTCAACAATTATATCTATATGATTCTATGTTTAACGTGTCCAAGAGCCAGTACTGCGTAATATCCCTTAAAAAGACTCAGTCAAATCATTTGGGTGAGTGGAGGGAATTTACCTAATTCTCCCTCTTTAAATATTCTGGGTATATAAATATCAAGTAATTTTAGTTGATCATATATTTTCAATTCCTAGAAGTGCGATTGAATGCCTGGGATTGATCTGACGCTGATTTACAACTACAACATTGGGCCTAGACTCGAGTCTAAGTTTCTTATTTGGGCTGACGTGGACATGTCTTTCACAAGTTCTGAGTGTAATGATTTTCTGGAAGAAAGGTCTTTTGTCTATAACTATTCTGTCGCTATTTCCACTGGTATTGTTCAGTTGCTATCTTGATCCCTTCTAGTCTGGATACACTTATCGTAAAGTGGGTGAATGCTACATATGCTAAAGGAGACCACTCCTCTGTTCACCTCTTAATCAGGCTAAGTAAGCTTAGTTATCGGGCCTTTGCTATGCGCATGACTATGCAATTATATATATAATTATTATGGTCCGACTCGACAATCACTGATCTAATGAAATCAACTTACTTACGGGTGGGCAAGTTCAGATCTTACAATAAACCCTTCCAAGGCTGTGCATGTACCCTTCACCAGAAAGCATCACTGGGATCACTTTCGATATGACACACAAGATCATTGAGTACTCCAATGAGGTACATTCTGCTCGATAGAAAACTCCTCGGAAACACTTGCAGTTTCACCCCGAAGACGGTTCTCTGGCTATACAACGGATTGTTTTCTACTTCGTCTGGTGAGCTAAAGTTCACGGTTGGCAATTGCCAAATGCAACAAGCTTCAGCGGCTTTCCTACCTCTCCATAACAGATGCTTTGAGGACCTGTCTAGCAGCTGCCATAGAGCCTGTAGTTGGACTCAGTCCACTGCACATCTCTATCATGAAATCCCGTGCTGGCTAGTGACAAAGTTCATATGGGCATTCTGCGGCATTTTCCTGACATAGATGAGTGTACCGTAGGCACTGCGCTCTCTTTTCTGCGTGAGCAGAATGGGGGTAGCCTTAGCCTGGACTCTAGCTAGAAGCTACAAATGGTTCACATATGTATGTGGGATCCAGGTTTCTCCATGAACATGCGCATCGTCCTCCGATTCGTATATGTATACATCATTGTCATTTGCATAGCAAACCCTTTGGCGTTCTATTGGCTAAAATTTGAACAAAACTTAAAAGTTATATTAAAATTATCAATTCAAAAAATAAAGAATTGTTTTAATAAAACGTTAGCTTAATTAAAAAAGGGAAGATGTAGATATTTTTCTGGACAGGAATTCCAATTTTATTCGACACGGTTTGCTATATTTTGTTTTTCTATTTAAACAAAAATCGAATCAACTTAGGGATCAGCATTCGTACTGGGATCTAGAGGGCTTAAGTTCCACGTTGTTTGCTTGTTTCCATTAAAATTAATTTTTAAAGCTAACAATCGAAACGCTTCCGAAGTTGTTGGCTTTGGAAATTTATATGAATGGGAGTGAGGCTTACGAGATACAGAAACGGCAAAGGCATAATGTTGGGCAAAATTTTACAGAAAAATTATATCTTAAACTTTTTTGTATTCAGGAGAGTACAATATCAATTAAGTTTTCATATTCGCAATCCTTCATGCCATTATACTTTTAAGCAATTGTTTTTCATATAAGTCATTATAAGTACTTTAAGTGTGCTTCCTAATTAAATTCTTCTTGAATGCAGTTTTGAGTATATTAAAATAAATTTGAATATTCACAAAACAGAAGTTGAGTATTAATCAATTTTATGGCAGAATAAGTAGAATATCATGAATATTGCCACTTGAGGCTCTTCCTTTATCTAATTGTGTGCATTTAGTATGAATCTCTCCACTCATCTGAAATATTTTAGCAATAAGCCTTAGAAATTGCATTAATTGACTTGAGATATATTAGGAGAACACATGCCGGAAAATTATAGGTAAGATTACTTCGTCCACGAAATCTTCTATCAAGGGCTATGGAAATCAATCAAAGTTCCACTACATTCCGTGTCGTACATACTTCGAGACGTTGTGGCATATCCTCTTGGAATATTACGAACGCCCCATTGAGCAGATGGAAGCACGTACGAATATATCAAAGCAGCAATATTCCGTTCTGGCTGGAGTTCCAGAGATCCGAGAATGGTTTACATATCAGATTTGCGCTATGAACCTCTACATCTCGCCGAATGGCAACCGAGTTGTATATATCATAACTACCCAGCAGGAAGCATCTGACCTCGCTATGCAATTGCTTTATGTCGAGTCTGCAACTGCAATCGATTACTCAGCAGCGCTGCTTAATTGAGGGTAGTAAATCGTCACTTTGTGCACTGCTTTGAAGTTAACTGTTCTTTAATTGGAGATGCTCTGTAGAGAAAATCAAATTTTCTGTCTGATTAGATGATAGCTAGCACTCCATCGAACCTAATTTCCCGTTCGACTCATTTAAAATTTCTCCATGTCATGACATCGACTAGGGAAAAGTTTTCCTTTGAAAAGCCACGACCCGAGCCCTGTTGCGACCGCTATCCAGATGATACAGAGCTTTTAGATAGAAAAGCCAGATAAATAAATCCAGCGGACATACCGAATAGTCACGTCCTATGGCTCTAATAGAAGAGGGTGACCATGGGAGATGGGTGTTTTGCGTAGTACGTCAGAGCTGTTTCATTTTCCTTGGCACGTTGACAGCTCTAATAATATAACGCCCAAACATAGTTTTCGGAAGAATGGCCAAATGAGATTACACCTGTCCCATGGCCGGTGTGATGAGATATTGTTCAAAGTTTGCTTGTTATAATACTGTCACATCTCTGCCAGAATATCCTCGAATGAAACTATGTCAGGTGAACTCATGCTGGTTTTGGGAAAAGTTTTTCTCTTGTGTGTGTAATTCTGTCAATTCAAAATTGCTCCTGATCCTCTTTCAGAAGGTCCTTTTATTTATCGTTGCCCAAAATTATGAGAGTAGTTATGCCAGGGATTTGACACTTTAAAAGCTCAACTTTTAATTAATAACAGAAAATTCACTATGCCATTACAAAATTTTGTGTTTAAAGTGATTTTAATTTAGGACGACTGGTAATGATAATGAAATCCAAAATTTCATTACATTTGACCGTTTATGGAATTATAAACAATAGAAGTTGTTTGCTGATGTAACATACGTGCGATGTGAAAAGGACTAGTAATTTGTAACGTTGTAGAAAGGTAGAATTACAATGGAAAAACAGTTCTCCTATCCGAAGTATTACGGAAGATATATGCAGTTTATAATAATAAGACGTGCATACGAAGAGGCTGGGCGTTAATTACAACACTACCGCTACCTATACAATTGAAATAGAAACAATACTTCATCTTGAGTGAAAGTACCCCGCTTTGGCGGGCATCAAGATGAAGTCACAGGAAGATTACGCCCTTGAGAGCCTACAAGCTATCACAGACGTACAGATTAGGGAATAAGCCCAATTGTTTAACCATTCGGGTTGGCTTTAGCACATCTTTCATGCCTCGTCTGCGTCTCCGTATTCTTCCTTGTTACCTAAGATAGGCCGAAATGAACAAGCGGCCTTGCAGCTCATGGTATCAAAATGTCGCGAACAGCGCTAATTGGAGTGATATCCTCGTTCACCGGCAGTTTTCATTCCTATTACCGGTTACCCTCTCTTTTGCATCAGCGTACCTCCCTCCGTCTCGGGCCTGTCGTATTAAAATACAAGCCGAACACATCCAAATAGCTGAATCAACTAAATTGGCAGTGAATAAATTTGGAATTCTATTAAGGCACAGGTTTATTTTCTTTGAACAGATACCCGGATGCTGCGAGCTTATCCACTAGAGAAAACAAAAACCAATTACAAAACAATAACCCTCTACAGTTATTCGACTCAAATAAATAACTAGTTCTGGCAGCTCATACCAGCCGTATGTAGGGCTATCTTCACAACCAGTACATGGTGAAGAATAGCAAGTGTCTTTCGGAAACAATACGTTATGAATTACTGGAAAAAATTGTATTACGTCTAGAGGGTCTTACTATTATATTTGCTATAAAAATATTTATTTTATTTTTAAACTAAGCATACATTGCATACAAGCACTCCACGGTACACACCATAATTCAAGTTATCGCGATGCAGATCATACTATATCTCACTTAATTTATGATTATTTCAAAAAAAAAATATTATTTCTTTTAAAATTTAAAGGATATTTTAATATTATTTAGAAATTCTTGATAGAATTTTTAGTAGTCAATAGTAGAAGTAGAGGGGATTTAGAACTTAGTTGGGCCAATAAGTATGTATTAACTGTCTGGCCTTAATATTTTATATATATGTAGTATATATATTCCTGGTCTTATTAGTCATAAGACCAGGAATATACATACTACATATAAGTACAACTGGAGCAGGACGATTAAGTACGTTGTTTTTGCTATTTTCTGTTTATTATGTAGCCAAAGTCCAGGGGATAATACAATGATTCGTTAGCATGGCTTCATACTATAGGCTATTTCAAATCAGGGCCTGATCAGGGCTAAGTGAGGGTTGCACTCATAAGCACCTTTAAGGGGATATTCCGTACTGACTCAAGAATATGCAAGCGACTGAATGGAAAAAAGGCTAAAACTCGCACCTTTTTATTCGTAAACTGCACAACTTTTGTAATTTTCAATATTTTAATCTCTCGGCGCTTTGGACGATAATAGAGTAACAATTAATAACAATTTTGAAATTTGCGTTTCAGACTCCGCAAAGGACTGCAATCGTGGTAACTTTTTATACCTGTGCTACGAACGCCGCAACTTTCAGTGCTTTCGGGCTCTTTGTTTTAAATTTATTTTTGTAAAAAGAGGTTGAGAAAAATATACAAAAAAATTAGCCTCAAATATGTCTTACTGATCCCGAGAAATATTTTCCTGAATTTATACCCAGAAGAACGGCTCGCACTACGGAATACCTCTTTAAAACTAAGTCCTTAGATTTTGGACTAAAAACAGAAAATTGTAAATTGCATGCAAAATCCATCTAAGCAGCTGCGGTGCTTTCTCCATTTATCTAATGCTTTTTATATCATATGAATAGATGCGGTCGACAAAGTTTGACATTCTACTTTCAGAAACTGAATGACTTGTTCAGTAACAGCTATTTTTTCCTTTTCGCTGATTTCAGCATACTTTATTATCCTGTCAATTGCGGATTTCAAAAACTTACTTTCTTACCATATACATAGTTCCTAAAATTCATTTTTTTTTTACATAGAAATTCGTAAACTCAGCGGAGTCTTATACCACTTGTGATCTCGATTACAACCTCAATTGAATTTACATCACTCGAATTTTCTAATTTTGTTTATATTATGTTTTTTGGGTTTTGTTCTGTTAATTATTATTGTTTTGGCTTTTTCAACTGAAGCTTTCAGACTCAAGTCAATAGATTTTCAGAATGAAATGTACAAATTGTAAAGAATTTCAACTAGAACTTTTTTATCGCTGCTATCAGGTACTACCTCTTCGGCCTGCTTTAATCTAAAAGTGTGCACATAAGGCAACCTTACTTGGTGCGGATTAAAAATTAATAATTATTGTAATTAATGTATATGTATATTGTAATTAATGTATTTGAGAAATCAGTTGAAGAATCAGCTCAGATTGAACTCTTAGCACCAGTATTCTACTGGTTTGGTTGTTTTTTATTTTATTTCATCAGCCATTGTATTTGTTTTGTAGTACTCAGACTTTAACGAAATTGAATAAATAAATATAGAAACGCTGTCATAAACATGCCCCAGCACGGTATTTGCTTGTTTTTTCAATTAATTTTAATATTCCGATTCGCTCGTTCTTCACCATTACATTAAATATCGTATATATTGTATTAAACTTAAACTTACTTAGTTTTGTAATATTTTCTTTTAAGTTAAGTAAAGGACTTACCATTTATATTTCGTTAACTGTATAAAAATTTATTGTAAGCTGTTAGCCTTGATTAATTATCTTCAAAAATTTCAAGAGGAAATGTTTACTAAAATTTATTTTTTAGTTACAGTGTTTTGGCCCCAAAATTGCCAACGTAACAAGAGAATCGGACTTACCACATTTATTCTCTTTATACTTTCATTTAAAAATATGTTAATGACCTCCGCATGTTCACCTCTTGCAGACGCCAACTACTACAACAGTCTTGTTTAAAGCCAACAGCATCAATCATAACTAAGAGCCTCACCCAAATCCATCTTGTATTATATTTCCTAGTCTTGTCTTTTTGTTGTCGTTGTTTTGGATCTAACAAGGCCCTTAAGCTCTTAAGCCCATTTTGCTGCAGCGTCATACAATTTTCTGACATGCTTAAATCTAAACGTTTTCTTCCATCTTATGTTGGATAATTGCAAATGAGAAATGTACCCAACTTTCTTTGGCAATTGAGACAAGACATCGTTTGTATGAAGTAAATGAGATTGTAATAGATACCATCTACCGGGTAAGCTTTTTTACAGGTACATATTTTGAATAGGGTCACACAGATGGCTTCAGGTTATATCTTACGAAAATTACTTCCACAACTTGATGAAAAGATAGCAAGTTTTTGGTTTATGTATTAATGGAGCACCATACAGTTCTTTGTAGGTTATGTAAACAAACTCCGAGAGAATAATATCTACTTTACCTTTGATATGTTAGGTGAGTCTATACCCTCAAGTCAGATGCAGGGTGACATGTGTGTGTACTTTGTAGTTATCCGATTTAGTATTATCAATTTGGTCTAATTGGGTGAAAATGGATCATTTGTAAATTTAGCATCACATGGGGTTCGCTGGTGTTATTGTCATTTACTTAACCTACTTTTTTACTTTTGCTTATTTTTGGTAAACTTCTACTTTTAACACATTGTGGTAAATTAATTATTGTGTTAAACCTTTTCGGTGATAATTAAATATATTTATATGTATTTAATAAAAAAAAGACGACAAGGAAGCACTCACCATAAAATTATGTACATATGGCTATGTTTGCATAAACAGGGCGCGAAAAAGTTCTGAAACGCTGAAATATTTCAAAGGGATTGAGTTTCTTGTAAAAATGTTTCATTCAAAAGTTTTACTGTTTCAAAGGATGCAAATTTTATTTTTTCCGCAAAACAGCGAACAACTTTGTCTGAAAGAATTTTGCGTTTGGCTACAACCTTTTACTATATTTAACGAAACAAAAACCGCTTTTTAATATAGGAAAAAAAGTCCCAAAACAATTCGAACAAATCAAATTTCTCCAACTTTTTATGAAAAACTTTTGCAGCGTCATGTAAGTTTCCAATTGACATTTGTTTGAAACAAATTTCTTTAAAATCTTATACTGCCAAATTATTTCGGGGTCCTAAAGGTGGATAAATACATAAGTTCTTCAGCTTAAGTACAATAAAAAACAACGAATAGATTAAAATGGATAGTAAAATCTCTTACACCCTATAAATTACCGGGCAGAGATGAGATATGCCTTATCATGTTTCAGCTGTTAGATAAACCGACTCTGGAATAGACTCGCCCAACTTTTCAGAGCTAAACCAAACAAGATCGACTATAGTACACAAAGTGCCTATAGACCGATAATCTTAACGTCATTTCTACTAAAAAGCCTAGAAATAATGGTAAAACTAGATTTAAGAAAGAAAACAGGCGTGAATATTGAGTCGTTAAGGAAAAAATCGGTAAACAATTCCCTGCATAGCATAGTATAGTACATCACCTTGAAAAAGTATTTATATATAAGACAGTAGCATTGCGTTGTTTTATAGACATAGAACTGACCTTCAGCATCGTCAAAATCATAATCAAAAAGATTATCAGTAGGTGGGAGGAGAATGGGGCAAATCAGGAAGTACCAGCTGTATCGAGCCCATGTTGGAAAACCGAATCAATCAAACAAGTTTCGGAAATGACAAATTTACAGCAAAGGAGAATAAAGTTTGAAGAAAATATATATTGGTTGCTACAGGAACTCTGCTGTTTTACCAAAAAATATAAACGAAGAAAGATAGTTCCCCGGTGCATACGAAAGAACGGACTCACCATAAAGGATGAGGCCGAAGTTCTGCGGATGCTGCTGGGCGGGAAACTAAATTGGTCAAGGCACTTACATGAAAAAAAATGAGATTAAAGAGTATGGGGATTATCACTCTACGGTATAAAAGGGATGTACACATGTGTAATCAGACCTATGTTAACACATGGTGCAGTAGTCTGGTGGAACACAATGGTGGTGGGAAGAAACCAGAAGGTGATGGGCCAATTGCAGCGCATGTGCCAATTGTTTCAGTCTGTTCGACCATCTTCAGAGGACATAACAAGGCTTTGGTTAAGTTATTATCATTGTGAAACTTAAGTAAATAAAGTTATCTACTCAATACTTGAGGTGCGTTTTTAATATAAAATATTTCGCAAACCAGTGTCGTTAAATTGTTTACAAAATATTCAAAATTATTCTGGGGAACTTCTCAATGACTCGAAATGGGAATGAGGGAACATGAACATCTTCATTTTTACATTGCTGCGAGCTAGACAACAGCCCAGAAACGGATTTTTTTAAAATTTTATTTTAAAACCTCACGGTGGGCCCGAGACTCGAACCCTAGAACCATCGCGTGGTGATTGCACCACTCAGCCTCCGATCGAACTCCATCTGAAATGGTTGTCGTCGAATCGAAGAAGTTCTTCCGCCCATTGCACCACAAGGCGTTACAGAAAATATAAAGATTTAAGGACCCCTATGAATTATGAAAAATGACATATTGTTTTCGAAAGCAAAAAAAAGGTATAATAATAAGATCTTTAGGCATGCAACTGACGTAATTCTTTAATTGCCAGTTTGACGTAGTTGAGACGTCTACGCAATGCGGATCTTCACAAGCGAATTGAACTCGAATGTGACAGCTTATTTAGAATTCGTCTCAGTCATTTATTGACAAATGTGTGCAGTCGCCTACTGATGCGTGCACTTATCTCTCCTTTTGTATCCTTTGGAAGCGTGTACATTTATTGCTTTTCTAGAGGCCTAAGGAAGCTTTTTCTAGCTGAGATTTGATTTAATGTCCATAATAGTAATAGCTGTGCAACCTACTACTAGTGTTAGTCCTTATATCTTCTTTTTTTAACGTAATAAGCTTTTAAATATTATCTGGGCTGTATATTTCCCCTAAGCTTTCTTTATAGGATAAGCAGTAGACACCAAGCCCCACTTCCAGTTCAGTTCTGCGCGATTTCTTTATTATCGAATGAAGTACTTAGAATTTTGTTATGTTCAGATTCAGAATAGTCGAGCAGGAGTGACCTCATCGAGATCCTAAATAGAATCGAGTATGCAAAGTAGTACATGCACGATCTGAATACTTGTAAAGTTTTGAACTTACTTTTCCGTCCTCTCACATCACGTCGACCTAATTCGCAATCTTTTGAGTAATCCCGTTCAAAAGTTTTTCCACAGCAGTCGTTAGAATCGATTTTTCTACTTGCTCATGCAAACCTTTCACTGGAAAGTTTTACCATTTTTGCTTGCAGTAATACAATAAATGCGGCGTGCATTTCTTAACAGTTACATTCTCCATGCACTGCTTTTAACAAACATTTTCGTGCAGTTTTAATCTTTTTACAAATTTGTTTTCGCGAAAGTTTTTAAATAGCTAGAGGAGCAGGAGAATGGTTTGGTCAGTTATTACTCACTTACCTGCAGTTAACTTTGCACTTTCCAAAGGAAAAGGTGGAAGAAATTGGAACATGAATAGCGAAAGGAGACATTATTGCCATTAATAGTTGCACAAAATCTTTATTCAGTCGTTAAGCGGGGACTTGGCTTCGGGCTAAATCTGGGTCAACAGCAGAGGAAATTACGAATTGTGACCCTAAGAACTTTTTCGTTCTTTAATCAATTATTCAATGGTTCGCTGAATATGTACGTTCGTTTTTAAGTCTGCATCGGACATAATCTTAATTTCATCCATTAAATTATGACGTATAAATTATAAATAAGTTTCATTTCAGGTAAAGTTTTTAATGGAATTTCACCTTGGCATTATCCGCACGATTGGCAAACTTCGTTATATTCCTTCTGCCAATTATGTGCATACATTGTCCCACCACATTAACTTTCCTACTTATATTCGAGGAGATGAAATAGCTTTTGATGCTGACGAATTTAAGTTATCTTTGCTCTTTTAAGATCTCCAAAACCAGTTTTAATAAGCAACCATATGTCTGGCAGTGTGGCAATATAATGATCGAAATGCAAGAGTACTCTTGCACAAACACCTTGGCTTAATATACAGGTGTATCTGTTGTGCTTCGTAGGGGGAAATTGTCTAATGGTTTGTATGATACGATCTGTATTAATGCCCACATTTACATAGTGTTGCCAGATTGTTTGTTTTTTGTTTTGTTTACATAGTAACGAGAGTTTGGTAATTATCTCAAAGGAACCCAAGTTACGTTATTATTTATCTTGTCTTATTAATACACGTATTTTTACCGGCATTGTTCCAAAAATAATTTCATCAAACTTTATTAAATAGCGACAGTATCGGTACTGAAAGACATTGAAATCAATAATATAAGTAATCAATTATATTTCGAAATGAATTTCTCAGTCAATTATAATTAAAAGTACTTGTAATTAGGTGCAAAAAAACTTAATTACAATTAATTTTATTGGTAAAGTTTTTTTTTTTGTTAATTTTAAATGAAAATGCCAATTATTTTCAATTCAATTATTTCCTAAATTCAATCAATTAAACTCAATGTAATTAAAGAAAAAGTATTAATAATTACTTTTTTAGATATTTAAATACATAAGCTATATTCAAAAGTATATAAGTTCAATTAATTTATTAGTAGATATCAATAGGATTAGATTATATTTTTTTTGCAGAGATCCTCAACGACAAACGCTTTTTTATAGGATCCCTATTAGAAACCAATAATAAATTTCTAAATATTTTTAAACAGAAATATTAATTGACTTAACTTTGTAATTAACGGCATTTAATGTAACAATTATTACCAGTGTTACAATTACTTTTAGTTAAATTAATTTCTGTAATAATTTTGATGGAAATTACTGAACGAAACAATTACAATTATCCGTAATTGAATTTTTTCACATCAAATTACAATTATTAGTGATTGCAAAATATCATCAGGGGAGTCATATTGTGCTGCCGGGAATAGTATTCAGAATCTGGACCGGAAGACTCTGAAGGGGCTGACGGCAATCTTGACAGGGCATGATAATTTCGGGTATCATCTGAAGAAAATCGGATATACTGAGGACGACATCTGTAGAATATGCCTGGAATATGAGGAGACGGCATGTAGTGCATATACAAGGTGTTTCACAGGCGTGTTCAAAAATGTAGGATCTAATAGATCGATGTAAGAAACAAAAAAAAAAGTTGTAGATCCCCCTCTTTCTCCGCTCCTCCCAGCTATAGGGCTTATAAATTTTTTTACGATAAAAACAACCAGTCTTATATTTTATCGTATATCTTCTCAAAATTTAGTGCTAGAGATGTTATTAATATCTGAGCTGACAGGTAACACAATGGTGCTAAAGATTGTATAATTTTTTTTGATTGATTGATTTTTGTTCGCTTCAAGTTTTTGTAAGAGAACACATTAGCCACTATCAAAAAATAAAAAAATAGGGCAATTTTACAATATTTTCCCTTTGAAAAACTGATTTTTTTTCAAATTTAAGTTTGAAAATAATTTTTTTTAAAACTATTATAGCAGTAAAAAAATTACACAGTCTTTAGCACCATTGTGTTACCTGTTAACTATGATATTTTTTTTCGTTTCTCGCAGAGATCTACCAGATCCTTCATTTTTGCACACGCCTGTGAAAAAACCTGTATTTAGTGTGTCAATGTCCACAATGTTAGAAATCGAATAATTGCAACATGGTAAGGAAACCATATTCGACAATCGCAAAGGAAACCATATTCGACAAGTTGTTGCATTAAGTTTCGAATAGCGTAAATGTTATCATAGAAGTAATAAAAACAACTATAAAAAAAAACCCAGCCATTTCATAGTTAAAGGAGTTTGATTGCAAGCTTGAATGACAAAAATATAATTCTTCTCACAACATAAGAGATTTCATTTTTCAGAAGATTAGAGCCAATAATTATACAAGTAAAGTAGACGAAAATAGACAGAAATGGTTACTTTACGTCTATCCAATGCTCTCAAGTGGTTACCATTAAGCCACTTTCTGTATAATGCAAACTAACATAGATTGACTACTTGCATAAAAGTACATTTGTTGACACACCAGTTATACTATAGTCTATGAAATACTGACCAACATAGATAAATAACTTTTCTGTCATAACGTTATGCAAAAACAATTTTTATTTTTCCCTATTCTTAAATGCCTGAATAAATTCTATTAAACTATCAAACCGCTTCAACGCAACAAAGCTATTTGAAGGGAAAGTGTTTGAGCTAAAAAAATATTTAAAACAAACCAAACAAAAAATTCCAAAAACACTCAGGGGTGAAATTTTATTAAATATTCATGGTGTGCTGATGGGAGTAAACCGCAGTCAACATTTTCTCCTTTAAATTTTTACAGGACTATGTAAATTAATATTGCACTGAAATTAAGGTCGGACATTATGCTGAAGAACTTTAAATGAAAGCAATTATTCTGTTCTTGACATCAAAATTAATAGAATTATTGGGAAAGTAAGATATTTTATCAGCATTAAAGGGCGGTACTACGAAATGACACCAATGATTCATGTCTTTGTCCCCCCCATTGTACCGAATGATTGACAACAATTTAATTAAAATTTCCATCTGAAATTCTGATGAAGTTATTTCCAAGATCCGTAAACCAGTTCACATTGTCCACTGTGTGGCAATTACTGAAGCGATTTAAAACAGCCAATAAAATGGAAAGCGAAGTTCATTAAACTGAATAAATTTTTTATGGAACGTTATCAAAAAATTTTTTTATAAAGGAAATAAATTTTCCTTGCATATTTAGAAGCTCATTGTCATAAATTAAACTCAAAAGTGCTTTAGTTATTAACTCTAATATAGTTTTGAAAATCCTTTGAAAATATTTCAGAATAAATAAATAATTTCAAATTGTTCTATAGTGGATTTTTCGGCTTAAAATTTTGTAAAAAGTGGGTATTAGATTCACAAAAAGCACCACAGACACAAAAAGCATATTGCATTTTGGCGCCCAACGTGGGGCCCAAGCAAGGGGAAAAGTACTAAAATTCTCGTCATCAATCATACCACAATATCAAATCATAATCACAAATAAATAAATATTTCTTTTGTGCTGCAGGAACTCTGTATCAAACTTCGTTGGCTTAAACAAGTTGACAGCAACAAATGTTTATAAATAAAACAAATTTCAGGAAAGAAAAGAATATATTATATTTTGAATTTATAGTGAAGTAGATACGGAGGTTGCTACTTAAGTTTTGAGATGTCGTTGCTTAAGTTCTAACACCACTTAAGTCATTTTTCGCGGTTTTGGCATTTTGATGTAATTCGCTACAGAATCGAAAGGTGCATCGTTTCGGTCAATCAGAAATAAGAGAAATGTTCAATAGAAACTCGTAAAAGGATTAGAAAGCAACAGTAACAGAAATGGTATCAATATACAATTATGCAGTTTTTACGCTCTCCTGTAAAATTGCTAATTTTGACTTACGTGGTGTTAGAACTTAAGCGACTATATGGCAACATTAACACTAATATGTCAAATCTGACATTGGCTCGTAAAGTTTGACACTTTTAATAGTAATCGTACTCAAAACGTTTTGTCATATGAGTACCATTTGTGTTGTTTACATGTACTTGAAACATTCATCTTGGTCAAAAAATTGAATTAAATCGTGACCATTTTCCTGCGATGATTTTCTATGACATTCGAAGTGTATTAAGCAAACAACAGAAGGTCGTGAAGGTCGTCCTAAATTGGTTGTGAGATGGAGGCATGCTTGTGCATTAGTACCACCCGCATCCGTCCGTCCGTTGCATACCGCATAATTTGACAATCCCTCAAAAAAGGCTCGTGTCGATTGGTGCAAAGAAATGCTGAAAATATTCAATCGCGGTGCTTCAAAAGACGTCTATAAGATCGTGACAGGCACTAGCGGAAAAGTTACATCTACTAATAGCGTGCTACCTTCGCTAATTATAACCGCGAAAACATAGAAGCGACACTTTAAAGGCGATTATCTCGTAATGAAGTTTTTCAAAAAGTACCGAAGAACCGATTCACCGCTCGATCGGATATTTTGCAGGCTAGTTTATAACTGGAACCGGCCTCTTAGTGAACCAAGGAATTTTTACTTGAAGCAAAACTTTGTTAAAAAAAAAACCAAAATTTGCACCTCCGAAAATGAAACATTTAAAAAAAATCATCGTCATTTCTGTAAAAATGTTAACTTCGCCAAATCCATCGTTCGTTCAGAGCGTAAAAGTATAAACTAAAGAACTTTTTTGTTTTTTTTATTTTAGTTGAACTATCCCTTATTTACGATGCCCACCGCGAGGGTCGGCAAAAAAATGGTGTTTGGGGCAACGGCAGTACTGTCTTCAGTTATCAGAGGTTCTGGCTGAAAAAATTTGTGAAAAAAAGTTTAAACAAGAAAAATATAGTAAAGACAGACGACGAGTTGTATATTTCTTCATTTAGATAGGTGTAAAAATTTTCGATAAATTTATCTATTTCTTCTTCATGTGATAGTATTAAGTGAATGGTTTTTCATTCTTAATTTATTTCTAATTATTTTCTGAAATAGTTTCCAATTCGCTTTAATATAGTTACCTGTTTAATTACTAATCTAATGGACACTGTTTAGAGTTAGTGTATTTAATGCTGGCAAATTATCTGAGGGTAACTGACAGTCCGGGACTGACGTTTGTTATGAACAAGTCAATCACGGAGGAAGTAGGTCAGTATATGGGGTCGACAGAGCATATTAAATTGATGAGATAAGAGACCGAGAGCGCTTGAAGGGTTTTTCCCCAGGGGTTCGCTCGTTGGCAACACCATGTCTGATGACGTGAATTGAAATCTCCTCCTATTAGGTATAAATAATTTATTGAAATAAGGCACTTATGATCCGTTTTATAATTTTCATTTTTAGTTGCGTATTATTTTCCACCTGGGAAATAGGCCGTGCATATAGAAATATTCGTCTTATCAACATAAATATCAACACCTACGAATTCCAGGACTTTGAACTTTGGCGTACTAATTCGTTTGCGTTTGATATACGTTTTTCTAATTACTGCAACACCACATCCCATGGCATTATGCTGATCACACCAATATATAACATAATTTATTTATTTAAAAAATTCATCAAAGGCTGTCTTCTTAATATAATATAAATATAAAATAAAATATAAATTGCAATAATTAATAAAAATAACAAGAACAAATAGTTAATAATACTGAATTACAAAACAACAAAAGAATAGTCATAAAGGTGCAGCCTTCACAGAATTTTTAGTAAGATTAAAATCAATTTCGTGAAAATGCGAATTAAAAAACCGAGACAGTGACGTGATGAGCTCGTGAAAACCGTAATTTGTGCGAAGCTGCGGAATGTTAACAAATACTTGATTTTTCAAGGAGCGACTCGGAATGGATATATTAAAAGAAGGCAATACCAGGGAGTCAATGTTGCCTTGAAGACACTCAAAAGCGTAAACTATTTTACAAATGTTACGTCAAAATTCAAAAGAGTCGAGTTTTATGAGTTTAAGGCTATCTAAGTACGGCAGCGGAATAATGGGATCGCTGCAAGGAAGCCCACCAAGAGCATAGCGTACAAAACAGTGCTAAACTGCCTCTATCCGGTCAATATAGTCATGATAAAATGGTCACCAAACACAGCAAGCATACTACAGAATAGACCTAACAAAGGTACAATAGAGGAACCGAGTGATATAAGGGTCGTCAAAATCCTTTGCCCATCTTTTAATAAAACCCAGTGTAGAATTTCCCTTAAATCGGCTGTTCAACCAGACGCCTAAGTCCTTGGTCTTATTATTTTTTTCCAAAACACAATCATGTATACTTACTAATATTAAGGTGAAGATAATTAATAGAAGGCGTTTCAGTCAGAGTTTAAAATTTCACAGTCTCAAGCAGAGAAAACAACATGACAAATTTTGGCATCGTCAGTATAACAGAGAATTTTGGAATATTTTAAAAATATAGACACATTATTGATGTAAATAATAAATAATATCGGGCCGACATGACTTCCTTGAGTCAAACCAGAGGTTTTGGAAATAATATTGGATAGGGATCCACAGACAAAAAAATTCGTTGGGTTCCACATAATAAGTAAGAACGAACTCAGTTAACAATCAAGGATGGAAACCTAAGGCAGCAAACTTAAGTATCAAAATTTGGTAGTTAATTCTGTCAAATGCCTTGCTAAAATTAATTAGAAATATCACACCTCTTGGCTTGTGATGATTTCCAAGATCTTGCAAAGACACTACAAGAAATTGATAAATTAAATAAATAAAAAAGAACAAAAATCAGAGAAGGAGAACAGGTCTTTAGAAGGGAAACAGGATACCATCAGGACTGTGTCGTCATCAAACATAAGATCCTTCATTTTCAATGAAGCAGGAGCCCTCTTAAATAAGTCACCAAAAAGAATATTAAACTTAATGTTTTCTCTCGATATTATTTTTTAGTAAATAGTCTGAAAACTCAATATGTTTATTTCTAAATATAATAATCATTGGATACCTGCCAATTGGGCTGAAATGCCTGACGAGTTCTTAATGAAGGATCTAGTTGGACATAAGCATATTATGGTAATGTTCTTATTATCACCACTAAATGTAAATTAACCTATATGACGCTAAAATTTCGATCACGAAAATGGTTGTAAGATTAAGTAAATTTCTTAGTTGCTCAATTTATTCACACTCTACGCCATTTTATTAAATTGACATTTCAGTTGAAAGATGGCACAACTAGCTAGTTTAAAAATTAATCTAATAAATGTCTATCTCTTATCTTTTAAATGTAAATTATCTGATAGTACTTGCTGTTAAATTGTATCTTTTATTCTAACATAAGCATGGCAGTTTGTTTTAATTGCACTAAAACTGATTAGATCTATGGAAATAATATGGTTTGTGTATTGCATAGAAAAAGGGAAGATTATGCACTAAAAATGTATTCCTGAGGTATTTATGGCACATTCGGAAAATAAGTGGCTAACTAACGCTAGCAGCACTGCCTGGCTAAATTTTAAGCAAATTGTGGGAACAATCAAATGTGACAAAAATTGTCCCTCTACTAATTAATACTGAAAAACCCAATTAGAGTGTTTCTCTAAACATTGCGAGTCGTAAACGTAACGCCGGCAAAGTAACATTTTCATAGAACTCTTCGCAAAAGTTAGGCCGTAACAGAAACGAGTCGTTAACGTTTCCTTGAACCAAAGAGAGTTGTTGACCATAAAGTTTTCGTATACCGACAAATAAAACATATTTGAGCAACAGCATTTGAAAGAGAAAAACTTGTACTATTAGATGGTTTTTTGAAAAAAAATTCCCGGTGCTACATAACCTCAAATATGTCAAAAAACAGTGTTGTTTCCTCTTTTAGGTTAGAATATCTCATAAATCTAACGTGATAGAGCAATTCTGAGCCCCGAACCGGTTTCAGCGAGAACAATTACCTCGGAAACAACTATTCATTATTGAGGGGCACAAAATTTTCAAAATTTTATCAGGGTGGTGCTATTTATCCCATATAATGAAATGCCATACTCCTTCTAGTTCCACAGCCCACCTTCTCGAATTAAGTGTAGCTTAATAATCTTAAAATGCTGAAACTTTTGCGAGAAAGCGCTTTCAACGTGACTATTGGGAATTCCTAATTATCTCACTTGTCTCCAACTACCTACATTTGAAATTTTCTCAATTGCATTATTGTTTCGGTCAAATAAATTAAGATACAATTTAATATATGTATGTAAATATAATCGACTTGATCTTACGAATTAGTGAATATTGGATTGAAAAGAAACTTTATATTTAAAATTTATTGGACAAAGGGGTCAGAGTTCTTTACAAGAAATCTTTCTTTTAAAGTGGAGAAAAAAAATTAATTTTTCCAATTCGACGTATAAAATGGGTAACGGGTTTGTAATAAATTTTTACACTGGTCAATACATAAAATTTATTACTTAAACAAAGAGCTGCTTAAGCACAATTCATATATATTTAAACTTAGGTGGGTCTTATCAATAATTATTCCAGTAGTAAAACTAAAGAACTTTAAAGAGTTTACCTTTAACTTCTTCCCAGTCTGACTCTGTGTCCGATTCACCGGCTTTCTTTTGTTTTTTTGAACTAATTCCTCGTTCTTTAACTTTCCAACTTAATTTAACTTAACTTGAACTTTTTCCTCGTCAATTGCCAAGAGTTATGACACATTCACATTCTGTTCTTTCTTCACTGATTCAGATTTAAAGACTCTCAAGTGCTCTTTTGCTAGGGCTTCACGGCACCGAGACAAGACCGAGACTTTGGCAGATCTCGGTCTTGGTCTCGTCAAGGTGAAGACGATCTCGCTCTCGATCTCGATCTCGGCGAGATAAAGGCCAGTCTCGGTGCGATCTCGCTCTCGGCAAGATAAAAAAGGGTATTTCGGTGGAATAACGGGGAGCAAGGACAAGTGATATATCTATGTATATATGCATTTTCTTCATATTCCCATCGCCAAAATAAGGTAGCAAAGGCTCTTGTTTGCTATTGGGGATAAAGCGCAAATATCTGAAGAAGGAAATAATGTAGAAAGAAGCGATTGGGGAGAGCAGTGTATACTTATATGCCCCATAAATCACACAATTGGAATTTTTCGGAGCGACATAAAAGCTGAAACAACTAAAAAAATTTTCCACAATAAAATGATAAAAACTAATATCTCGTCCACTCTCGTCACCTTAATCTCGCTCTCGGTATCGTACTGTTACCAATGATATTGGTCTCGCTGCCGGTCTCGGTATCGTGTCGAGACCGATACCGGCAGCGAGATTTATCTCGAGTATCGTGAAGCCCTATCTTTTGCTGATACCAATTTAGCAGCATAATCATGTAAGTGTCTAAGACTAGTATTATTGGAAGAAATATTTTCTTTAACTTTGACATGTTTTTCTTCAACTTCCTGACAGTTATCCTCGTGGACTTCAAACCTGTCAAACCCTGGTGGATGTTTGTTTGTATAATTTGGTATGACATCAAAAAACACTTGATTTCAGATCAAGATCACTTGGGTGTACTAAACAATCGCCATCGTCTCATCTGTGTTCTGAATGGAAGCAATCCTTTTTGTTTTAAATTGAGAACATTCAATAATAGAGGCTACCTACTTATTCCTGGAATGCAAAGATCTTCCATTCAATGATTTTGGAGGAGGTTTATATATTTTAAACACATAAAAAAGGGATATAAAATTGTTTTCAAACTCTTTATTAGCGAGTAATCTCTCTTTCGTAATTTTGGAAGTATAATTTTCATAAACATTATACTAAGCACTATATCGGAACAACCTAACGAAATTTTTAGAAGAGCTATAGTGCTGCATAGAAACGGGGGTAATTTTACCATTGCAAAAAGCGGAAGCAATCATCCTTAGCAGAAAAAGGATACAAACCAGACAAAACATAAACCTTTTAGATATTGAAATTATTAGGCAAGACAATTTAAAAATGTTAGGTATAACTTTTGATAGAAGACTTTCTTGGAAACCTAGAGAGGAAATTATTCAAAGTTAACGGACTAGCTAAAGTCCTAGCAGCAAAAATGGAAGCACCAAAATACCCGTCACACTTAAAATTATAAAATCTTTTTTATCCGGATACACTGACTACGGACTTTTACAATACGGGACTGCCAAACAAATGTTACTAAAGAAAATAAAAATACAGATGAACAAAATTATACGAACGGCAACAGGACTTGGACACACAACGCCAATCCAGGCCATACAAATTGAGACGGGACTTGAAGAATTAGAAGAAAGAATAACCAAAATGCAAATTAATTTTATTTCAAAAAATATTTACAACAGAAATGGACCACATTGGAACAATATTAAAAATTTAAAGTTATTGCAAGACAACGAAAGACTGATAAACACAGGAAGAAAAAACATGGAAAACAAATAAAAATTTAGGTATTCCAACTATGTATAAACACCCCTGACACACCCTACACATCCCCTGCAGAGTGCTCCTTGAGCAGTTACCAAATTTAATATAAATCAAGAAATTGATTAGTAGCCGTTTGGGGCCACTGTTGTTTATCATTGCCATTGACGACATTGTTCATCTGATTAAGCACTCTAAAGTCTTAATCTACGAAGAAGATATGAAGATTTTCTCATGCGTTAGAAACAGTTATGATTCTTCCTGCATTCAGGTTGATTTAAATGCCTTCAAGAACTGGTGGTTGAGGAAACTAATATCTGTCATCTGCAGTCCGTCGCATTTAGTTAATTTTTTGTTTTCTTTGGTTAGACCAATTCTGGAGTATGCATCTCAGGTTTGGTCTCCCTTCTATGCTGTTCATTCTAGACGCATTGAGTCGGTGCAGCGGAACTTTGTTAGATTCGCACCCTTCCATGGAATGATTCACTCAGGTTTCCTCCTTATGAGGATCGCCTCCGGTTGCTTAATATGCACTCCTTGGAAGAACGACGTAGAGTTGCTGACCTAGTCTTTATTCACGAGCTTTTGAAGTCAAACATAGATTCTTGCACTCTCGCAGGTATGGTCTCTTATAGGCATAACCCGTATAGCTTAAGAAGACTTCCTTTACTGCATGTTGATCACTCTCGGTCTGACTATGGTATGCATGAGTCTAGAAATCGCATGTGTAGAGCAGTAAATCTGTGTCCTGTGTTTGACCTGAGTCTTACTAAGGATTTGCTGAAACGATCTCTGTTGTCTGGCGGATAGGTCAATTGTTTCTAGGCTTCTGCCTTCTGAGTTAGAAGGATTCATTCCATATGAAATGTTTTTGGTGGGATTCCCTTTTCTATTTGTAGTTCTTTTTATTTTTTCGTTCTGTATTTCTTGCGCAAAAGCTATTCCTTTTTTCATAGTAAACTCTCTATCATTGCCTTTTTTCTTTGTTGGCTTATTTGCAATAAGTGGTAAATATACGCCGTGATTTTTATTGCTTTTGTACCTCTTAAGAGGTGATTGTGCTGATCTTCCATATATATGTTAAAATCATAACCCTTACTTCTGGCGTAGTCCGGTAAAAAAGGTATTTTTTCCACGACAGCGGTTCCTTTTTTCATAGTCCTCTAACTTTTTCCTTGTTAATGTACTAAGAACATCTATCATTCATATCAAATTGCAGCATTCTAGAACTTTTTGAAGTATCTACCCATAACAAATTCTATATACTGACTTGCCTGACCCTTTTTGTAGGGTGAACGTTACACATTTCTTAATTTTTTCGTTGTTTGTGTGTAATCCTAGCCTGCATACAAAATTTCAGCTTTCTAGGACTTCAGGATATTCCCTAGAGGTTTTGATGATCATGAGTGAGTCAGCAACGAAATCGACGTAATTTAGGTATTATTAAAATCTAAAATATAAAAGCTAGACAAATGAAACTTAGTGTTTTTCATTAGTCTGCTAACTATATCTTATCCTGAGAATTCGGTCTCTTTAGTATTGTCCAGACCGAAATTATGAGAGCTTGAAAATACGACGAAACGCTTCGAGAAAAGATAGCTAGTGCACTGCTTCCATTGGCTCGTGTTGGCGGGGACACTCCTGTTCCCCCTGATTAGTTACTTCTTAATACGTTACAATTGGTTTCAGAAGTAGGATTAATTAAGAGAGACAAAAAAGTGAACTTAAGGAAAAGGTGTGATTGTGAAATTTAAGTGAAATAGTGCAGTCAATCTAAATATGGTTCGCAAATTGAAAGATTTACGTGTACAAGATTTGAAGGGGGAAATTAACTAAATGTCCCCTACCTACGATTGGAAAGAAGCCATGGAACACGTAGGCAAAAATGTAGCGTAGCATTTCTTTCTTTCAGCCAATTTGTCAAATTTTCAAATTTTAAAAGTAGGTTACGCTGGAATTTGGCATACTTCAATACTTTAAAAAACTTTAACCAATTTTCTGTTCGATGTTCCAGAACTTGGGAGAATTGGCGGCCAGGAGGCAACGTTTTTTCTGCAACTTAGGACGCGCGAAGCTCTTATTACGCCGCCATTCTATATTTGTTTTGAAAAAATACCTAATAACAATGCAAATACACAGAGCCTTATAATTTTTATTTCATTCCTGGTGTTAGAAAAAAAATTCATTAAAATTGTGTTTTTTATTCGTTGCTCAGGGTGGATCCACCCTTAATAAGAGAACTTGTATCTGTGAACACTAAATAATAGAAGGTTACATTTTCTATTTGCAACAAAAATTACTTCTCATAAATGCCTCCAAATATTTATTATCATTCCTGCATTTCTGTGAGATATTTGCTGTCAAAAATTTCCGGATAAATCAAATCAATGTTTTCAAGCCGAATTAAATTCGATCAAAAGTTGAGATCATTATTAAATGCTTCTGTATATGAAGTGCTTAATTTTATTAAATGATTACACTTAGATGTGCCATAAATAAATGAATTTCTCTAAAATTTTCACTTACATGTCAGATGTCCAATAAATTGATGAGTTGAAAATAATTTGCGAATTTTCTATTATCTTCTCCGGAAATATCACAATAATATGTCCACTATGCAATTAACACTTTCTGTAATTAATTAAAACAATTCACTTGTTATTTAAATTATATTTTTCAACGGATTAAACTGGATAAAAAATATAACGCGCACGCAAGTAATTTTCTTCAGCATCCTTCAGAAAGCTCTCTTTAAGTTGTCAAAGTCATTCAATTAAAATTAATGCTAGGGCGCACCACTTACACTTGGGGAACGTAAGAATTTAGTCCAATTGGAGACATCTGGCGGGCAATGTGCCGTGACGATTTGAGTTTGACAGGTTGGAGAGAGCTTTCACGAGAAATATGAAAATTCGTTTGCATGCGCGACGGGTTTTATTATTTTTATTCTTCAAAAAAATATAATTTAAATGAGAAGTAAACTATTTTATTTAATTAAAGAAAGTGTTTAGTATATAGTGGACTTATTGTTGTGACATTTCCTTAGGAGATAAAGATTGTTTTTACATGAAGGTAAGTGAATCAATTTTTAGCTTAACATCAGAAGTAAAAATGGACGCTGCAAATCGTACTTAGCCATCATGCAAGTGAAAAGTTTGTAGAAATTGAGTTTTTGCTGTTGGCACGCAATAAATGAAGCTGCAATAATTTAAACATTTTCATAAAAAGAAGCATTTAATAATAATTTTATCATTGTATCGAATATAACTCGCTTAAAAATTGATTTGAATGCGATCCTGAGGGTTTTTGACTGATTTACTTCGGTTACTTCACTTCAAATTTTCTTGAAATTGTCTTGAAATAATATTTAAAATTTGACATTTGAAGTTTTATGTGTGAAATTGTGGTAAATTCATTATTAAATTTTCGAAAAGAAAAGCCACATGGACTGCACTTATATTTTTTACTTTGATGGGTGACTGTTAGTGAATATTATATAATAAAAAAAAATCTATTGGTCAAGAATTTTATTTATTGATGCAATTTAAATATTTAAAAAAATAGTGAAATTCTGATACAAAAAAAAGCAAAAACGTTCTATTATGAATTTCCAATTTAAGATTTTTGCCATATTTAGCTTCTGGTTGGTCCCTTTTTATCGTCCAGCAGTAATCGGCCAACATCCTTGGGTTCCATTTGCCCTCATAGCGTTTTTCCATCTGTGAAATGTCCTGATGGAACCTTTCTCCGTACTCATCGCTTACAGCAACTAAATTCTCAGGAAAAAAATCTAGGTGTGATTCTAAAAAATGAATCTTGAGTGACATGTTGCAACCTAATGCTTGATAAGCATTAACAGCTCGCTAACAAACTCTCTGTAGTTGTCACTCTTATGGTTACCTAGAAAATTTGAAACAACTGTCTTAAAATATATCCATGCTCGTTTTTCCAGATCATTCATTTTTTCTTCAAACACTGGATCTTTTATTAACTCCCTGACTTGAGGTCCAACGAAAATACCCTCTTTTATCTTCGCATCCTTATTCTTTTAAATACAAAAATCCGTTTCCATTGCGATCCATCGCCTTAACACAATTTTTAATAAGGCCTAATTTAATATGTAATGGTGGAAGAAGTATTTCAGACGGCTCTACAAGGGGTAAATATTTCACATTTTTTTGTCCAGAAGTTAAAGATGCTCGCTTAGGCCATACTTTTTTATGATAATGGTTTTTTTTGTCCCGACTATCAAATTCACAGAAAAAGCAACAAAATTTGGTATAGCACAGCTGACGTCCAAGTAATAGGGCAACAACTTTCAAATCCCCACAGATTTTGAAAGAATATGTACTATATTTGATTTTTTCAAGTAACAGCCTCATAAGTTTCTTTCAAATTAGCAGCATGAGCCAGATGTACAGAAGGAATTACATTTCCGTTATGCAGTAAAACGGCTTTTAAGCTAGTTTTAGAAGAGTCAATATACACTGAGCCTCCATCTTGAGAGTAGTATGATCTGAAAAGTATATCACGATTTCGAAAATGGCTTATTTTAGTTTCTTGATGTAGCAAATTCCATTGTTTTAATCGAGATCCTAAGAGTTCTTACAGCTTTTTTGACAAATTCAAGTCGCGAACCAAGTCGTTTAGGTCTTCTTGAGTTATGAAATGTGGCTTGACTGAGATTTCTTCAAACTCACAGCCATCGTCGTCATCAACGCTCCCCGACTGGCTCGAAGTGGAAGGCTGTTGTGAATTTTGAATCTCAACGGCCGCAGGTATCACTGATATAGGCAAATTGTAACTATGAAGTACTGGTCTTTTAGTTGACTGTAAATTAGGGTAACTGACCATGAGTTTTTTCTTAAAATTAATACGTTTTATATCTATAAGACAGAAATAGCAATCCGAAACGTGATCTCTTGGTTCGGTCCAAATCATGGGTACCGCAAACGGCATATGGCGGCGGCCTTTCTTCCAATCACTTAAATTGTTAACACAAGTTATGCAACAAATATGAGGGGCCCAAGGTTTGTCTTGATGAGCCACAAAGAAACCAAAACACTGGCGATAACTCTCCAACACAAGTGTAGTAAAATTTCGTCTTTGTTTTTTGAAAGTTAATTCACCAGAAATATAAGAAAAAGAATCAGGATCGTTATTACACTATCTCGACATATTTACACAACCTCAACAATTACTTATAAATCACTAAATTTGAATTAATACAAAAATAATTAATTTTATGTCTATTTATTCGCGACCGTTTACTTGCGCTTATTGCCCTAGTACACTTATCAACACATCACAAAAAATCTGAGGCCAGTCGAAACAAAACTACTGTAATTTATTAATGAGGGTAGGTGGCTTAAGCAGTATTAGCTATCAGAGTTCGTGTGGCATGACTAGTGTTGACCAGTGTTATTTGACGAAATGTTCAGAACAATCTGCAAAATAAGACAATATGCATTTGGCACCATATCTATTATTTTGAAGAAAAACGTAACATTTTAAAATGATATGTAAACTACAAGGCGCTGCAGTAACCAAAAAAAAATTATTTTTAAAATAATCCTAACAGTATGGACTAATAGGTTCTGGAATAGAATTGGTGGTAATTTAACTGTCTGCATCAGAACCACCCCTTGTATATTGGTTAAAGGATATTATTAAAAATATACCCATCGGGAATCACCCCTAGTGCAACTCTAACCTTGAATAATTTTTTTATACAAATTCGTTCTACTAATTTATTCTACTAGTGAAGTTGTAGTATCTTTTTAACTAGATTTATACGTTAGTTACTAATTGATAATTAAGGGGTTGATTTAATTCTTATTAGATACAAAAAGAAGTGGGGTTTTTTATACTTAAGTGTATAAAAAAATTATTCAAGATTAAGGGTTTCACTAGGGGTGGTTCCCGATGCACTTGGAGAGTTGGGTTTATTTTTAATAATATTTTTTAACCAATATACATTTAAGCAAAAAAATTGCGGGGTTTTTATATTTTAACGTAGAAAAAAAATTATTCAATGTTAAGGGTGGCACTAGGGGGCGGTTTCTGATGTACTTGGAGGGTAGGATTTATTTTTAAAAAATACCGAAATAACAAGAAATCTCTGATTAAACCTGAAAATTTAAGTGCAAACCAAATTTTCATCCAAAACGAAAGCATTAAATCAATGACCGACCATGGTCTGGTGCCTGTATTTTTTCAAATTTCTCCTTCCGTACAATTCAGGACTTTTAGGCTTAAAAATGCTTAATCAGAAAATTACCATTCGATTAACACTTAGTGGAAGTCATTTAAAAATGAAAAAAAAGTAAAGTACTTGTTTTTGTCCCACAAACTAGAAGGAAACAATTTTTTTTGAGCGATCACCATCCTAAAGAAAAAATTTGTTGCTCCTAGTTTGTGGAAGTAAAACAAGTGCTTTTACTTTTTCCATTATTAAAAATCGTAGTTAGTTTCTTAAATTCGGTATGACTATTTTTACTTCATTCGAAAGATTGTTTTGTTAACTTCAAGTAAAACAAAACAATGTTTTCATAAAAGCAATAGATTATGCAATAGGACGAGTTTAAAGAAAAATCACCCCCGACGGCCCTTCGTTCTGGCGTAGTTGAGTGAAGAAGGTACGTCTTGCACACCAGCAGTTCCTTTTTTCGTACCACACTCACTTTTTAGTTGTTTATGTACTAATAAAATCTATCTCTCATATAAAATGTCAGCTTTCTAGAACTTTTGGAAGTATCTACACATAAGAAATTATATATACAGACCTGCACCTACTTTTTGGGGGTTGGAGGGTGGAAGTTATAGATTTTTTGATATTTTCGTTGTTTGTGTGCAGAACCTAGTCTGCATACCAAAGTTTAGCTTTCCAGGGCTGTTGGAAGTTCGGAAATTATCTCATGAGAAATTGTTATATAATACAGAACCAGACCAGACCCTCTTGTCTAGTTACAGATTTCTTAATTTTTTCGTTGTTTGTGTGCTAATCCTAGCCTGCATATCAAATTTTAGCTTTCTAGAACTTTCAGAAGTAACTATCAATAAAAAATTTTATATACAGACCTTTAAAAGGGGGGGGGGGGGGGGGGGGGGGGGGTTAAAAGTTACAGATTTCTTAATATTTTCGTTGTTTGTGTGCTACCAAATTTCAGCTTTCTAAGACTCCAGAACGTACCCTAGAGGTTTTGATGACGGAGGTTTTGATAACGGAGGATTTGATGATCACGAGTATCAAAATCGACGTATTTCAGATATTAAGGGATCGTCTCAGTGTGACCCTCCGAAATATCACTGATTTGCGTGATATTTTTTTTTAATGTTGAAATAAACTAATCGGTCCGGTTTTTTTTATAAATAAATACATTCATGACGAATACAAAATGATTTTTTTTATGTTTATTGGGTGTATAATAGTTGAATAAATTCTTGAAATGACACGTAAAAAAAAAGGTCCTGTACGATGTCCACGATTGCACGATTGATTTTGATCTGAAACAAAAATTTCAAGAAGATTATTAATCTGTAGGGAAGTCGCTATCGCGCTATGGAAGTTTTTTTTTTTTACTTTGACAAAATGGCGGCGGTTTGAACAAAAAGTATCGAATTTGGTCCTTTTTTTCGACAGTTTTTCGTAAAAAAGTAGGAAGATTTAAAAAAAAAAGCTTTCTTAGCGCGATAAAGAATGACGTTAGAAATGTTGCCTCCAAATTGGAACTAGATATCTTCAAAACTCTTCCTTTGAGAGTGGAAACCGTTTTGAAAAACACCATTCTGAGAAAAACGCGTTTAAAGATTGAAGTTGCAAACTTTTGGATAAATCGTTTACTTACGATCAATCGGCGATGCCAGGTCCATACAATATCCCTTCTGCTTCCTCGAACAGCTATAGAACGTAAGCACCCTAGAAAGATACACACGCAGGTAGAAAAATAAACAAAAGGAATAACGGTCAAGCGGAGCGCCGAACGAGGCAGATGTCTCGCTCCGTTCCCCACTCCGTTCCCTTTCTATAAGAAACGCTGTAGCGACCGTAATAATTTGAATTTCGATTTGAAAATTTGAGGGAATGTTTATTACAGTGTATATTAAAAAAAATCGATTTTTCGAAAATTTCACACTGAGACGATCCCTTAATAAAATCTAAAGTATAAAAAGAATTTGAGCTCTCTTATATTATCCAGACCAAAGTAGTGAGGGTTCAAAAATTCGATTTCGAGAAGAGGTAGATAGCACCCAGTCTTGGTGGGGCACTATCTTGCCCCCAAATATAATTTTAATATTTCTGTAATAGGTTCAGAGATATAACTTGCAAACATCCAGGATGTACATATGATGAAGCAGTACTGAAAGACTATGCATGAAATATTGTAACTAAATAATAATAAAACTGAAGGCATATTGAAATACATAAATTTGAATTACTCATGAATTTCATAATCTTCATCTTCTAAATGGGTTGCCATATAAGCGGTGACATCACAGTTACTAGGACTGCTTGATTCATCATAATAATGGACACAATTACTTTCTCCATCTATTCCTGAGTTATTTAAAATTTCTTTTACGTCACTCAGAAAACTTTGTGTATTTCTTTCCATAATTTCTTTAAATTCTTCTTGGCATTTAACTTCTTTTTGCGAGAATAGGTCAAACTCATACTGAATGAGTTTTTTCTGCTTTTGAAAGAAATACTCATTACTTTCTTTCTGAATTTTAGCCATTCTGGCGGTCAAAGCATCGAGACTTTTTATGTATGGCCTTTTTGCACCTGACTTCTTTGGCAAAATGTATGTATGTAGTTACTTTTAAAATGCAAGTTTTATAAATAAATTTATATGAACATATCTTCACCTTTTTCATTAACTTCTGTAGATTTACTACCGGATGGAGTTGATTCTTTCTCAAATGATTCCGAATTGGTTTCATTACCTTCTGCAATATAAAGATACTGTTAAAAATCGTACTAAAAATTTGATAATTATTTTAACTATTTAACTGATTGTGTCGATATGTATCAATTCCCTCATTAAATATTTTTGTTGATGGTCGACATCCAAGCATTTCATCCAACTCTTCGTAAAAATTGCATATTTCTCTTTTATTTTGTTTCTTTTGTAGATATATAATCACATTTTAAGTTTTTCCACTTCACCTTTATTTGCTCCGCACTTTTATCCGTAAAACCTTTGGTTTTCATTTCATTGTCTACACTTTTAAATATTTCACTGTTTCTATATTTTTTATTGCCGAAATGTCTTAAATAATTTTTGTCTTTTAATATTTCTAACAAAGTCCGAGTTTCTTCATAACTCAAACAATTTCTTTTCTCCATTTTAGCTCAAATAAGCCTTTGCTTTTTTTAATTACTCAATTCACGTTTAAATGATAAATTTGAAGTCCATCAAATCAATGCGCGTTTACATCATATTTTGGTTACTCGAAGTTTACTTGAAGTATGCATGTAAACGTACTGAATGACAAAAACAAAGAAAATGTAGAAGCCATTGCCCAAGGATTTTATTCAAATAATTTTCTAAAGTGAGCCTTTGTACGTTGCTGGTCTAATTATCGTAATTTAATTTTTCACTGAAACAAGTCGGGTAAATATTTTTCAACTATTCACAGCTAAAAAATTAGAAATTTAATTACAAATTTATTCATGCCAGAATGGGTTTTTGCACAATATTGTGCAAAAAAAAACCTAAAATCTCAACACTAATAGGCGGCAGTTTCGACTCAAGTATTTTTATTTCTTGGGAACGAAACAAAAACGTTTATAAGTTGAACCCAAACGAGGTACAATTTTATATTCCAGGATTAAAATTAAATTGAGAGGGTATGCGTTTGACGAACTTTAAAAACTTCGGATACGGATTTTACAAATGCTTAATGGTTCGATGGTTGCAAAATGTTCATCCATTCGATGTTCCCACTAAAACCTTTCATCATGTAATTACTGAACAATTTATTTGCTTCCTGTTTTGATCATTTCTAATTTTGTACAGTATTTGAATGAAATTGTCTTGTTTGCCTAAAAATAATATATAACCGCGAAACGTTCTTTTAATTACTGAACGATTTCTTTCTTTTTGTTTGTTTTGGGTACCAAAAAACTTGCAGACAAAGTAGTAATAAAAAGAGGTCTTCAGTAGGGCTAGAAGTTCAACCGTATTGTGGATTTACGGATTAATCCGGATGTTCGGATTTACGGATAGTTCGGATTTTGTGGTTTTATGGATAGTTCGGATTTTGTGGATTTACATGTTTTTACGGATCTTAACAAAAACGTAAGAATTCAAGGTATAAATTTAAGAAGAGGATGAAGATTTGGCAGGTGTGGTTAGGGAAGAAACGAATGGGCTGAGAGATATAATGGAGAGGAGAGGAAAACTAATAAGATAAAATGGTCTTTTAAAAAAAAAGTTGAACCTACTTCACAAAAAGCGCTTAAAAGCATAAAATAATTTTTAATTTTATATCTTTTACGACATTTTGAAGTCGGTGCAAATTAAACAAACAAAACAACAACAACAAAAGTATTTAATCGTCCTTCCTTATGATTCCGTGAGCTGACAAATTCAGATAGTTTTATATATTATCTTCAATTGTGGTTGGGTAGTTGTTTTGATTGTTTAATTTTTAAATACTTTTTTTTTAGACACTTTTTAGTGTCTTCATATATATACGACTCGAAGAATGTTGCTCGTACGAACAAAGCGATTAAAAATTTGCAGATTGCACTCTAAAGAATGGAAACAGAATTATAAAAATCATGCAACATATTACGAAATGAGCCGCGGTCACCATTTCATGCACTCACCTTAGAAAATTCTTATCATGACCCTAGTGCGCCTCCGTACTCTATACAGCATGAGAGAATTATCGTCTCCAGAGAATCATCGTATTCACTCTAAGTACAAAAGTGTTGTCATTTATCAATCAGGAAATGTATTCTGCACAACAGAATCAAAATCATCAAAGTCCGTCTATGCCTTATGAAGCTAGGTGCCAGCCCTCCTCCAACTCTACCAATTTTTCTCAGCATTCAAATATATACTATATGCATTCATCTTAATCTGTCCACACGTTACAAAGTTAGACTAATCCTCCCCCCACCGCATCCCTAGGTCAATATTTTTCCCTATAGTAGCAATGGCAGATCATACTGCATACAACAAAAAATAATCTTTCAAATAGATGTGTGAATTAAGAAATTGGGTAACTCTAGCTCCGCACACCTCCTCACCTCATTAATTTTTGTCGTGTTACGAATTTAGACTACCCCTTCCTCTTCCCACCCCACTCCCGGAACACATCTTTTCATTATAAAACAAAAAAAGAATCATCCAAATTGGTCCACACATTATGAAGTTAGGTTTCACCCCCTTCCCACCTCACACTCACCAACCATTTTTTTTGCATGGTACCAATCGGGGAACATTCTCTCCCGAACAAAGAAAGAATCATCCAAATCTGTCCACGCGTTATGAAGTTAGCCTACCCCCCGCTCCCCACCACATCCTAAGGCCAATTTTTTCATTTTTAGCAATAGGGGATCATACTTTATACGACCAAAAAAAGAATTATCTAAATCGGTCCACGTGTTACGAAGTTAGGTTTAAGAAACCCCGCCCCCTCCCCCACCCAACCAAAAATTTTTTTTACATGGTACCAATCAGGGAACATACTCTACCTAACAAAAAAAACAAGAATCATCAATATCGGTCCACGCGTTACAAAATTATCAACGGTCATACATAAAAAAAATAAATAAAAAAATAATAATAAAAAATACGTGTCGAACTTAGAATTTCTTTGTTTTTGGGAAGTCGGTTAAAAACTGGGCTATTTTTCCATTTTCCAAATTTCCAATTAAAGGAAAGAGGCAACCCTTGGCTACATTTTGGCATATAATTAATGCAAATAACGATCAATCGAAATGGTTCGTTCTTTGATCGTAATGAAAATCTTTTGGGCTAGGTCGTAATATTTTTCAGACATAAATGTTACGCAAGTTTAATGCCAGTTAACATATTTGAAGGCGTTTAATTTGGATGAAATTTTGGAAAAATTTGTCACCCCAGCCTCTTTAGATATGAGAAAATTATATTTTTACTTTGTGTCAAATTTTATTTACCGCAACTGTAAAGCATATGACTAAGCGGAATTTGATTATTTAGCCACGGCTTCCTCTTTCAAGTGATATTAAATTTAATGTGATAGGTTTAAACTTGGTTGAGTTTTTTTGAAAAACACCTACCCCTGTTCGCTTAACATTGAGTAATCAAATGATAACATGTACCCTTCAAATGCGTTTAATGACAATGAACTTGCGGTAAATTAATGTCTAAAAAATATTACCATGTTGTCCAAAATATTTTCATTACGATTAAAAAAAGAATAATTTTGATTGATAGTTATTTGCATTAATTATAGCAATTTAAAGATAATAAGTTCAATTTTGTGGACACGTTGGAGAAAACACAAATTTTGTGACAGTCACAGCAAGATAAAAGTTTCCTTTGATTAATATAACATTTGGAAAATCGAAGAAATAGCCCAGTTTTATTGATAATTTTGCCGGATTTAAGGATTTAACCAAGCGTAATTTATCAGACATATGACAATCTTATATTTTTTCTTTTCAAATGTGTACATGTTCAAATAGGGCACTGATAATGTAAAACACTGGTGACACGTGACACTAAAACATCATTAATTCGGCGTATCCATTTTTCGTGAAATATGGCTTTAGCGCACTTACGAATTATTCGGTTTGCGGATACACGGATAGTCCGGATTCACGGATTTGTACATCTAAATATCGGAAAATCACGGATTACGCATATCCGTTTTCTTAAAATCCGGATTTTTAGATTATGGTAAATCCGGATACGTCCAGTCCTAGTATTCAGGTTTCATAGAGATAAATGAAAACTGAAAAGTAATGATGCACCATGCAAGCCACTGCCACGGTTAGGAATCGTATAATAATATTAATAATTAATACCAAGAGCGGTGATTAATTTTTTTGATTACAAACAATCAAGGAATGAATAAAATAGTTTGATAGTTAAAATCGTTCAGTTACTAACTATCGGTAGTTGGAATCATTTGATAGTGCCTATCACTAAAATGCTTTTCTTTATTATTGCTCTTACCCTTATTAATATTATTAAATTTTATTATTGTTTAAGAAATTTCATATTGGTTGTTCTAACGTGATTTTACGTTTGTTAAGTTGCAAACCTAAGGATAACGAAAAAAAAAACAAAAAATGGACTATACATTGTTGTTATCTTACTGTGCATTTTGCAATTTTGCAACCGGCACTAATAATAATAATAATAAATTTTATTCTTAAATTCATGAAAAATAAAATACAATTAGGATTATTCATTCGCTATTAATTTGTCTATATACTAAATTTCATTATTTCATTTACATTGTACCTAATTTAAGAAGTAAGTCTAATAAGCTACGATAATAGCTTAGAGCCGTCTGCCGACAACCGGCACTATCTCCATTGTATTTTTCTCAGTGATTTTATCTCACTTGAGACTTGCGACCCCTTCGAGCTAACTGTAAAAAGTGTCCAGCAATTAAAAAGATTAAGATATTTCTTTCGAATGAGGGCCCCAGTCCTCTTCGACCTGCATTTGTAAAAAACATTGAAAGTTTTATTAAAAGTAGAAGGGGCCAGTGGCAATATACCTAAGGAATAAGAAGCATATGAGGGAAAACTATATTATCTTTTGTATTGAGATGTAATAGACCAGAAAAATTGTACTAATAAATAAAAAATTAAGTTCGTCATAATTTTTCCTTGATAAGCCTTGGACCCCCTTTAAGCTGCGGCCTCTACGCACGTGCCTATGTTTGCCTTTGGGTAAATCCGCTGCTGTATTTAACCCCAAAGGTCGTCTTACACCCATAGAAGGCCACGCTTAATTTCGCTATGCGCTGTTCTATATTCCCCGTTCAGTTAAGTTTAGAGTCTAATATTACACCCAAGTACTTGGCTTCGTCAGAAAGACTTTCCTCCCAGAATTGGGAGCCTAAACCGGTACTTTTCTCTTCCTAATAAAAAGCGCATATGCATCTGTGAAGATTTAACGCTTTATTCGAGTCCCCGTTTTCAAGCGCATATGAGTCTCTCCTGCTCTAATGTATCTAGTATTTTATCCATAACCCTTAACCCCACAAGTAGTTTTTCCTGAACACTCCTCACCATTTATTTTTTATTGATTTTCACATAACAGTTACTTGATCTTATTTAAAATAGACATTATAGTTACTAATTTTGATTGCTTGATTAATTCTTCAAGCTAATACTTATGTGATGTTATGAATGCTTTTTCGAAACAAAAGCAATGTATCTTTAATTTAAGGTTCGACAATTTTAGCTATTAGGAGTGTACTATTAAATTGCAATTTTTAACATGTAGCGTGAGAAATGTTATTTTTTCTTTTAATTGTACAATGCTGTGGGAACTTGGAAAATAACTTTGGGTGTTTGAATTTTTATAAAATAAATCAGTATCGAACTATAATTAAGTAAATTGTTTATTACTGTGGCTATGGTGAGGTCGGGGACGCAACTCGCGCTCCCACAGAAAAAAAAACCGAATTTTTTTGTTTACTTTTGATTTTAGAAAAAATTTCTTCAATAAATGCAGTAAAATTTATTGCTATATAAATTAATAAATACTTCTTCTTTTAAATAACATAAACCTTGTTAAACAGAATTATCTAGTAATAATTTTTTTTCTTTTTATGTGGAGTCTTATTCTCTTTTATGAAAAACAAACTGTAATCCCTATCATGGTCGCATCCCATCTTCCTTGCTAACTTCCTTCAATCTCCATGATCTCCAGATAAAATCATTCACCCTGTTAATCTAAAGCTGCGCCTAAACTTTCCGAGAACAAAGCTAGATGAAATCGGAGGAAGTAGATATGCAGAGATATCCAAGCTTTTTATAACTTTCTAATAAGGTCTTTACTAATTCTTCGCAATTTTCATTTCTATTGTTTCCTAGTAATCCCTACGTTATTTCTTTGAATGATTTCCATGCATTTAATTCACCAACTTTTAATTTATTTTCAAAATCTATGTCTTTCAACAACTTTCTTATTTGAAACCCAACAAAAATTCCTCTTTCAATTTAGAATCACTTAATTTTGGGAATTTCATTTTGAGTTCTTTAACAATGTAATGCCTTTTTAACATCTTTGCTATCCCAGAGACATAGAAAGCAATTATATTTTGTAAATCCTTACATGTCTTGAAACAATCATATCTCCACATTTTTACTATGGTCTCCTTTCTTTCCTTACTTATTATTTATTTTTAAAAGGTACTGCCTTTAGGATTTTTTTGAGGAGTCTATAAATAGTCGCCATTCCCCTGGTTTTACCATAGTCTCAGGCTAGATACCATGGCGAAATACTTTTGGGAAAATTATATTTTCTTCCTTAAACACCTTCGCCTAGCAAGTTTCATTCTTGCAGTATGAAGTCAAAAGATTACCTAATTTTTCAGGCAATTTGAACTGTTTAGTAAATCATCCAGTTCCTTATCCGTAATTAGATGTGGCCTAATACAGGATGTTTCTAAGGTCGTGTAGTGAAACCATGGAGCGGGTAGATCGTGGTGACAAAAGGGGAAAAATGTATGTGCCGAGAGGGATGAGGTTGGAGTGTCTATATTCCCCCTCCCTTTCACCTACAGGGGGTTAAAATTTCTTTACGATGAAAATAAGCAGTCTTACATTTAACGCATATTTTCTACAATTGCAGTGCTATAGAAGTTATTAATATCTGATTTCACAGGTCAGACAATGATGTTAAAGATTGTGCAATTTGTTTTTGTTAAATTTTCGGAAAAAAGACTTGCTCTATTTTTAATTTTCTAATTTTTGGATTTGTGTTCTCTTTCAAAGGAAACTTAAAGCGCACAAGAATCGTTTACCATTCTCAAGTTACATGGGCAAACATACAGTTCATACCCTGCCCTTCCAAGAAAAAATTCTACATGCCTCTAAAATTGTTTTGTGGTAACAACCCTAATTTGAATGGATTAGGTATTAGATTAGCACGCATGTTGTAGGTCATGAAGTAATTGTTTTGTAAACATTAACATAGAAAGATTGTAACGATTTGTTGTACTTGTAAAGGAAATTCTATGATCTCTAGATATAAAATGAGATGCAAATGCAGTGTCATTTTCAACAGCCCGTATAGTTTGCAGTTGATAGTGAAATATGCTGCAATTTAATAGTAAAGAATACGCGAACATAATCTTCTGTTTTGGATTTAGCAACGGAAATTCTGTGGAAGCAGAGCATAAATATCACCTGCGATTCCCAGAAAGAAGGCAGCCGTCGAGAGGTGTTTTTGACAGAGCGGTTCAGATAAGGTTCCGATAAGGTGAAGCAGAGATAAATGTTGCGCCGATTACAGTAGAAATAGAGAAGAGGTTTCTTGCGGCAAACAGAGCTGATCCTACTACAAGTAAGTACAAGACGCATAGCTTATAGCGTATAGATTTTCCGTAAACTTGTGGGCTGGAATTACACTGGGCGACGTGAAATCTGTGTCTTAAATGGGAGTAGTCATTTCTTGTAGATTTTGGGTCGCTGAATTCGAATGCGGCCACAGAATTGCTCTATCACATCATTTTTTTAACTGTCATTACCTAAAAGAGCAAAAAACGCGATTTTTGGCCTATTTATAAGGTTACGTAGAATCGTGACATAATTTTTGCTTCAGCGAATTGGCAGATATATCGGGGAGGAAAATTAGAGAAGTCATCCACTTCCTGAATTCTACAGAATAGATCTGATAACCTTCTCTCGATCGCTCATATCTCGACTTATACCAAATTTTATCCTCGAATAATTGAGTCAGGAGATTTTGTGGTATCAAAACGACACATTGCGTGCTAATTGCGCCTCCGCCGCTATGGAGACCACCACTTCAACTACTAACTAGCCTCTACAGGGCCCCGACCTCTTGCCAATAGTGAATTTATGGGCATGGTTAAACCAAAAATTAGTGAAAAAGGTCCAATAAAATTTTAATTGAAGGAAATAGTGATTTAAATTTAGCCTGCTATACCGCAGCGAAAATTTATTTTTATATATTTGGGGAAACATTGGTATTTTTTTACTTATTTTTGATTGATTTAATTTGTCCATTATTTTTCGTTAACCAATTTTAATATGTGGTTTTTGTTAAAGTTTCTATATATATTCCCTGTGTATAGGCAAGTTATTATAATTGTTACGAAAATATAAATCAAAATGTATACATATTTAATTTTTTAAGGTCATTAGAGTATTTTTACACTATTTTTGAAAGGAATGTACTTACATACGTAGTCATAAACATTTTTTTTATTTGTAATTTTGGAGATGAAGTGACAGCAGTTTTTAGTAATTTTTTTGAAATAAATATGAAGGAAAATTTGTAATATGTATAACATACATATAATCGGTTTCAAACTTACTACCAAGATTAAAAATAAATTTTTATTACGGTGATTGTGCCAACATAACTTCGAAGAAAAAGATCTATGCAGGCACACGAACAGACATACACCGAGGTGATTCGATAAGTGTTCCTTTCTTACGGTCCCGTAACTAAAAGGTACAGGAAGCCTTATCGTCAGGCTTTGTTTGTCTGGTTCAATTTCACGGTCGTTTTTCTCAGTAACCACCTGTTGCTTTCGTCTCTGAGGTATTACCTTTGAACTCACGATCTTGTTTGCCATCTTTGTTATGATTTCTTTTCAGAACGTCTCGAATACAGGTGAAACTCATTATTTGCTACTACACCAGGAATGGGTAAAGTCAGTGATACCGTGTCAGCCTACAAATCCGGAGGTCCCAGGTTCGAATCCCACCGACGGTGACCCATGGTTGTTTTCTGCTGACAACAGATTACGATACCAAGGCAATGGGGGTCGCAGAGACAATTTTAGTGGTTCGGAATCCAATTTAAATTGTAGGTTCACTTGCAACCGTTGTTTCGAATTGGGTGAAGTTGTTCCCCACCTCATACCCCACAAGGGGTTACGGGAACTTGAGAGAGAGGCACCAAAAATAACCGCAAAATAGGTCTATTCATCCTTGTTTTTTGTTTTGTTTTTGTTTTTTTTTATACCATGTAGCCAAATCCTAGGGGACAACCCTTTGATGCGTTAGCATGGTTTTGGCCGGAAGGGAATTAGGGTAAGGGATGTGAGGAAACTTGAGTCTTGTTTGCATTGCTGCGAGCTAGACAACAGCCCAGAGACGGAGTGGATTATTTTAATTTCTTAATAAAAGCTCACGGTCATCTGGGCTCGAACCCGGGACCCATGGCATGGTGGTCTTGCCGCTCAACGCATTGATCCAACTCCGTCTTGAATATTCAACAGGTCTAAAAGCATTTACGAATAAGCATTTTCCAAGCAACTTTCAGTTTTGCGGTAGTCCAATTTTTACCTCCCCCCTCTAGTTTCCTCTATAGGTTTTTCCTCCTTTTTTGTTTCTTTCAATTGGCATTAGATGTGGACTCCGGGGATTATTGATAGTTTCTCGCCACTTTCTACAATTAATTGCCTAGATTAAAGAAAAACCATCTCGTTCAACTCCTAACGCCATATACCCTACTAGGGAATCTAGAAAAAAGAATTCCTTTTAAATTGTAATCAGGGCAGAAATGACTTAAGCATGCCGTATTAAGATTAAAAGAATACTTAAATACCAAATTTCACATTTATCATTTAATTTATAAACGTACATGCAAAATATTTTCGTTCTTAAATAAAGAAAACAAAAGTAACAGCAAATATTCCACGTAGTCCAGGTATATTATTTTTAATACCTTTTAATTGAAAACAAACGGAAACATATCCTGTTCTTCCCTATTTCGAGTCTTTCACATTTGTCACACACTTCAGGTCGACAAAAGCTAAAATCTACTGCACTTGAATCGTCCTTTTCAACCAAAGGGATGTTTTGGGAATGAAGGAGGGGACGATGTTGATCACGTTTCTGTTCTTTAATTAAATCAAAACAGAGGAGCGATGTCCTCGTAGTTCTAGATTAAGTGTGAAAAATTACTTGTTGTACAACGTATTCACGGCACTTGCAAACGATATTTTTTCCTCATTTCTTCCAACTTTCATTGTTCAAGGACCCTCCGGGTAGATATTCACGTGATGCTTTTATTATGTTGCCCGAGAATTAATCGGGGATGAAATCCACTTTTAGCGCTTTTCACTGTTTCAAGTAGATTCTGAATTCTGCTTGTAACGACAGAGTATCCACTTGTGTTGAACGAACATAATATACGTCCGGATATTCAGATGATTTTATAGTGTTGAAATCATATTTCACGTTTCTGTAGGTGGTTAAGTGGAATTTCTTTTATTAAATAGTTGGAAGTGTCTACTCAGATTTTAATTTTATAAGTGAAGTATGTATGTATTGGTAGAATTCCTTTAAAATATTTTTCCAAGTTACTATGGCCTAGATTTTCATAAACATAAGCCCATAATGTCGTACTAAGTTAAAAATTTAATGCAAACAAAATATATTGACTGGAGCTTAGCATTAAAGTAAAATATTGTCTTTTTTTACCTTCATTGCAACCGTCTCATTCTCCTCTCCAACATGTGTGACGTAGTGGAAGCTCCCCCAATCACAACATTTCACAGCATTTATTCACTACTCCATTTAATTCCATAACCGATATTCCGATTTCCTTTATCAAATCACGACTAACTGGCTGGTTGCTACTCAGCCCTGCTTAGCCTAATTCTGTAAACTTCAACCACTTAGTTCTAAGTATTTTCGTTACTTATTTGCACCTCGCTTATTCACCACATGATCGACGTTTTTAATATATTTAAAAAAAATCTTTTTGTTCGAAGCAAGTGGTCCTGATGACTTTTTGGCGCAGATATTACCTAAACGTCTCTTCGTTCTGGACGAAACTGTATGTAAATTTTTGCACCTGTCATACACAACAAGAATATTTCTCTTTGCATGAAAACTTGTTTTTATCAGTAAATTTAAGATATTAATTAAGTACACAGGCACAAAAAATGCTTCTTCTGCTCTGCGATCATGCTTACTATACGTTTTAGTAGTCATGTCAAGTTTTAGCCATAACCTGAAGTAACCCAATATCCAAACAATACTACCCTATTTAACGCAAATAACCCCATAATCGAACCTATTAACCTACGATAACTCCATAAATAATTAAATCCAACCCCATAACCTCAAAATCGATAAACTCAACCAATAACCCCATATTCCCGTAACCACATAACTCTAGCCATCGTACTCAACCTCTGCTTTGTCTGGGCTAGAGTACCCCGAAACCTGAAAAAAACTTAGGATTCGGTTTCAATGACCACAAAAACTTATAGTAAACATGGTCTTACCACCAGACCAGAAAAACAGTTTTTTTGTATGTTTTTTAATTTACATTACTTTAGTCCCATCTTAAATGCCAGTTGATGAAAATGAAATGAAAATGCAGCTAACTATCTTATAACTGACCGACTGTACGGTTTTCGATTAAGTTTGCTACAAGACCTAACGCTGGAACCATTACCCTTATATCTTTGTTAAGTCTGAAGTTGCTGGTTTAGATTTTTCGAAGGCTTTGGATAGAGCCTAATATGTTATCTATTTAGCCATGCTTACGTTTGGTTTAAAACTTGATTTTTTTAATGCATTAAAAGTTTTATATCTAGCTACTCAGTCCATGTAATAATAGACGGCGTTTTATCGGATTCCTACTAAATGTTGACATACCACAAAGTTCAGTCCTTTAACCAATTTTATTTCTTCTTTTTATTTATTTTATTATTTATTTGGAGACGGAGTTGGATCAATACGTTGAGCGACAAGACCAACATGCCATGGGTCCCGGGTTCGAGACCAGATGACCCCCGTTTAAGAAATTAAAATAATCCACTCTGTTGTCTAGCTCGCAGCAATGCAAAAACAAGACTCAAGTTTCCTCACTTCCCTTACCCTAATTCCCTCCCGGCGAAAACCATGCTAACGCATCAAAGGGTTGTCCCCTAGGATTTGGTCATATCGTATAAAAAAAAACCCACGCATACCTCTCTCTTTCTACCATCTTCAAAGCTTTGCCGATGACAGCCCCTTAATTAGTAAGCTCTTTTAATGAAGTAGTGCATTTCCGTAGAGGTTCTACACATTTCAATCACGAACGTATGTTTATTTATTAATTCATGAATTCATCAAAAACTGACTACTACAATCATAATACAAATTTATTAAATTAGTTAACTATAAATATAAATAATCATTTCATAAGAAGAAAATAAAAAATATAGGAAATAACGAAATAAGCTTTGAATCGGGTCAAGAAAAAAATAAATAAAAAATTACTCTGACTGAGTCTCCTTTTTTTATTTTCATCTTCGTGAGCTGAAAGAAGGCAAACGAGATAGGTCAGACCACAGCAAGCTACGATAGGCAAATCAAACAAATTGATGCTGGAGTGCTTGATTCGATTAATATATGGACATCAGAAAGGGGGAGAAAGGGTCATTAAAATTCATTTTACCATCTCTTAACAAAACCCAAGATCTGGTTCCCCTATTTATAATAGCGTCAATGTGATGATCGAAAGGAAACTTGGTGTTGAGAACAACCCGACGGTCTTATAGTAATTTCGAAAGGTGCAAAGAAACTCAGGAAGAGATAACTTAAGAAGAAGAATCGTATGATTAGTTCTTTCAAAGGCTGTATTAAAGCCAGTAAAACACAAGATAATCAGGCAATATGCATATAACTCGATGTATAACATTTGTTACCTTTCTTGCGTGAAAAAGTAATCACGGGTAGCTGCCAGGGTTTCAGAAAGACACCAGAACAAGGACAAATTGTATAAATAGCAAAGAATAGGAACAAGAGTTGCTCTACAATATTTAAAAAGACATATGGGAATGTATGTTTAAATCATTAAATAGTAACCACACAATGACCGTCATCTCAACATATTTTGGTCGATAGAATGTATGTAATTATGTAACAAGCTCTCTCAATATCTTGGCAAATGAGAGCTCAAGCAATTTTAGCTGGCCTGCCGGGTTTCTTACAAAAATGTAAAAAATTGTTCACTTCATCTAAGTCCCAAATTTACCCTATGATTGATGAAAACCGGTTTTTTCATGGAAAGAGGAGTGAGGTAGGAAGAGGGTCATCTGTGGGTGTCGGTCATGAATGAAAGGATTTTTGATTCAATTTTGTCTGATTTTCTTGTGCTCACTTTGGTAATTTCTGCAAAACACTCAATAACCCAGTTTTTTTACGTCTATCAAGCAAGCCCCCCCCCCCCCCCCCCCGTTTAATTTGGAGCCAACTTAAATCCACAACAGTTGTGGACTCCTATATTTGGTAGTGGCATCCCTTGAATTACCATCATCGTAAAAAAGGATTTAGCTGTTCATCCTCTTTTCGCCCATTTGCTGGCACATCTTACATTTCTCTTTTATATATTTGATACTTAGAATGATTTTAAACAGACCTTAGAATGTGAAATGCAACGTTTGCACTGTGAATTGTTATATTCTATCCAAAGGTTTTTCCTCAAAAATTAAGTTCCCTATTAAATTGCAACCGTTCAATATGTTAATCTTAAGTTCAACACCAAAAAAGAATATTTACAACTGATGGAATTTTTTTAAATGAAATTATTTCTAAAAGGAATCGCCTTCCATAATATATGACATTTACTAGAAGTAGAGATCACTTACTGCTTCAAATACAATTTAACTTCTTTGTGAGAAAAATTCTCTACAATAAGCGATTTGAAGTGAATTTACCCCAGAGACGAATGATATCAGAGATCTAGGTTAATGTGATTCACTTCAATGATAGTAGAAAAGTGCAGCCCGTACTTTTGCAAGCCACATTATCGTAATACCTCCCAGCAGGCAGTGCATGCTCTTTGAGCCTTCCTTTCGAAAAGAATGACTTCTAAAATGGTATTGCCAATTTAAAGAGCCCGAAGGATATAAATTTACTTTTTTTGTGTGGAATTTATCGAAAAAATTGACTTCGTTCTCGTCTTAAATCGCTAAAGATTCATTCTCTGAGGATTGACTGTTTAAAAACTACAACGGAAGTAAATTGCATTCATATCGTTTCTCTTTAGAGAGCCAATAAAATATTATTGTCCACGGTTAAGTTGAAGATTGGAAAACCAGTAGATTAATAGTCCTGGGACGCACAAAAGGGTATCCTTGACTGAAAAGTAATCATAGAGCTGACTCGAGTGAAATTTTTACAGCCTGAATCGAAAACGTCGTCCCCGAGCAAATAAATAAATCTCAAAAGTAGTAAAACCGAAGCTTGTGTACAATCCAAGAATGGTAAAAGTACACCCAAAATCAAAAGAGAAAACAATTCGACCTGCCGAAGCAGAGGAAAAAAATACGGAAGGAAGAATAAAAGGATGTTGAATCGTCTCGTCCATGTTTGCACTTTCGACTACTTTTGTCGGGGATGTTCCGGGAGGACGTTCCCTTGCACGTCTCAGAGGAATTTCATCTCTTTTACGAGTGTAATACAAGATTAGGGGAGGATAATATAATCGGGGACAGAATCAATTCTAGCACAAATAGGAGATCAACGTCTTTGTTTTCGCGAAAACAATGTCAAGAAATTACGGAAGTAGTTTCACTTCTTTGAAGTTTACATTATATACGAGTAGAAAAATTTTCGCCTGCAGACGCATTCATGGAAAACACTCTATGATGAAATTCCATCAAAAGCTTGTGAATCTAAGCGGAACTAATGCAAATAAATTCAAATGGGAGAACAAGTACTTTGACATAGAAAAAAACAGGAGTCAAATGGAGCATAAATTTCTAGTTATCCTTTTACGGAAAGAGCTCCGTTTCACAAAACATAAAGAGAAAAATTTATATTGAAGAAATTATTTTTATTATTTTGTTTATGTTTTTAATTTATATGAAAACTGTGACAAGTGGGAGCATTTATTTCGATCCAATTAAGTGTTCCTGCCAAAATTGTTTCTTGCATGTCAAAATCAGAGGACCCACACCTTATCTATTAGTCTTTTACCGATTTTTTTTCTGCACTGAGTCCAAAATTACTACCAGTTTCTCGGCATATTATGAATAGGTGAAGTGTTTTGTTTTGTATATTTAAGTACTCACAAAGTAATTGCTTAGTAATTTTATTGTGAGATGGTCAAAAATTGTATGGTGTATTCGCAACAAAGTAATATTCTAGACAGACTACCTCCATAATTCGGTCAATATAAAATAACACAAATTTAAGGTAATAACCACAAGACAAACTATCAGTCCATTTTAAATGTCATTTGTGTTTCTTATGTTGTCAATTAAAATAATGACTCAGGAAAGTGTTTACTATATTAGTGAAAGATTTAGAAATAAGGTGTTTTTGGTTAATGAAGCAGGCTAAAAGAAGAAAAGCGACCGCGAAAAGGTGACTACGACAAGCAGCTAATTTGGAGATAATATATACTTTGAATTTCAAAAGTAGAACGATTTGGGCTAAGGTAAATTACTTTTACATATATTAGAAGTAGCATAGTACTATTATATTTGTAGTATCCAAAGCATACTGGAAAATCGTGGTGGCAAAACATAATAATCGCAAATATAAGTAGGACTTTCGGTGGGCGTAGATTTGTGTACCTTCTTAACGTGTACCTACAATTAGTGTGAAGATACGAAATGTTGAGGAGGGTTTTCGTTACGAAAACGTATCCCACTAGCTCTCTATGCCTTGGACTCCTCCGCAGAGTACAAAACATTAGAAATTTGTTTTGTTTGTGGTCTGAACCACAGTAGGAGAAATCATTCTGTATATACAATACAATTTTGGGAAATGTCACATTAATTTAAACAGCTTATTGCTGTCACAACTTATATTGATGGAAAAGATTTCCATTTTCCAGAAGATTAAATTTACCTATTGAATTCTAAGTGGCACTTTTAACTCAGTTTTAAGTCAACGGAATACAATTTACTGAGTTGAATTGAAATAAGTAAACGGAGTCCATGGTGAACTTCATTTGCATGGCATACTACACATCTACCTCCAGTTCATTCAATTATAGGTCGGCTTACTTTAAACAAAATAGTATTTGAAAAAGGAAAAGTTGAACCGACTTCACAAAAAGCGCTAAAAAGCATAAAATAATTTTTAATTTTATATCTATTACATTTTGAAGTCGGTGCAAATCAAACAAACCAAACAACTGCAACAAAAGTATTTAATCGTAATTTTTTTTGATCCTGTGAGCTGAAACGTTCAGTTATTATCTTCAATTGTGGTTCTGTAGTTATTTTATTTGTTTAATTTGCACCGACTTCAAAATGTCGTAAAAGATATAAAATTAAAAATTTGTTTATGCTTTTTAGCTATTTTTGTGAAGTCGGTTCAACTTTTTTTAAAAACTATTTTATTTTTCACTTTTTAGTGTCTTCTATTCTACACAACGAAAAAAGAACCACCTAAATCGGTCCACGCGTTAAAACCTACCCCAACCTCCTTCCCGCAAAATTTTTTTTTCTCGTGGTATCAATCAAGGAACATTCTCTACCCAACAGAAGAAGAATAATCGAAATCGGTAGACAATCCCACCCTCCCCACCATCACCATAGGATTAAATTATTCTCCTATTACTAATGGAGGATCGCACTCTATACAACAAAGAAAGAACCATCCAAATCGGTCCACGCGTAACAAAGTTAGGTTCCACCCCCACCCCACCAAATTTTTTTTCTCGTGGTATCAACCAGAGAACATACTCTACCCAACAGAAAAAGAATTATCCCAATCGGTCCAAGCGTTACGAAGTTAGGCTACCCCTCCCTCTCCCTCCCTAGACCAAATTTTTTTCTGCTATTGGTAATGGGGGATCATACTATGTACAACAAATAAAGAACCATCTAAATCGGTCCACGCGTAACAAAGTTAAGTTAACTTTCGCACTTTTAACCCCTCCATCAGAAGAACATTTTTACTTGGTCTTTACCCACGCTTTTTTACAGAGAAGTAAACAGACATACTTTATGGAGCTAGTCTGTCCAGGACTGTTTAAAGTTGCTATTGTTTGCGTTAGTGTAATTTTATTTGTTGCGAAATGCTAGAAATTTTTCGTATTCAATTTTGGACGATTTTTCAAAATCAGTGAAACCTGATGACAAATGTTATAGCAAATAATCCAATAATTATCCAACGTTAATTTTCAAATATTGCCTTTTTTAGCGGACGAAGAAATATTCGGGTTTATAAGTTGGCAGAAACAGAAGATGTTAGTTTGTTTCACATTTTCATTGCTCGGCTTAAGAAAGAATTTGATGGTGTGCTAAAATGCACTCTGGATGAAAGGATATTTTCGTGGATAGACTTTACAAGAAATTAGACTAAATATTTCATCAAAACAGTGTTTAGGACATACCGATTAAAGAGGGATAAGAAATTAACCCATACTAACCCAGTCAATACAGAAGGTAATCGTCTCGTCCCCAACTAATTTACAAGCCCTCTTCTAGACCTTATCAATCGCATACAGAGGAATACGTTTAAGTTCCGTTTGGATATGGCAATTATATTCAAGCCTAAGTCTAATGTAATTCCAAAATATACAGGGGTTTCTCCCCAGACCTTGTATTTTCGTAGAGTTGACTTTTGGAAGCAATTACTTCAACATCTTTCATCAAATCAGATGCAATTGGTCCTGATACTTTGCCATCGCGGTTCATAAAATTGCTACTCCATTTCATCAAGAAGTTCATTCTTCATATTTTAAATACACTCGTTAAAAAATGTTTGCTAAATTTTAATGCGGTTAATATAACCACCATTTCTATAGTAAAATTATCCGCTGAATACCAAATCTTAGTGGTCTGGTTTTCGAGATAAATGGCAGAAACTAATGCACTGTTCCGAGGGATAACGCCATATAGTGCAGAATAAAAATGTTATTTTTTATAACATCATTACAAAGTTCTTCTTTCCCTAAAAATATAGATCACCACAAACATTTTAAGGTAGTATAACATAATGTCACAATAGTTTCTTATCAAAGCAATCAAATAAAACTCCGACCTAGCGGTGTACAAAATTCTAACACGTCCAATATACAGGGTGTTTCAGATCTGGTGTGCTGAAATAACTGGGGTGATAGATCTCACCTAGGACGTCAAACAATTTTTTGGCAGGGGATACGGCAACCTCAACCCTTTCGGAATTACAAGGTGATTCATAAATCTGCAATTCTCAGGGTGTGCAGATCACTATTTTATTATTTACTTTTGATTTTACCCAACGCAGCGGCATCAAACAAACGTCAAAAAACTACTATTCCAATGATCTTTTTAAAATTGAAAATAATGTTGATATAACTTCTACCACTGCAGGTACAGTCACTTCAAAAATTAAAAAAAAAAAATTCCGATTACCTAAAATTCAGCATTTTGACAAATTTTCTCTGAAGTTCATGAAATTAATACATCTGTAAGCATTAGGAAACCGCAACCTTAGAAATCCCCGACTACCTAATTATTTTATTGCACTTACTGTAGGAAATTCTTTAAATAAACAATATTTTGTTTTCTGTGTTGTTTGTTTAATCTACACATGTAATTAATTTTAATTATTGCTGCAAAAAAAGTAATAAAAATCTTAGTGAAATTTTGTTTTATTGGCGATATTAGCTTGTGGTAGTCGACGTTGACATCCTAATATCCTGGCGTTGTGTTACTAATAAAATAAAATAAATCGATAACTTTGGTCATTCTTAAGATAAAATTATTAAAAATTGACAGAACTTACTTTTGCGGATATAATTTACTTTTGTTGTGTAGTAGACTGAAATGAAAAAGCGGCTGTACTGGAATATGAAAGGAGATTCAATTATCGACGTGCACCTAAAAGAGAGGTATTTTCGCTGAGTTTCCGAAGTTTAAGAGGAAGCGGAAGTGTAACTTAAAGCAAAACTTAATTGTGAGTTCAAACTTCGGAAGATTCTGTCGGCGTTGAGCAGTAAATATTCACCACTTTTTTTCGCTGGTATCATCGACAGCAATTTAATAGAACCATTTATTTTCCCGCAAGTGCTTAATAGCCAAATTTATGCGAACTTTTTGGAGAATACACTACCAGATCTACTAGTGGGCGTCCCTTTGGATAATCCTTGGGCAATGTTCTACCAACACGTTGATCCAGCGCACTCTGTCATCATTGTAAGAGCAATACTGAATGAAAAAATACCGGACCGCTGGCTTGGACGAGGTGCACCGATTCTTTGGCCTGCTAGATCTCCAGATCGTACCGCCATTGACTTTTTCTTATGGGAAACAATGAAGGATGAAGTATACTCAAGGTTAGTTAACAATAAAATTCAAGTTATCTTGAAGGAGGTAGAGAGAGGGAGAGAGAAAGAGAGATAGGCAGGAGAGAGAGAGATTCAATCAGGCAATGGTGGATTTGCCTTAGCTACACAGTACCCTCTAAATTTTCAGAGCTTTGAACAGTTAATATGTATGACAGATACGGCGTTTCTTAATTCTGAATTGAGTTACTGCATTTTTTATTGAACCATGAAGTTAAAACTGGTTCTGTATTTTTGTAGCTTTATGTATGACGTACATAGAAAGATAGCTATGGCTTAATTAAGAACATTAATATATATCCCTTAAGGGGGGAACCTCCTTTGTGTTAAAAATTCATTTACTATCTAAAAAATACATTTTCAATGTAAGCTCAATAGAAACTCTAAAAAGTCTGTAAATAGTCACAGAAACCAAACCAGTGATGTCCAAACCTATGCCCGCGGGCAAATGAGCTTTTAAGCTTTTAAATTCGTATATGCACTTGTTTGGCTGTATTCAGTTTCTTGTTTTTACGTTTTTTAATCGTTAAAACATACAAAAGGTAAAAAAATCTTCACTGTTAAGTAGGTTTGTAAGCAATTATACAATATCCGAAAATATACAACGTTTTGCAAACATTTTAAGGTTTTAAATTAAACAAACAGTACGAAACTTTTCTGAAGCTTTTAAGCATCCCTCACATTAAGTAGTGTGAGTCTGGCCATCACTGCTTTAAACTCTACTTTACAAGAACGAAAACTTTAATCGCGTTTTTCTCGAAACCTATTTTTTTCCGCGCCGTGCAATATAACTTAAAAAGTAATGAAGCGATCAACTTGAAATTTTTCACAGATATTCTTTAACATATTGATATTTGCACAAACCTAAAATTTTTAATTAATTGTTATAATAAATATTGTTTTTAACGATTTGTTTATAACAGAAAAAGTCATTTTTTTTCTTTTTGTTCTCAAAATTGAATTTTTTAATTTTTTTGTTAAATGTAGGCTCATGCAAAGCGGAATGACTTATTTTAATGAAAAAAATTTTGGTTCGTTGAATTCAGTTAACTACAGGGACCTGTGCGTTCCACGGTGCAAACTCGAGGAGTCAAGTTTGATCAGCTGTATCGCCGCCATTTTGTTTTTTTCACTTATGTAAAAAATTTGTGTGTATACATTTAAACGTCCAAATTATTATGTAATTTCATTCATAGCAATATACGCTCTCAGTTTTTTTTTTAAATTATTGAAAAACGTGTTGTCTGGAGGAAGTTCCCCCCATACTGTTAAGCAGCCTATTCAATTAATATGGTCGATAAGAAATCGATAGACAAGAGATATTAAAAAGGAGTGAAATGAGACGGCAATCTGAGTTCCACAGGTGTGCTTTGAATAAAAAAATAAATATTGAAAGCTTGAAAACAAATCCAAAAGGTTGATTCCTTTACAACCGGTAAAACCATTGTACATTTCACAAGAAAAAAAAAGAAACTTAAACTGATTGTGATTGGTATTTTGGGCAGCTACATATGTTGTTCTGCTTTCGCGCTGACATTTAGGAGGTGTTCTCTTTACAAAGATTCTGTAAAAAATTGTGTTTAATTCACATTGCATTTTCGACATCAGATAATTTTGTGGATTTATGAATACATTTACTCTAGCAATTTTCCTTGGTAAATTTATGAAACTGCTTAGATTTTTTTTTGATTGTAGTTGCCGTGTCTTGGCAGTCATAGAGTATTTGTACATCAGTTTACCTTTCAAGATAAGGAATTACCTGTATCAATTATCATTAGTGCGATCAGATGATGTATCATCCATATCAAGCACACAAATGGTAATTTTACGATGAAATCCACTGAGGCGCTTTCTACGCACCATTAAAATGGATCTTTGATTTTCAGCAATTATCCTTTTTCATATGATTGATTAAGGTTAATTTAAATATAACCCTAAAAAGGGTGGACTGAACAACATGACCGAGTTTTTAATCACAAAATTTCGGGTAGTTTTGTTCTGAAAATAAAACTGCTATTCATCTTTAGGAAACCAGAAATTTTGCAGAGCAATAACCCTACCATAGCCGATTCCAAGAAAAAAATTTCACGACGGAAGGAAAAATTGTATTTTTCCTCTACGTTGCTTTTAATTTTAATTCCCCTACCTTGGCCTGTATGGCGCGTGAAAATTTTAAAAGGATTTGACTTGTCATTTCACAGGCAGACAAACTGGCTGGGGATGGTATAGTACATCAGCTCCAGTTCATAAAAGGTCTCCATAAAGGAAATGACTTTGTACCTTTTCCTGTGATACCTGTCTTCTGTCGAGTACACATTTGGATGAGGACCAAGAAATGGTTAAAATGCCAATGGAATGAGATGGTGCATAATTTATGACTCAGAAAATTGATTAATAAGAGAAGTGGAAAATCGACGGTGAACACAAAAACCAGAAAAGGCCAAATAAGTTGGAATATAAAACCGCAGGAAGTGGGTAAAACACAGAAATTCTTGTGGAAAATGGAAAATTTATGGACAAAAATGTTATCAAGCATAAAAAGAGTTGCAAAGTGGTTAAGGGCTGATGATTTCCAGAATTTATAAGGCACACCAACTTTATTGTGCGTGAGTTGAATACACACGCAACTTGAGGACTTGCAAAAAAGGACTCGAGTAAATTAAATTTTCTTTTGGAGCACGTAAGTGGAAGCAACATTTCGGTGTTGGTTTGTTTCGCTTTTAACAGGGTATTACTAAAACCACCCACTTTAATAAGGTTTTATTTAAGGTTTTTGTTTTAATTTTTAAATATTTAACAAAGGTTCAACTAATTAAGTAACAAACTTGTATTGTGGTGGAAATAACTTCTGCACACTCCGCTATACGCTAAGCGTGACGCTATTCTCGACAGGCCCGTCCGCGCTGATTATCGGTTAGTTTTGAGTTTATATTTTGCATAGAATTAATTTCTATCATAGTATTTTAAAAAGAAGAGATTTAATTCCATTAAAATAAACCTTTTTTTCCTAAATCTAACTTATATTTAACTATATGTTGGTGGATTTAGGTTAGTGTTGCAAGGCTTGTGGCGAGTGGTGTAAGGTATGTTGAGTGGTCCTTGATGAGTGGTGCACGATTAATGGTTCGTGGTAAGTCGTGCCTCGTACGTGGTTCGTGACGCACGGTTTCCAGTGTATAGTAAAAAAAGTAGACTGTATAGTATGGACAATTGGTAAACATGAGCATAGAACAGAAACTTATTTACTTATTTATTCCATATTCTTCAATAACTGATTACCACATAAAAGGTTTAGTGAAGAAATCTTCAACCTTATTAATTATTAATATTGAAATATAAGAAGTTTACAGCCTAATAACTACAGTCATTTATAAAAAATTAAAAGTACCAAATCAAATAAGAAATATAAGAGAAAAAAGAAAGAACTCTAACCAAGCCGATCCCTGTTTTGAGCTTCCGACAAGTGAAGTCAATAAATTTGAAATGGTCATACATAATTAATCACACTTCGCAGGCAGTCAAAAGCAAAAATTATTCCAGACCTGTCACGTTTGAGCTCAACAGACTCCGAAGAAAGAAGCAGGATCCGATCAGCATATGAAAGCAGATTAAGAGGATCAGTCCAGCGAAGGCTAGCTACCAAGGGTGAATCCAAAAAATCTATATTAGACAGCCTCAATGCGATCAATGTGAACCGCGTAGAAAGAAGATCAAACTGGACTGGCATACTCTAAGATTGGTTTGACAAAAGTTCAGTAGAGGAGCTTTGTAATACAGGGTGTTTCACAGTGCGTCTGCAAAAATGAAGGATCTGGTAGATCTAGGTTAGCATTTTATGGGTCCCCCCCCCCCAGCTATGAAAAGGGGGTTTGAAATTTTTTTACGATGAAGAAAACCTGTCTTACATTTTACCGTGTATCTTCCAAAGCTTTTGTCCTAAAGACGTTATTAATATCTTAACACAACACAATGATGCTAAATACTGTGTAATTTTTTTTACTTCTAATAGTTTTAAAAAAATTGATTTTAAAACTTAAATTTTCGGAATAAAAGCTATTGTTTCATTTTAGAGGGAAATATCTTCAAAAATTGCCCTATCTTTTGTTATATTGGCGAATGCGTCCTTTTTTATAGGAGACTTAAAGCGAACAAAAATCTTTTACCGTTCTGAAGTTACATAACCAAAGCTAATACCTGCCATTTTAAGCAAAGATTCAACCAAAATTGAATAGAAAGAGTAAAAAAGATCAATAATTTAGGAAGTAGATAGTAGTTCTATCTAAAAAGTCGATATTATAAAAAGCTTCAAGAGCTGACTGAAACTGAGCAGAAAGCGTAGAAATAAATAGTTAAAATCGCTCCTCGAGGTAAAATCCTCTTCCAAGCCTTGTTTTTGAAGTTTTTTTTTCAGATTAAGAGATGGGAACACAATTAGCAAAATAAACAGACAGGACATCATAAAAACATTTAGCAACTTTGTCATATGGCCGGTCATAGTGAACAGCACAGCATAGCGGTCAAAGCTAATAGAACAGCACCTCCGTCAACAAAAGCATCCAGGTTGGAAAGATGACGGTTACGCCGGATAATTAAGATGTTGGTTCCAAAAAGTACGGTATCAGCAACCCTCCCACAAAGCCAAGTCTCATTTGGACAGACAACGCAGAAACAGGATTCGGTCTAGCCTAAGAAAAAGCGAGACGTTTTAAGGCGTATTCGAGTAATGTTGGGACATTTCTGTGACACGTTTAATTGATGCAATACTCGAGCTCAAGCGTGTTATCGGAAGACTCTCGCGGACGACAGATTTGTTCGGCCAAATATCAGGCTGATTACCAAGTACTCGTATGTTTCTAAGAAGACTGTAATCATTTTCATATAATACAACAAGACAATTTATATTTCAACCAACGTTGCCGTTGTTGTACAAATTTTTGATGTATTATCTAAGTGATACCGTGCTCTGATCCTAGGTTTGAACATCGGCAGCGACCTATGGTTGTTTACTTCTGACAACAAGTTACGCTAAAAGGATATTGGGGCTTGTAGACTAATAATTCAAAATCAACCTCAATATTTTAGGTGCACTTGCAATTTTAGTCATCGAATTGGCTAAAGTTGTACTCCCTCCACATATTCCACAAAAAGTAATGGGAACGAGTGGGAGAAGTATAAGTAAACACAACGAGTTTTACAAGACAAACTTTTACCTTAAGGTAATTTTTTAGATTTATGTACTTAAATAACAGACGGACCAGAAAAGTTTTTCATTTGCAGAGAATTTCATCAACAAAACCTAATTAAATAAAAAACACATAAAAGCTATCTCAAGAGAATCAACAGTACTTTCTAAGAAAAAAAAAAGCATTTATATTTATCCTGAGGAAAATTTCTTGGGAAGATATTCCTACTTGACCAGAGGCTGAAAGGACCATATAAATTAATAAAAAGGTCACTTTTTTCGACATCTTTCGCTTTTCTTGAACCCTTTCTGCTATTATTGCTATGCACCCAGATCGGAGAAAAAATTTATTATAAAAGGCTAAAAGGCGTTCGTTCATAAGAATTTTTCCACTTCGCTTGTTACCGGAGCACATAAATCACTTAAATTTAGGAAATATAAGAAAAGCTCAATGCTTATAAACTTGATATCGTTACAAAAGGCCGAAGGCATTATATCAGGGAATGCGACACGAGCAAAACAAGCTGCTGTCTTCATATTTTTGGAACTTTTCCAGCAAAAACAGCATTGAACGCTATAAAATTATATGATTCGAAATTAAATTGACAATTTCGCCGGTAGCTTCCCATACCAGACTGTGGAAAACTTTGCAATATTCAGACAAAGTTCTGATCCGTAATCTCATAAATTTACAAACTATTTGCAACTAAATTTACTTATTTGCAATTACTTTTTTACGACTTCTAACTCGAATAAACAACTTTGACGAATTCCTAGTAAGATGGTAGTTAAAAATGTTCTGGCTTCTTAGTTCTTGCTCTTAGAAAAAAACACGACGTATAAGTGTACAGCAATTAAAATTTACGCAACAATAAACCTCTTAATTATATTGCATCATACGACAACAGAAGAAAGTAAAAAGCATCCGCAGCGTTCTTTTCTTAGACATGGTTAAGCATCTACATACTTAAAGACCCTTTTGCAACCCTTAGCTAAGAGGGTCAGAGCAAAATAAAGTCTGATCTTATAACTCGGTGGAAATATATGTCCTTATCCATAAAACAATCTATAAAAGAGCTGCAACGCAGTCTCCTTTAATTTCTAACGATTTGTTAAAATGACCCATTTCTACGAAAATGTATTGACTGCCGCGACCTAACTCACGGAATGGACCTATAACGTCAATAGCAAATCAGTCTTAAAGCGCTCGTTTTTCTATTTCTTATGCAAAGTTCTTTACTACAGACGCAAACATTTACAGTACACATCACATCATCTACAACTAATAGAATTTCAACTACACTTATCAGTTTTCCATTAGGTATACTATATTTCCTATGTGTAGTTTGAGGAATTTCGTCCTATGGTTTTTAAATAAAGTATACGACGGAAATACTTCAGGCAACTTTTCCTTCAAAGTTTTTAAGGCGAGGTCTCTAATATACGCATACGCATATTAGTGCAGCAGGCTTTGCGCGGAGAAACTCAAGCGGCGGGCAGGATATCTCACTACTTGTCCGAAACAAAAAATTTAAATAGTGTCAGAAAAATCTAAATCATCAAAATGTAGGTCGTTTTGTAAAAAAAAAATTACAAAATGGCGGGCATTTCGTGAAAAAATCGATTTTTTCACTTCTCAATTATTTTTTATGATAATACCAAAGCTCAGGGGATGCCCTATGACGCTAAAGTACAGCCTTGGAAAGAAAGGAGTGAAGAGAAACGGAGTTGGGTTAAGAAGTTTAGCAGAGAAACTGCGATGTCCCGCTATCCGCTGACTCGATTTGCTTTCCCAGTTTATTAAGGGCTACCTGGCATTCCCGGACCAATTTTGATTTGGTTGGAGGAGCTGATTACTTTGATTATCGTCTGACTGTTGGAGAAGGTAAATATATTACTACTTGAGCTGGTTTGAACATTCTAGTATGACAAAGACGTCTGTTTGGAACACAGTGGATAGTTCCCCTAGTTTGCAATGATGAGTTGAATTTGGCAGACTCGCCCTGCATTCGTTTTCTAACCGTCCGTATATCAGATGAGTTCACTCTGGGGGATTGCGGGGAAACATAAGATTCGCTTCTCGCTTCTCTCCACCTTTATGGTGGGTGGTTGAAATGCTGCTAGCCTGGCGAGCGTCGGTTACCATAGTCAGCTCAGTATCCCTTATTGTTGGTTGCCTTTTCCTAACTTTGCCTCAAGGAGTCTTGCCTTTTTTAACCTGTATGCAGCACTGATTGACACACCCTCTACCTCGATGTAAAGAGTTTCAACAGAGTCCTAAGTGCCAACATTTACATCAGACTTCCGATGAATTTGGGTTCGCGGACGGAATTAAGTCGCTGGACCTTGGAAACGTTACAGGGATAGGCGGAACACCAGGTAAACTTTTAAGAGTAAATTTCATCGCTGCGGCTGGTATTCTGTTTCCCTTAATTCAAAGATTTTGGCAAACCGGGATCTATCCTATGGACTGGATGGTGTGCTTGTAAAGGTTCCAGAGGCTGCCTAGGAAATTGTAACAATTGTAGTCTCAAAATTGATGGCAGAAATCATTTTAAAGTAAATCAACCAAATAATCAAAGGCTTTCGCGGGGGTTTTTTCTGCAGCGATTATATAAACACTCTACCAAGCATTATCTGGCAAACGGACGAATCAAAATTCGCGTGATATCCTATGTTCATCAATTTCGAGAAGATGTTTGACAGGGTTGAAAGGAATAGCAAATAAAACTATCACCATCAGGGAGTTTTGGAGCTTTGCAAAAAAAAAAAAAACATGAAAGCCCTTCCAAGGCTGACAAAGATACATTTTGGAACCTTTGCTGTTCTTGATCCTAATCAATGAAGTCATATGCGGCGCCCTTAATATCCACCCATCGAGAGGGAGTAGCTCAAAGCTTTTGAACAATTTTTACATTTAATATTTGAATATTATCAATTCACCTGAAAGTTTATAAAATTAATTCCCAGAATAGTACTGCTCGGAGTTTGAGGTCACACTCGTCGTGATCTATAAAATATCCTTGATTTTCTTGAGAACTTAAAATTATAGTTGCTATTAGCAATTATAAGGCAAAATTGAAAAATCCACCGTTCATTATTTCACATAAAACAATTTTTTTTGCTTCTTAGGCTGCTTCAAAATATCATTTGGTTAAAATATTTTTCATCGTTGCGTAGCAGGGTCTGCCACTCATCTGGGTTCTCTGCCAACTTAAAATTCGTACTTTGAAATAAATTTGTTTATTTCGTTAATTTATTCTAGCAAATATATGCATAATTACGTTAAAAAGGAAGTTGTACAACCTCTCACCCCCTAAACAAATTTATTCCGCATAAAAGTTAAATCCTCAAAGGCGTATAAGTCAAATATCTCACAAGCACTGAAAATCTACTTAAATAAACCTCAAAGAAATGCTAAACTAGGTCAACTGAATAATTTGTTGCTGAATTTGATTCCAAACGGAATTTCCGAAAATCTGTGAGTTTTGTCTGTTTACAGCAGAAATACTTAGTTTGGAACACTTCACTTTAGAACCATTCATCAATTTGGTTTCTCCACACTTTCGTGGAAATTGTCATTTGTGCTGAGGACACAAAATTTGGAAGAACATAAACAGGATGCACATGACATCAGAAAAGTTTCTACAAACTGTTCCAGATTGGCAAACTGAATTAAATGGGCAATGCCGACATATGTCTCGGCCTACTGTTCGACCTTTCTTCTTTTTCAGCTTCTTGAAAGATGAATTTTTCACACCCAATCTATGGGTGACCAAAACCAATGAATACATTAGCCCCGTCATCGGCTTACGTTGCCTGAAACTGTTCAGTTGCCCTGCTGTTACCACCGTTTCTATTCGGTTCGGAGAATCTCTCTTTGAATCTCCACTTTAAATATATTTCGATTTTCAAGTACCTTTGGAACGTTTCCAGCATTTTAGTTCGGAAACTTGTAGGAAAGGGAAAACAAGCCCATCTCGACCTCAGCCCCATCAGCGAACAATAGAAATTCAGGAGGACATCCTTCTACAGTTTTTCGTATGCTATCGAAAATTTATTTTCTGCTGTCATTTTTACTATCAGCCTGGCAGGTAGACTTTTTGGAACTTGCCACTTTACTAGTACAACTGGGACATTTTTCCAGACAAACTGGCTACTACTCTACTGCGGGCTATAATTTTGCACCTGTACTGTCGGAACACTCGCATATGCCCATATGTTTCCAATGTTACCGTTTGAATAATTCCATGCAAATTTATATTCCTTATCTCTACTTCTTAAAAACCCATTTGTATGCTTAACTTCATTTCATTCTGTGTCTGCAGGGACTTTGGGTTCGCAGTTTCGGCCTACGTTGTAAGAACTTTTTACTTCCCTTTTATTGCTGTTCTTTGTCGTTTTTATAAGAACATTAATGAAATCTGCCATCCATATACTTCCTGGCACATATACGCTTTATATCTGAAGGTTATAAAAATCTAAGTATTATAGTTTCGATGAAACTTTCTCGTATATCCTGGGAATTGTTTGAGATTTGAATAACAACCTAAACTTATCTACGTTCTTACTGAAGACGAAGAATCACGTGTTTTCAAATTATGTTGAAAATTTTGCTTATACTTTTCATCAGTTTATAATTATTTATTAGAGGCTAAAAGCCTTCCACAGAACCCAAATTAGTTAAAGCGATAAATGACGGGTTGAGAGTAAAAGTGACCTATTTATAAGGTTCGGGCAAAAGTGGCTTAGAAAATGTTCCGCGCAAAAACGAATCGCGTGAGATTCCGGGCAAAAACGAATCGTAGAAAATTTCCGGGCAAAAACGACTTAACTACTTAACTGCATTAACTTTGCATTACTTTTTGTAGTTAAATCGTTTTTGCCAGGAAACTTTCTACGATTCTTTTTTGCCCGGAATCTTCCGCGATTCGTTTTTGCGCGGAACATTTTCTAAGCCACTTTTGCCCGAACCTTATAAATAGATCAGTTTTACTCTCAGCCCGTCAAATTTTGGTAAGGCTGCCGATCAGTGTTTAGAGTTAGTTTCAATTACTTTAACATATTTCGATCATGGTTTGTTTTTACAAAAATCACCCAATATTATCGCGTTGACTAATTAAAGGATTTGTGGTTAATACCTAATACGTAAGATTAATTGATCATACAAAAAATTGTATGGAAGTGGTGGGGGTAAATTTTAACGGTGGTAGAGTTGCAGGGTTAGGGGTGATCTTATAATAAAATATTTGCGTATGAACACGTTTACTTGTAATAGTTTTTAGAGGAGCTACCCAGATCCAAGGGTTGCTTCTGCTTGATCTTTGCTATAGTGCTTTTAAAAAAGAAGATCAACAAGCTTAAATAGTTCATAGATGCACGTCTTCCTTATACTGATGCCTTTAGTGGTCTATTATACATGCAATGCTCGACAGCATACTCTAAAGCCCAATGTCGAGCCAACTGATCCTCATACCGAATTGGATAATTCTTTTATAACGCAATCTTTTTACTTCTGCTAGATCTTCGCAGAAGTACGTCCCTAAGATTCTAAATCTTTTTTGCGTTCAGTCCGGCCATTGGCCGAGAACGTGCAACACGGTCTCGCCTTCTTCCCCACGTGCCCTGCATAGGCTAGAGTTTTTAGGCCTATTTTTTATGGCATGAGCCCTTAGTCACGCGTGACCTTTCACAAGACCAAAAAGACGATTATTTTTCTTGATTCATATGAATTGCGAGTTCCCCAAAACGCTTATTTCTGTTACCCATTCCATTTTTTTTCTGATTTCCTGTATGGGAATGCTCAGGTTGAGCATTATTAGAGTTTCCTCATTTACACCTTTCGACGCCAATTTTTTCATCTGCACTACTTCCGTAGTGCAGTAAGGTAAGGTGAAATGGCTTTGTCGGCCTAGCGGCATGAGGGCCTGTTTACATCTCTCTATTGTTTTAGATTTTACCGCGGCGTTTGCTAAAAATTTGATGAGCGCTTGGGGTGACTGTTCAGAAATATGTCCGTTCCATTGCATTCCGTTAGAGCTAACCAGTCCTATCTCTATCGCTGCGATTTCACATTGAATAATAGAAGAGGAGTTGTTTACCCGGCCCCAAATTTCCAGGTTTTGTTCCTCGCACGATACCACGAGCCCACAGCCGCCTCGCAGTTTGAGGCGGCTGTGTAAAGCGCATCTTGTCGTTGTTGTGATATGCTGATTTTGTAATCCAGGTTGAAACGAAAATAGAAATTGCCATGAGGAAGAGGTTATTACTAATGAAAATTTACATAGCCTCACAGGTTAAGGCGACACATACATCAGTGTTTGAAGTAAAGGGGCAATAGATTGGCGAGACACTAAGAAAAGAGCTAACACCTTTAGGCTTTAGATTGGACGCATGGGACCCTAGAATGATACCAAATTGGACGAAGGTGCAATAAGAGTGGAAGATTCGTAGGGAACGAAAATACGTAAATTCAAAAAGTGTGTGTTTGGGTGCGAGTGTGAGGGAAGCGAAATCTTACTTCAAAGTGCGAATTTCGATCGGTGGGGGAAGGGGGGGGGAGAGGGGGTCTAAGTTTGTAACACGTGGACCGATTTGGATGATTATTTTCTGCAATATAGAGTATGTTCTTCTGTTGCTCCTAAGAGGAAAATCGTACGTTAAGGTGGAGAAATGTTGTATCCTTACTTCGTCATGCGTAGACCCATTTGGATTCTATTTCTGTCCTATAGAGTATGTTCCCCCATTGCGACTAATAGAAAAATTTGTCACCTAGCCCGGCGGTAGGGGCTTCATATGTCGTGAACTGATGTGATTTATTAGTGTACGAAGTATTGTATCTTGGCAAACACTTTGGTTTTAGCGTAGGTGTGGCAGGAGGGTATGGTATCCCCAGTACTGCCAGATGAAATTCTGTAATATCCGGTTATTGGTCATGTTCGGAGAGGGGAAAAGTTCGGTAAAATCCGTTCACACTTCGCCCTTACCAATAAATGTGAAATTCAAACATTCATTCATTTTTAAGTTTGAAAACGCTATTTTCGTCATAAAGAAATACAAAATTACAAATAAATTTATTTATTTATAACATACATTTTGTTTATATAATGTAACACTCTGGGGTAGTATTTGCTAGCTCAAGAGAAGGTCGTAGGGTTTACAGATGACCTGACCTTCAACAGAATTGGCGCGCCACGTGATCTTGTACTTACGTAGAAGGGCGGATCACGAAACCTTTACCTGTAGGTTACTCAAAAGAAAAACAACACGAAATATATTTGTATCACTATTCTGTATTGTATTGATTTCAAAATTCACTATTGTATTGCTTTCAAAAATAAAACGGGGATCGTCGTCACCACAAAGTCACGTTAAAGAAACAAAATATGCTGAAACAAAACCAATTCTACTTATCTGTAGAGAACTACCATTCCGCAAGCAATCCTTGGATCCTCCTAAAACAAAGTTATCGGATCCTGGTAGCCTGTCTGTCTGTCTGCGTCAATTTTTCTTTGCTTGTTTTCTCCGTACTTCTTTTAATATTTTTACTTTTCATTTTTTTTTGTCTTTTCTTTACTTTTAATAGCTTTCCTTTAATTTTAACAAACATTTTCACTGTCACTAATCTAATATAGTATCTTCGTCGGTCGTATACACAGAAAAAGAGAGAGCCCCTAAGGGCGTTTTTATCTGCCCTATCTTCCCCGTGCGTTAATACTGAATATGGCTTTTGCACATATCCGGGTTGTTTTGAATATTGGATCCGGATGAACAATTGAAAGGCTTACCACTATTTCCGCACAAAGTTTTTATAAATGCACTATGCATTACACGGTTAAATTGTCCAAGGAATAGATGCTTCTGCACAGTTCTACCTTAATATTTTCTTTTTTTATTGCAGTGTTTATTTGTGTTTTGATTTGCACTTTTTACTTAGCTGTTTTACAGCCTTTCTTTTCTGGTTAGCTTCGTTATTGTCCTGAGGAAACCTGGACCATATCTTTTTAAATCTCGCCGCAAAGAAAAAGGTTATTTACTATGTAATTAATATTAAATTTCGGGGAAAGACAGCTTTCTGACTAAATGAGAATATATTTACTATATTTCGATTTATGTGACTTTGTGATTCTGCGAGTAAAATTATATATTATAATAGTATAGTTTAATATGTGAGCTCGACTTTCGTACATAATCACTTTGATCCTTCAATACTATTAATAAAATTCAAAATGTGCTATATACACTAAAACTGAAATAGAATTATAATTTTATTACTTATGTTTTCTGTCCTTAAATTTTCTCCAGTTACATTGAACAATAAAGGGACATTATAAGAAGTTTATGTAAATTAGATACGCAGAGATTCTCTATACTTTTTTAAGAATTCCTTAATAAATTTTGTATTTCATTGCACTAGAAATATACTAAAAATAACAATTAGAATTTTTAGTAGTCCTAATTTGCAACTTAAAGCAATTATTTGTATTTATACAGTGGCAGTCAAAAGTAAGTAAACTGATATGTGTTTACTTGGTTGAAAATGAAAATTAATACTTTGAAATCAAAACTAATTTATTCTTCTTGACGTTATAAGAATAACATAACATATTTCTTATAAAAAATAAGGCAAATTAATAAAATAAGTAGATATTAATTATACTTTCGGAGTAAACGAAAAGTAAAAATCTTAATTTGGTCGGTCAAAAGGAGGGCTTCACGATACTCGAGGTAATTCTCGCTGCTGTCTCGACACGAGAACGGCACCGCTGCAAGACCAATATCATTGGTAATAGTGCGATTACGGGAGCGAGATTGAAGTGGAGATAAGAAAAAATGCATAGATACATAAATATATCACTTGTCCTCTCTCCTCCTTGTCCTCAGAAATTCCCTTTTTTATCTTGCCGAGAGCGAGACCGATCAGAGAGAAGCCCGAGATTCCGACGTAATTATTATGGTAATTTATTGTAAAGAATTTTTTTTTATAACTTACCAAGATATAAGTTTTTTTAATTAGCCTATGTTGCAAGCTCCAGAATCGCAACTTTTCGAAAGTCAAAATAAAATTCCCTTTTTTTATCTTGCCGAGATCGAGACCGGACCGAGATTGCGACGATAGCAAGATCGTCTTCACCTTGACGAGACCAGTGCTGTGAAGTCCTAGTCAAAAGTAAGTAAACAGATTTAACTGCGGCAATGACCATTGTTCTCGGATATTTTCGCTATTCGACTGGGCATAGAAAGGGCGTACTTCCTACATTGTTCCTCCGAGAATGTTGTCCAAATTTCCTTGATGCACTCATTTAATTCTGAAATATTTCTTGGAGCTCTTTCAGTTATTCGAACTTTCAGCCAAGCCCATACTATACATTTTCAATAGGCGAAAGGGTCTGGGCTTTGTGGTGGCCAATTGAGAACACTTATTTTATCATCCTTGAGAAATTGTTGGACAATTTTGGCGGAGCGTTGTCTTGCTGATGAAAGAAATTTTCTCCTATCAAGCGCTTACCTTCGAGTAAAATGACCTCTATCAGTAAATTCAGGTAAACCTGTACATTTACTTTACCTTCTAATATAACAATTTCACCAATCCTATACGCGGAAAAACAACCCCACACCATAACGTCTTTTTTAGCACCCTTTAATGTTGGTTTGGTATGCTTGTACGAGAGCGATTCACCTTTACTTTTCCACACTTAAATTTGACCATGGAATTTTTATCATGGTTTCACCTGTCCATAAAATGGAATACCAAAAATTATCAGGCTTTAGGGCGTGTTCTGCATAAAAATCTAGCTCTTTCTTTCTATTTGCTTGACTTATATGGGGTAATTTACGTGTCACCCACCCGTTCTTGCCACTTTCCCTTAAACGTCTTCTAATTGCTTCAGCAGAAGCAGTGACTTTTCGTTTTGAAGACAGTTTTGCTCGAATCACGGGAGCCGATAAAAAGTGATCTGATGAGGAGATGCTGGCAGAGACGGAGTTGGATCAATACGTTGAGCGGCAAGACCAACATGCCGTGGGTCCCGGGTTCGAGACCAGTTGACCCCGTAAGCTTTTATTAAGAAATTAAAATAATCACTCCGTCTCTGGGCTGTTGTCTAGCTCCCAGCAATGCAAAAACAAGACTCAAGTTTCCTCACTTCCCTTACCCTAATTCCCTTCCGGCCAAAACCATGCTAATGCATCAAAGGGTTGTCCCGTAGGATTTGGCCACATCGTATAAAAAAAATTCATTGATCGACTTTAGTATCGGTAAATCTGGGACGCACTGGCCTAGACATTACTGCAACACGACCAGACTCTTTATAATTTTGTAGATAGATGATTTATTAAATAATCCTGCTATTCTCCTGTACGTTTGGCCTTCGTTATATAATTTATTAATAACTCGCCTTTCTTCCGTTGTCAAATGCTTGAACTTAGCCATTTATTTATAAGATGTCGTTAAAATTCAATTGAAAATAATGAAAAAGTGTATTGGTAATTTATTGTAAAGAATTTTTTTTTATAACTTACCAAGGTATAAGTTTTTTTAATTAGCTTATATTGCAAGCTCAAGTATCGCAATTTTTCGAAAGTCAAAATATTAATAATTTGGTTAAAATGTGCGGAAAACTTCTTTGTTCACTTACTTACTCTACTTAAGAATATTTAAATCGAATAATCACTTCAATAAAGCAGAAATCACCTACTTATAAAGGTTAAAGCTTTCAGTTCTGAGTTGTATGTTAAATCTAAATACGTTGACTCCATAGGAGAGATTAGGTAAAAGGAATATCTTATAACCTGGAAATTATCGATTAAATCCTCGACATTTCGTTTAGTATTGAAGTGTATAGGAGCTTCGTTAGCAATTTCATGATAACGATTCCTGACAGAATATATTTTGCCAATTCTCCGACTTTTTGTTCGAAACCAAAAGGACTTTTTTCACTTTAGTCTGCAGTTTAATTGCTGCGTCATTACTTCAATTCTGATAATCGGATTGGTTATCCATTGGCTAGACGATATTTTGTCGATGCTTGCTCATTTAAAACAATTGAGTACTGGTACGGTGGGAGCTCGAAATGGCATATTTCCAAGAACCATAAAATATAAAAGAACTTCTAGAGCCCACTAGGTCCTCTAGTGTAGTGATCATCATTGGTCAGCATAAGGTGGTGATCCACAAAATGTATCCAATTTTTGATTGTGGCCACTAATATGTTAAGTTTAGTGCTAACTCCAACATCGGCGAGCTTCAGCCAAGATTCTGAAAATAGTAAAAGATCGGAGCAGCAATAACTATTCGGAAGAAAAGGATAACGATTGGACAACCCACCACCACATACTTTCGAAAACGTAACAAAATTTCATAATATGCTACATCAATCATTGTGTAAATTAAAAAAGCTTTCCTCATTGTCCAGAATATTATGTTCCCACACATTTCCTAGCCACAGTGTAGTTATTCATGATGAATTAGAGGAGACATAATTTGCTTCAACATTTTTCTTCATTGTCTGGAGGTGCAAAATATCAAAATTGAAATGTGTGGGAACCAATTTATTCATATTTTGTGCTTCAAATGTAAAAGTCATGACCTTTTTAGAGTTTTCCTGGAGTAAATTTCCTCATTTAATAAAATACGTTCCTTTAGAGACTTTTTTCAAATTACTAAAAAAAAAAGGTAGAAGACAAAGAAATTGGATTTATCTGAAGAAATATTTAACAAACTCCCTCACAGGGAAAAAGAAACTTAAACGGGCGTTAGCACAACGAAGAGAAAATTAGAAGCTTTGTAAACTCGAAAATTTACGCTACTTTTGTTTATGAAAATCTGGAAAATTGAGAATCGCTAAACAGGACCGACAGTATAAACAGAGGGCAGTATAATATAAAAATGGCAATCTGGGGAGCGCGAAACAGCGTTGAAGTGTCTGCGAATATCCCAAAAGCACACAAATCCTTGCGCACAACTCAATTATGGACGTTTGCTTAATTTGGGCAACATTCTTCCTTACTGTTGGTTCCAAAAGCCCGTTGGCTCCTCGCCCTCATGTTCGCATTAGGAAGTCATCTGAATCTGAAAGGCTTCCCCGGGGAGCGCATATTATGGGAATATGGCTGGATCCTAACGACACATAAATCTGAAAATTTTAATTAAGTTTTCTTTTACGGCTGTAGAATTCACTGCACATGGCTTCCCTTTTTAACTTTTTCTGCGATTGTTTCTGATTTTGACCGAACGAATCCCACTCCCTTTTCGAGCCCTGTAAAGAACATTCAAGTGTGCAAAAAGCGAGCATCGCTTTAAAAAGTTTTTCTGGCTCGTTAAGCTTTCAACAGCAGTTGAGTGGTGCTTAATGGTATTTAATAAATTCTGATGTAATGGAGGAAGCTTTGAATTTTAGAATATAAACGCTGCTGCAGGAAAAAACTTACCAAGCAAATAAATTCGAAGATGACTCCGATTATCCATTTAGGAATTTCGAGTCCTTTCCACTTCGATAAGTTTGGATTTCTGTAGTAAAATGAAATGTTATTGTAATAGAACTAGCAAAATAGTAAATTTAATTGTTACATGGTTAATTGAGCAAAGTTTTTGCAGTAGAGAAACATTTGTGTTTAGATTAAATCTCCGACATGAAACTGTGTACGACTTGTCTTATTAAAATTGAATTGTGGAAAATAGAATTGTCTTTATATTGCCGTTTCATTTAGCATAAAACATGTTGGTATAGCTTATAAACTATCTTAACGTGGTCCCATATTTTCTTGAACGAAGATCTGTAAACAGTGAACTAACGTGTGGGTGAAAAATAATGATCATCCATTTTTATTTTTAAACTTATTTCTAGGAATTTTAATATGATTTTAAGGTTATTTATTTACAGGCTCGGATCCAGGCTTTGGCTCTGGGGGGGCAATTTCTTCATTGTGATTATTTGTGGATGTAAGATGCGAATCTAGGTTGTTGTTGATTAGTGGGAGGGGCGGGGGAATTTAAAGTTATTCATTAACAAAGACGAACAAAGTTTCACTTCATTCGTGCGCTTATATAGGTGAGGTTTATTTTTTACAGTTCCATATCAACTAGATAGCACTATAGTTTTGGTCTGTCCATCTGTCCGTACGCCATAGGCTTCCATCCCTTCATTTATAAATCTATTTTATTTTTTTATTTTATTTTTTACTTTTTTTGCATGGGTTGTGGGAGCCTCATTCACCTCAATATATGTTATATTCAATTGGTTTCAGGCTTCTGCCTGTGAAGTGCGCCTTCTGAGTTAGAAGGGTTAATTCTATATATATTTACCTCAGAAGGCGCACTTCTCAGGCAGAACCCAAGAATCAATTGACCTCTTCGCCAGAATATAATAATATATTGAGGCAAATGAGGTTCCCACACCAAAATGCAAAAAAAAACATTAGTGAACAAAAACCCAAAACACGCCCTCCAATCGGCGGTGCACAGACAACAGAGATCGTTTTAGCAAATCTTTAGTAAGACTCAGGTCAAAAACAGGACATTTATTCACAGCTCTACACATGCGATTTATAGGCTCACGAATACCATAGTTAGATCGAGAGTGAACATCATGCAGTAAAAGCAGCCTTCTTAAGCTATACGGGGTATGCCTATAAGAAACCATACCTGCGAAAGTGCAATAATCTATGTTCGTGTTCAAAAGCTGGTGAATAAAGATAAAATTAAGCATTATTTTTGGGTCCTCTGTTACAACCCCAAATGGTGTAACTCGCTCTCTCAGGGGAGGGGTGGGTTACAATTAAAAATACAGAAATAATTTACTTTCACTTTGAAGGATTGGGCGCCACGTGGTTTTAGAGTCCACGAATTCATATAAAAACAAAATATTTTATGTAAGATAAACCAAAATTTAGACTTAATTCTTTTTCCACTCAAAACAAATTCCTCTTATTTTTAAACAAAAGAAAAACTTAAAAATCAAATTTGCTAATTCAATCAGCCAAATTACCAATTATAACCAATTACAAAATATGGCGTCCACTTATCTCGCAAAACTCCTCCGTCCCGCTGATATTTGTCCTGTCACTCGGCCTTTCTAGTTTTCTTCCTTTCACTGTTTCTCCTTCTTTTCCTTTTTCACTTCTAACCTTCTGGCTTATTTGTCCTCGCTGACATTTTTGGGTCGATGACACTAGATTAATCGCTTCGCATACCAAAGTGGGTGATTATACAATAACCAATCTGCCCCTATTATGCCATTTTCCTCAGGATATTTCCTAATACTCGGAAATCCCTTCAATTTCGTAAAATTATTTTACAAATAATTATATTAAATTTGACTCTGAGAATTGCAGTTTCATTGCTGTATTCAGAAAAATCTGTCTTTCTCGAAATGTATTACAATTAACGAATTTTGTCTGAAGTTGACATTTGCTTCCACGTGTAAATAGAAGTTTTCTTCCTTGAGTTTCCACATTAGGATACAAACCGCCCTTTCCTTTGAATTACGATCAGTCTAAATATTTGCAGTTTTGTTTTCAAAAATTAAAGTTCCACATAAAAAGTCGGATGTTTTCGTAGTGAGGTTAAGTGGTGATCTTTACTGGTGTTTTTCGCTAGAAACGGGAGGAGTTGAGGCAGGTAAGTGTTTCCTAACAATTTAAATTTTTCTATTACAAAAATTCTAATTTGAAGATTCAAGAACATTCCAATTTTTGTGCAGATTTTCAAAATTCGCCGGTGTCGACATTTTCCGTTTTTCCAATACTTTTACAGGTAGTTTTTATATTTTCTTATCATGAAATCCCTAATAAACTTAAGTCCAATCATTTTAAAGTCCATTTCCTTAAAGGTAACATGTTCGTCTTCACAAATTTTTAACCAAAATCAATTTTTAAATTTTATGTACCAAAAATATTTCAAGTTGTCCTTATCTTTATATAAAAAGAATAAGAAATTAATGTCACCTATTTTTTCGAAACTCCTCATTATCCTACCGAACTAATTAATCCAGAAATATTTTTATTTTTATCTTATTATATTTAAGGCAAAAATTTTAAATATTCAAACGTTATTTTAAATATTAGAAAAATTTTAAATTATTGAAACTTTTTTGAAGCAATTCCTAAACTTTATCCAAGATTACCTTACACTATTCTATCTTTCAAGAATTCTGGCAGTTATAACTAGTAGGTGAGAATTTTATCTACTTTCATTTTGCCTGCTAGTCCGGGTAGTAAGCAGTTGATCAACAGATCAACCAGTTGTAATTTCAGGCTGCATAATTGATCGGGTGCGTGGTTCTCGTGTTTCGTCGCTATCGCAACAGGAACGTCTAATTCCAGATTCCAAAGGAAAGAATGATCAGGACTAAATATTATTCACTCTCCATGGAGTAACATCTGCACAACGTAATTTAAAAAATTATGAATTAACCCAAAGACAAATATTCTGAAAATTTCAAACCTTATTTTTTCTTAATAAATCTCTCCTACCAACACTTTCCCTTCCTTAATCACCATACTTCAGGTAGGTAGTATTATTAATACTTCCAATACTACCAGGTCACAAAGAAGTCTGGTTCGCCTAATCTTCGGAAAAGTATTTTTAAAGAGTAAGAATCTCACACTACCGGATTCACGGATAAAGAATATAACCGTTATCGTCATTGTTCTTTTGAGCAAAAATGTCCCTGAAAATATTTTTCTAGAAAATATAAAATCTACCCTTTCTAAAATGAAAAAGATCATTAAAATTGGCCAAGCAGATTCGGAGATATAAATTTTTGAAATTATATAAAAAGGACAAAAGACGACCTTTTTTGCAATTTTTGAAGGCCTACAATTAGCAACGTTTTTGCAAAATATTTGAGTTCTGTTAATATATTGAGGCAACCAACATACCAACTTTAAGCGAAATCGGTGAGATCGCTGCAGAAAGCTAGTCGATGTAGTGTGGAATATCCCCTTTGTATTTCACAATATATATATATATATATATATATATATATATATATATATATATATATATATACGTTTAACATTACCAAAACAGTTATTTTCACTTCCTCCTTTATGTAACATTTCCACGTGCTGCAAAGCCTAAAATAAAATACGATTTGCTCTGTACAATTTTTGTAAACTGACAATCGAAGCGAAAAGTGTTGCTATTAAGCCTAAAAGCCAATCTCCTGAATGGCCCGATAACTTTAACATAATTTCCTGAAGTGGTCGACTAAACGAGGTCTGAATGTAATCTTTGAAGAACAAAACTTTAACAGCACCGGCAATTCCATTCGCAATTGTGGGCTGTAATGGGGCCATTTAAATGCAAAGTTACCATTAAACGAGCTTTCTATTCGGCCGATATAAAGTTTCTTAATTTGTCCTCGTGTATCGGTTCGACATAGAACGACAGCAGATATGTAGTAATTCTTTTATATTATTGCAGGTAAAAATGGTTAATGTGAACGATTTTGAAATTTTCTTGTTAGCCTAAACTATTTTGATTTTAAAAGTACTGACATAGAATGATGCACAAAAGTGGTCCATTTTTTCGATAGATTTGTTTTCGTCTTAAAGAGAAAAAAATAATTTATTTCCGTTTCCAGAAGCAAGGAATGAAGTCTTTTTTTCTTAATAAAAACTATAGTAAAATCCCCCATCACCCAGATTAATCTTTTAATACTAAGGACTTTTTCATAAATTCATGGTTGCACGCTTTACTGTCGATAAATTTGCGCAAAGAATGCATTCATAAGAGTCAGTTGCGCATGTATACTCTTATGCAATCATAAACGGATTCCACTATACCTATAGAGCTTCTTGTCAAAAGTTTGACAGCGGTCTTCAGTCTTTAGTGACATGTCAGTCCTTGGAGGAATAATAGATTATTGTACAAACAGTACATGTGCGATATTAGTCTTCCGCATCCTCCAGCATATGTAACCAATAGAATTGTTCACTTAATTTCTCCAAGGTCTTAATAACGCCAAGATGTCCTCCCGAAGCATCGTTATGGAAGTCCTCCAATCTGGTATTTTGTACCTGGGAACCGACACCTGCATTTGGCATGCTGACTGGTCGGGTGTCTCCTATTTGAGCTTCAACATTCCTTCTTCAACACACATCGAATTCCATTGCGCCCAATAGCTCGTAAAAGTTGCACTTCTGCCTGAAATATCTTTCCACTGAGGCCTTTTGTTGTTCTTTTTCCATGTCAAAATTGGAGACATATTGTTATCTTCTCGTTGAGGTGCCCGAAATTCTTCCTCGTTTCGTCCTGTTAAAGGTACAACAGTTGTTCTTCGCACAATCACATGGTCGCATTTTCTTTCTAGACAGGAACAGTGCTTACAATCCGGCTTACATGGTCGTCGTGAAAGTGTATGTATCTGCATTTAAATGGGATCTGCCCTTCCTATGAATAACTTCGAAATCATAGAATTGCTTCATGATCTGTTCGGAGGGTGTATCTTTGTCCATAGAGTAATTTGCTTCGTTGAATCTACAATAGCCAGCAGTTCTTTCCTCGTAACGCAGTAATTTATTTTTTGTTTTGATAGAGCTCTGCTATGGTATGCCAACACTTTTTCGCCCCGTTTACTTCTTGTGACAGCACATCAACAATTCCAACATTACTTGCATCGGTATCCAATACAAATGTCTCCCCCGCCTTTGGATAAGTTAGTACAGGTGCATTGCAAAGCGCCTGCTTTAGTGCTATAACGCTGTTTTCTGCTCTTCCTGTCCATAATAGGTTCCGTTAGCATATGCAACTCCTTTGCTCTATCAGCAAAATCCTTCACAAAGCATATGTCATAAGTCCAAGAAAATTTTGCAGCTCGTATTTATCTTTCGGAGGGGGCCAGTTCTCCACAGAAGCGATTTTCTCGGGATCGGTGCTAACTCCTTCTGTTGATATCAGATGTCCAAGATATTTGAGCAGTTCTCCAAAGAGCGCACACTTTTCTAGGAGTTGTTCAAAACTTCTTTCAATTACAATGATGTCATCCAAATATACCAGGTAGGTTTTTCAAGTTAAACCTAACTATGGCATTGTTTCAACCATGTCGACTGCTTCTTCTCGCTTTGCTAGTGGTTGCTCTTGGTGGCTGCTTTATAAGGTGGGCATCCTCGGTGCCAATTTCATGTTACTATATCAGTTTTTCCATAGTATTCATTCCGTAGTGCAAAAATATTTGCAAATACTTCAAACAACTTACGATATTCCCCATGACTGAGTTTATTAGACGGACGAATCATTTTGGTTAGCTTGGTAACATCCTTCTTTGGCTGCTTGATTTCATCTAAATCTGAATTTTCCACTAACACGATCTCTTCGGCTGGATCGCCAAGACGTTACCTTTCTTTAATTTGCTGCCTATTTCACGGTAATTTAGGATTCGTACCAAAACTTCTTTCTTTTCATCGATAGTCACTAAACATTTTCCAACAGTGGCGTTTCTTATTTTTTCTGTTCGATCTATAGAATCGATAGCTCCTGGCATCGCCAAGAACTTCTGCTCGACTAAGTATTCTGCAAAAGGAGGAAGCTCGACGTCTTCATATGCCCCAATGTCATCCAACGTCATTAGATTTAATTAAGGGTGTGGTAGAAGAACTACTCATGAACGCTGGTATTTTGAGGGTGAAGAAATCGAAGTAGTAAATTCGCATAAGTACTTAGGCATAAGTATAAGCTCTCTTAAAAAAAATCTAGAAGGAAGACTGCTGGTAGCAAAAGCCAGCATAAATCTAACATGGGGTAAAATCAGGCAAAACTGACACGTCCCTGTCCGCTACAGTTCAGATGTATAAGGTGGTAGCTAGAGCAATCATAAGATACAGGTAGAGGTGTGGGGTTAGCAGCAGTATGAAGATTTTCTGTTCTGCTCTGTTACTCAAAACGAAACCCTCATAGGATCCTTTCCCTGTCTGTCTGTTTGTCAAAAAAGACACTCGCGAATAAATCAAAACCTATATGGTACTTCCCGTTGACCTAGAATCATGAAGTAAAGAAATAATCCGAAAATCGTTAATTTGTATTTATATCACATGAAAACATATTACGGAACCCTGTGTGTGAGTCGAACTCGCACTTGTCCGGTTTTTTGTTTTACGATGTGGCCAAAGCCGAGGCGGCAACTATTTGATACGTAAGCATGGCTTTGACCGGAAGGATATTAGGGTAAGGGGAGTGAGGAAACTTGAATGTCCTATTTTTGCATTGCTGTGAGCTAGACAACAACCCAGAGACGGAGTGGATTTTTTAATTAAATTTTCAAAACACCACGAGAAGAACTGGTCTCGAACCCGGGATACTCCGAAAACCCGTCTCCAAGAAGAAATACTGCAAATATACTTTATTAAGAAATTGTTATGCCTGACCTCTACAACACCTAACTATATAATAAGGTTGAAAACGGATCTCTCAGATTTGTACATCCACACTTTAAGCTGCCATTTTAAATACATAAGTAAAATTTTACTAAAAATGGGTGAGGGTAGACTCCCCAAGCGTTTAACAATAATGATAATGCTGAAGGATATATATAGTGGAGAGAAGTGTGGTCAGAACTAGAGAAAAAATATGATATTACTATTGATAGTGACGAACTCAATCACTGGCAACGATTCTGGTTTGCACTATTTTTGCTGAATTTCGCCCCCAAGTTATCCGTTTAAAAATATAATTTGAATGAGCAAGTATCAGTAATTTGTATTAAAAAAAAAAGAAACAGCAGGTATTAGTAATCTGTTTAAGAAAAGAAAACATTAAGTAAGGGGCAACTTAATTACTTCTAAATGGTGAAAACTGGGATGAGCTATTCCTTTAAACGCAAGTTTTTTTGTCGCAGAGTACAATTTTTAAGCCAAATTTAATGAAAGGGCTAAGATATCAAATAGTTTTTTAAAAACAAGTTGAACCGACTTCGCAAAAAGCGCTAAAAAGCCTTAAATAATTTTTAATTTTATATCTATTACGACATTTTGAAGTCGGCGCAAATCAAACAAACCAAACAACTACAACAAAAGTATTTAATCGTCCTTTCTTATGATCCCGTGAGGTGAAACGTTGAGGTAGTATTATGTATTATCTTCAATTATGATTCTGTAGTTGTTTTATTTGCTTAATTTGCACCGACTTCAAAATGTCGTAATAGATATAAAATTAAAAATTATTGTATGCTTCTTAGCGCTTTTTGTGAAGTCGGTTCAACTTTTTTTTTTTAAACCTATTTTATTTTTCACTTTTTAGTGTCTTCTACTCTACACAACGAAAAAAGAACCATCCAAAGCGGTCCACGCGTTAAACCTACCCCCACCTTTATCCCACAAAATTTTTTTTCTCGTGGTATTAATCAAGGAACATACTCTACCCAACAGAAGAAGAATCATCTACTCTAGCCAGCCAGGTATGGTCACCTACACAAACAACCCATATCAATAGGATTGAATCCGTCCAGCGTAGGTTCGTTCGCTTCGCTCTACGTGATCTCCCGTGGGCAGACAGATTCAACCTTCCACCCTATGAAAACCGTCTGAAACTGATTGACTTACAACCCTAAAGTAAACGTCGTGATGTTTCTGACATTCTCTTCATTCATCAGCTATTAAGTGGAGCCATAGACTGCCCTTCAATCCTGCAATCTTTACCCATCTATACTAATCCCCGCAACCTTAGGTCCACTCCCCTTTTCCGACTCGACCGCCATCGCACAAACTACGGTCAAAGCGAGCCAATTACCAGGATGCTTCGAGAAGTCAACGACCTTTCCTCCTTTGACTTCCATCTGAGTAAATCATCCCTTCACAAATCCTTATATCTCGACCCCGTCCATCCTGATCGCATTTCTTAATTCGTTTTCCTTCCAGCCAGTTTGTTCCTTAATGAGAGCTCATATTGTAGCTTTTTCAATTTATTTATAATTCCATCATTTATCATCTAGTATAGCTTGTAGTATTAGTATTATTATTATGTTATAGCTTGTATTAAGCTTAATTAAATAAATAAATATAGGTACAATGAAAAAAGAACCATCCAATTCGGTCCACGCGTTAAAAAGTTAGGTTCAACCCCCCCCTACCACCATCTCACTAAAATTAGATATAATTTCGCAACTTAGCCGAGATCTTGATAAACCTCCTTTCCATTCATATAAATTCTTAGAGTCAACATGTTGGGAGTCGCGTTCTCTCTCTAGTTCCCGTAACCCCTTGTAGGGCATGGGGCCAGAGAACTTCGCCAGATTCGAAATAATGGTTGCAATTGGACATACAATTTAAAGTGGATTCCGAATCACTTGACATTTGCTCTGCAACCCCCATGGCCTTTTAAACATAATCTTGTCAGCAGAAAACAACCATGGGTCTTCGTCGGTGGGATTCAAATCTGGGAGCTCCGGATTGGTAAGCCGACCCGTTGTCACTTTCTCCACCGACGATTAAAAATTGTTGCCAACATGGATTCCAACATGTTGGCGCTGAAAATATATATGCATGAAAACGGGGCTTGAAAATTACTCCCATGTATTACAAGTATTGCATAGAGTAATAATTACTTACAATCGCTTTGTAAAATTTGCTAAATCACATTTAAATTGAATCTCAGCGTTCTTAAGATGTCTTCCTTTGAGTTTAGCCATTTCTCAAAAATTCACAACAGTCTTTAGTACAACATAATTAGCCTCAATCATACTTTCAGAGGCCACATTGGCCATGTAACAAACCGCAATGAAAATTAATTTTTTGAGTGAGCCTCGTTCGGGCCATTTTAGTTTTAGGTACCTTCTACATAAATCGCTTTTTGGGGGATAATTTATTCAGTACAACAGACACACATATTTAGCTTTTATTCCATCCTTATTCTCTCTGAATCCCTGATGTTTCCCCTTGCCGACGTTTACTGGCTATCCAGAAATGGGAAAACAATCCATTCCAAGAACATTAGATATGGTATATATAAGCGAAAGAATACCCATAGGCTCGAGTGAATTCAAATTCCAGAGACTTGAACCGTACACTCAAAAAGGTTTAATTTTTTTCCACAAGCGTTATATTACACATACATATACATATGTATAAATAGAAACGATTAGAACATAAAAAAGCAAACAAAACATAAAAGAATTTGAGGCTTTTATATCCACACGATGGGTTTGTTCTGACTTACTAAGCCCCAGCATCCACTTGCCAGTAAAGTCAGGACCAAATTCTTTGGAAAAAAAATGGGTGATTTGTGGCGTAAAACGTTTTGGGAAAAATAAAGAAATTTTGCGGAAAAATACGTAACTTTGTGGAGCGGAAATTTACTTAAAGCAAACATTCGGGAGCTATTTTTGTGTGTATAGTGTCGAAAAATAAAATGGAAAATTTTGAAAACAGTTCCTGTTATCAAACATGTCTTAAAATTTTCTCATATGAATTTTCAGTGCGCCTTCCTTCCTCTCTTCACCTTGTCGGAATCGTGACGTCTATGTTATTGAGCATATAAAGTTACTAATCAAGTCCTTCTGGCTTTCAACAACGAAAATTTGTAGATGAAAACTAAATTGAAACTGAAAATACAAACTTCCCTGCCATAACTCCAGTAACAGATGTACTGCAAACCCTGGAAGTTCGTCTGTTGAAAACTCAATAATTCGGAAACAGAAGTTGTGGGGCAAGGGTTCGGTTTGTGTACACAAGCGGCAACTACTATAGAGCCACCTACATATTTACTTCTATTCAGTCAGCCAACAATCTCCGTAGTAAATATTTGTTTCAGGGATTCGTCACTACCGGCCACGGATGTCTGTAAAATACAAAGAAATGAAACAAACATGAGAACTATGGAAACATGGCATTCCGAGATCATGGAGTCATTGAATTATTGAATCAAAAAATTGTTTTCCCTTTAGAAAACGCTTGAAATGTTTATGGCAAGGTTTCCACTTGTGCAGGCGAATATAAATCGAAATTTATCAGAATAGGGGAACAATGCGGCGCCCGACGTGCATCCCAATCGTGTTGAACTTTTTAATGATTCGTAAACAGAACGTCGATAAATTTTGTCCTCCCTTCCGAATTATTATGAATGTGTTTGAATATGCTATTTGTATGAGAATTGTTGCAACTTAGTTTGCAATGCTAGATATTCCTGTCAGAGCTTTTTAGTGTTCCGTAGCAACCAGGAACCATTATAGTTTCGGTCTATCCGTCCGTCCGTTTGTCCGTCTGTTTGTCTGGATGTCATAGCCCTCCCATCCGCCCATTTATGTGTATCCATGTAAAGATATAATTTGATATACGGACGTAGATTGATGACCGAAGAACAAATGATAAATTCTATAGACAAATAATTTGTTTGACCCTCTTTCCATTGCGAGGTTTCCTATAATGCAATTAAAAATATTTTACGACTTTTTGATTTTCACGAGATATAATCTCTAAACTATCGATGCAAAATATCTGAATTTAGAAATTAGCCTACGGAACCCTATCAGTATTCAATTTGAAGCCCCTTGGAAGGCACCGCAAATTTGTTACAGTAATGTGTAAGTCTTAAAACTGTAAAAACAGTATTTATATAAAGAAACAGAAAGGCGATTAAGTCATATATGTTAAAACGGATTGACCCAATCTGACCTAAAACGACTATCATGTATATCTCAGGAGGAGGTGTGACGTGTGTTCTATCACTCGTGAAGCAAGTACTTTTAATAAAAGTTTATGTGATAGTACAAGATGTGGGGTAAATATATGTTTTATAAAGCCTTAGAACCACACGAGTTAAGCTTACGGTGTAACAGGAACCAGGATTTCATCTTTCTTTGATTCTTCTAGACCCTAGCATAGTGCGCATGGTGAAAAGCATCGCGGTTTAGCTATATGTTTCCTCATTTATATCACGAGAAAAAAAATGTTGGTGGGCCGGGGGTGGGGGTAGGGTAGGTTGAACCTAACCTTTTATCACGTGGACTGATTTGGATGGGTTTTTTTTGTTGTACAGAGTAGGAGACACTAAAAAGTGAAAAATAAAATAGTTTTTAAAAAAAATTTTACCCGACTTTACAAGAAGCGCTAAAAAGCATAAAATAATTTTTAATTTTATATCTATTACGATATTTTGCAGTCAGTGCAAATGAAACGAACTAAACAACTACAATAAAAGTATTTAGTCGTCCTTCCTTATTTTCCCGTGAGCTGAACGTGAACAAGGTTTTAGTTTAACATTTTTGCAGAAGCGTGGGCCCGCGGGGATTATTTTGAAGTCTCAGCATACTCGATTTCAAATACAACTTATACTCCGGAAGCATATCTGGTCGTTAAATATGTATTTGAAATTTGTTTCTTAAGGTCATAAGTCTAATTTGACCTCAGTTACTTGTTAAAAAGTAACTAAAGCATTAAATTCTAGTCAAAACAATCTGGATGATTAGGCGTTATGTGGATTTTTCTTAACTTAACCCTAATTGTACCACGTGCTTTTATAACGAATCATACTACGATGTGACTCTCAGTCACTGAATAGAATCATGGGAACAATTAAAATGCTATTGTTTTTGTTTATAGCTTAAATTCATTTATTTATCCAAATAAGCTATATAGAAACCTAAATATACACAAGCCATATATATTTTTTCAAATGCAATATGAAGTAATCAAAAAATTTAAGTCTATAGTTCAAATGTGACTCAGAGTCACGTTGTGGTACAATTAAACAATATAACTTCTTATATAAACAGGACAAGTATCCTTCTACAAAATATCAACGGTTAACGCTTATTGATATCTTATTGTTTGGGGTCTTGGCCAGGGTTTTTTAAATTTCGGCCAATATTTGCCGCAGCCAGTCCTAAGGCAAGTTGAGAAAGGAGCTTAGAAACAATTCCTGTGCTATACAAATACACTATCGTTGATCATCCTGGGAGATTTAAAGAGCACCCCTCCCACTGGAATCGGATGAGTAGGCTTAAACCCCGGTTATTTGAAAATTCATATATGTATATCCAAAAATAGCTCATTTAATAGTAACAGATATAAATTCGTTAGGAAAATATGTCTCATATATGTTAAGTGAGAAGAGAACTGTTTCGTGTGGTACAGTTGCAGTTTAGGTACTTCTTCAAGTATGATGAAACTTTAATCATTCTTTTCTTAGAAACTACTGGTTCTCAGGTTTTATTTGCCGCTTCGTGGTTTCTAATCGATTGGCGCCATCAGAAGAAATTTAAATGTTCATCGCTGAAATATTCGGGCTACTCTGCCCAGAATTTGCGCCAAAACCAATTGTTTTATAACTCACGAATTCATCTAGGTATAAAATTGAATGATGCTCAATCAAAACTGCAATTTAGGATCTTTTTCAAGTATGCTGAAAATTTAATCAGGTTTTTCTCGGAAACTATGCGTTTTCGGGCGTTATTTGCCCTTTTGGCGTTTCTAAGGGGTATGAAACGCCCTCTCTTAATTGATTGGCGGTATCAGAAAGAAGTAAAATTTTCATCGCTGAACTCTCAAGGCTACTCGTCCCAGAATATGCACTAATACCAAGAGTTCTTGAGCACAGGAGTCAAACTTCGGGCAGAAATAAAATACCAGAGTTAAAATTCTAAAATTTTGCAGAATTAAAATTCTGGGATTAAAATTCCAGGATTAAAACTCCAGAATTAAAATTCCGGGGTTAAAATTTCAGAACTAAAACTCAAGAATTAAAATTCTGGAATGAAAATAACTGTATTGAAATTTGCAGAAATAAATTCCCAGAATTTAAATTCAAAATTTAACATTTGTCTACACCTCTTAGAACACAATTGAGATAGGAGCGATTAAGTCTACATGAAAACAAACGCGCGTTGCCGTTACACGAATGCACTACTGTGACTGTACACACACAGTGTCACAGTATTTACATCAAACCGCATCCATTAGATATGACACTGACTATAGTTGCTATAAAATCAGTACGAAATCACTAAATTTATGGGAAAAGATAACTGTTGAAGGTTTTTACTTCTAATTATGTAAAATGCCCGAAATGTTTGAAATGAAGCAGATGTTCGGGCAAAGTTTGCCCAAAATAAAGGTCACATGGTTAAATAACACAGCCGATTTGAGTTGTCTTTTTTAATCTTTCCTGAAATAATTTAAAATTTTTATTAACTTGCCATTTTTTAATTTTTTATTTTTATGGAATTAAACTATTTTGTAAATATTGATTTTTTTTTATTATTTATAATATTTCTTTGAAATTTCTATTTTGAACTAATGTCTAACCGGTTGGTATCAGGTGAAAAAAATGTTAGTGGAGTGGGCTGGGGGTTGAACATAACTTTATTACATGGATGGTTCGTTTTTTGTTGTATAAGGTATGATCCCCCATTGCCAGTATGAGGAGAAATTGTACCTAGGGTGTGGGGAGGAGTATTCATTATTTCGTTTGTTTAATTTACACCAACTTCAAATGTAACAGATATAGAAAAATATTTTTTAATGCTTTTTAATAAAACTATTTTGATCGTTACAGAAACTTCATCCTTTAACATTATTTCTTCCGCCGTTGAATGTTTACCTATTTCGACCAAAAGGTGTCTTTTAACACCTTTGCATTTGAATGCAAAAAACTGTGAAAATAGTTATTAAAAAAAATTCTCTTTTTATTATCTTTTGTATTTTTATCAAAAAAATAATTACACATTGTTATGTTATTAACTTAACAAACTTTCAGTCTTCATATATAAAAATTATTCATAATAAAAATTAATAATCATTATAAAACGATATAAAAAGTATTTCCTTATTCAAGATGATTTACTTATGAATGGTTGCTCTACTAAACACTTTCCGCATGTATATTTTTTTACATTGGGACACATTCTTAATGCTCTGTTACCTGAGGAATACTTTACTTGGCACTTTCTTCCCTTTCTGAAAAGGAAGTGATATTACATAGAGCTTTTGAAGATGTCGCCGTATTTCTTTTTTTCTCCTAACTTGAATAAAAAATCTCTTAGTGAAATATTTTCACCTGTCGTTTCTTTGTATAGAACCCATGCATTTATTCTGATAGACCATCTACGGCACTTACATTTCACACTATATTTTCTCGCCATTTGGTCAGTCGACCAAAATTTTGTGTTGTTGTAACATTGTTTCAGGAAAACGTTTATTGCTATTTTCCACTTGTACAGCTTTATGCCTCGAACTTAGTAAAAGTACTTTTTTGCCCGGTTTCCTTTTATAAATTGTTAAAGCCGACTTGTTTTGTACGTAAAGTTCCATTTTATCCTTGTTTATTTTTGCAGATTTTGGCAGTTCTCTTTAATTTTGGCGGATGGTTCTAATTAAAGAAGTTTTTTTCTCTAAAAGCTAAAAAGTTGTCTGTAGTAATATTTCAGCCGCTGCAAGTAAATGGTTCAATGAGCTTCAAAACGAGATACTTAACCAATGAAATTGATACCGGTCTCGTTTCGTCTTTTCCCAAGTATGGAAACCCATTCACAATATATTTACTTTTAATATCAGGAGCCTACCAAAATTGTATGCCAAATTTATCTGGTTTATTCGGCATGTATTGGGTGAACCTACATCTAGATTTGGTTGGGAATAGCTGTTCGTCAACTATAATATTTGCGGCTGGCTTATAACAGTTTTGACTGTTTTCAAAGAATGAGTACCATACTTTTGATATTAAAGCGAATTTCTCCCCTCCCAAGCGTTGACTTCGCTCGTCTTTTTATCAAAACGTAAAAATCTTAGTATATCCATGAAGGCTCATGGTAATGAAAAAGAGTGAGTGATCCAATGTTTTATTCCATAAAAATGATGCGTTCACATTTTTTTGCTCATATGCACCACGTTTATATAAAATACCTATAAATGCCTCTAATTTATCTCGAGGCAAACTTCATTTTTTCCCAAAACTCTTCGTGCTTCCAATCCCGTACATTTTATAGCGTATTTTCTAATATGGTTGTCAAATAGTTAATAAAATGATGTACTTACCTTACCCTTCATAATATTTCTTTTGGTATGTCCAGTTGCACCAGATACATTTTTGAAAATAGTAGAGATGGGAACCGAATCGAAAAGCATCGATACTTGGCATTGGAATATATCCGCATCTTTCGGTACTTAGATGCAAATACACCCTTGAAGAAGTATCGATACTCAAAAGTATTGGAACCATATGGATAAAAAATTAAAAAAATTTTATATGGTGTAGAAATTGCATAGAAATTACAATTATTATCTTATTGGTTTTTGTTTTTTTGCAAAAAAAATTTGCAACAACTTTATCGTTGAGAAATATCAAAATATCGATTTGCTCAAAAGATATATGCATTTGATTGATATTTTTTTCAAATAAAAACGCATCTCAGCGGGTGGGTGATTTCATATATCTTTTTAGCAAATGAATAATTTGAAATTTCGCAAGAACAACTAAAAAAGCAGATGAAATAAAGAACAATAAATTTTTATTTCAATAGAAATCTATTTTTAGCTTTTGCATACTGCCACACGACTAGAGATTGGACCTATTCACCAAATAATGAGACAGTATGTGCTGGACTGTCAATACTTCGAGTATTTAAAGAAAAGTATCGAGGATCGGTAGTATCGGGGGCTGGTAGTACCGATTACAAAACCTCGAAGTATTGATAGCAAAGTATCGATACTCCGGTATATCGATACAGTATCGCCTATCTCTAGAAAATAGTATGAAGAGGTGGTCAGCAGGAAGAAGAACCTGTGTCGACTTTTTTCCAAACTGTCCCATCAATAGCAATTTCAATATTCATCTGTTCATTGTTTTCTTCACTGTCGTCTTCAAAATCTGTCAGCAACCTGATTCTCTTTCGTCTCCTACTTGTATTCAAAATATCTTCCTCTTCTTCTTCTTCTGTGTTTGACGAGGTGTTTTCATATTCGCTATCGCTTTCATGGTCACTTTCGAAAAATTCATCCGACGCAGTTTCGTTTTTACATTGTGAGCCTCTATCAATATATATTATAATATTATTTATTTCTTCCAATACTTCCTTGACTCTTGAAATTAGAGTTAGAAATAAATTAGAATAAACAAACTAAAAAATAAAAAAAATTACCAATATTATAAACACTTTGACTATTTACATACCTGAAATGGCACTTTAAACAAATTTCACACGACTGTCTACTGTTACTGTTTACACTGCGATGTAAATACCAGAACTCCAAAACTTTCGTTGTACAATTATTTATAAAACTAATCACTGCAGTGATCTGAAGTAAAATGCAACATTGCAAACAACATCCAGGGGATTCCCCTATTTTCTATTCAACTGAAAAGGGGATGCCCAAATTTAAATAAGAATCGATTGATATTAAGTGTAAAATGATTGAAGATTGGACAATGTTGTAAAATATTTAAGGTGTCAAAAGACAACTAATGATAGAATACCATATATGTATTTTAGAACCAGGGTGAGCTGGGGGAAAGAAAATACAGCTGTTTTTTTTTATACGATGTGGCCAAATCCTAGGGTACAACCCTTTGATGCGTTAGCATGGTTTTGGCCGGAAAGGTATTAGGGTAAGGGAAGTGAGGAAACTTCAATGTCTTGTTTTTGCATTGCTACGAGCTAGACAACAGCCCAGAGACGGAGTGGATTATTTTAATTTCTTAATAAAAGCTCACGGAGACATCTGGTCTCGAACCCGGGAACCATGACATGGTGGTCGTGCGGCTCAATGAATTGATCAAACTCCGTCTCCCTAAGTTAATTTAACAATCATTATAAGAAAAGTAGAGAAATAGATTGAAGTAAAATGATAATACTAAGAAAATAATTTTAAATTAAAATTTATAAAGGTGTCTTTTGATACCTTTGGTAAAAATAGTGTTAATTTAATTAACGAGTAGTTTTTTATTTTAGTTGTATTGTAAATTTAGTTTATTTATTTATCGTATGCAAAGCAATGAATAAGAAAATTGAATTAATAAAATACAGACTAATTTCTAACTTTCCATAAAGTATTTAATTTGGATTCAAAAAATAAAGTGTATTTTAAACTGGCCAAGACAAGATCAAATAGTCAGCACAATATTTTTATTTCAGATTGAATAAAATTAATTATCACTCATGTCAAGAATTTCCAGGAGCTCTAAATTATACCTAAACTTTCGAAATTGATGACTAACCCTTTCTATATCTTCATATGAAGTTTGCACATAAAATCACTATAAATTGAAGTCAAGAAAATCTTGCCGGTCATCATAGTCTACACCTATCTATGATATAAAGGTAATATTCTCGATAAAATAAAGATGGATTTCTATCAGAGCTCTTAAGTAATAGACTCCTATCAATTTGATCGTCCTACTCTCCTCACTCAAGTTTCTAATAACGAACTTCAACTTGAAAATGTTTGTATACCTTTCAACATTGAAGTGCTTATATTTAGTCCTTAAGAAGCTTTTAAAGTTTTCCCGTTTATGAAAGCTTAAATAGTTTTGATGTCAATAAAAGCGTCCAATTAAAATTTGAAAATCACTTCAATATTATAAATAAAAAGATAAATATTGAGTGGTATTTAAACTAAGCAAAATTTATTTAAAGAGCTTTGGAAGTAACTAGTTTTTCTCGAAGGTTAATGACTTTCAAATTTATAAATCCTTTGAAAAGCTTATTCTTTCCGACAGATTAAGTTAATATTTAAATCCGCTTAAATAACTTGTAAATAATCTTAGTCTTGATCTGAGAACCTTCTTTCAAAGTTCATTATGTGTTTCGTTGACCACTCTGTAAGGAACGCGATTAAGTATGACTTAAATGTAAGTAATTTTGCTCAACATATATATATAGAATCTACTTGGTACACAGTTATGTTCCACTAAGTACAACTTTAGTTCCCGGATCCCCTTGTGGGCTATCGGGTGGCAGGAAAACTTCATCAACACAACCACAATAACTGAAAGTGGACCTACTAATTAAAGGTGGACATTACACTGCAATCTGTTCTAACCTGGTAACTTTATAATAGAACTCCTACACGTTATCCGTTACATCACTGGCGACTTCATAATAATCATTTGATCTACTAGTATTTTTCATATCTGCTAAGAAGAAGCTATTGAGGAGGTTTTACTCATATAAGTCATACAAGCTGTTTCAATAGGTTTGCTGAGGAATTTAGTTCACTTATAGAAGACTACTAGTTCGGAAATGCGGACCGAAAGTATCTCAGTCGACTTATTTTGGAATGCCCGAGATGACCGGAAGCATGCGAAATTGGAGTGGGATTTTATTTAACCGGACTTGGAGCAAAGCTTCTACGTATTTCTGTACATTTATTATATACTATTACCTTAAATTAGCTTATACGTTTTGCTCACATCATGATGCCCGACTATAACAGAATTCAAATTTTCTTAGGTAATCATTTTAGCTATTTTGGCTTAGATACACCAAAAGAGCTTGTTGGTGGACGAATGTATGAAAATGGGGTCTTACTACCTCGAAGGATATAATGTCGTCTTAGTCAACCAATGTTTGGCTAGGAGTATTGGGACTTTGCGTTTTTATTTGAACGGTTTTGCCTGATGATACGTTATCTCATTGCATTTGTTTCTTTGTACTAAGAACTTGTGTATTCCCCGGATTACCTGGGATTTTTTGAGCTTTAATAGCGAAATATAATAAGAAATATTTTAGCATAATAAGAAATATTTAAACCGATGCTGTCTTCAATGCCAGAGAAGTAAACTATAAAATTAAGAAATCACCATAAGAAACTTTCGATCTCCGGAAGGGAAGATTTAATAATATTCATATAGAATGCATTGACCTCTTCAGGTCTGTAAGGATTACGGATACGTTTTAACTATAGGGGCATTCCACGTAAAGCGGACAGGTTAAAAATTTCGATGTTTCCGATTTTAGTAATATTTGATTATGTTATACCTACATATATATGTCCTCGATCCGGATACAAAATGTTTTTACAGTATATAGTCTGGTTAACGAGCTAGAGGGCTTTAAAAATGTGACTAATCGGCAGGTATGCGCTACTTCGAAACCCATTACCCAGTGTTAAAAAGTTACAATAAAATAAATAAAGTAGTCAAATTTATACTTTATTTAATGAGCTTTAAATGCATTTTTAGATATTAAAAAAAAAATTTTTTTTGGAAAAAAAATATATTTAAATTTTTGAAAATTGAATTTCAGAAAGTTCGACAATTTAATTTTTTTTAAATTTTTTTCTAAAAATAGTTAATAGTGTATAGATAATGCTTGCCAAGTTTGATAATGTGCGTAGAAGTCGTTTAGGAGCTAGACTAGTTAGAGTTTCGAAGCGTATAATTGACATCATTAAAGCTTCGCAAAATATTCTGACTCCAAACAAAAATTCCCACCGTGGGGCACCGGCCGCTACGTTTCGAAACTGTAACTGGTCTAGTTTTATCTATACTAAACTTGGCAAGCATTATCTATACACTATTAGCTATTTTTAGAAAGAAATTAAATGGTCGAGCTTTGTGAAATTCAAGTTTCAAAAATTTAAATATACTTTTTTTTCCAAAAAAAAATTTTTTTTTTAATATCCAAAAATGCATTTAAAAAAGCTCATTAAATGAAGTATAAATATAAATTTTAAAATTGGAAACATCGACATTTTTTACCTGTCCGCTTTACGTGGAATGCCCCTATAGTAGGTGTACACGGTGGCCCGTTGAAAGATATTTCCGCGGAAACAGTGGCTTGGACGTTCTTCAAAGAGTACATCAGTCCTTTTCCTTCTGAGTTATCTAAGATTAAAAAAAACTAAATTATTTTTGAAGAATGTTTATTAAAACTTTTGATAACAACATTGCCGGATGGCTAAACTTATACTGACGTGATGGAACAATTTTCCCTTTTTTTTTAAACAAAATTGCTCCGACCTACAACAAGTAGATAATGGAACCGAAGGTAACCCAAAATAACTAAACTTTATAAATGTAATAATTTTCTGATGCGACCATTAAGCTGTTACCACAGTACTCCCCTGCCAGCAAATCCTTAGGATTAAGCGAAACGTGCTAGAGGTTTGGTGGTGCGTCCAACTCTAGTCTTTGTGGTTGGGAAATGTGTATTGCCACAAAGACACCTTTAAGAATCTAATTTTGGGATCGAATATTACAGTTTTTCTGGTAGAATTAGGTGCTTGTGGATAATTTGTATCTCCCGATGTTCGCGGGTTCTTTAGCACTGGCTGGTTAGAAACCCTTTTATTTATTCGGCTCCTAAGCAGTGTATCGTTAGTCGCTGGCGTAGAGGCCAAATTTGCATTTAGCGTTAAGGTATGTCGTTCTTTACACTTAAACTGCAACCGCTGTATTGAACACTATCGATGATTTCCTGTACTGGCTTTAACGATTTTTGTCTGGTTTTGTTAACAACACTCTAATTGTTATTTGAATTTTGATAATTTTGTAAGGTATAACATGGTTCGACCTGTGAGTGTTTACCAAAGTTTTAGGGTCGTCTAGCACTGGCTGTGAAAACTCTCCTCTACTTTGGTTGTTGGGTGATTCATCGTTTGACACTGGCAACTGCGATCTTTGTTTGGCTTTAGGTAAATATATATTTGCTTTAGATGAAACGCTGTGAGAATCTTCAAGCTTTGGGTTAGTGAAACATTACTTTAATCTCTGAATGGAAACGTTAATGTCTTTACCTTTCATAAGTAATTTATAAAAAAATTTCATTTCTATCTAGTATCGCATATGGTCCTTCATATGGAGGTTGTAAATACGGTCTAGTGCTATCCACTCGATAGAGAACAGTGTTTTAAATCTTTACAAATAAAAATTTTTCTTGATGAGTGAACTAATTTAGCGGGAGAAAAATAAAACAAACTTAATAGAATGAGTGGTAAATATTTGCTCCATTGAGAATTTAGGTAACACATTAGTGTTGCTTTAACAGATCGATGCCAATGTGCTATGAATCCGTTTGATTCCTAACGATTTAGTCAGTTTGGAGACGGAGTTGGATCAATGCGTTGAGCGGCAAGACCAACATGCCATTGGTCCCGGGTTCGAGACCTGATGACCGGGAGCATTTATTAAGAAATTAAAAAATAATCCACTCCGTCTCTGGGCTGTTGTCTAGCTCGCAGCAATGCAAACAAGACTCAAGTTTCCTCACTTCCCTTACCCTAATTCCCTTCCGGCCAAAACCATGCTAACGCATCAAAGGGTTGTCCCCTAGGATTTGGCCACATCGTATAAAAAAAAAAAAAAAGTTTCATTAACAGATGTGATTCAAATTGTGATCCTTGGTCTGTGATAACTGTTGAAGGAGTACCTAATCTAGCGATCCAAGTTTTTTACAATGCTCCGCGGTAAAGTTTTCGAGCTTCAGGCCAGCGAGTATATCTATCGATTATTGTGAGTATTTGAAACCTAAATTCTGAAGGTTTCAAATACTGTCTCAAAATAATCGATAGATTTACTCGTCGGCCTGAAGCTCGAAAGCCATGGTAATGGACCAATTAGATCTAAATGAATTGTCTTGAAAAGTCTATTTCATGTTGGAAGTCGTAAAGTGGAGGATTGACATGCCTTGAGAATTTGGCTCTTTAGCAAGGTATACAATTTCTACTCCATTCCTTTATATCTTTTTAATTTAAAGGTCAAATAACTCTGTTTACTAAGAGTTTTACCGAAGCATTGATTCCTGGATGACTCAAATTATGGATTACCAAGAAAATGTCTTAGGTCATAGGTTCGAGTCGTCTTTGACTTTCTACGTTAGACATTTCCATACCTTCCCAAATGGGGCATGCGCCTTACATGGTTCAATATTTGCCTTTTCGTGGATTACATTGTGCACGTTACAATATAATTTACAACAAAAGAAAAAATCCTCCAAATCAATCCAAGCATTCCGAAGTTGCACTCCCCCATCTCCATCCTAAATCTCGTTTTTGGGAAGTCCGTTAAAATGTAAAAATCGTTAAGCAAAATACGAAGTTAGGCAACAACTAAACCGCACACGCATCGTAACTCTTAAATACGACTCTAAATACGAAATTTTTATCCTCCAATGAATTGAGAAACATACTCTTTAGAAGAGAAAAGAAGAACCAACCAATTCGGTCCACGCATTACAACAAGGTTATGTGTCTCCCCTCCCTTATTTTCAATCCGAAAATTTGAATATGGTACCAATGATACGACGTAGTCTATACAATAAGAAACGAATAATCCAAAACAATCGACGCGTTACAAATTAAAGTTGCACCCCTTCTGAAAACAAATACTAATACAAAAACACCATTCAAATCGGTGTACGCCTTACAAAGTTAGATTCTGTCCCTTTCCCCACCTGGGGGGAACTGCGGTCGGCCGCAACTCCAAAAATTGTTGAAGTGGTGTCAATTGGAGAACATACTCTATCAAACAAACAAAAAACGCATTTTGCCCGGTCATACATAAAAAATACATGTCGAACTTAGAACCTTTGGAAGTCGGTGAAAAATGGAAAGGTTTCGAAACAATTGGGTTATTTTTTGCGGATGGGAATGGTAAGATTCATATATCTCAAATGTAAGTAAATACAGTAATTAACTTGAATTTACTAAAAGAATTCATTACATGCAATGCTAAACACTTAATGAGAGAAAGCTCCTTACTACTACTACAACTCCACGCTGCTACACATAAAACAACAAATTAAATGATGCCAGTTTGCCCTCAGACAAACTTGTTAAAGAAAGAAATTAGAACAGGTTAGTTTTACCTGAAGTCGTTATAAAGAGTTTTAACAAGATTCTTTGATTTGAATAGGCGTTGAATTTAATTTGAATCAATTTATTTATGATTGCACCAAAGCATCAATCGATTAAATCACACCAGGCAACTTCACCACTAATGACACAACTACTTTCAGTGCACTCCCGACAGAGGAAGTTTCATCACCTTATATTAATCTTCTTAGAAAATGTTACAAAACTTCATCACCATAGCAATTCAAAAGCCCAAGATAACTACTTTACCGTCATGCAGTCGAAGTAATTAAGAAGTACTGAAGGGAGGTTAACACGTACCACTCCAAACTTAGATCAACGCCTCCACTCGTAAGTCAAATTGTTAACTCAATTTCGCAGAAACAAGAAAGCACCCTGAGTGCACCTTGCTGCATGCTTTCATACCAGTGTTCACCTCCAGATATGAGACACTAAAACAGTTAAGTGTTGAAAGAGGAACACCTGTATACGGGGTTTTTTGTAATTAACTTTGGGTGTTCGCTAACAGTTCTACAAACGCCCCGGAATTCACACAATATCTTCTTTAAAGTGATTAAATATTGTTCTATATCCGGAGGGGGTTTCTTACCGCTTCGTTTCACTTCTCACTTTGTTATTGCTTAAATAGTATTCAAAATAGTTCAGGACTCGCCTTGCAGAGCTCCAGCACAGATATATACTTTCGAAATTATTCGCGTAATTAACATTCCATTTCAAGTGAACTTCGAATTAAGTGGTAGGAAAACTCACTTCTTCTTGTTTAATCGTATTTTTTACAGTTGAGATCCACCTCGTTGCCTAAATTATCTTTTAAGTGAACTATCTCAAGTTTCTTGTAGATTTTTCGTATTTTGAAACTAAATAGAAACTTTTACTTTTGCTGGCTTAGGTCATTTGTGACCAATGATTTATAGTGCTCACTGTTAAAGGTTAATCCAAGTTGTAATTAGTGTGATACAAGTAAGGGAAGGTTACCGTTCATGACGTTCAAAAAATCGATTTTTTTATTTTTACATAATTTCAATCATTATAGCATCTAGTATATGTAGTTAAAAGGATTTTGTAAGATCTGATATAGTTTAGAAGGTACAGCGTATTGAGCGGAACCGCGCGCCGGTAGCGCGGTAGCTGAGGCGCTCTTGCGCCTTGCGAGACCACCCTTTTCCGCTACCTTATCAACCTGCAAATCCAGCGAAACGAATACTTTGAGGAAGCCAAAGCTTGCCTCTATGGTGCCGGAGTAGCTGACTAGATGTAAGTTGTCAAAAAAAAAAACATTAAAAACGATTTTTTATAACTTAAAACTGCTGCATTACAGCTTCAACGAATGAACCGATTGACTTGCAATTTGTTCAACCGTAAAGTTAATTTAATTTCGGAGGCCTTATGGAAGCGATTTTTTTGTTTTCGACTTAAACTTTTTTTTGCGTCCATTGAAGCTAAAAAAAACATTGAAAATATGACTTCTTTTTTCAAATCCCCCCAAATTTCATGTAGATTAATAATTTTTTACCCGTTTTTGTTTCGGATAAACTGGCAAGGGGCGCAGCCTAATGCACTCGATGCATGGTTTCAGTTTATAGGACTTACAGCCGCCATTTTGGATTTTTTTAATGAAAAAATTTTAAAGTACTCTTTATTTATGGGGAAATATATTATATTAACTGCCGCTTCAATAAATATTCACTATATAACCGCAAACAAATCCCAAAGTTGATGCATTTTTCATGCCAATGAACGGTAACCTCCCCTTAAGCCAAGCATATTTCTTCAATTAAATTTGTAAACTAAGGTAAGGTTACACATCTTTCTTATGATATATAGATCTGATTAGTTTGAACTACCTTGTACAGTTCATGATTGCTTACTACTATTATTTAAGAATATTTAAGAATAAAAAACTTTTATATAATTTATAGCGTGCTCATTTTTAAAATACTAAAGTAATCGCAATAAAAAAAAGTAGAGAACGAGAACAACACGAAATGCAGAGTGATGATAAATTTCTTCGAAACTATGGACTATCATTTAAAATACATATTTGTTTCTAATTCAAAACTATTTGTGTTTCCAATGTATATGTATATTTTTGTTGCAAGCCGGAGCATTGTCATTATAAAGAAAGCATTATTTCTTAAAGAAGCTACCGTGGACATGATATCTGTCGATTGTTATTTACATATTTCGTTGGATGATATTTTGGTAAACAGACTAATTGTGTATAATTTTAGGTTAATTCTAAGCTTTTGCAGTATGGTTTTTGATTGGTCTTATCAGCGCTTTTTAATGTGCTAAAGTTCCGAAAATATTACAACCGAACAACCCGAACTCCCCACCTCCCAGTGGAACCATCACTACTCTTAAAATAAAGATTTTAATTAAGCGAGAGAGCAAGAAGACGTTGTTACATTTCAATTCCCTGGCCGTGTTATAACAGGTACAGCCACGTAACTTTTTTGATCTTTGTTTTTGTATACTAGGTAAATTATGAAAGTTAATGCACTCACAGAGATTACTGCGATTTTACAGCATTTTAAGTTTTACATAGCTGCACAGCATCACTGTAACAGATCACAGCAAAACGGTTATCATTCCTAATATTTTTCTGCTTAAATACCTTTGTTTGTATTCATTGGTTCAATTTGGTCCAATTTATGTAACTTCTAACTTGATTATCAATACAGTAATTTTGTCCCTTATCTGCTCGATCTCAGCAACTTCGCTTGTGATGATTTTTCTATCAAATAAAGAAAAAAAATGAGTTCCTTTTACATTTTTGGTGCAAATATGCAATACTAATCTGTCCGGAAAATTTCTTGCTGCCTTGTATCTTGCCTTGCCGCAATCATTGTCAATTTGGGTTCAGTCTAAAACTAACAATATGTGATTCACATGAATAAATATTTAAAAACTTAGTAAGGGTTATTTAAATATATTTTGAAAAAAAAGTAATTTTATTCTTATTGCTTTTAGCAATATCAAAAGCGGAAGGCAACTCCGATTAAGCACCTATCAAAAAGTTCTTAAGGGGCTATACCAGTGTAACTTCTTCAAAATAAGGATATTTTTCTAGAATTTTTTTTAAAGAAAACTGTTGCATCAAATGTTTTAAAAAAGGGGGTACATATTTATTATTTATTAACAAATACATACCTATTCTTTTCAACCAAAATATTGACAATTACTGGGCTTATGCCGCAGTAATGAACATGTGAAATCAAAATAGGTTTATTGCTTCCATGACTGAAACCCAAATCATCATCACCTTGCCAGGGGTCGCCAATATTTTTACAAAGTGAATTACAGAAAACTTTATATAAATTCACGAAATAATCCAACATGTGCAAACACACATTTTTAATAAAAAAAAAAAACAATAGAAATAAACACAATAACAATAAAGTGTTAAGAAATACAAACAATGAAATAATTATAATTAAAAAAAAATTATAAATAAAAAATAAAAGGGAAAACAATAAATGTTAAAATTATTTCCAAATTTAATATTTTTTCTTTGTGTGATAATTATGTGTAATAATGGTATTTGGTAAGCCGTACACATAAAATATGTAGATTTTTTAATTTTATTCGCATAGCAAACACGACAATCCCTTCGTAAACCCAAAAACTACATTTGCCAAAGAGGAAGGAGAGGGAAAAGAAATTTTTGGCTTAAAAATTATTTTACATGTATTATGTTATCTTTTCATAACGATTAGAGAAATCATCACATAGAGAGTGTGATACCGTCCAATAACCGTTGGCGGTAGCATCACACACATGTTGTGTAAGCGGCCATTAAAGTGTTAAAATAAATATAAATTTTCGTACCATTAACCATGTATTTTAAGAAATATTGAAAATCATAAGAATGGCATCGTTTCGAAAAAAATTATATAATTTTGCCACAAAAATATTTTTTTTGCCTGTCAAATTGTCATTTCTGGTCCAATCAAAAAATCAATGGTTCATAAAACGGCGAAACATGCCCTTAACATGGAAAAAAATGTTTAATCGATACTTTAAATTATTTTCGAATTACAGTGGTAGCAAATTTGATAAACATAGGCAGACTTTTATACTTGGACAAAGCATCAAAATATGTCAAAACAAAAATATCGACTTTTTTTAAATTATCAGATTGATTTAGCCCCAAGGGAGTCACCTCCTATAATGCCCCAAATTTTTTTTTTATGAAAAGGAAATTGCATAAATAATTTGTTTTAGAGGTATATTTCGGACAACTTTTGAACAATGTTTTAGAAAAAGAAACTCAAAAATGTTTTAAAATAGCGGAGTAATAAATGGTAAAAGATCTTTTTGAAAAAAAAAACTTCGTATAGTATGCGTTTGACACTCGTTCGTATTGACATGAGCATGAGATTTTTCAAGCAAATTCAAAAGGTTTTTCTATTAAAGAAAGTTGAAAATGTTGTGTAATTTTCCTAAAATGACGTTTTTTTCTATACTCTTAAAAATATACTTTTTGCTTTTTACGTTGACGTCAGCCTGGCTAGTTCTTACGTCCTTCAAGCGGCAAGTCGCCTATGATACCTTCTTTTTATCGGGAGAGCTGATAATCTTCCAAAAGTCATCGTACAACCCGTGGCCTCCGGGCATCGGACAACCCGTGCCCTCCGGGCATCGGACAACCCGTGCCCTCCGGGCATCGGACAACCCGTGGCCTTCTCTTTAGGGATTAGCTGAAACAAGCCACATAGAGGCAGTTCCCTTTTCGTCCTCTCCCAGTTTATTTTAGCGAGAGAAACTGTCCTAACTAACCGCTAACCTCAATTCCCTGGGGCAATGCTAGAATTCTAGCCTATCTGCAGGAATTCATGTCATTTCACTATCGCCAGTGTTCCTTCTTCGTCCATACGTTTATCTCAGCCCACGGCATTGAAGAGTTTCGGGCCATGAAGTTTTAGTCCAGAGGCAGGACATGTACCTCCTTGCGGATTAAGTGTAGCTTATCCTTTGGAAGGTAGGTCTGGATCTTCTACTGGTGCGTGTACCGTGGAGATAGCCAACCCGTTAGAGTCTACCATCTTTACCGTAGCCGCACCTGAGAAAGTACTAGTTAATATTTTGCCAATGGCAACCTACAGACCTGCCGTTGAATCCTCGGAAGGTATTTTCCCAGAATTGCTTCAGTTATAGGTACCGTGAACCTGTTAGGTTCTACCATACCCTCCACCGCACTTCAGAAGTGCTTTAGGAGACACTATTCGCGATTCAATTACCACTGGGTCCCACAAAGAGGAGGAAGCCTCTGCAGACTCCCTCAACATGGTCTACTACAACCTTTACGTTATTGGGAGTTTTCAAGAGGTTACCTCCTCCCGCATTAGTTACTTTGCCTGCTACCGCTTGGAGGTGTAACTAACACTTGAGAATATCCAGATGATATCCGTATCCTAGACGGCTTCAACTCTTCCGTCCAACCTCTAGCAACCGCTTATGATACCTTAATAAGGTATAAAAGCCCACCAATTACACGATTGATTTTCTCTTTATATTTAGGTGCTCTAATTGAAACGAATAACATTGCAACAATTTTAATTCATTTGAAATGGTCCTTGATGCCCCACTCTACCAAATTTATATCAAATCCTTTTAGCATGCAATATACTAATGTATTCATAACATATTTAAAACATGTCGTTTCTTCTGTAGAGAAATTAAAATTCATAGTAGATTTTAAGAATACGAAATCAGGGCACATAGTTAGTCATTTCACATTTGCTAGCTACCATCTGGTTATGGGAGCACAAAATTCATGTATATGGTCGGTATAAATTATCCAAACATAATGTTCTCAGTGTGGAGAATTTTACTCTTATCACGGTGTACCATAAATTTGTTCGTCTAAGAGGAACTTAACTGCACTACCAATGGGGGGTTCTGCCAGTTTTCGTTCCCATTAATATATCTTTAAAATTAAGGGCAATAAATAAGTATATGAGCCTGCAAGTTCGCAACTATCTTAAATAAGCAGTGGACTTGCAAAAGTTTGTTAAAATTTTTTGCCCAACATTTACAAAACGAACAAATAAGCCGGGAGTGCTGGTGAGTGGTAAAGCCCTGGTATTTTGGCCTTGTGCCGATGAGTTCATCATTCATAGCGAAAATTAAAACGGAAATATTCAGGGAGCCAAGAGTACTCCAGACCTATATACAGAAACTGTGTACCTTTCTCTGGAGAAATAGTTAAGCTTATAAAAAGGCTGAAAATAAGAGAAATTGTTTTAACAGTTGGAAAATTTCCAGCGAAAGGAACCAGACAAATTACAAAAAAAAACTTTTCTGGTTCCTTGTTAAGTGAGTGAATTCTCCTTTCTTTCGACTTTTTTTGACCAGAGGTACAAGGGTTTTGCCCTGCTTTCCTAGACAGTCATTACAAACCTCATGTACTAAGAAATTACCAATTGAACAGAGGAAACCTAGAAATGGTAAAATAACATGGAAACTTCAGCGTTTCAACAGTTTTATCGTGAAATTAAACTCGAACGAATGCCTGGTAAGACCATTAAGTTCTATTTCACGGTAGCTTTATTGACGGATCTTGGTACCAGTAAATGCAAAAAAACATGAAATTCAGCAACGTTAATTTATTTTCTTGTCATACTCAAAAAGGTTTTTTCCACTTTTACCACAAAGTGCAAACTTAAATAAGGGTACAGTCTAGGCAACACAACTGGTGATCGAACAAAATTTTAGTACAAAAACGAGAAGAGTCGCAAATAGTTAAGATTGCTTAAGCCTTTTTGGAGGACTCTTTAAGGCTTTTTGAAATACATAAAAGTGGACAAAGGCTTCTTGGGATTCACCAATAAATACTGGTTGGGAGCTTCTGTTTAGGTTTACTTCGAACTACCAGATTTTCTGCTGCTGTTGATACCTAATAGTTTCGATTTAATAGGTCCACTTGCAATCTTTCTCATTGAATCGGCTGAAGTGTTCTTCCACTCCGTTCTCCACAAGTGGTTACAGAAGTCGTGGAGATGGCGGTGTTTTATTTCTTCTTATCCATAAGTGTTCTGCAGCCAGTACCAGTATTATTTTATTACGCCCAAAACAAAACAAAAAGAAGAATCCATAAAGACACGAGAACTGATGAACAGGGTCCACAAATGCCAAGAAAAGCTGGATCGATGAGGTCAAAGCTAGAAGCAGTGTTATGCCAGCTGTGCTGAAGTTTTATCACAGCAAAGGAAATCAAATGTTCAGCAGTGAAGCCCAATTAAACACATTCAACGAAGTACGGATGTGCTGCCTTGAATGCTGGATAGAAAACAAACAGGAGAAGACTCACTAGACTGTTTTTTTAATAGGACATAAAAGCACTTCCCTTTGGCGAAATTTTACTGCAGTTTTGATAAAGTTTTTAAATAATTTGATGCGCCCTCGTGACCGAGTTATTATAAATAAATTTGGCGAGTAAAACCGGCGGTACATCCAACCTCGTCAGCAATTGCAACTCAACCCCTAATCTTTGACTTAATATCTACACAGTTAGTTATCCTTAATTTTGTTCGGTGATATTTTGTAGGGAGAACCTCCGAAGCCCCAACAATCTATTTAAACCATTCGAACACATAGATTCAATAATTTCGGGTGAGTCGATCTACTCTATCATAATTAATAAAAAAAATCATTGGTGACTTCGGTCCTCCTGCTAACCGTAGTCATATTAATCTCTTTATACGATTCTATAACGATTGTAAATATATCTGTAAGTGTAAAGCCGATGAGCTAGAAGGAAGCTTGAATCAAACCGTAAAGAACAATTTCACCTGTTCGTCAACACCGCCACTCATTAATAATGGGAATGTTTTTACTGACTTGTTGGACAATGCCAACCTTTTTGCTGCTAATTTTGCTGCTAATTCTTACTAAGCACCTTAATCGCAGCCACTTACATCTCCATCACAGCGCACTAGTAGTCACTACATTTTCGCACTAGCTAAATTTTTTGGGTACTTTCGAAACTCTACGTGTCCAAAGCTACTGCGCCTGATGGCTAAACCAGGCGTCTCCACTGACATATAGCTATGGACCGATCGTATGCTATTTCATTTTGAGACAACTTTTATTACCAGTAGAGGAAAACCTTTTTTGCTTGAATTTTTATTTCGACTATTTTTCTAACACTGTCAAGAGAAAAAGACATTATTATATATAGATTAAATTGCCTTCCCTGAAATTATTTTTTGTGATACACTATTACTCTGTACTCCTCGTATTTCTTAAAATAAAATTTAGAAATAAATGGTTATGTTCCTCTGGAATGTGCTTAACCAGAATGAGAGCGAAGATATTTTCCTATATATTCGTCTATTTCTATTACATGTGCTTTCTTGTTTTGTATGTGACACCAACATAAGAACGAAATCGTATTTGCTGGCGGCAATTTATCGAGGTCGAGAATTTAATGGAAAATATTTTAAATCGGCGGGCACTCCTATATCTCAAATAATGAATATAATAAATATTGTAGTGCCTTACACGAAGTATAACATATCGATTATAATTAAATAAAGGAAAATTCGCATTTTGAAACAGAATATTCCCAGAGTCTTCATGTGGGTAGGGCCGAAATAGCTCAATAAACTGTGTACGAATTTACCTTTTAGAGTTCAATGCAATGTGCTTATAGGGAAAAGGATGAACATACAAAAGTGTTTCACTTTGCTGAATGTAATTTTGATAGCTCTATCGGTCCATAGTTATAAGTCATTGGCCTAGACTTGAATATAATTCCCATATTTGGGCAGGGTCCGGCTACTCCGCATTGTCCGTGTTAGACAAAGTTCAGCGTAAGGCTATTGAACTTATTGGCGATTCTTTAGTCTCTGAGGATCTTGACTCTCTGGGGCATTGACGGAATGTCGGTTGTCTCTCACTATTTTATCGCTATTTCCATGATCATTGTTCTAACGAAATTGCTAGTTTGATTCCTTGTAGACACATGACAATGCGCGATACATGAGCTCCAGTCGCTCCCACCCCTGTACTCTCCAGGTTATATTTAGACATACCGTCAAAGTGCGGGAATCTTGTCTAAGCAGAATAACACGAATCTGAAACAGTTTAACATCTTCTGTTTTTCTCTTGTCATATGAGCCCGAAACTTTCAAACGGGGCATACATCGACACCTCCTTCACTCAACCTCCTAACCCATTTCCCTCATCCTTAATTCCTTTCCTGCCAAGGCTGTGCTTTAGCATCATAGGGCATCCCCTGAGTTTTGGCAACATCATATATATATATGTGGATCGAGGCTTCTCCATAAAAGAACTTTGGAACGGAGAATCGGCAACGGCGCTGGTGGCCCAGTAGTTAGGGTATTAGGATATCATGCGCATGGTCTCGGTTCAAGACCAACTCGCCCAATGGTTCTTTTTAATGCTGAATTTCCGATTCCTACATATGTATATACATATAACAAAAAAAAACACGATATGAAAAAGTGCACGATTTTGTATGTCAAACAAAATTATGACATTTGTTTTGTGTCTTGCTTTTAAACATTCAATTCAATTTTATGGTTGAAATGACTTTCCAACAAGCGTATTTTCGTCTCGTCCTGCCACTGTTGAGCTGAATAAATAATTTCTTCATTTTTAGTTTTAATTAGTTAGAGTGAAGTTGTAGAGGCCAGTTAACCTGAGAACCATATGACAAACTTTTAATTACATCTGGCCAGGTTTACCTGAATACGGGTTAACACACAGTCTCCGTGCAAATTAGGTTTCCTGTGTGATATATGCACTACCAACATTTCATGCCTACGTGTCTGCAGACGTCCACAGAATGAATAAAATTTTGCGAAATAGGACGAAACCTCAAAGAGTGTTGGAAAGTCGTACTAAAGGATAGTGCATGTGAGAGATCTGCTTCATAATTATTCATTTCAATTTTCCACATGACATAGTTTACAATTTCGAGCGTCAGATTACATTTATTAGATTTCTAGTTGCACACAGGCGTTGGTTTCGCTCAACTAAGTGCAATTGCTCCGTTTTGCTGGCTGAGTAATGCCAAAGAAGAAATCACGACTGAAAGCAGTTAATCTAATTTAAGGTAAAGCTAATCTTGTTCTTTTACAACTAGTATTCAACTCCTTCAGATGCTTAGATCACGAGCTGGAAAATTTGTTTTTAGAGGTTAAGTTGAAAAAAAGAATAGGCTTATGTATATTGTCGAGCAGTTTAAATAGTCTGACAGTTGAAATATACGTGGAAAAGTCATTCCATGTTGGTTAATTTTTATACCGGTAAGTAACCTCAAATAGACATATGTGAGCCACCGTCAACTGTTCCAGTAGCTTAAACACAAATATTTTCTTATTATTTTTTTAAACTGTTCTGTTTCAGGTTGACTTTCCTTAGACAGCTGACGAATTTCTTACCCCAACTCTTAAGGTAGGTGACAAACATGAACCCTACTAATATAAGTAAAAGATAAAAAAGGAGCAATCTTTTTTTAACAAAGAGAACATTTTTTATGTTAGCATAAAAATTATAGAATACGTAGATGTTACACAAAAGCTGTCATGATTCCCAAAATGCTTCCAAAATATTTTAATTTGATATAGCGAAAGCTTGAAACTTGATATTTTTTAAACAAATTATGAGACCAAAGGATTAATTCCACTATAGCTATAATTCACATAATCAAAGAAATAAAGAATTTTACATCCTATGAATTTAGAAAATTGATATTGATGCATTTAGGGAAAAATTATATGCCACAAAAGTACATAAAACTTTGACTGACTGAAATCATTGTGCGAAATATTTGTTTATCAGGTCGCTGAAGATATTACAGTACGTTACATAAAATCTTTCCGACTACTGTTTAATAATTAAAAATTTTCCTGACCCTTTTTTCTACATTTGGAAACGGTGACCATGAAATACTGAGCCTTCAGTAGTAGAGAACTGCCGTGTTCATATCTTTGCGGATAATTACATTATCTAAAACTATCAATTAAGAATTGCGTCCAGCGGTAATTAGTTTCTCCAACTTAAATTTGAAATCTTCCTCAATTTTTTCGTAATCTTTTACTGAATAATTTTTATTTTCATATGTATATAAGCTTTTCACCAGATAATGTCGTTTGGGATCATATCAACGATTACACAAGCCTATAGGCACTCGCAGCGCTCTCAGCACATAGTCTATATACAATTGATAATTACCTTTTTAATTTATGAACCAATAGTTCTTTTGCCCAGATTATGGATGCCTACAGAAGCACAGAGCCTACCACTCTTAACACCATAGGCTACATCATCATGTTCGAAGTTTTTGCCTCTTATAAGCTATACTTAGCTTTTCTTCTTCTTCTTCTCGAACGAGTTTTCAATCAGCCTCCAATTGTTCGGTGAGATGGAGTTATGGTTAAGGTCGCTACTGGAATCTACCACAGCCCGAGTGAAGTGGTATTTTTGCAGTAGGTCTTGTGTTGCTAGGATAGGAGAGGGGTGACACTACTTTGTCCTCGTCTGGCGAGCGGTCTCTTCGATGCAGAGGGGTGATCATCTTAAGCTGCTGCCCTATGTTATACAGTACTCCCTTTCGACATTTCGTCCTCAAGAAAGACATACTCATTATTCGTCACATACCTCCTTTAAGATGGAACCAAAATTGTCCAAGAGCCTGACCCCGTCTCTGTCTCTGCAGAAAAGTTTGCGCACCGCTTCCATGTTGTGATAAACGCAGGAAAAGCGAATGTCTCCCGCATAAGTGATGGAATTTTTGCCTTAGTTTTATCCGAGACGGGATTAGTGTTTTTCTTTCCATCTGATAATTCGACCACTTTCTCGACAACATGACACCCGATGGCCTACTCGTCCAGAATGTGGACAGGTATCAGGGAGGCGATGGATACTCTTGGCTGCAAATAACCCAATGGGGTTAATGCCATTTTATTTATGAGACGATTTTTTTCTTTACCCGACAACTATTATCTAGCAGTCTTAGAAGATCGAAGGACTAAGGGAGCTTATTATCGGTCGTTTCACCGTGTAAAATGACGTTGCGTACCTAGTAATGGCAAACTATACTAAATGTTGCATGAAACCCCCTGTGTGCCTGAAATCCTCAATCTAATTTTAACTAAATGCACAGGAGTACGTTTCTTCCGCATTGGACTGGCGCTCCGTCATGTTGATGAGGCCTGTTCCTGTACAGGTGTCACATAGAAAGGATCAAGTTCTTCTCTTCATAATACTCTTCATACTACCGATGCACTCACCCTTGTGCCACGCGCTATGCGCCTTGTGCTTGTAGTAGGATCAGTCCTGCTTAGATCAAGAATTCTCTCATCATTTATCTTGAAATTGGTTTAAGGGGTTACATGGGTTTCGTCGGGTAAAAAACGACTTATTTTTAAAAATTTTTTTTTTATATAAAAAATTTAATATATCATTAAAATTTTTTATTGCCTTAAATATCCACATTTGAGAAAGGATTCTGAAATTTTTGTAGAAAAATATTTAAAACTCTGCCATTGCTACGTCATTTCCGGTGACCCCTCGGAAATAAGGTGCTATGACAGGATCAACTGAAGTCAAAAGAAATACGTGTTTTAGTTATACCGAAGGAAAACAAAATAAAGTGAAAATTGGATTTTTGGCAGACCTTTTTACAAAAAATTAAAAATTTCGGTAAAATTTGCTCTACACTTTTTTATTTTAAAATAGTTGGAAATAAAAAAAAAATAAATCCTTCGTCCAAGTCCTTGTCAATAATATCTGTCTATAATTTCATCAAGATCGGTTCAGTAGTTTTTGAGAAATCTTGACAACCGACTTTGAAAATACAGTTTGGAGAAAAACGCGTTTTAAGTTTTGAGTGACAATAAAACTTGGAAAAACATTTTTTTTCAACTTACGTAGAATCATCGATTCCTGGCCCATGAAGCAGCTGCAATGTCCAGGGCATCCTTTTGTTATTGTCTGTATTTCTAAGCAGTTGCCCTTAGAAAGTGAAAGAAACGGACAAGAAAGACAGATAAACAATAGATGAGCAGCTGTTCCAATATACTTGCGGCGCGCTGACTTTGAGCGCGCAACTTCCCAAGGCTCTATCTCCGAAACTATTGCTCCGATCGACTTGAAGCCGTGAAACCCATTACCACATTAACCATAACCCCTTAACATTGACTCCCGATTGAGTCGAAAGTGCTTCCAGTGTCTCGAAACTTTAAAACTTCACGTTTTGCTTCGAAGCAATTTCCGTTGCCATATCCGTAACAAAAAATTATGTCCGCGTATTCTTCATGTGTAAATTTCACTACTTTCGGCGCATCAAAATGTGACTGAGATATTTCGAATTTTTTATTTTTATGGAATATAAAAAAAAAATTGAGAGAAAGTAGAAAAAACAAATTTAAATAAACAAAAGATTACATCTAAGTATTTTACCTTCCCCCGCTCCCCAAAATAATATCCTGGCCAATGATTACTTACTACTCGATAAACGGCTTCGAACAAAGCAGTGAAAAATTTTTGGTTGCTTTTGTATATTTCCCGCATCGGGCAACCTTGCAGTCAGAACAAAAAATTTGTTTTCCAGGAGAGTTTGTGGATAAGAGACACGTATACTTTTCTCATGTGCATTTACAATTGTCAAACGTACTTCACTCATTCACACAAGTAACTACCTCAGTCATGTGCTTCACATGAATTCTTTTTATTGGTGGTACTTTTTGGTACATTTTTCTCTTCGACAAGATTTGGCGGTCCTTTTTTGACAGTTGTCTGTGATTCTCTCCGGATGAGAACAGAATTTTGACAGGAGTAAGTGATTCTCTCAAATAATTTTGACAGGAGTAAATGATTGAACACTACCTGCACTCTTTATTTGCATGTATATTCTTATGACTTTAAAATCTGGATATATTTCATTTTACTGTGGCGCCAATGTTACTTTTTCAAGACTAGCTGGGTATTTCAGGGAGCCGGTTATCTAGTAGTAGGTAATCTTTGATCCTGGCTACTCCCTTGGCCTTTCCAATTATTTCTTTATTCTAAGACCTGCATAGATACAAAAAATATCACAATCCTTTGCCAATTATTCAGCCAATAAATAAGAGACTCTGGAAACCAGATATAAAATTGAAGGAGAGAATATATGTACACGTAGGAATCGGAGAATAGGAGTTAAAGAGATCCATTGGGCGAGCTGGCCTTGAACCGAGACCATGCGCATGATACTCTATTACCGTAACTACTGGGCCACCAGCGCCGTTGCCGATCTTGAGTTCAAAAATTATTTTCATGTAGAAACCTCGATCCCACATACAAATACAGGGTGGTACATTTTAATCTCCGGGTACAAGTTACTCTAGAAAAAAAACATTTTCAGAAAAAAAATTTTCTAACAAGAGTTGTCCGCTTTCGAGAGGGTAATATTCTATGACCAACATATTCCCACCACCCCTGGAGGTGGGGTATGTCTGCCTTTGCAGTTTCAAATAGGACCTCCTATTCTTTATTAAATATTTGCGTTCTACATAAACAAATATGTATATTTTACCCCATATAACATACTGTTATCAAACCATTTTATTTGTCAAAATTCACGGTGGTTCGACCTGCGCCCCGAGAATATTTTGTTTGAAGTTATGTTTTTTCTGTCGGTTAGTCGTGTAAAACTTCTGCAAAGATTTTTTTAAATTTATTTTTACTATAGAAAATCGGAAATAGGATTCCTTGAATTTTCGCATATCTCCGAACTTGCGAATTTTGCAATATTTCGAAGTCAGAAACTCATCGTTCGGATTCAGCGGAACTAAACTTCGTAAAATAAGTTGCTGAGAACCCTACGCAAAACATAATTTTTTCCTGTAAACCTGTGTAACCTATTAAGTATTTTTATTCTTTCGTGTGGTTGATATAAGTGACTGAATAGTCCATGGATTCATACAACACGTTATGTGAAATGAATTCATTGATAAGATACGAAGATCAATTTTAAATAAAAATATTCAGGAAGGTCTGCATTTACATAACTAAGACTGTGTTACGTACATGTATTATACCCTAAATTCATTTGTACTGTACTGCCAACTGGAATTTAAATGCACTTCAATTTCATACTTTACTTATACTGAAAGAAATATAAACGTAAAGGAGAAGATGAAATTAATCTAAAAAACGTCAGCACTTCTCCTGTAAAAATATTATAAAAGCAAAGTTTCAAAAGAACTTCAGAAATCTTGTGAGAGCCCTGGATTCATTTTTCATCCACCCAATGGACAAAAGTCAAACACTATTATTGTAAGAGGTTTCGTAAATATTTTCAGAAGTTCTTTTACATTACCTACTATATAAATCCTGCAGAGCTTGAAAATGTCCTGACGAAAGGCTGTGGGAAATTTCGTGTAAGAAAATGATAAAATGGTAGCAGAGGCAATACCAGAAGCACACAGAAGAGAAAACAATTTCAAGCAATAAAATTTATGATCGTCTTGCAATCTACTCTTCGCCATCTTCCTATGGGGCATAAATAAAAACCATCAGCGCTATTCGCGGCACGAAAGCGAAAAAAGGTTCTTTGCCTTGTTGTCAGAAATTTCTAGCCCCGAACTGACTGGGCGAGGTATCCTTTTTCCATGTCCTTGACAAAATACGAAGCATTGTCTCGCCTATTCCACCATATCCTGGGGCAACATAAAAGAGTTTAAGAAATAATAAGAAGGAAAACATAAAAAAGGATATTTAATAGGATTTGGTCTCTCATCTTCCGACTGTCCTTTAGGGTGGTTTACAATTCTACGAGCATTAGGGATGCTTTCCAAAAGTTTTATTGTTGCCGCTTTAGGCAAATCAATAGAATTTAATTGTCCGAAGTGGGTTCCCGTAGTAGATCCAGAGAGTACTACTTGTGAAAAAACTGAAAGGATTGAGAATAAGGAATCAAAATGTTTTTGGACTGGGGTCATCCCAAACTGCAAAGTATTCTTTTATAGGAAATGGCCTCTTTTAGGCCATTGAGGATCGTCCGGAAGCAGTAAAATGCTGAAATTTATTGGTTTCCTGGTCGCGTCTGACTTTGATGGATGGAAGTGGTTTTATTCGGCAGAGATATCCTGACTTGTTATTGTTAGAAAAAGCTTCCTAAAAATGTTTATGTTATTTCCTCTCTGAATTTCTTTTTTGTTAAAGAACTCACTTTGTGGCATTAGAACAGTCTTAGAAAATAAAAATTTTACTACTAGGAATATTAAGTCCAAAAGGATAAAAGTGTATTTTTATTTCGTTTTATGTATTGCAAAAATTTATTTTGTTGACACAGCGAAACATTATAATTATTATGAAAACGCACAAATTATACATGTCACCATAAGATTACAAACTTGGTAAAGAAGGGTTTTTTGAGATTAAATAATCGTCGTATATTTAACTCTTTTTAGGGTGCAGCCTTAGCTCAGAAAATGCTTTGGTGATAAAGAAAGAATGGGTTACGTACTTTATGTACTTTTATGTACTTCTTAAAAAAAAAATTTTTCTACTGTCACGTCGGGTTATGTGATTTCGATTAGCCAATATGAACTGTTGCTGTAGGCTGCCGTGCATTCTGATCCAGCCTATAGCCCAAAAGCGCCCAGCAAGAATTGAAAAATCGCTCAAAAAGTGCCTAGTCGCAGAGAGAAAAATTTTCTCGCCCAACTGACGGCTCAAGTAGCCCAATCGGCGAGACATTGCCCGACTTGACAACTCTGCTGAAAAGCTGCAATAGGTTATAAAGCGAACTGCTCTTCAGCTGGGATACAAAAACTGCCTTCCAAAGATAGACATTCTGTAGCTGGCAGTGACCGAGCACTTGCATATGATGTGAAGAGAATTTTCGTCCTACATACAGAGCCTACGGGTGGGATCAGTTGTCCTGCCGATTTTTGTTTTCTTAGTTAACAGTGATCCATCTCACATCTGGTCTGCCGAATCTAAGCAGCTCCTTAGCCCCCTCCACTTACTGATGCAGCTGCCATTAAGCTTTTATAATGAGCTCGCTCCACACAGAATTTTCAGAAACATTTGTGCTTCTTGGGAGTGTAATTAGGTTCAGCACTTTTAGCAATGCAAGTTGAAATCCAACACATTGGCCCACAAGTGTTATGGCAAAGCCATGTCTGGCTAACTCATCGACCTTATCGTTAACAGAGAAACCATAGTGCCTTTATATCTTAACCAATTTAACTCAATTAAGTTAACTTCGATTTGGATGACGGATAAAATAAATATAGGTGCTCTTGCTCAAATTAATAGATTCTCATATGCACATGCTAATATAGGATAAACTCCGGCCTTTTAGCAATAGTGCATTGAATTTAGGTGATCGGATATCTGGGCTCCTCATCACGCTACGCATCGGTTTTTGAACCATCCGTGTAACCGACATGTTCTTACGTTTCCTCCATCCGAATGCTGTGTGATTAAAATAACCGGCATAGCGTCGTATGTTATGGTCACCTCCGGTACTCTTTCTTGATATTATAGTCGAGTGGCCCTTTCATAAGTTTGCCCCTAGGAGCAACCTATAAGCAGTATTGGAAGGCACATCCTCCATCTCAATGTGAAAAGATTAGTAGTTTAGCAAGGTCTCAAGTACTGCCGTTGGTGCCTGGATAGAGATAGTCCCTTCTACATAGAATATTTACTGTGAGTTTGTTTAATCTGAGCATCTCTCTCTATCGAAAACTTTCATTCCTACTCCTTAGAGGTTGCATGATCACCTGAAAGGATGCGTTATGAAATGCTCCTTCATTGTCAAGGAAGGGCGCTACCCCTATTTATTTATTGAAGCCAGCTCCATCTAATCGGAAAAATCATGAAGTGCTGTTAGCGCTGGTACTGATACTGACGTGAGTGTAGGGAAAGTGTTCGAGATAGCTTGTATTTTATTTTTTTATTTTTTTATTTTTTTTATGCAATAGCTTGTATTAAGCTTAAATAAATAAATATCTCTGCCTTATAGCTCGACCAATAACTGTTCAGTCGTTTTAAAAGAAAACGAAGTAAGTTGGTTAATATGATCCAAAGAATATTGAAATTTAAGAATTCACCTGTAACTCTAGAGCCTTTAAGGTTACTCTGCCTCTACTATTCAAAGATTTGCTTACTACAATGGATGCTACTATATCCTTTATTTTTGACACCTTCTACGAAAACACCCGGCATTACTGTAGTTCATATATGAAATTATGTTGCCACATTTATACCTACAATTTAAGGTGCATTCCGAAGTACCGGTATTACATTGACGCTCCCAAAGTACTCTTAACTGCTGTTAACAGAAAGTAACCATTGGTTACTTCCGGTAGAATTTAAACTTGTTACAATCATGGTCTTAACACATGACAATATATGTCTTTTTCTCTGGTTCCGGTATAACCTTGACATGAACTGGAGCGGATTGTAAGTAAAACTATATTTAAAGGTGGATCTCGAACCACTGAATTTATTGTCTCTGCAACCCGCAGTGGTCTTTAAGCGTAACTTGTTGTCAGCTGAAAATATTCATAGGTCCCGTCGGTGGAGTTTGAATCTGAGACCCTGATGATGGCTTGCAAAGGCGTTGTTACTTACTTTGCCGACGACTTATATTATTTATGTGTGTAAAATATTTTTTTTAAGTTTTGAAACTTACTCTCTGTCTTATGTATAGTTACCTTAAGAAATTCTTAAATCGAAAGTGTCTTATCACTTTAACTTACTATAATTTATAATACGCGAATGAATAAATTAACATTGCTGATTCGTATTATCCTTATCCTTTTGTAATGGTAACCTTAATAAATTCTTCAAATAAGTTAAAAATTCATTCTGAGCCTTTTACGAAGGATTATCGAATTTGTGAGATCCTCTTCGATTGGCTTTTCATGATTTACCCCCATCAACTCCACCTGTGGCAAGCAAAGGTTTGCCCGACGAAATCTATCCTTTGCTGAAAATCTAAACTCTTCGAGTTCTTATCAATGAAGCAATATTTGAAGAGCAAACAGTCCTTCCTTTCCTGACAAAAATGCGAGTTTTGTGCGGCTCACAAGAAATTCTATTTCTCTTGCCATTTTCGTGATACCCTTTGCTGGGTTTCAATAGATTCTTTTTAGCTTATTTTATAAAAGTGTTAAGGAATAAGTGAAATGAAAAATGTTCTTTCGATCACCTAAACCGACTGCAAAAAGGGTGAAAATCTTGTATCTTTCCTTTCAAAATCTTTCCATTTTCTATCTTGAATAACATAATACTTATGTTGTCCAATATTCGGTCCATTGTACCATAAAAGCGCCATCCGCAGATATCCGTGGTAAATTATTGATGCAAAGTCCCAGTTCCAGGGCAGACAGGATAAACTTGCACTTAGAAAGAACGCATAACTGAAATATTTTTAGAAACTTTTCACAATGCTTTTTACCTGTCCTCGAGGATAAAGTCCTTTCCTTCTTGTCCGTTTGTGAGCTCCTTTCTCCTAGTCTTTTATTCTGTGAATTAATTAGCAAAATGTAGTCGAAGTTCTGCTTTGAGCATGGAAAGAAAATCAAAATTTTCAAGAAGAATTCATTGTGAGGAAAAACTTGTTCTTTGCCAGGGATTTTTTCTCTTAACTTTTCTTTGTTCTTGCCGCATAACGCATTTTATGATGGAAAACTTTTAAGTGGCCTTAATGCTGCTTGTGTTATAAGGCCCGGTATAGGCGGATGCAGGCAAACAGATTTTCCAGTAATTCACTGTTCCAAGTTTTACTTGTCTACCTGTTTATAAATGGTCAGATGCAGTATAGTTTATATTTCATAATACTTTTCCTGCGGAGGTGGACTTCACACTTTACAGCTAAAAGTGAAATATTAGATACTTTGCGAAGTGAGTAAGTCACTTCCAGGACATTTTCAGCTTAAGAGACTTGGGAAAGTTTAAACAGGAAAGCCATTTAGAATACAGTTGGTAGCTTGATTTAAGGATTCGTAAAGGATAAAAATTCACCTCTTGCAGTTTACTTTCAACTTAAATATATTTACACACTTAAAAGCAATATCCTCGTACAAACGCAAGTATATCCTTCAAAGTGATTCGCTTCAACTCTAATACTTTTAGAATAATCAAATGTTGAATTTGAATTTAAGATAATGTTAAATTAAAGTGAAAGCAAGGCATTATGACATCTTTCACAGAGATAAAGTAGTCATGAGTTGCGGAGTCTGTTTTTCTGCAAACAGCTCATTTCGACAGAAGCCGTTGAAAATTCCAGAATTATATTTTAATCTAATTGGCTAAATTTCTTCCCTCTCCCCGTCACCAGAGAAATCGGAAACCAGAAAAATATGCCACCTTTGCAGGAAAGAACGAACCAGAAAAAATTTGGGATTAAACGGTCAAGCAAGGAATGTGACCATTTAATTTGCGCGCATCACCAGCAGACTAATTCAAGATTGACAAACAGAAAATAGTTTGTTTTGTTAGTGTTTGATAGTGGTGTTTTTTAAAACCTCTGTATAAGATCCAATAGTACAAATCTTCCTCTTTCAAATGCCGTTGAGTTTGCTCAAATATCTTTTTTTTCGCCGAGATATCGCATTTTGAAAATTTAATGTTGATAAATTTCTCGGTATATGAAAAGTTTATGGTTTACCGTAAAGTTGTCATATACTGAGAAATTCATGAACATGAAAATTTCAATTTTGCGATATCTCGGCGACCAAAAAAGATTTTTGAGCAAAGAGAAAGACTTGTACTATAAGATCCCACACATAGTTTTTTGAACAAAAAACATCGCGGTGCTGCATAACCTCAAATATGACAAAAAACAGTGCTTTTGCACTTTTAGGTTAAAATATATCAAAATCCTGACGTGATAGAGCACTTCTGAGTCCGGATTCAGTGTCAGCGGGAAAAATTACTTCGGAAACAATTATTTATTGTCCAGGGGGAACAATTTTTCAAAATTGCACAGGCCTGTGTAATTGACATGTGAACAGAGAGATGACGCTGCGCCCGTTTACATGTACATTTATTTTCAAACATTAAGACTGCCTCCGAAATAAATATTGAACAGAAAAAAACAATCAGGGTTGTGCAGATTGAATTTTTGGCACTCCGATTTTCCCACATAGCATCTCAAATCGAACTCGTTCCAGTGGCTTGGTTAGCAAGTCTGCCAGCTGATCAGTTCCTTCAATGCGCGCTCTAAATGCAGGTCTCCTTTCAAATGTCTTTCTCTGACATAGAAATGCCCCACTTCTATGTGTTTCGTTTTTTGATGATAGGTCGGAGGAGCATCGTCAACGTAGAGCATAGGAAGCTTATCTCAATGGAAGCTTTCAGTCAGCTCAAACAGCAGTCGTTTTTGTTGTGTTGTTCACGAAGCAGCAGCATGAGCAAGAATTGCAACAACACCTGTAAGTCTGTTTGTTTTGCTCCTCTTTTTCTGCACTGCCTGCACTGAATGCAAAACTAACGTCAAACGGCGTTTGTTTCACTCTCAGTGTAAGCTTAGTGCAAATGTACAGCGTTTGTTTCACTGCAAAAAAGTGGAAATTTCTGCACTTGATTGAATGAAGTGCAATGAGTGCAGGCAGATATTTGACATTTGTCAGGCAATTGTCAAACAAAGCCGGTGTTAATTGAAGTGATTTTAATTACATATCAGACGAGTTACACATAAATTCTTGCTTTAAAGTCGGCAATATATTATTTTTCATTTTTTTAGTGATATAAAAAATTGTATCAACCAAAACACGTTGCAATCAATATAATTGACAGCAAGTTACACTTAAAATGTTTGTTTCGCTGACGTTTGTCTGGGGCAAATTCCTACATTACTTAGGACGTCATATCGATTACACTCTACACTACTTCTGCACTTTTCATGCAGCAAAACAAACAAACCATGTAGTTGACCGACGTGTGTTTTTGTCACCCGCGAAGACTACATCGCTGTAGAGTTTCAGTGTTTTTCTGTTTCTGTAAATGGTCCCGTAATCGATAATATTCTTTAAGTATCTGAAAATGCGTTTCACTTGCTTTCAATCCTGAACAGTGTGATTGATCTATGACTTGAGCAGCGAAGCAAATATCTGGACGTGATGTACTTAAATATAGCAGACAACCTGAAATAAGGAGTTTTTGTAGCTAGCTTTTCTCTGACATCGCATAGGAGTAGACATTCCATTCGCCACACTCATTTCGTATCTTTCCAAAATGTTCCTTGTATAAATCTTTGCATTTACGGCTAGTCAGCCGTCCTCGTTTTGCTGCACTCTCATCATGAGTCTCATGCCGAGGAAGTGAATCAGATATCTCTCGTTTTCTGAAATACATGTAGTAACATCTACATGAATTCTTCGATATCTGTTTTGCTGCTACCTACGACCAGACTATCGCTACTCAAACTAAAACTCACCTGTATTTGGTATATTAAGAGTTTATATATAATTTTCTTGACTTTCTGTGTTTATAAGTTAAGCAGTTGATGTAAGTTTTTTATGTACCGAATTATTATACTTTTACTTATGACTAAGTTAAGGATCTCTAATTGATAAATTTATAATAAGACCATTTGTAGAGTTAGTGGAGCTTATTAATTAATAAAATTTAATTACATTTTCAATAGTAATTTTTGTTATTGTTTTTACTTTAGTTAAGTTATGCAGGTATTTGGTATAAAAATGCCAGGGGAGGTTCATTATCATTTTTAAAATTTTATTTTGTTGAACTTGTAGTTTTTTAATATGTGTTTAATATGTGTATTTTGTTCATGGGCTGGTATTCACTAGCTCCAGCAATTGGCTCCTTCTTGCTCTTTTCATCTGGCTTGCTTGCTGGTCCTGTCTGGGCCAGGTTTTTTTAAGGTTTGGACTTCTAGGTCTTAGTTTATTGCGGCCTGGTTTTAATTGTTTATGTCAAGACTCCCACACATGCGCCTACTCCAATAGAGGAGTATAAATTGGTGGAGGGAATTAAACTTTCAGCAGTGAGTCTCCGTTAGGGATGGGCGATCTTCGATTCGATCTCGACGGATCGATCTTCGATCTTCCGATTTTTGAATCGATTTTTCGCTGGACCGATTCAGTTGAATCGATTTACTTATTTCCGATTCTCATCCATTTAAGGGGTTTAGGCCACTCTAGAATTTTCGAAAAATTGATTTTTTTAATTTTTTTTAAATGGTAGGACCTCAAAAATGATGTTCCAAAAGATTATGGCCGTGAGAAATCTCTAAGTATTCAGATTTCGAATTCCAGTACAAGGCCACTTGGTTATTTGTTCATGATTTTCTACTACTCAAAATTTGTAAGGCGTTTATCTCAAAACTGTATTTTTCAAGTTGGCCGGAAACATAACTCAGACAATTTTCAAGCCATTCATTTGAAATTTTGAATGTATCTTTAAAAATACATTTTCTATCAAAGTATGTAGAATTTTTTTTAGATTGCGTAGTTCATTTGTTATTAACAAGTTTCTGACGACTTTTTGGGCAAATTTTCCACTTTTCACTTTAGAAGTGCGCCATTTGGCTAAAAATCAATATATCGAAAAAATCCTTAGATCTGTTGTTATAAATAATTGAAAAAATTCACTGGCTCATCATAATTCAAAAATTACGGAAACTGTTTGTCCGGCCGTGGACTCTGGAAAAACGGAGATGTTATCGCAAAAACTCTGCACAGCCGCCATTTTGAAATTAATCGCTTAAAAAAAACTATTGTATGCAGTCATTGATATGTATGATAAACACCCTTTTTGTAATCTCGAATTATTTTGTAGTTTTTCTGAAAAAAAAAAATTCACAAAAAAGCCTACTTTTTCGGCCTCTAGACAAGACGAAATGCGCTTAAATAAAACTAAACAAACTCACGTGGAATTTTTTGGCATCATCATTAATTCGTGAAATAATCCTGCAAACTTAAAATTTCGAATCTAAAAAATTGTTGATGTTAGATAAATAATATGTTAGTGTTATTTGTATCAGTTAGTACCATGATTTTGTGATTTTGTAATCATCGGTGGGTATTTATTCCACAGATTACTTACAACTAGAAAACTCCTCTAGGCTCCCTAAATTACCCAGCTGGTCTTGAAAAAGTAACACTGTCACCATATTAAAACGAAATATATCCAGCTTTTAAAGTCATAAGAATATACATGCAACTAAAGCGAACAGGTAGTGTGCAGTAATTTACTCCTGCCAAAATTATTTGAGAGAATCACTCACTGCTGTCAAAATTCTGTTGTCATCCGGAGAGAATCACAGGCTCCTCTCAAAAATGTACCGCCAAATCTTGTCGAAGAGTAAAAATGTACCAAAAAGTAACACCAATAAAATTTTTAATTTTTCACTACTTTGTTCGAAGCCGGTTATCTAGTAATGAGTAATCTTTGGTTTGTCCTTTATTTCTGGTTTAGTGATTCTACATCAAGGATAAAATAGGTATTTAAGAAAACATTAAAAGTAATTATTTTTAAATTTCCCAGGATAACATAAACTAATCTTTAAGATTTTCAAAAACCATCTACATTTTGCGACGTCTCAAGATGTCAAAAAAAATGGAATCGATCTATGTATGAATATCGATCTTTTTAGGGCGATTAATCGATCTTCGAAATCGGAAAAAAATGATAGATCGATCTGTACTGGATCGATTTTCTCAGTTCGATCCCACATCCCCGGTCTCCGTGTCCGTAGTGGAGTAAGAAGATACTTCTTTCGGCTCCGTCTTTCAATGAGCTCTAAAAGTATTTCATTTAGAAAATATTTGCAAGTAAAATATGAAAACGCCATTTTTAATTTATCTATTTCATGTTATTAGGCTGCGGTGGATGGGGTGGCTGGAGAATTTTCTGATGATTATTTCAACGCTCAGAGGTTATTATGATACAGCAGCACATCACTTACAGGTAAGGGGAAAACTGTTCGGGGAACAATAGGCAGGGTTGGTTATGTAATTGCTGAGAGTCGTTTACATAATCAACCCTGCACTTGTGTTGTTCTATTGTTCTCGATTCCCTTCTGACTTTCGTCGATGCCTGTTGCTTTTCGGCTCATATCTCGAACCATTTTCCCTTACCTGTAAATGATGTGCTGCTGTATCATAATAACCTCTGAGCGTTCGTATCATCATCAGAAAAAAAACCCCACCTACCCCATCCATTTTTAATATATTTATATTTTTTAATAAAGATTATTGGCTACAGATTCTGAATGTATGTGGTGTAGTTTGTCGGTCTCTCTGTGAGTTTTTAATTCAAATAATTATTCAAAATCTACTCCGTTTCTGTGCTGTTGTTCCCTCATTTCCCTTGTCCTAATCCCTAACGCATCATAGGGTTGTCCCTGTGCTTCGGCTACATCATAAAAAAAAATATCGATTCAAATATTTTCGTTTTACAGAGCGTTGGTATGCACACTTCTACAAAGGACGACTTCACAACATTATCCTTTATATCAAAGAGAAAGGTACATATTGATAAACATAAATAAATATCTATGAATTAAGTACGTGGCTTCAAGGCAAAAACCATTTGGATATTGTATGGATCTTTGTTTATTTAATAGCATAAAATGCTCTGCACCCTTAAGCAAAGAATTTTAGCATGACAATGTTCTGCGACACAAATTTATTTCTCTTATAAGTGAAGTGTGGAAGAGGATTGGGAAATATTTTGAGCATTTTAAAGTGTGCTAATGCCATTTTCACTCATCAGTATTGATTTACTGCTCATGCATTCAATTAATTTAACAAATATTAATTATGTAGATTAAATTGTAATATCACATACCTATTTTTCCTAAATCACATACCTATTTTTCCTAAAAAGGATTTCGTTTTAACTACAATTCTGCACCACCAATAAATAAATGCATAATTAAATAATTAAGGAAACTACGAACGATAGCATCACTTGTTGAATGCTTTTAATTAGAACTATTACCGAAAGGAACTAATCAGTGGATTACGAACCGAAAATCTACCTACACCATTACCAAATCAATACATCCGGAAGTGAACATTTTATAATTACCTTCGGGAAGCCAATTAAATTTGTATGTGTAATCAACTGCGATGATTCCCGGATTATAGAACTTATGAAATTATTATGCTAAGCACTAAACTATAATAGATAAATAAATCACTTATTTCGTAATTCACAGCTTCCTGTTTATCGTGTTTAATTAAATTCAGGAGATGATTAATTATGAAATTGTAAATTGAGTTCGAAAAATCGTTTGTAAATATTATCTTTTTGAAAATTTAGGAAATCATGCAGCAAAATATTTCAGTAAAAATTTAAATTAGGTTTGTGTGTTTTGTTCTCTAATCCAAGTTTTAGATGTAATGTGCAAGATAATCAAGCTTTATTGGAAAAACCCCGCTCAGTTTTATTTTGTTTTATGGGAGATAAATTTAGCTGAACTTTAATTAAATTTTAACGGAAATGCATTACGGAAACAATGTGATCAAGGTTAAACCCTTGTTTTATCGTTTAATTGAATGTTTTCAATTTCAGCAATTGTATAATTAAAAATTTGTATTTTTACATTATTTACAAAATAAAAGGTTTAAGGTAAAATACTTACGATTGCTCGCCAATCACAATCTTTAAAGTTAATTACAAAAGTTTTTATTAAAAAAGTGAGATTTTTTGGACTTTTTTTTCTTTATCCAAATTTTATCTTATTCGAAAACCAGAAATTTTGACTACATTCTAGGTACTATGGAATTCAGAAGGATAGAAGATTAGAAATATTGGATTTTCATTATAGTTAAGTAATGATGATTTAGTAGAAAAGTCTTATTGTTTGAGCTGTTTACTGTATATCGACTGCAAAAACGTTGAATGATGATATCGAAGAAACTTCTACTACATCAACAAGCGTTACACCTTAGATACACACGGCTTTTATTTATTCATTAGCTAAATGATGATAACGCACTGATTAATGATTAGGAAAGAAGTGAAACACAGTTACATATTTATTGATGACAATTAGTTTTGTTGTCCTTAACGTTTCATAGTTTTAAAGAAATATTAATCTAACTAAAAAAGTTAGGTCTTACTAATTTTATTTGTTAATTAGTCCATTCAAAACGAGCGTTTTTGAGTCGCTGATTACGAAAATCAGGTTCCCATAGTCCTAAAATGGTTGCGTCACCGTTAAAAATGCAAAAAACACTTCTTTTTGAGGGTTTTTTGCGATAATTTTAATAATAATCAAAAATAAACCAATGAAATACGCCTTTTTAAATATTTATTCTACAGGTGAATGATTTATATCGAATCAAGCCAAATTTGATGATAAGGGATAATCCTAGAGGATTAAGACTACCCGTATATTGACTAAAAATATAAAAGTGCACACAAAAATTTGTTTTTCATCTTTATGCTTTTCATTCGATTAAATGGGTATTGTCAAACAAAAATAAATTATTTTCTACCTTTTATATCCCCCTATATTGACTGGAAATTGAAAAAATGTATAAAAAATTATTAAAAAAGTTATTTTTTCAACTCGCAAAATCGAAATAAAGTAAGAAAAGCATATTCAAAAAATTTTTGTTTATTTGTAGATTCAAATTTAAATGAATAGCTACTGTGAGGCTAAAATAAATTACTATCTGCAAAATACATTTTTAAAATATTTTTTATTATACAGTATAAATAGTAATAAGTTAGTATGATAATAGTAACGATAAAGTGAATCTTAACTAAATTTGGACAACAAATTTTACAGTAATCTACGTTTTTTAGGATCGAAATGAATATTCATACTATAATATTTTTCACATTCAACACTTACATCTCCTTACTCATCTAAACTCAAGTCGGGTTCATACATTTCATAGCTTTGTGGTTAAAATATACAGCTTTCATCCATACATTCATCCTCATGTTTAGGGCTAATGTTTAAAATAATTTCTGGTTCCATTGTTTCGTATATATTATATCCTTGATCAATTGAAATGTTTTCAGCTGAAACATTTTCACTGTTTTGGCAGTCTCTACCTTTACATACTTTACAAAATATGACGTATTTTAAACCTAATTTTTTTTCTATTTTCAGTCACTATAGGCGGATGTAGGGGTAGTTTCTCCCCTTAAAGGTAGAAAATAAAATTTTTTTTTGACAATACCCATTTAATCGAATTAAAAGCATAAAGATGAAAAACAAATTTTTTTATGCACTTTTATATTTTTAGTCAATGTAGTAGGATTATCTCTTATCATCAAATTTGGCTTGCTTTGATATAAATCAATCACCTGTACAATAAATATTTAAAAAAGCGTATTTCATTGGTTTATTTTTGATTATTATTAAAATTTCGCGAAAAAACCTCAAGGGGTGTTTTTTGCATTTTTAAGGGTGACGCCACCATTCTAGGACCACGGGAATGCGATTTTCGTAATCAGCGACCCAAAAGCCATAAATTAAAATTAGTCTGGAACCAGTGTTCTGTTCCGACACCTCCTCCCCGCGTTTCAAGTTTTCGAAGTCGACACAACATCGTTATAGGCAGCATAAGTAGCGAAGCGACGACGTTGACAATTGGATGACAAATGTGTGGCCAACAATTCGAGCAGGATGTACAGATGATCAAATTATTAACATAGATGAAACCAGACTTTTTTATAAATTAACGCCAAATAAAACTAAAATTTAAAGGCGAAAAATGTTTGGGTGGAAATATGTCCAAAGAAAGGATAGCCGTCCTAGTTGGCGCAAATAAGACCGGTAAAGAAAAACTCAAATTGTTGGTTATAGGAAAATCGAAAAATCCTCGTTGTTTTAAAGGAGTCAAAATTTGGTGGCCAGTAAAGAGTGATTAGTCGGCAGGTTTAGTTAGCATTAAGTCTCTACCTACCACCACATTTGATTCTTACTGACCAGGGTATGACAATATGGCTTAGTCGGCAGGTTTAGTTAGCATTAAGTCTCTACCTACCACCACATTTGATTCTTACTGACCAGGGTATGACAATATGGCTTCAGTTGTGGATAATAACACTCCACTTTCTCTCCATTTAGTTTCGCTAAATCGTTAATATTAGTCATCGGTGGAATACGTGATAAAGTGTCGGCCTAGCAATCCTAGGTTCAAATCCCACCAGCGTCAATCCATGGTTGTTTTCTGCTGACAACAAATTACGATGAAAAGGCCATGTGGGTTGCAGAGTGGGTGCCAGTGGTTCCGAATAAATTGTAGGTCCACTTGAAATCGTTGTGTCCAATCGGGTGATGCTCTTTTTCCGCCCTAGGCCCCACAAGAGGTTACGGGAACTAGAGAAGAACCCTAAAATATTGATCTCATAATAGCCCATTTCCCGCTCTACTTCTATGATCTTCACGTACCCGTATTTACTCCGCAGAGTTCTCACGTTTCATAGCCCGGTTGGTTTCATGCCAACTTGCCCAAGAGCTAGAGTGCATTTGTATGGGTCATCAATTCTCTAAAAGTCGATATATTCTGGCTAGCGCGTGTGTTTTCCTCCTCTTTTTCTCAATTGGGCTTCAGACCGTATATGGTATATGTATTATTTCGGGATGTCTTTGAATATAAACACGCGTTACAGTTAAAATGCATTTAAGATCACGAATTATGATTGAAGGTTTTTGTAACTATTTAAGAACTTTACTTTGTTTAATGACTTTTGGTAAGAACTTGCAGTAGAGAGCTTAACTTAAGAACTTCTTCTTCAGTACTATTTTTCATAAATACTCAGTTATTAAAAGTATTATGAAATGTAAGACATTAAGTAAAGCAAAAGATAGGCACAAAAATTAAGAAAGGGTCCGAAGAATTAAGAACTTTTCTAATAACAATTCAAAAAGTGTTGAAACTTTCCTTCTTACGAGTATGGACTAAAATAATCTCGTAAAGTCCAAAAGCAAAAAAAAGCAATAATTGGAAAAATACGAAATAAGCGAAGGCTATTTTATGCTACCCTTTAAGGATCTTACAGTTATGGAAGTATTTAATCCTGAATAACTTTTTCCATTCGCCGTCGTGACTTTTTGTCCGGTGAAAGTAAAACGTTTCTAACTTTTTTTTTACCTCGATGAGCCGCTCAACCACTTCACAAACCTAAACAGGTCACCTGCTGCCTTCCTATCATAGTCGTCGTTTGGAAAAAATTCGTTTTGTTTTTTCTTTTTTTTTAATTTTTTTTCGTTCACAGACTGGTGTTGTTGGAGGTGGCTAAGTACACAATGCCGTAAAAAGTTTCTTTCAGAGAAAGTTTCGGTAAAGGTAACCAACCCAAAAATGAGCTCAGGTTATGCAAAAGTGTACAAGGAAGGGTGAGGGTAATGCTTGATTTTCAGATGCATAGCTTGTGATAAACTTTTCATAGTACGTACACCATACACCTACATCATCCAAAGTTGATGGCGATGAACTAAGCAGGTGCTTTCTTATAAAAAAGAAAGTGTTCACCTCAAGTGAATGTTTCCAACGGCACGACGAGATGCTACGATCCTTTGGCGTCGGAAACAAAAAGTGTCGATGGTGGCACAGGAGCGTATATGCAATTCTCCTAAGCAGTTTTAATGAATGAGCTTTTATGTGAGCTTCTTCCTCCCAAAGCAGGTGGTTGCGAATAGAGAATTCGAAGGATGCTACACTGGTTTAAAAGGAAACATAAATGTGTACACCATCATATATCTGCTCAGTCCGGAAACCCACAGTATCTTCTCTGCTTAAGAATCAAGTCAGGTTGCACGCAATTTATTGTAAAGCATGATTATGTAGGTCGAATGACAAAAAGGTGGGAAATCACCTGGCTTGACGTATAAAAATTACATGGCAGGGATTGAAAATTTTTTAGGAATATTTTATAGAGAAATTGTGGCAGCTTGAGGTTGCAGGAATTCAACCTCGTTGGGGAATTACACCTGTGCATATGGCTCAAAGCAAAACAATAAAAGGAGGTTCAGACGGAAGTCAACTTTTACGTAATTGCAGTACGGTTGTAAAATTTAATCCCTTCATTTTCTTCTGGGAAAGTACACCGTCAATGAATTTGCAGTACGTGCTGAGAATTTTGTTTCCCGAGCATATGGGTCCGCGCCCGTTTGAGCAAAGTGCAGACTGCCAAAGCTGCAGTAAAACAATTTCGTCCACTGACTAGATTCATTTGTTTACAACTATTAGACCCAGCGGAGGTGTAAAACACCCTCTCGGATATTCCAATGCATTGCAGCGAAGCTTTAGGATAATTTACATTCCACCCCACTCCCATTTGTTTCTCGTTTATTGTGTAAGAAGTTAAACTTTTTCTTCAACCCTTAAGCATAAAATAAATAGTCCTTTGGAGGATATTTAGCCGAGCTAAAATTTTGTACAGTTCCAGAGGCGGGAGGCGCCAGTTTAAATATTTTAAGGCTAAACGACGTCGAAAATTTAGAGCTTCTATTTGCGCCGGATTATTATTTTGTGATTTATTGTCTCGGAAAGTCCCTTCGGTGGCCCCGAGCCCTGTTCATTTTGGAAATTTTATGAGAGAAATTGTTTTGAGATTTATTTTCACTGTGCATAATATTGGCCAACGGTGACGTTTTATGGCTTTAGTAGGAATTGTTTTGGGAATTTTATAGCAATAAGAGCAGCTATTTCGTTCAATAGAGATATTCGTACGATGATATTAAGGAATTAGGAGATAATTTCAAACTTCGATAATTTTCCTTGAACTGCACAACTAATTTCCGGCATTTCACCCGCCTGGTGCTAAGCGCTAATCGGTGCCATTGTATCTAATAATCACTGGATTTATGTTCAATAAATTACAGCTTGGGATACAATTAAATTTAATATCAACAATTTTGGAGCATTATGTCAGTAAAACGAATGTTAGCTGGTACAGATTGGTATGTAAGTGGACCCGTTTTCAAAGCGGAGACATAGTTTATATAGATTTTCCAATGTGTGTATACACGATTATTTTAACGGGAATTTCAAGGGATATGTACATACCCAACAACTTTAGCCGAACATTTGTAATAAACTTATGGAATCATCGTAAACGTATAATTCCGAAGACAATTATGTACAGGATTGAAAGCTATGTCGTAAATGTCCAACCTCCCCTCGCTCTGCCGGCACGATTGTTGAAGTACGAAGCATTGTCGAAACTTTAAATAATGTTTGTGTTGCCTGCAAGACAGAGGTCTCAAATAAATCTATTTGAAATCGAAATTAGTCTATAGTAGTCGCGGAAACACAACTATCACAACGTATATAATTTGCGTCATTAATAAAAATTTCACCCACTGAAGATAATATAAATTTTGATATTACAAAGTAAACGTTGATATTGCCCTGTTGTTCCTCAATTTTAATAAGAATGCGGTCACATTAAGAAAGGTATTTTCCAGTGTGAAGAATTTTACATTTGAAACGTCAGCTCCTTGGCTACACCTTTGGTAAGGCTCCGAAAAGTTATGACAAAATATTCATGGGGCATCTCAACGCTAAGATTGGATCTAACAACATCGGCCTGGAACATGTAATGGAGAAGTTTGGACCTGGAAACAGGAACGCAAATGGGGAGTTGTTTATTGAACTTTGTTACTCCCGGTAACTAGTCATCGGTGGATCCTTATTTAAACACAGCAAAATGCCACTTGATTTCCTGGGTTTCCCCAGACGGCAGAGCTGAGAATCAGACCGACCTTATTGCTGTTTTGAAAAGTTGGAGAAAGCGTCTTCTAGATGTAAGGTCTAAGCGCGGCGCTGATATTGGCAGTAATCACCATTTTATAACAGCTAAGTTTCGCTTATGCACGGCAACAATACGCCCACGTAACACGACATCTAATATGCTACGGCTCAAAGTGCAGAGGCTTAAAACACCGCACATGCGCAGCGCATATATCAACGGATTGCGCAAAAAGATGATGCACTGCGTCAAGACACCGGCGACTCCATCGACTAAATGTGGGAACGGGCGAAGAAATGTTTTGTGATCAGTGGTACAAAACACGTGGGATGATTAGAGAGCGGAGGACAATCATGGATCAGTGATCAGGAAAATACAAGAACGGAAGCAGATTAAAGACCACATCAACTCTGTTACCGACGTTGCAGTCGAACAACATCTCAGAACTGCATACTCATTTCTACAGAAAGGCGTCCAAAGAAGTGTAAAACGTGACAAGCGCAACTACATCAATACTTTAGCAATAAAGGCAAAAGAGGTGGCCTACCGCGGTTACAGTGGAGATCTATACAAGATTGCCAAAAAAACTGGTAGGAAAGACTCTTACAACATACTATCTTGTAAATACTAATGGATACCTTCTTGTCACGGAGGAACATCAATTGTGGAGGTGGAGAGAATATTTTGTTGAAGTCCTAAACAACACCTTCAAACCGTCGAATACCTCTACCAACAATAACACCAGAACTCCGAAAATATTGGATGCAATTAAGTCAGTGGAAATCGGTAAGGTCCCAGGGATTGATGAAATTCCAGTGAAGGTACTTTAGGCAGATTCCATTGCTGCGGCTGATATTCTTATCCCCGTAATCTCGGAATGTTCGGAAACTGATTCCTATTGGTGCGGTATCTGTCTTTTAACTGCAGCCTCTAAATTCATGACTAAAATCGTCTTAATACGAATCAAGAATACAATCGAGCATACATTTATCGATGCACAGGCAGGTTTTCGTGAAGGTTTTTTCTGCAGCGATCACATCAACACCCTCTGAATTATTATCGAGCAATCCGACAAATGGAGGTCCGTTTTACATCTATTGGTCGTCGATTTTGTGACCAAAGCCTAGGGGACAACCGTTTGATGCTGTAGCATGGTTTTGGCCGCAAGGGAATAGGGTAAGATCAGTGAGGAAAGTTGAGTCTTTTTTGCATTGCTGCGAGCTAGACAACAGCCCAGAGACAGAGTGGATTATATTAATTTCTTAATTTTCTCTTTTTTGTGTAAAGTGTGCCCAACCTCCTCATTGCTACTATTAGACAAATTTTAGCTCTAGGAAGGATGTGGGTAAAGGGATCGCCTAGCTTCGTGCCGAGTGCACCGATTCGGAGGGTTCCGTTTTAGTTGAATGTAGTATACTTCTTTTCTGAAGCTACTATAAGAAAAGTTTTGGACCTTATTTTGCTGTACACGGAATGTTCCTCATCATGTATGTATGTTCTCCCATCAGCTAAATTCGCAACGTGAAAAACAGTTGTAATGATTCAATGATTCAGTTGTGTTATTTAATTCTAAAATTTCCTTAATGTGCAATAACATAGCACATTTTAATATCATACATCGAAATAAAATCATTGATGGACGCATTAAGAACATCAACTGTAAGCACTAACATCATAGCATGCAGAAATTCTCATTATTTTAGTCTGGCAACGTTGTCATTAAGGTATAGCATCCAAATTTTACCTCCAGGCTTTCAAATTAATCGGAGAAGAAAGTACAGCTCTTTGATATATCAGAAAGATAGAAATCCTTATTATCAACCCTCATTTCAAACGTATTAAATCTCCACTATTGTCTTTACTACAGAAAAAAACCTTTTTCAATTATCATGAACGTCTTATTTCGTGTGAGCCTATGTTATTACCACAAAATACAAAGTCTTATATGTTCAGTAGTATTTCGCAACCACCTATAAAATTAATTAATTAAGGCCTTAAAAACACTTCCAAATGCTTCAAGGAAATTTCTCAAATTCCATAAAGATACACAAAACATTTCAGATAAGAACTACAATGTAATAATGTTCACCTTTGCAGGGATAGGAAACCAATTAGTGGTAAGTTTTTCCACCAAATGTCAAACGAGAAATTTGTTATGGTATACGGCAGGATTATTAACCGATGGAAACAGTCTCGTATTAATGTCGGGTTAGAAATTGGATATGTGAACGTGGGGTGATTTATGAACAGTAATAAGTGTTTCGTGAGTAATGGATAGAAATTGAAACAGTTTAGGTGGAGCCATAAATTTTGGTACATGTGACATTACAATATATTGTTATGGATACCTTCACAGGGCCGTAAAATAGAGCAGGAGACGAATACAGCACTTTGGTTTGACTTCTATAGTAGACGGAATGATGCCAACGGAATTTCAATTATTTCTAGAAATGTAAAGTCAACTCCATTTAGTGTCGAAGACTATTTTTCTTAGGTTAATGCAGACAAACAAATTTCCATTTTATATTCGAATAAATAAATAAGATTGTAAACGTTCCCTTGTATTTTTCTTACTCGTTCCCAATAAATAACTTCAGGATCTCTGTAAAATGTGAGTCGAATAATAGTTTAGTGTTTGTAGCACCTGTGAGAAAATTGAACTAGATAATCTGTTACCCACCCTGCAGTAACTAAATTATTAAGTTATCTACTAAAAATCGGAGCATATCACAGTAGAAAATTTATGCATTGCATTATCAATGTTGTATGTAATATAATTCGTGATAGAACTTTCGATAGAAAACATTGTCACTTAGTAAACTAATTGTGACACTTCCTTTTGAAATGCAGACTACCCTGGACAAAATCAAAGGCTGATGTTGAAGGAAACAGACTGTCAGATTCGGGAAAAACTACTTTCGTTGTTTTGACTAGAGAAAGGAGGGTCTTAAGGCCTTAACACAACGCACCACCTGATGTGAGCACCAGCATTGATGTGCGATGCTTATCTTTTCAGAGTCTATGATACAATATTCACAGAATGGCAATACCGATCCTTATGTCGAATTCGAAAATAGTTTGAATTTGATGCTCATTGCTTGGTTAAAAAAAAGAACAAAATAAATTCGAGGAAAAGTAATAAAATAATGAAAGATGTTTAGATGTTTACATAAAAAGTCCATAATAATAATAAAAACATTTTTATAAAAGAAGAACCTCTTAATTTTAATCCAAATGCTAGCACCGATACTTCAATCAATTCTGTTATATCTGGCACCAGTAGTGAATTTTTGTCAATTTTCACAGTGCTCTATAAGGTAAGAAGTAAACTATAGGCAGACGTTTAGAGCAGAACTGTTCGGGCAACAAATACCTTCAGGAAATCTATAGCAGCAACCGAAAAATTTTCTCCTGAAGAGTCAGGTACCCGTTTTTTGCTGTCGAGACGCTGACTTATTTCGAGATGATATGAAGTTAATTGCTTAAGCAGACAAAATCTATGTTGTCAAGTGATCTGCCTTTTAGGTGGAGTCTGGCCAGAATCTAGAATAAAGGCTATTCAAATGTACTAGATCCCAAACATATCAAGATATAGAACCTTGATCCCGGTAGCGCAGACCGCATCCGGAATGGTCGTCTCTTAATCCTAGACGAGAGAGTAAAGATGATCTTCTGCTCCCCTGCGGCAAAGAGGACGTTGATGATGAACAGGAGTGTACTGGAGAAACTATGATTGCGACATCCTCTCCCAAATGTAGTAATTCTGAGAGTGGTCCACCAGACTAACCTTCACCGCTACCTAAACACTTCATTTCGTTTTCAACTCACTCTCTGGATCTTTTAACTCTTGTACCTAGGGTTCCTACTACACCTACACTCCACCTTGTCCGATTTTGCGCCAACGCTTTCAACTGTAGCCACGATTTGTTGATCTTTGGTACCTTCCTTCTTTTCTCCGTGTGTTGCGCTGTCACCCAATTCGACGCCTTCCTCAGGTCCCATGCGAGATCCAATCTATGGCCTTCTTGCCGATGTGGTTTGTTTCCTGAATTACTGAAAGATGAATATCAGCTGCAGCAATGGGATCCGCCTTAAGTAATTCCACTGGTATTTGATCAATCCCTTAGACCTTACTCAGGTCGACTTAATTGCGTCGGTATAGCTACGCATAGCCTATTGCACTGTTTTCCTAGCATTAACGGTAGCATTAAAAATTGCTGAAGGAGAAAGCAAAGTTGTCAAGTAACGTTGTGTACCTCTTCCTCCCAGAAAGATTAATAACAATTTGACGGAACGTGTTGCATACAAGTTACGTCAAATTTTTATAAGACTTTCTGGAGGAAGAGGTGTATTAATCAGGTTTTGAGTTGCTTTTTTAAATGTGTGTGTGTGTGTCGGGTGGAGGGGGGGGGGGGCAGCCCCATGCTAGTTTGTATCTAGAACAGACTGTGATAAACTATTACCAGCAATATGAATAAGGAAGTGACTATTTGCAATTATCGTGTACTTACGTGTAGTTTCGTGTACCACCGTGAAATTTGTACTTGCACTTTCCGTATACTTTCCGTGTACCTTCCGTGCACTTTCCGTGTACTTTCCGTGTACTTCCGTTTTATTTCCTTGTAATTTCCGTGCACTTTCCGTCTACTTACGTGTAATTTCCGTGCACTTTCCGTGTACTTTCCCTATATTTCCGTGAACACGGAAATTACACGGCAATTTGAGGGTGGTAAATAGAGAATGCCTTTATTTAAGCGCCGTTGCTTTCCGTAAGATTACACGTTGTCGTAAGATTACATATATATGTCGAAAATGTAAACCAATAGACTACTAAGATTCTGGCCAATCAAGTTATAGACAATAAATCTGTTAACAGTTAGTAAAGGCTAGGATTGGACAGAAAAAAATCGAACTGAAGTATTTATAAGCTTAAATTATATATTCGTGTGTAGAGGTGGGCTATTACGGTTGAATGAGAAATGATAACTGAGGACGACTAGAAATCATAGTAAATTTTCTGGGAATCTGGACATTATGTACTTTGAATCTCCATATTCTTCTCAAAATATAAAAACTTGAATTTTATATGTCGCCACAGTGGCGGCAAACCCACACAAAATTCGCTGCCATGCGTCTTTTCGACACAACTTAAATAAAGCTCTAAATCGTGTGCAAAGGTTCCAAAGGTCATGTGCAGATTTCCAGCTTTCATCCATAATTACATTATTGCTTTTCTCTATAACATAATCCCCTAAAATTATAATTAAATTTAGTTCCCCAATTATAAACCAAAACAATCCTGATGGTACATGGTAATTCGACAACGAACGAAAATTCGGTCAAATCAATATGTCAGTTGTTCCTGAACTGTCCCATTTAAAATCCATTTTTCAAATTAACTCGTGGCACTTGTGCCAAATCGGCAGGTAATTTGGCGAAATATTTAATCAGTCGCCTTTACCGATTATTGATTTAAATGGAGCGGTTGGTTCACTTTCGGAATCTGCAAATACCCATGTGCATCGCTGTGGGAATACGCATTGGCCGGCTGGCGTATCTACAAAATTTTCAACACGTCATGCAAAACGGATGACTAAAAATGGGTTACCCATTACCACTTGAAGTGAAAATTTGCAACCTAAAATGAGTTTCAAACCCAATTTCGGGATAAGCAGTTGATTTTAAGCGGATTTACATGGAGTTTCAATTTCGTAGCCTAGAATTGTGGTAAAAGCATTAATCTCACTGGAAAACCAATGTTGGCGACAGAATCAATAATCGAAATATTGGGTAATGAAATGATTCCCTGATTTCAAGTGAGTTTATTTGTGTTGACGAAATTCGCGTTATATCTGGCTTATTTAAAGCGCCTTTTTCCCACAAATTAGATGAAAACGAAATTTTTTGTAATTTCTAAGAAGTTGATTTGATTAAAATTGATAAATTTATGATGTTTTGTCGGAAACATCAATCTTTAACACCTTCAACCATTTGTAAATAACGTCAACTACTTGACTTCTCGTTTTCTTCATGGTAGACAATGAATTTTTGCAGAAGTGTGCCAGAAAACTACAGGAAACGAAAGCTTATTGTACACAGAGGAACATCAATTCTATTAATGGATAGAATATTTTGTTGTAGTCTTAAACGACATTTTTATACAGTCTTTTGGTTAGAGCATAAAAAACCATCAGCAGTAGCGATATTTAATTTAGGCCTTCGACAATAAAAATGGCGGAGGTCTTAGCAACACCATCATTATAAGAACAGGATCATCAAAATTCGTGTTCGATTTTTAGCTATAAAACCACTTCTTCAGCCCTTATCTAAGCAGTTTACCGTTGATTGGCTGGATTTCTTCAGTTCTCCAATCTCACCTTAATTCCCTTGGTTATTGAAACTATATGTTTGTAGGAGACTTTGCCAACCTCCTCGGCTCCAAACCAGTGCTTCCCTAGCAGTATACTACTCTTGTTTGCTGAGGCCGGATATTGGCACATTATATGAACCGTTGTCTCCTCAACTTCCAGGCATAGTCTACAGTTGTAATCCTCAATGAGACCCATTCTCTTAAGATGACATCCGGAATAACCATGCCCTGTCCAAAATTCGGAATACTCCTCTCGGCAGGACATTACGGCGTTCTCAACATAATTTTAAATTCCAAACAAAAAAAAAACGAGAGGTTATAAGTTCAGGATATATTTTTGTAATTTTTTTAATTTGGATGTCCGGGAATAATTTCGTAACGCTTTGACCGGCTTTGATCATTCTTTTTTTTGTTGCGTTGGGTATGCTCCCCGATTGGTATCATATCAAAAACTTGTTTGGTTGGTTGTTAGTGGGGGGTCTGAAACGCAACTTCATTAAATTCTAAAAATTCACGGGTAAATTAAGATTCGAACCCTGGAACCATGGCGCGGTGATCTTGCCACTAAACCAATTGATCCAACTCCGTCTCCAAAGAGTTATTCGTTTAGCTAATGCAACCTTCGGATTCATTAAGAGGAGGAGAAGTTTAATGATTCTTTAATCACTAGGCTCCTTAATGTATATTTGTTTGACCAATTCTTGAGTACGCTAGCCTAGTATGGTATCCTTCTATCAAGGGAATGTATTTAAGTTTCACTCTTCGTGACCTTCCATGGAGCAATGACCGTATTTTGATACCTTACACTGATAAACTTAAATTGATATCATTGAACTCCCTGGAAACTGGGCGAAACAAAGCATAATAAAATGTCTGTCTGTAATGCTCTTACCCTTGATTGGAGTTCCTGAATTGTCTCAATGTCTAAATCAGTTATGTTAGAAAGTTTTGATTTGATTATTTGATGGAGTTTCTTCCAATGACTTCTTCTGGGTTTTCTGAAAGGTTGAGGCCTTTCACCTACCAGATTAAGTTTAAAGAGTATCTAGTTATGGTCGGAGAATAACCTTAAATCTGACACTTACCCAGAGATGGGTAACTCAGATCTGAACCGGCTCAAAGATCCTGTTCTCAAAAGTGAGTCAAGTGAACCGGATCTCAGTTTTGTCCCGTGACGGATTGATTTGAGGAAGACATGAAAAAACAGAACGTGGAACCAAAAGTTCTGCAAGAACTACAACTGAAGCGAACGCAACACTCGCTCTAAGCTGAAAATTTTCAGTGACTCTTTCGAACCGACTCTTGGAGCCGGATCTTTTAAAAGAAGCAAATCCAAAGAACCGGTTCGCTCAAAAGATCCGTTATTCCCATCTCTACCGGAAGCATCAGAAAACTGGCTGCTGGCTCGAAAAGCCTTCAACTTGCCATGCCTTATACCAAAGTAAAAGCTTTAAGTCTGTTTTCTCCAGTATCTCTAGGCACTCTTCGTTTATTAAGAGCAAGAAGGACGTGCTTTTATTATATGATTCCTGTTTTGATGACCTCTACGTCATCTATAGGAACTGCAGGATTAAGAAGTTTAAGGCGCTGCAACAGCTTACCTTTGTCCAACTCCATGTTGGGAAGTCATGTGCGGGCACTCGGTCTCCTCCCAAACGTGAACTAAGCGGCGCAGCTGCTGAGGAAGTCCCTGAAAAATTGCTTTTCACATTTAATAACCTGAAATCCTCTAACGGTGTCCAAGGAATCGAAGGAGTTCTTTAAGATATTTTCAATTTTGGTTCTTGCCTACATCAATTTTTCATTTAAGACAGACTTTCAAGTAGGAAACGGTTGTGACTGCCGTGGCCTCCTGGGAATTTATAAAATTTGAAATTACCAATTTTGTATAAATTTAATATTCTTTAAAGCAAATTCCAGACAGTATATTCACGATAACAAAATAATTTCAAAGGGAACCCGGTAGCGTTGACTTGAGATGACTATAGTCATAACACCATCCCTGCACATACCAAAAATTGAAAAATGAACGAAAGCAAAATACCACTCTGGAACGTTAGGAAAACTCCAAATTGAATTTCAGCAGAATTCGAGTTCCCCATCTGCTGATGTAATTCAAAAGAAAAAATCTTGAATCATTTCCAACTGCAAAGGCGGATCAACAGAATGGAAAAGCATTTCTGAATGATTCAAATAACAAACAATCAATCAACAAGGTCTTTATATTTCATGAAGGATGTCTATCATATAAAGTAGACTGGATTTGCGCCGCAGATAGGAACAATTTTTCCACGTTGAATAAGTCTGTAAACTAGTATTTGCTCAGAATGTTTTATAGAATTTTCATTATCTTTTCTGCTCAGTGTAATCAAGTTAACCGCGTTGTAAATTTTATCCAAAATAACCTCGCCAATCACTGAAACCATGTTTGCTCTCAATTTGGTCTTAATTACACGAAAATCCGTGATTTTGGAAAGTCCCCCCGTTTACCATCAAACAGCAAATTCAGTAAATTGAGAGGAAGGACAAGCCCCGAGGTGCTTCCTTTGCTGAGATATCCTTGGAAATATATAAATTACCCTCGAACAACAAAAGATACAGACGCAGATCCAGCGGAATCTCTTCTGTGTCAGATAAATTCGATTACCTAGTGAATCGGCGAAATCAATACTGTACAAGTTCAGTTTGAAATCGGAATGGAATTCGAGTTAGATCTGTGGAGTACCCGATTACACGCGGTGGTGTACACTAAACGTGATGAATAGAAATCGCGGGAACCCAATCCAATACTCGAAGGAAAGCGCAACCGACCGATTAGATTTCAATTACATTTATATAAATTACGTGAGGTGGTAGCTGAAATTTATGGGGGCGATAAAGCGCGTTTACACAAAACTCATCGCAGATATAGACACCGATAATGAAAACAAATTCAGAGTTTTTCCGTATTCCCGAATTCGGTGTGCACAGGAAACCAAAATCAATACTAACTGCTACGGGCTGGGTGGTTGGGTATAATTCACCTAATAACTGCCAACTCCAGCTTTCACCTATTTAATGTACCTGAGATCTGTTTGGGAAATACTGCATATGCCAGACCTGTCCCATCGTTGCGGTTTATGCAAGTCTGACCTCAGTGATTGATACCCTCAGCACGGTTGACAAACAATTTTAATTCAGTCAGGAAAGCTGTTTTAGCGATCTCAATAGAGTGGCATTGGTGACCGCTTAGATGGCACTTCCAATTCAAATGGAAATTTCAACCAATTTTCAACTACTCGTTACTATAAAATTTGATTGTGTGCTTTAATAATCTGCTCGGTGTCATTGGCGAAGTTTTGAAGCCTTCAAATGAGTTTTGCGTGCAATGGACCGAACAGCCTATGATAACGTTTGGGGTAGCTTTAAACGAACCGAAAACTGATTGAAATTTTATCCTGAAACAAAATATTGTTGTAAATATTTTCACCATTTTCCGCGTTAGGAATAGGTCTTTAATGGGAAATGTTAAATTCTTTCCCGTTCTTGAATTGGGACATGACACTGAAAACTGGATAGAGAAAACTAAGTTACTGATGATGGTTATTTTATTTATTTTTTTATACGATGAGGCCAAAGGCTAGGGGACAACCCTTTGATGCGTTAGCATGGTTTTGGCCTGCAGGGAATTTGGGTAAGAGAAGTGGGGAAATTTGAATGTCTTGTTTTTGCATTGCTAAAAGCTAGACAACAGTCCAGAGACGGATGGATTATTTTTATTTCTTAATGAAAACTCAGGTGGAGACTTGGTCTCGAACCCAGGAACCATGGCATGGTGGTCGTGCCTCTCAACGAATTGATCCAACTCTTTCTCCAATTGCGTGAAGTAAACGATTATTTACGCAAAATTTACATTTAAATCTTCCTAAATAAATTGAAGAGAAAATTACTGATTTCATTCCCTGGAATTATCAAAAAAACCGGTTAAAAGCGTGTTATGTACGCACATGATAGGGTTCCGTAGAAATATTTCAAAATTTTTCAAAAAGAAATTTTTTTACAGTGTTCGTTACAATTTTCGTTGAAAGTACTTATTGAAGGCTACATTGCGATTTTTGCATCGATAGTTTAGAAATCAGGGTATCTTTGTTAAAGACTTTGAATGCGAATATCTCGAGATTAAAGGGTTATAATCTCGACATGTCATCTCCAGCATGCGTGGCCTTGTTACAGTGCCGCCTCTCCACCACGTGTTAAATCACCCGGCCTTAACCTATTATCTCGATCGAAACGAAAAGCTCGTTTAGTTGGATCCTTTAGATCTCGGCCTTTGTTTTGTACAGATTGTCTTACCCTTCTCTCTACTACTTGCTGTTTCGATATTAATGGCTTGGGCTATGCGGATTTCTTAAATATACAATGTTAAAGTTTTTAAGGATTTTATGCGACAGCCTTTTGGTTTTACTAACGATTATTATTATTTTTTTACTGCGAATTCAATCTAGCTTTAGCATGATTGAATATTGTAACCTACGACCATATACTACTGCACTACTAAACTCCAGGCAAGCAGCACAATCAAGTTATCAAATCTTATTTGTCGAATTCATGAAGATAGCTGTTGTAGTGCTTGATCTCTCGACTCGGCTGAAATTGAAAAAATCGATTTAATATGAATCGATTTGTAACATTTTCCGATTTCAGAAATCTCATTAATCGTCTGAAAAAAATCGATATCCATTGATCAAACAGATCGATACAAATTATTTCAAAATTTCAATTCATTTCAACATTTTGAAATTATAAACAATTACAACTGTTTCCTATACAAAAATATCGGGTCATTAGTAAACCAATTTCTAAATTTATGAATACGCCTTTGTAGCTTACAAATCTTATGTAAGCAACAATGGGTATTTCATAAATGCAATCACACAATTGGTCGAAATAAAATTATAATTTTTTCAAAAAAGATTTGCGATATATCTTTCGGAAATACATACATATATTCAGACATCACTTGACACTGAAGCCATATTTTCCTAGTATTTTCTTGCGTAACTTGTGAACGCGAGAAACACATGAGGCTTAAACGTTTCCCTAAAACAGAATAGGTGGCCTCCCTTCAGGGTACATTTATGTTTTCAGGTAAAGGCTGAGAACTGCCCCACCAATTTGTTGGTTGGTTAGTTAGTATCAAGTCCACTCGGTGGCCATGTAGGCTTATTGTAAATGTCCTTAAAAGAAAATTTGTCTAAGTTATATAATTGAAACTTCATAGCTTAATATAGTCGTAACTTTTCAAAAAAAAACGTAGGTAACCGCTCAATAGCTTATTGTGAAAGGTAAGAGTAGCATTAAATGATGCAACTAGGAAAAAAGACTAAACAAATTTTTTGCATCCTGTACATAACCTTAAAGGTAGCAAAAAAATAAATAAATTTGTGGGTACATAACCTCAAATAACTCCTGACCTCGAATTAGGATTCTTCGTAGCAAATTACTTCGGAAATGACTTCCAGCTGCCCAGATGCAGAATCTGGTAATGAAATATTATACAATAACGACTAAAAAAGTAAAGTTTGTTCAGTTTCACCGCTTAATTAGATCGGAATCGGGAATAAATAAACCGATTCGAGCGGAATCGGTTTCGCGTAATATCCATTCAAAAATCGAAAAAGGGCAAGCTTTCAAGATTGAATCCAAGATCACTCATCGCTAATGAGGGTTGTGCCGTATTATCATTCATTTAACCAATTGGGTTGGATATGAAGGTTCTACTAGATGATGTACTGGTTCATCAATCCAGTAATGTAGGTCGAAGAATATAATCCAGTTAAGAAATTCATTAGTGAATTTTTCTAAAAAGACAATAGTCTAATTCTCGTGAATGTAATAAACACCTATTGTAAGATACTGCTGAAATGCAATTATCTGTGTTTACGATAAGTTCCTGTAAAACTATATATAGTCTATTTTCAGTCTGTTTTCCATTAAGCGCACACCAAACCAACAAAATTCCGGAAAATTAACTTTTCAATATAATTGAACAATTTTCTCCAGTACACTTACTGAAAGTAATTTTCCATTGAAATTTAAATCGATTTCGATTTTCATCCCCACCGCAATTTATCTAATTGATTTTTTCTTGGATAGCAATTTATTTAACCTTTGAGGTCTGCTGAGATGTTTTGTATATTTCATGAATTCATTCGCTTGAGTGAAGGAATAGAAGAAATAGTTGAAGTAAATGAACTTAGATAGAAGAAAAAATTCCTTTATCTGCTTACTTACCTAACATTTCCTTTTAAGGAAAAATCGATTTAACTGGGATGTAAAAATTGGAAGTAATAAAACGGCCGAACTAAGTTTCTTGTCTATAGTAAGGGATCCCTATATAATCCCAAAAGGTAGTTTTTTTGGCAATTTCATGTAATAAGAATTCCTTACAAACAGTGATCCCTTGGAATTATTGATTTCCTATCCGTTTACTCATTAAACAAATTTTGGAGTGTTCCTTTTTTTGGGATCAATTTTCCTTTTTTTTTATCTCCACTAAAGAATAATTACGAACACTCGTCGGAAAGTATTCTGAGTATAATGTAATCTCGTTTGATTTCGAGCTGAGAATCGATGTAACCAAAATTTTTTTTACCTACTTTTCCCATTTACACTATCGGAAACTCTGTAAATATGTAAATCAATAAATTCTTCACTGTGCCTTTGAAGGGAATGAGGTTGTGTGGATGCCGTTTACTACCCTAGGATATCGCTTTCCAATTGTAATCGATGATGTAATGAGTAAGGTAATTTTGACTGTAGTCACTACCTTTCTTATTACGTCATGAATTAAATTCTTAAAGTATTGAGCTAGCGTGCACGATAAACACACATTGGTAGGCACTTTTTTAGTTTCCATTATTTTTTGGGGGATGTGGGACGGGAGAAGAACTTTACCCGATTCGAAACATCGATTACAAATGGACCTACAATTTAATGTAGATTGCGAACCACCGGACATACTCTCCAATCATTACCTGTCCTTTATCATGACAATATGGATCGCTGTCGGCAGAACTCGAACGTGTAGCCTCCGGGATGGAAGGCCAATGCGCTATCACTTACTTCACCGACGACTTATGGTATAAAAATAACAATAATAAATTATGTAATGATCTTACAGATTGATTGTGTATGACATAAGATACACAGAAATGCTACTGATGATCTTTAAAAGATTTTGAGAGAATGGAGATTAAACATACTTATTTCAAATAAAGTTTAGTTAGTTGTTCATTTTGCGATTCTGGTTCTTTTTTTAATTCATTGAAGCTGGAGCGATGTGGGGTTCAGGTCGTTTCTGTATTGGTTTGTTTGGCCTTATTAAAGATTCTCCTAGTTTTGGTCCTTAGCAGCCAAAGTACCTCTGTCCACCATGGTGCATGGTTTCATTTAGGATTTGGCTAAAAGGATAGGATCTCTTAAAAGCGGCCGTTAGCGTATTAGCATATTTGTGATTAGCCTGACTGATTCGACGATTTATGTTTTATTCAAAATTCTGTCCTCTAGTGAGGGTTTTTAACGATTTGCAAACAAATCAGAGAATTCAGCCGAATCAGTCTTAACAGGGTTTCCAATAGGTCTTTCTATCGACATTTAAAATTTAATACTGAAAGATTACACTAAAATGATCTAAGATTGACTGCCATACTAAAAATTTCCCTGAACTTTTTTTTATTTTTCAGAACAGTCCGAAATTGCAATACATTTTGAGTATCTATACCAATAGACAGTTACGATTCGGACAGTTTTCAGCGGAAACACGTCGGTCGAAGATTTCTGGCGACTTTTTCAAGGTTCGTCCTCTACAGAAAAATGGCCAATCCATAACGCTAACGAGGGTTGGTGCATTCACTTCATATAAATTTTGGTATTCGGTAGAAATTTGAAATGGTTGAAATTAGTGTTGAAATCCAAAATTAATAGCAAAGCATAGTGCTTGATCTGTTGGTGGTATAAATGAACAGAACGCGATACAGACTAGCTTTCAGAGGCGCTAGGACTCAACACTCCAGATAGTCATGCTAACTTAACTGACATGGAAAATTTATGATAATAACAAACAAAGCAGTACTCACGGAAATTAACTAACAAAATAGCACGAAAATCAACTTCTCTCTTTCTATGATTACGAATTTAATTATTTGTATATAAAGTCATAGACTGACAATAGAAGGTGACAGATAATCTTGAGGCGGTTAATCGATGTTCTTCTACTTGTATAATAAATATAAATTTTTAAAGTTCTTCGTTAATAGCTAGTAACGTTAGGAACTTAATGTAAATTTAGTAGGCGTTAACTATAAAAAATAATTTCTCAAACCTTTTAACGGAATTCTATTCTAATAGAAATGTATACAAATTAAATCTGACCTTTGTCCACAAGTTCGTCATCATTAGAATGAAATCATTAAGAAATACAGAAAAACACCTGGGCAGGTCTATATTAAATAAATAGCACCTAAACAAATGTGCCTTATATTGCTCAAGAATTTCAAATGAATTTTTATTCCCTTTCCAATCCTTTTCGTACATTGGTATCATGCGGAAAAACTGTCCATGAATCGATTCCGATTGACAGGATTTTGGGTGTCCTCTGTCTTTAATTTTCAAATAAACTTTCTCAAAAGGTGAGTTTTTCGTCCATGAACGGAATTTATGATCAGCTTGACGAAGGCATCGATAAGAGCTTTGTCCCTTTTTTCGTAACCGATTTGAAAAAACTCAGTCAACCCTTTAAAATTTGATTTCCTTCAAGTGTCTTGTATGACCTCACAAAATAATAGAAGTTCGGTCGTCCTTTATTTTATAAAGAGAAAAATTTCGGAAAAGCGCTTTCCCAAATAAACATGCGCCAACGAAAAGACATCACATCTTTTCGGGGAGAAGTATAGTATATCATCGGCCGCATTGCCGTACTGTGGAGAAATAAAACAGATTTAAGATGTACTGCAATTGATTTACAACTTATCTTCATAATGAATATTAAGAGCATCTCGAGTAGGACGAAGTATGAAATTAGCATGAATCTCACAGCTGCCATTAGCAGTTCATCCTTGCCCAAACTTATTGCGGATTCATCTTGTTAACATAATATTGGCATTCAAACCAGAATACGTGGTCTTGACTCCTGTAAAGATATAAAAGCCCCACCATCAGGGTGATGTACCCGGGAATAAATATTTTTGCCGCTATTGTGCCCTACAGGCAGCGCAGGGCACAATAAGAAAGTAAAGACATCATGTGGCCTTGTAAAGTGCTCATCATTCCCTTGTCCGCCTCTTAGCTTTTCGGGAGATTTTTGAAGAAATGCCAAAAGCAATATATTGAATTTAAGATAACCTTCAGCCTACGAGGAGACAGGAATTCGGCGCCCTTTCAACAGTACATTGAAAGGGCAACACGCGTGTTTCGAGCAACAAAAGTGATCACAATAAAGGATTTCCTTAGAAAATATAAAGGAAAGAAAACGTTTTAAAGACTGGAAAAATTACGTGATTTAAAGTTTTTACAGTTTTTCGCTGAAAGTGGGTGGCATCTGGAAGAATTTCTTAATAAAGTGTGCAGTAGTAGATTAAAGCTTAAAAGTATTTTATTGATTTTCTGTAATAGCGGTCTAAGGTTTAAGATTTTTTTGATTTAACCGAACTCATACTCAATGTTTCGCAAATATTTGTTATCGAATCGGGTGAAACCGTTCTCCCGTCTAGCACCTAAAGAGAGTTAACTCAATAAATTTTCGCGGGTCTTAAAATTTTATCTCAAATTTATGTTGATACTATCTGTCTTATGAGCAGTCATAGTTGCTGAGAGACGCTGATAGAATAAGAATATAAATTTGGTCGAATGGTCACTAATTTACCACGAAAAACATAAATGACTAGTCTGTAGCTAAACTGGACTATGAGACAAATAGTAATTACTAAATTAAATCAACAAAAGCGTTTCAAATTTCTAGGAGTGTAAGGGGGCCATTCAAGTATTACGTAGCGCAGATTTTGAAGATTTCTGGACCCCCCCCCCCCCCCCCCCCCTCCTCTCCACATTTGTATAGCGCTGTAACGTTCCGGTGATTATAAATGTGAGTACTCACCTTAGTATATAACGTAACTGACACGATCTCTTTTCAGCTTCTGGTTTTTTCATTCTAGTTTTGTAAGTACAGTGTTGTAGTACTACAACACTGTATTGTATACTGTAACTTAGTGAAATATGGCAATTTTATATTAAACATTGCAATTGATAGTAATCAATTAAAATATAGCGGGAGTTACTTTACGTAGTGCTTAGAGCGAGACGTCTGCTAGTACGCTACGAAAAAAATGAGGCAAGCTTTTCGATAACTCGGGAAGCAAATCGGAATAATTCGGGATCATCATTAATAGGGGTGAGAGTTGTAGAGACAGGAAATAGCCGAGAATGCAGCCTTGAGTCACTCCAGAACAAACCGGAATCTCAGGGAGAAAGGACTCTTTGTAACAAGGCGTTATGTACAATTAGATAAATTAAAAAGGAAACAAACAATCAGACTGTGTAATGTAAGCCTGGACATTAGTCCCAGCTCCGCAGTATGGGAAAATATGCGTCGTCAGAATAGTCCAGGTGCGAAAGATTATCTATCGAGGTGCTTCGGTAGATTGTAATCTATGTAGGCCTAGGATGTTGCGCATTAAGTCATTAATGCCAATCAATAATAGCAAAGGTGCCAGAGTACATCTTTTTCTTACTTTCCTTAACACGAAGAAGGACTTCAAAAGTCTTATTTTGTGAAGGCCGTGATATTTAGCTCCTGAATAGGACTCCTTAATAATGGTGATAATTTCTTCTATGGTTCCTTCCATACGTTAATAGCCATATATACTCCCATTTAACGCTACTAAGCGCTTTCCCAAAAGTAAAGCAGTTGTCCCCTGGGACGATTGTTTAAAGTTATTGTTGTGATTGTATAAAGATAATGTTTGTCACAAAAGAAATCAAATTTTATGCCAATTGTTACCATTCCCATCAGTTCTTCTAAGCATCTTCACAATCAAGCCTTCTTTTCATTCAGTGGGATAGGTCTCGGTTTTCCCACATTCTTGCATTACGGGAAAACAAAAAGTCGCAGCAGTAGGTCCAACTGAAATAAGTCCTTTATTTTAACTGTTAATCATTCTTAACATTTTCTAGCAGGCAAGCAATTTAAAACATCTTTACAGACTTCAGTAAAGCTTTTGACCCGATAAATCACAAGGTTTTGTTTTACAAATGTATTACTCTTACCCGTGGGTCGCCATTATAAGTTTAACTAAAATTTACGGGGTGCCTCAGAGTAGCCATATTGGCCGCCATTGTTTTTATTTACATAAATAAAATTTCGACAGTTTTTTGGGTTATTTTTGATTAGTGCGGCTGCGAATTTATAAGATACGAGTTAGCCGCATATAGTGTGCGACTATTTCCGCTTTTCAAAAAAGGCTTCCTCTTTGAGTGCGTTAATAATGCTTGTCCACTGACTAACTTTATAAAGACAAAGTCTTAGACGTTCAACTAAACTGTACCCTTGGCGATCCCATTGATGCTTTCTCCCTCTCTAGTTCGCATAACTTCTGGACAACAATTAAGTAGACATACAATTCAAAGTAGATTCCGAATTACCGACATTGGTCCGCAACTCCCAATGAACTTTTTTTATCGTAATGTGTTGTCAGCAAAAAACTGCCACGGTTCGCCGTCCAACACATTATCACTTACTCTATCGTCGACTTCACGAACTCAACCCTATTCGATGAAAATTCATTTATAATATAACCGGCTCAGTTAGCACAAAGAGCTCATACTAATATCCTCGCATATTCTTTCATAAATAAACAATATGTAGATGCGGTTATAACGCATATTTTAAGCTAATTATTCCTGAGGACTGGAACTTTGCGGTGTTTACGCTGTATATTGTGCCGCCAAACTCTATTGTACGATAATTCGGCATTAGGTTAATAATTGTATCCGCCTCAACAAACTATACAACGAGTTTCAGTATATTACGCCAACGTAACTGGCTTTCGTTCCATGAAAACTATGCTGTTTCTTGTCTCTGCTTATTCTTTATTCGACGTTATATGCCTGGTTTTGCGGTACGATTATTGACATGGAACTTTGTTATTTTGAATTCCAGGCTTTCCCCTGAGATCGCTATTTATCTTATGTGGATGGTCCTGTTAGCGGATGTGTTCTCTTTGCGGTTTTGGCGCTCAGACACTGAAATGTGTCTGTGTCTCCCTACAGTTTATCATAAGATCATATACATATGTTATATTCGTCTATGTCTCACCTGCTTCGCCGTCTTCAGTGCATGATAATCTGACTGAGGAAACGTCTGTTTGGAGGCAGTGGTCTTCCTGAGCTTCCCGACTTTCATGCCGCCCTTCATGTTGCATTCTGCTCTGAACTCCCAATTTAGATACCTACTATTGCGACTCTAAAAAAGCTGCAAACTGGGGTTCTTCCAGCATGGTTTCATTAAAAACAAATAAACCAATTTTATGGACGTCTCAAACTACTGTATTTCTGCCATCGAGGCTGGTAAGCAGGTTGATTGTGTTTATACCTAGGCCTCAGGAAGGCCTTTGGGGTTTCCTTCTCCTTTCATTTAACGGATATCTGTCTATCTCTATTTTATTATTTTCACCAATACCATAGATTTCATCTTGGCGAACTCGAAAATGTAAGCTATGCTGATGATGCTTAAATATTTAGTGTTATCTCTGACCATAATAATTGTTCTGCGCTGAACTCCGACCCTCAGTCTTTTAATTCTTGGTGTTTTGCGAACCATATGCCAGACGCAACAGATTCTGAATTTATTTTTTTATCCTTGATGTCTTATAGGGTTTTGTTGACTCATCAGAACTGTTGTCTTCGTTGAATATTCATGTTCCATTCGTTGATCATATGAACTTTATCCAGTCTTCTCTTCGCCGCACTAACTATGGTTTGAATGAGCCCTCAACATCAATGTCACGCCTTTTTAATAACCGCATTGATTTTAATCCTATCAAAATCTTAATCAGCTGTATTTTTCTTTTATTAACTCATCGGTGGAATAAGTGATAACCTGTCGGCCTACCAATCCGGAGGTCCCAGGTTCGGATCTCACCGGCGGCCACACGATCCCGATAAAAAGGTCGTGGGGGCTGCAGAGGAAATGTCACTGGTTTGAAATCCACTCGAAAAATTCTAGTTCTTTTCCGCCCCACGCCCCCGCACCGCTTACGGAAACTATAGAGAGAAAGAGATTTCTTGTATTAGTTTTCTTTAATTAGTTTGAAATTATATTTGAAGTTGTAATTGTTTTGATCTCTAAACATGAGTAACTCTTTTTATTTATTTTTTTCATTTTCACTTAAGCGGGCTTCATATTATATTTTTATTTATAAATCTTTCTTAATTTTTTCATTTGATGAAATTTTTTAAATTAATAAGTAAAAGAAAAAAAATAAAAAAAAATCACAGCGACGTTTTGACCGTTTCAAGCTTCGTAAACCTTTGAATAATGCTCCAAATGGATATGCTTCAACCAACTGAGTTCGATACGCTCTAGTGTATTTAAGAGCCCTCTCTCCAACTCCCCTCTTAAAAAAATACACCATGTTGTAGTACGACTTATTATGTACATAATACTTTACGTCTCGATATCTTAACGATAATTATAACATTATTTGCATTAATTTTTTAGGTAAATGTACCTATTCAATCTCATTTTTAACCTATTTTAGTTTATTTTTTATTGTTTCTTTGTTGTTGAACGCTGATGCTTATAGTTGGTGAAAAGTGTTCAAAGATGCGAGAAAGAAGAGTTATTGTAATCATAAGGTAAAGTTTTCCTGAAACGAAAAAGAATTGATAAAAACCACTTTGAACATTCTGAATATTGACCCTACTCAACTTGTAACGCTATCCCAGGGTCACCCTATATGGTACTATGCTATAAATTACATAAAGCACGTGACAATAAATACAACCCCCTTAAAGTTTTGGATAACACAATTTTCCTAAATTGCATAAATCTTATTCAATTCGGAAAATCGCTGGTATGTTTATTCGGGGATGGAATAAAAACCGCTTCGTAGTCCAAAATCGCTCAGTCATTTAGAAATGGCTCATGAACTGTCGGCTTTGTCGACTGGAACAATATTTATGGCTCAGTTCCAGATGATACAAATACGAAAACCATTAATCACAATCTCGTAGATGTCTGCATAAATACCAAAATGAATATCTATGCGTGCACACAAAAATTCCAATATCTATTCTGAATCGGGTGGTACATGGCCACTTTGTCCGTAGGCACAGTTTTGTACGAAGGACCATGTATCTACGCACATAAATTGTAATTGGATTTGAAAAGCGGAAATAAAAGAAAGTTAGAAAATATTACTAGTTTGGATTATTGCGATATTTACGGTTTGTAAGCTTAAATGATATTTACATTTTCCCATCGATTTTCATAGATTTTGGTTTATGTTTTATGCGATAACTTTGATAAATGGTTTTTAAGAAATCCACTTCTGCGTGAAATATTCAATAGGGCTTTCCGTACTGCCAATAATATTTAAAAATGAAATGATGAATTGCAATAAAGATAAGTAAAATCCGAATTTGCAATCATAAAAACGAAATATTTTAAACAAGTGCTCTTTCCAAAAAATAATACCAAATGTGTGTACGGAACTCTCAAATATATTGCTTCGAGTGTAGTCAATATTTGTGTTCATTTTGAATACCAACAATTTCTGGGATAAATTAACGGAAACTAAAATAGTGAAATGAATTATGGTTTCGAAAAAGTTCTATACTGGAGTTATTAATTTTTTATTTCTCCAGCCTGATGCCCAATTAGGTTTAGTAAGTGTCAGCAAGCATATAAGAGACTTACTATTTCGAGCTAGCATTGCCATAATAATTCAACTCTTTGGTTGTATTAATGTCTCAAAGTTACTGTGGCAAATAAGAAGTAATTACTTAAACCTGTGTACACAATATATTACAATATTGGTTTTAGTCGTTGTATGTAACAAGGAACTGAAGAACGAAAATTAATCTAAAACCACATATCTAGGTAATGTAGTAATTAAAAAGAAGTCGTCCACTTCAGAAAACTTCAGACTTTGTGTTTTGAAAGAGAGAAATGAGAGCTGCATCTTTGGATCTTTGTTTCTTACGGACACAAAGATACAAAGATCCGTTAGAATTTATTAACTCTTAAAACTTTTTGGGTAAATTTTGGTCACTCGTGTTGTGATGAAGGGCGGATGTAGTTTTAGTGTGAATATTGAGGCCGCTGGAATTAATAAAAATAATTGGTGAGAAAGGCAGACGAAGTTGAAGAAGCATTAACTTCTTCTAAGTTGATTCCAAAGAAGCTAGGAGGAAGATATGTGTGCAGTAATTTAATCTACTTCGAAGTAAATACATGACGTACTCACTGTTTTTCTTCATCATAACAGTTGTTTTCAGTTGTTGGGGGATCGAACTGAGAAAATCGATTCAGTACGGATCGGTAGATTTCCTACGTTATGCAAGAGCTCCTTTATAATTCCTGTTTATAAAAAGGGGCACACAAACCTTATAATAAATTATAGGCCAATCGCGAAGCTTTCCTGCATACCCAAATTTTTTGAATCTGTTATATATTCACAGCTTGTTGGGCAATGTAAGGGGTTAATCTCATCTAATCAACATGGCTTTCTGCCTGGTAGATCGACGACAACTAACCTACTAGAATTTACATCTCACATTATCTCTGCCTTCCAACTAGGTCTCCAGACTGATTGTGTCTATACCGACTTCAGCAAGGCATTTGATAAGCTCCCTCACTCCGTGATTATGCTTAAGCTTGAAAGGTTGGGTTTTCCGCCTTTATTGCTCGACTGGATCTGCTCTTACTTAAAAAATAGGACTTACCGTGTCTCTTTCCGTAATACTTTATCCAGAGTCGGTAGGGCTTCATCTGGTGTGCCGCAAGGTAGCCATCTGGGGCCGTTGTTGTTTATTCTTGCCATTGACGACATCGTCACTCTGACAGACGACATGAAGATTTTCTCATGCGTTAGAAACAATTATGATTCTTCCTGCATTCAGGATGATTTGAATACCTTCAGGGGTTGGTGTGCCTCAAATGGACTGCAACTTAACCTGTATAAATGTGAAGTTATGTCATTTTCTAGGAGCATCAATCAGCTCGTTTTTGATTATACCTTTGCGGAAACTACTATCCGTCGTGTGGAATCCGTTACTGACCTTGGAGTAAAGCTAGAGAAAAAACTCGATTTCACTCTTCACATCGTGTCTCGGAGTAATTCAGTCCTGGGTTTTGTTAAGCGGTGGTCAAGGGAGTTTTCGATCGACAGACCCTAATCCACTTATTTCGTTCTTTAGTTAGACCAATTCTCGAGTATGCATCTCAGGTTTGGTCTCCGTGCAGCGGAACTTTGTTAGGTTCGCACTATGGGACCTCCCGTGAAATAATCGATTAAGGCTTCCTCCTTATGAGGATCGCCTCCGACTGCTTAATATGCACTCGCTGGAGGAACGACGTAGAATTGCTGACCTAGTATTTATTCACCAGCTTTTGAACTCGAATATAGATTCTGGCACTCTCGCAAGTTTGGTTACTTATAGGCATACGCCGTATAGCTTAAGGAGATTGCCTTTACTACATGTTATCCACTCTCGATCTAACTATGGTATGCATGAGCCTATTAAACGCATGTGTAGCGCCGTGAATATGTGTCCTATTTTTGACCTGGCTCTTACTAAGGATGTGCTTAAACGATCTCTGTTATCTCTGCACCCCTGATTGTAGTGTTTGTTAGTGTTTTGGATTTTTACTAATATTTTATTGCATGGGTTATGGGAGCCTCATTCACCTCAATATATGTTATATTCTGGTGAATAAGTCAATTGATGCCAGGCTTCTGCTTGTGAAGTGCGCCTTCTGAGTTAGAAGGGTTAATTCTATATAAATAAAGATCTGTAATTTTTTTCCGATTTCGAAGATCGATTAATCGTCCTAAAAAGATCGATGTTCATAGATCGATTCCATTTATTTTGGCATTTCAATTTGAAGAAGCATACATTTTGTGTCGCTTCATTAGGCTCAATTTGTCATAGCTAGCAAAAATCGGTGGACTTCACATGACAATAAATTACAATCACCAAGGGATAAGAGTTTAGAAGAAGTTCTTGCTTCAGTCTGGAGCATATAGAGGAAGGACGGAGTGGGCGGATGTAACACCTATCGAACAAAACGATGGAGATAACCCAGTAGTTGTAATCGCATATAGTGAAAGATGTATTCAAGGTATTCTTATTATGAGCAATATATTAAGAACTAATTTTTAGTTAAAGAGGTTCAGAACTATTTTCGAGCCATCCTAGTTAGCAGCGAGAAATCTTCAAGAGCCTTAGAGTTAACCAGGGCTGCACTAAAATTGGGTGCTGTCAAATAACTTGTTTGGCACTGCCAGATAGTCATGGGCAAAGATTACTTACTATTAGATAACCGGCTCTCTAAATTACCCAGCTAATTTGAAGAAGTACCATTGGTTCCACAGTAAAACGAAATATATCCAGCTTTTAAAGTCATAAGAATATACATGCAAATAAAGAGTACAGGTAGTGTGCAGTCATTTACTCCTGTCAAAATTATTTGAGAGAATCACTTACTCCTGTCAAACTTATGTTCTCATCCGGAGAGAATTACAGCCTTCTCTCAAAAAAGTACCGCCGAATCTTGTCGAAGAGAAAAATGTACCAAAACGTACCACCAATAAAAAGAATTCATGTGAATCACATGACTGAGATAGTTTACTTGTGTGCGTAAGAAACTTTCAAACTGTCAATGTATTCTGATCTTTTAATGAGTGAAGTACATTTTACATTTGTAAATGCACATAAGAAAAGTATACTTGTCTCCTACCCACAAACTCTCCCGGAAAACAAATTTTTAGTTCTGACTGCAGGGTTGCCCGATGCAGGAAATATATAAAAGCAACCAAAAAAATTTTCTCTACTTTGTTCGAAGCCGTTTATTTAGTAATATCAATCTTTGCTTAGATCCGAAACGCATTTATCTAACATTAACAATTTGTTTGGTATGAAATTTTAAATTTGAAATATTATGACACAAATTAATGATTATGCGAAAATATTTTTAAGTGAGCTTGCTCAGTCTTGTCTTAAATAGATGGGACGGAAAAAAATAACTCGTTTCGAGCTGAATCGGTCCCGCGAAAAATCGATTCAAAAATCGGCAGATCGAAGGCTGAAAGATCGATCCGTCGAGATCGAATCGAAGATCGGCCATCCCTAGTTTTCATGTTCATTCCTATGTTGTTTCTCTAATGGAAAGTCGTGTGTGATAGTGTTGTTTTTGTGCTGATACATCAAATTTTAAAAATTAATTTCTAGATAATGTAGTAGGAAAAAGTGCTAAAATCTCGAACAAAACATTCCCTATACACTCCTGGGCATGTATGATTCTTCGCTTTTAGTTAATATACCAGAAAGCAACTTAGAAGCTGGAACTGCTTCCTCCTGCGGACATACAACAACCAAATATAAATAAACTGTTTAATGAAGCGAAATTATTCCTTATCTCACATGGAAGGCTTCTCGTATTCAGGATGCACACTTAATTATTTCAGAGATAACTGGAGTTAAAGTTAAATTGTGTCCAAATATACCACGAGGATACTCGTTAACAAGAGAGGAGCAAGCAAAAGTCATTGCATTGAAATATGCAAATTTTTTAACTCGGTAGATCACAGACGATCAGGAAAACGGAAGAACGCACAACGTCGTCAGAAATATTCTCCGCTTTGGCGAAAATTTTGAATTAACTTGTAAAGATAAACCTCCACGCAAACTCGAGACCGGAAAACGGCGTGCTATAATGGTGTAACAGGGGGAGGAAACCCTTAAATTCTTTGCGAATTGTGAACGAACCTAATTTACTCTTAACTGCTAGATGTGTTCTACAGATTTAAAACAACGCCACATCGTTCTATGGAGAAAGAGGTTTTTAAAACCGCGATGAAAAACTTCAATCTAGATGGCCCAGTATAGCAGTATGGTTTGGGCTGCCTTCCCACCGAACTTGTCCATTGACAGATATCTCAGAGAATAAAGCCGCAAAATTATATTGAGCTCTTGACTTTTCTGGCGACATTTTCAGCGACCAATGAATTTTTTAACATTACAATGCTGCTATGCACTCATCTCGGGAGACAAAATCATTGTTTAAGTGCATGACTTTGATTTTTTTACTAGCTGGCGCGTAGACCTGGTCTGATGCTGATGGAAAATTTTCAAATTAAACAAACAAAATGTTGATGTCTACATCTACAACGGTGCGATATCTGTCTCTTCTAAGCACTGAGTTAAATTTAACTACCGAATGACATTCGATTGAGGAATCTATTGTGCAGTCGATGTTACCCCTAAGGAAAAACCTCTCCACCAACGTTGGTAGTATGCAACACAGGATTGATTCCAATACCTTACTTGCAGTATTCTAGTCAAGAAGCACGTTTACTATCCTTAGTGTTTTGTCCCGATAAAAAGTTTAAGAAAAACGCGAAACATGGCAACTGTCTAACAATAGCAATAAATATAATTAATATTATTATTATAAAAGTAAATAAGCGAGCACCTGATAATTAAGTGTCTGCAATCTTCCGACTTTCCATAATTTACAATGTAAATGTATCTGAATAAGTAACATTTGGCGCCCGAGGTGAGTGTTTATACAAACATTAATTTCATGTAATCAACACGGTTGGATAAATTACGGAAAATGAGCTAAACATTTTCACTCATGTGTAAAACAACATTAAGGTGAATCAAATCCCTAAATATTACTAAAAATTTATGTTGTGAATTCAAGGATTTCATAAGGATAATATTTCAGTCTGGAGCTTAATCGATATTTTTGACCTTGCTTTGTTCGTTATTACGAAACGGAATAAGCAATTTGCACAACCCGCGGTTCATTATCTAGACTTCAAGAAACGTAAATTTTTATAGTGCCATAATCGCAGTTTTGATTACAAGCCGCTATGATCTTAGCTGTAATAAATGTTAAGACAGCGGTCGATGTTAATCTAGAAAACATTTAGTAGTCGCCGTTCAGATGAAACTAGGGAAAGGCAAAAATGCAGATAAAATGTTAATATGCCTTGCTTTTAAAATTACTTTTCTGCTTCAGGGTAAAATAAACTTTAAGATATTTTTATGATGATGCGGCTGCTTCCTCTAAATCCCAATATAAGTTACTTTAATGTTATGTGTATTCCTTGAAGCCATTTTAGAATTAGATTTGGTTTCAATTCAGATTCAATGCAGTCTTCGGTGGACTAATTGATAACGTATTGGTTTTCCATCATCAGTGTAAAACCTCACCGGCGGCAACCCATTGGTCTTCTCCGCTGACGAAGTTGCGCTAAAAGAACATTAGAGAATGCAGAATAATATCGGTTGTCCGGAATCCACCTTAAAATGTAGGTTGACTTTCACCAGCTCACTTTTTGGGCAAAAACATTAATCCAGGAAAAATAGACATAGAAATATTGAAATAATTTATAAGAGGCTTAATTGTTGGCATGTACTTTGTTATTACGTGTCTTAATCATATGCGACAGTATCTCATCGACCTGATTACCGTAGACTTAATAAAACCCGTTTTTGCAGATGCGTAGATTTTAGGGAACACTCCAGAGGGGGGTTTCATGAACTTAAAGAGTATTTGATAAGAAAATCGTGGTCAACGGGAAGAACTTTGCCTTGTTGGTTGATAAGAAATCCCTGCCACTTTTACGGTAGAGGCCTATTAGCGTCTTCTTTAAGATTACCAATGTGCATCGCATTGTGGAAGGGAGGGGCGGGGGGGGGGGGTTAACGAAGGAGAACGCAGCCGTCCCCGGCTCCACAGTAGGTCGGATTCGGTAGCCTTGTGAACCGTGATGTCTGAACGAAGGACGCCTAAGCCGGTAAAGACGAGGTACGTATGGGAGATCGGAAATGTTGGATAATTATCTGCTTCGCATATTTCCCGTATGACTCTACAGACCTACCCCCGTCGCATGTGCTCCACCTCATAAGTATGTTGGATATACAGACGAAACACCACACAACTTGGGAGAGCACAAATATCAAGAGAAGGAGTGAGTACAATTATTTATTGGCTGCTAACTTGCTTAATGACGGCCTATGTCAGATATTGGGTTAAAGAAACGAGAAAGAGAGAGAGAGATCACCTACATTCGACAACGGGTTGGTTTGTTGGTTAGTCGGGCTGCTTGTTGCTAAGAAGCACCAAATTCACTCGGAGGACATGAAGGCCCATTGTGAATGCCCTTAAAAAAAAAAAAAGCCTTGGTCAGAACTTAAAACCACCCAGATCTATGTAAGAATCTATTTAGGTCAGCAATGCAACAAGACAAGTTTCCTCATTCTCCTAATTCTCTTTAGGACAAAGCCATGCTAGGGCATCAAAGGGTTGTCCCCTAGGCTTTGATCATATCAAAAAGTTTAAAGAGTAAGAGTGAGAGAAATAAAATGAAAATTATGAAAAATTGACAAGTAGAAAAGGAAAGCGAAAAGAAATCTATATAGATTTGATGTAATCCAACGCTTTTATTTTGAAACCAGTCAGGCCCCCCTTGTTCCAAACACCCAGTCCAGTCCAGTCTGATACCATGGGCGAAAAAAGTGCGTGAGCTAAACAAGGTTTTAAATTAAAGAACGAGCAGAAGTTTAGTACGTCTGGAAACCAAAAATCCAATATAACCAATATAAGCTAAATTAATAGTAATCTTGTACATTATTACATAAATTCTATGGTCGAAGTATCTATCAAAAAGACCACCAGAAATTTGCTTGGAAAAGTCGAAACGTGATTACCCGTTCATTTCTAATTGGTCAGGTAAATTTAACATCACAAATTTAAAACTTCCACTTACGAATGAGTGCAATTTGTCTAAACTCATCCGACATGTCAATATCTCATATGTTTGAACATGCACAGACTACACTTTTTGATTAATACTCATTCAACCGCTTGGTGTACACCCGGGATCCCGTATTGAATGAATCAATATTTTGTTTGACCTGTACCCAACTCAAAGGTTCACTATTCATACTGTGCTAATAACTCAAATAATTTACACCTTTACGACCTTCGGGTTCCACTGTTTAATCCTCCATCACCCACGTCGTTCCGGTGTCTATCACCTTTGGGTGACAGATGAGCTTCAGGAGTTCTCTGCCTGATTGGTTTCGTGTATCTAATCGAAACTCAAATGCTTTTCAGGAGAGTATGAATAATGATGGGCTGTTGATGTCAAGCTGAAATTTATATTGATCAATCAAAACTAAACGGTTGCTCAATCTATCAATCAATCATTGTGAAAATCTCCTCACCTACTGGTCGGTCACACGAAGAACTTCTTTGTCAGGACGTGTCATAAATTACCAACAAGTGTTAACAAACGATGCCTACACGAAAGCTGTCCAAAAAGAGATTCGCAGATAGGATACGATGTGGGCTCAGAGAGCTCCAAATTATTCTATATGCGAATTCTATCGACAAAACCAAGTTGTCGTCAAATCGATACGTGCAGCAAACAGGGCACGTTCGCCAAATTGACATGTTCCCTCAATGTGTGAGACTAGACGGGCTCGCCCACACCAGATCGATATCGGCAGTTTCCCACTCACTACCCAACAAATCGGATATAACTGAACAACTGGGAAGGAAAACTTTCTTGTTAGGTGACAGCTAGAAGAAAACCTTCTGAAAAGTCTGGCAGAACTAATATGGAACTTTGCTGAAATTAATGCTGACGCTTACAATAACTCCATTCTGGCGCTGCCAAATCAGATTGAGCTGCCACGTATATATCGACATCGAAAAAGTTGATTCGGGAAGGCGCTTCCTTTTTTGTAAAATTTTCATGACCTAGTGATGTCGAGACAGCACATGGCGTTATCACGACGGCTGCCAAATATGTGGGAACCATACAAGAAAATTTGGCAGGATTTTCGAAAAGACGACTGTTTTAAGGAAGGACCATATTGTTTTCAGGCTCATTCAAAGACGTAAGGAAAGAGTTTCAGGTAAAACAATAATTAATATTTTCCTGGAGACAATTAGGTGTAGACCCTGGTTGTCATTACTTTTCATATTTTAACAAATGCTTGATTTTTCCGCTTGCGGCCAAGTGCATTGTCGCATTAATTCTTCTGGCACTGCGATGTCATTAATTATTCCTGTCAACAGACATTTAGTATTCTAGCTGGGTAGAATCTGCCAAAAAGTGGGCTATACAGCAAGATTGATTAGGTTACAACGTAATTGTACCTTTCAGAACTTCCTGCAGAATAAAAGCTCAAAGTCGGTAGACGTAAGATAAGACCTGCATCTTCCTGTTCGGTGTACTTCTTCACGTGCAAAAATTTTCCTACATGACTCGTGCAACTTTCGCCTTGGAAAAAGACCTGTCTGGATGCCATTTAGTGCCATTGCAACAACAAATTGCTTCCTTCTGGAAACTAGTTGTGGTTAGTGGTGGATTTATCTAATGATCGCCGGGAACCATTTCTTCCCGCCTTTTGCATGCATCGAGGTAGGAGAGCCTCGATCAAGTTACAAAGTTTTTTGCTATATCATTAAACTTTTTTTGACAGTGAAAACTTTGGTGATTATCGTTGAGGGTTTTCTCGGTTATTTTGGACAAAATCCCTTAACCAATTGACGTTAAGAGATTTCCAGAAGTAGTTTAAGTCGAAAGTTAACGGCGATAAAAGTTTGTTTGGAAGTATCACGACCAAGTCGTATTTAACTGGAATGCCCGGTTATAGTTCTGTTGACACGAGAAGGGATGGCAATAGCACAGATTTATTTTTGGTCGTTCTAGCTAGCTGCTCTGCATATTCACGACAGCTCCAAATAGTTGTAAAAGGATTTTGGCATGTTGTTTTGCCAAGGGAGAACTACTTGTTGTGCTGGAAGGTGTTCCATAGAACATTGTGTATAAAGAGGAGACTGTCGAAGGAATCAAACGCGTAAAAGTTTATATGCAATGTCTCTCTATGACTTTAATGCGTCTGCCAGTAACGTAACGACCCACATTATTTCAATAATTTGCTGCTTGCTCTGAATGACTATTGTAGATAAAATGTTTTGGATTAAAAGCACAAAAATAGGCTCCGATCTGTTATAGAAGTAAACAGCTGATTTTCTAAAAATTTGTTTGCCACATTACGAATGTGTCACTTCCCTACTAGAAACACGACGTTTTACATATCTCAGGGTGGTTGGTGGCTATCGGAAAGTCGATCAGCCTACGTAGACCTAAGAAAAGTCCGTTGTGTTATCAACCGCGCAACCGCTGATAACGCTAGAGTAAATGCTGAACGCTTTTTACTTCTTCCTCGTCCATACGATTTCCAGAAAAGTCGTTGTTGGGGATGCGTAAGCGTTCGGCGGAAGAGACAGTGGCCAGCAACGACTGCCACAATATTTCGGAGATCGGCGCGACTACTCTTTAGCAGGAAAGCCGCTACTCTTTAGAAGAAAAGAAAGAATTCTTAATGTCCCAAACTGGCCACAGCTGCCTTGTCAGCCGCCTCATTGCTCTGTACCACACTATGACCAGCGACCAGATCCTTGTACCTTGTTCCTAAGTTCTGGAGACTATTGTGACACCGACTGTGACCTTTTTACGTTTGAGTCAAGCGGCAGTAGGTAGATTTGGGCGTGATAATAACATTCTTGCCGCTCTCCCTATGGCAAAAATCTCTGCGTGAAACACACTGCAGTAGTCCGGCAAAATTTACTGACTTCGTACGTTTAACCAATCTGATTAGACCCCAGCCCCCACTTCGTCCTCCACTTTCGTTCCATTAGTGAAGACCTGCCCCCACTCCGCTCTGTCTGGGATTTTGGTAGAGATGGTTGGGAAGCCTGCTCAGTTTAGAGATATTGTAGTCAGTGTTCACCTGCAGATAGTCTTTGGGATGCACCCTGGTTCGGCTTTGCACCAACGCCTGCAACTGTTGCCACGATTCTTTTTCTACGGATCTTCTTCAAGTGCTGAGCGGTCGTCCCATTCGGCGTTTTCCTTGCGGGTTACAATCTAGAGCCTGTTGAGCGATGTTGTTTGGCTCTTTTCTTAGTGTGTAAACTAGGCATTGCCACCTTCGCCTCCGGACACCTTTTAAAAAATCGTTTTCCAAGATACTTCGGAAATATCCGTTTAAAATCTCCAGGTGAAATTTGAACTCAGTAAAATGTTATAGATATATATTCGCGCGCATTTTCTGCTCTTCGCAGTCGCTGGTAGTTAGGTTTTCTCACATGTTCTCAGTCCTGTTTTGGTCGTTTAAAAAAATATTTGTGTGTCGATAAAATGGGTAAATATAAAACATGTTTAAACTAAAAGAAGATTCCACAAATTTCATGATTATCAACATACTTCCGAGTACAGTACATCATTTACGAATGCATACCCACATGCCAACTAGCCAACGGCTTTCCAAGCCGATGGTTAATGTCCGACTCGGGACGAATAATGCCAAACTAGTTCGTCGGCTCTGCAGTTACCCGGAATTTCACTATGTCCAAGTACCCAGATGAACCGTACTTTCAGATGCTAAGATATGTCATTTTGGTCAAAAAATCGAAAAAAAAATTTTAGAAACAAAAATGTTGCAAAAAGGTCGAATTTTTGGACAGTTAATTCAAACATACGCAACTTTTTTATTTTAGCGATTTTGTATTAGCGGTGATAAATTACCACGTAAAAACCTTCCTCTTTAAGGTCCCTTTTGTTTTTTTTTGTTTCATTTTTGCCCATCCTGAGATTAAGTCTCGGCCATGTAACAACAACCTTTTTAGGATTCGACTTTGGCGCCATCTGTAAATTGGACGAAAAATTAAAATGAAAAGAAAAGGGATCCGTCGGTGTCGTTTACAGGATGTTCGCTTGTAAGAGTCCTTTTCGACCACTCCCTAAGCAATCATATATCTCTACTGTTACCGCGTTAGGCCGCTTCTTCTCCCTTTTCTGCTAGCGGTAATGTACAATAGGTGCGCTTGTCACGTCTAGCACTTTTTTGTACACCTGTACAGACAGGGAGAAGCAGCGGCCTAACGCGGTAACAGTGGAGATACATGATTGCTAAGGGAGTGGTCGAAAAGACTCTTACAACCGAACATCCTGTAAACGACACCGACGGATCCCTTTTCTTTTAATTTTACTTTTTCGTCCAATTTACAGATGGCGCCAAAGTCAAATCCTAAAAAGGTTGTTGTTACATGGCCGAGAGTTAATCTCAGGATGAGCAAATCTGAAAAAAAGGGACCTTAAAGAGGAAGGTTTTTTACGTGGTAATTTATCACATGGATCACAATGGATGCCAATTTGCATCGAGTTACAATACTCAACAAACAACTCCCGGTGGCCTTCCATGGAATGACTCTCTTGTCCTACCTCCGTACGTAGGTAGACTTAAACTAATTGCTTTAGGCAATTGAGAATAGACGCAAAGTTTTTCATATTGTATTTGCATTCGGCTGCTTACAGGGCTCTATAAATAGTCCTGAGCTTGTTAGTTTTTTCAATACTTCGGTTTCGGCGGGGTCTTTGAGGAGTCATGACATTCTCCATATCCCGCGACATTGAACTAATTATGGCAATCACGGACCGTTCTTATTTAATTGTAATATGTAATTTAAGTAATTTGTATAATTTGACTATTTGTAGTACAAGCGTCAAAGTTAGTTATAGTTTTGAATTGGTTATTTTTTTAGCTGTTGTTAACTATTTATATTATAAGTAACTTTGTAACTTTGTAGTTAGTATATGTAATTTTCATACTCGACCATTTGTTTGTAAGTGATTTGTTGACTTTGTATTGTTAGCTTTTGCTTCTTTGTCATTCTTTTCTGTCTTATCTTTGATTTGTGTTCTGTTAGCTATTTGTGCCTATCTTGTAAGTAATCAGTTATTGATAAATAATGTAAATAAATAAATGAAAAATCTACGGCAAAATACAGAAGTCAACATTTTTAGAATTTTGTATTCGTATCCTTTAAATATGGAAATTAATAAATAACCATTACACAAAATTAATTTGAAAAATTCTAAAGCCTTTAGAAAACCTCAATAATAGCAGCACGTTATCAATGAAAAGGCAACTGTATTTTAATCTCTTACGAAGTTGTTAATGAGGATAGAGCAGTCACTGTAAATATACATGTCACAGGTCAAGTTCACACTCAGTCAAACTTTGTTAGATTTTCAATCACAATTTCAAGAGTTTCAATGATCAAAGTGTTAATCAAACTATTTCTTAGAGAATTCAATGATGTCATAAAGTGGTCACTTGTCTCAAAAGTGAACTAGCAATAGAAAAGATAGAGAGGGAAAATATAGTGTTCTTGCTGCTTTTCAAATTAAACGAGCTGATTCAGCACGACTATACCATTACACATATGGCGACATGGATTGAAGTAGCATATCCTTAAAAGGGTTGACAAAGAAGCGACCTCCTTTGGACTTGAATTATATAAATGCTGGGACCTGACATGGTAAAAACGTCAATTCCTAGTGCGATGGCTTTAGTTGATGCTACTTCGAGCTCAGGTGAAGTGTAGATGATGCAAATTTTCATGCTGCATGGTACTAAAGTTTTCACCTTGGCGTCATAAAATATTCTGAGAAGATTTAGCTTAAGATCCCAGTTCGAGATTCAGTTGATATTTGCATTTTAAAATTTCACTTTATGGCAAATTGGATAAATGGTTTCATGAGAGAGAAATGGGGCAAAGGGATGAAGTGAATGCTGTTAAAATTGCAAATCAGAACGCAGTAAGAGTAGTTATCCTATAGATGGCTGAATGATTTCGATTTTTTTCAGAGCAATGTTACAAAAAATGTAAAATTTTGAATGTAAAATCTTGAACCTCTTAACACTAAAATATTCAGATAAAATTCTTTAGGAAAATTTTTGTTAGGATACAAGTTGAGAAATGCTCCAATTCCGGGAATAAGGGCTTGTTATTCAATGCAGTAAAACTTGTGTTGGTTCCATTACAGAAATATGTAAAAATGCGTTCTAGAAAGAATAGCGTCAAGTAAATAAAGTATTCAGACGTGATAAAATTGGAGGAGGAAAAGTTATATTTTGCCATAAATTTTACAGCGTTGACGCGTTCATTCTTATTTTTGAATTCATGATGGAAAGTGAAAGATTGCCTCAAGCTGTTTAAATTTGCTTTTGACGTCTGACTTAGTTAATCCTTTTGAATTTTATTACCTGATTCAACTAGCTTTGTTTCATAATTAAAAAATATAAAATTCAATATAAAGCCAAATCTAACTATTTCGGATAGAACCATCTTTTCGCTGAATTTGCAGTTACTAAAAGTAGCAGCTGTATTGAGTCAACGTTAATTAATTGCACTTATTACTACTAATGGATGAGATACTGGGTCTTCCCCACCGGGCGAGGACAGTCCTTTCACAGCCAAAATTGAGAAACTTAACGTTTTCAAAAAATAGGCTTCAATCATAATGATGACCTCTTCGTTTAAAGGGGCAACCTAGTGTAGAAAAAAAGGATATTTGTTGGGCATTTCTGCTGCGTAATGAAAAATCCGGTAAATTTAATTGACCTCTCAAAAACTTAACTTTAACTTAACTTAGGCGGATTAGAAGCCTGGTCTTTTTTAATAGCCTGGTCACTAGTTATGGTTTTAAAATGGTGTGAATTAGATCGTAATTAAATTGAGAAAGAGCTGCTGGAGCTACAATATTTCCAAATCAACTAATACGTAATATAATTATTATTAGGAGTGGATCGAGGACTAATAACATCCTTTGGTCACTTCGACCAAGATGATCTTTTGTAACCTCATCCAGGTTTTAGATTTAAGTTACCCAGTCAAGCTTTAGTTCCTTAATTAGACTTAAAATATCTTTTAGCTTAGCTATATCTGGTGGTGCTGGGAAAGTCCCAATGCCTATAGTAATAATTCAAAGTCATCAGAAAATGGAAAATCTATAAATAAGGAAGAGAGAAGGGTCTAAAAGATGGCATGATTTGCTTACTTGATGTTTTATAGGAAAATATATTTTTTATAGTGACTTGCTCACATATATTGCAAACACTAGACTGCGCAAAGTCATAAGCATATTCGAACAGGTTGGCGGTTATATAAACAACCCATGGGAATTATTTGTGAAATGCTTCTTTCTATGAGTGTTTTTTTGAATACTAATGAAGTCTTTACTTGAGAATTATTTGAGATGAACCTACAAACGATCATGACATATGGTCATGTTAATAACTTTCTTCTTGACAATTTTCATCTACAGGTGAGAACTGACTAAACTATTTTTACAATAAGCTCCGAGAAAGCGTAAGCAAAGCTTTCTAGAATACCTAATAAATAATGCCTATGGATACCGATATTCACGGAGAGCTCAAAAGTTGAAAATGGGGTTGGACCGGGATAACTTCAAACCGCCTTAACATAAGAAACTTATATGGATCAGACCAGCACAACAGTCAGGCGAGAAGGGTATTGCTATCACACAAAGACCAACCTAGTCATAACTGGTGCGAAGGCGGTGACGGCGGTCTCCCCAAAGCTTAGGGGCTGTACAGAAGCTCTGCTGGATACCCGATCATAGGTATGGGTTTCTTCTGAAGGAAGAAGGTTCCCATGTCAACGCTTCACAGATAGACAGATCGATCAGTTGGCCTCTTCTGTAGTTCCCGTAACCCCTTGTGGAATATTGGTCGAGAGAGAGACTTCACCCGATTCGAGACGATTTCAAGTGGACCTATAATTTAAAGTGGATTTCGAAATTTTCTGTGCAACCCCAATGTCCTTTTTATATATGTATATCTACTGTCAGCAGAAAACATCCATAGGTCGCCGCGGTGATATTCGAACCTGGGACCTCCGGGTTGGTAGGCCGACATGTTATCACTTATTCCACTGACAGCACCAGCCAGCCGCAATGCACGACTCTATAGACTTTAGGGCAGCTAAAAATCAGGGAGCAGCTAAACATCACAACTCCTAACTGAATACGTCAAAATCTAGATCACTAACTCTGTTAATTTTTTATTAGCTTATAGTATTTATACAAAAATTACCTTACCATTATCAGAAATCAATTACTTCGATGAAAGAATATACTTATTCCTATACATTATGTGCATATATTATGTGCATATGGTTATGTTACTGATCTCTCTGGCTGGTCATTTGCTTTATTGAATTTAGGAAAATTACAGTATGGCTTAATTGGAATAAAAAGAGAACGATGTTTTCTTTTCTTTTTTAGGGACTCGCCGGGATCTTCGTAGTAGTTTATTGTCCGGATTCGCATATCGGACAACGACTTTTGCCGGAGTTTCTTAGACAAGGGTTGACCAGGAGAAAACGTAAGGAGCTTCGCAAACACTTCCTTATCGAAATAAAAGATTTCACCAGCGCGAACCTAAAGGACTTCACCAGGTTCCCCAGTAGCTACAGATACAATTTATCTCTGCACAGCAGTTCTAAAATCGATTCAGGAGAGTTTCTTACGAGGTACCTAGCCTACCACAATCTTACAACTTTCAACTAAGGTACGGTATTTTAAAGTAAGGTAAAGTCGGGAGAGATGCCTCAATTTCTAACCAACTAACTTCTGACTAGTCAAAAAAAAATCATTCACTTCATTCGTATTCACTTCAGTACGTATCGGCGAGTGTCAGAGCGAAGCAAAAGTTAAAATGCAAGCGAAAGATCGCGAGATTAATTTTTTTACCATTTTTGATCGTACTGTAACCTTTCATTATACGAGTAAGTAAGTTTTGTCTTGTTATATAAAAAACATCTATCCCAACGTAAAAGGATAGTCGCCTCGAATTTGTGAGGTATACGTACCCTTAAGAACACATATCCTTTTATAACTAATGCCATCTTGTAATGTTTTTTCGAGCAATATTCAAAAAACCTTTATGCAATAAAATTAATTTTGTTTTCTCTTTTAAATTTTTACATTTGTTACAGAATGTAAAAATGCTTATGATATTATTTATTTATTTAAGCTTAATGCAAACTATTACATAAAAAATACAAAATAACAAAATAAATACTACAAACTAAAATAAACAATAATTCATAACAGATAATGTAAGCTATAACCTGAAATAGGTTTTAAGGAAATTACGTTTTTTAACTAAAGAGCTCATGAAAATTATTAATGATCTCGTTGCAGGAAGGATTATACTACTATTTTCTGTAGTTATAAAGACAACTTATTACAAATAAATGGCTTTCATTGTAAAGGGCGTCTATTCCAAACACCATTTTAACAGTGAGGCGTCTATCATCACCATGGGGCGTCTATCCTGTCCATGGGGCGTCTATTCCAATTTATACAGGTCCTCTTAAAGCAAAATATTTTTTGTATTTACTACATTTGAAAAAAATTAAGAAATTAATATTATAAATAAGGTATCGAAGTTGTGATGATTTATTTTAATTGTGTGTGCAATTTAGCTGCCATAAACTAATTTCGAAAAGTGGGTAGATATTCTTGAATGTTGAATTTTTTGAAGGAGTATGGCAAGCCGTTTTGCTATTTATTAACATAAAAAAAATGTTTCGAACGAAAAAGTATCAAATAAGTATCAAAAATAACTGTTCACACAAAAATTAAAGTTTATAAAATTAAATTGCAATTACATATGTCACGGCATAAATTTAACTCAATGAATTAACACACAATTTATTATTATTATGCTATATTACACAGCATATTAAAAATTTTATATGAAATTTATTTCAAAGTACAACTAAAATTCATGGCATTCTAATTATGACAATGTTTAAAAAAATAAAATTATGTACATAACTTAAAGTTTCCAATTTAATTTAATTTAATTTAAGGGGACATTTACATCAGTTGGACCAAAATTTCATGATTTTTTGAGACCGTATATCTCGTGAATGAACAATGCTAATCAATTGAACTTTTTTTTATTATTTTTGTACATTTTTTAAGTAACATTTGCTACGTCGCCGATTCATCCCCCCCAAGTCCAACCCCCCCCCCCCCCCCCCCCTCCGCGCCGTCAAAGATTGCCGATCTCGGCGGTCACGTCGTGTTCTCGGCAGATTTCCTGGGTACACAAGTCAACATTTTTTTAAAGTTTATACCATAATGCGTGGTATAGACGTTTGGCAAGCCAAAATTCCAATAAAAAACAAAATGGCGGCCATTTGAAAAAAAACCTCGTTTTTTGGTAATTTTTTTGGTACTATTTTTTATTAACTTTTGAAAAAATCAATAAAAATAAAAATTGAGGTCTATACCACAATGACATATGAAATGAATAATTAGAACGCTTTTGTGAAAAATCGCAGTAGCCGTTTGCTCAGAAACGCTGCCGAGAGGAAAAAATGTGACAAGCTGAGATATTTGGCCTTAAACATTTCAGTCGACTTTCGACTGCTTAGAAAGCAGTTGGGCGCTCGACGGGAGGCACGCCTCTTTAATGACCTGTAACTCGGAAACTACTCAAGATATCAATTTGGAATTTCGGCACATTATTTTTGATCGATATATCCATCGATTAAGCCAATAAAAATGAATTTTTTGGTCCCAACTGATGTAAATGTCCCCTTAAATTAATAATAATAATTAACTTAATAATTTAATGCTTTTTTTATGTATATATTGCTCTTTATTTGGCACAATCGTTATAAAGCGTAAAAAGCCTACAAAAACTAGCTACCCTAAAAATCACACAAACATTAAGAGGACACAGTAATAAAGATCAAAAAGAACATAACAAAAGATGACTCAATATACTACGTTACTGTAAATAGGTTAAATAAAAAGGACTCAAAAACTTGAAGGCAAAAACCTGTAAAAAAGGAAATAAAAGAAATTTTGAAATGCCTTCAGCTCTAAGGAAAGTTCAGAAAAATTTTGAAAAGAATCCGAAACAAAACCTAGAGCTTAATCTAAAATGAAGAAATAAAATGAACCGAAACCGAAAAATCAAGCTAGATCATGAATTAACATTATATACATAATTTTAATTCTGAAAAATAAAATTCTTGAATTAAAATTATGTAACAAAAAGAAGAATTAAAATTCTAGAATCTTCTTTAATGCGAGTTGAAAAATGAGGTTTGACTTAAAATGGGTTATGCCAGTCCGATTTTGATACGGTAGAAGGGGCTTAATATGAAAAAGTATTAAACTGTGTCATAGGGGGTGTGGAATTTTTCAAAAAGGGACTAAAATTATTCCTTTTAGGTTCTGACATTTCTTATTATTTTTATTTAATGATAGATATTATTATTGCTGATCGTATGGTAGTATTCTTGTTCCTCAGCGCAATAATTTTTCGTGGGCGGAGCACAAAGTTTAAACTGTCTCGAGCTGTAGGGAGTGAACGGGGTATCGCGTAGATGAGTTTCAATATCTATAGAAAGAGGAAAATGTGGCCAATGCGATGAAAGTATATTGGTATTTTTAGCTGATAAAGGGGCGGAGTAATTTAGACTCAAAGCGAAGTTGTCTAAAACGTTCAACTATTTTTTGCAAACTGTAGGCCTAAAGTAGCAAAAACGGTTAAACGAAATGCGGTGTTTTTTTAAGACGGTGTAGAATTTATGGGTTTATGCTAAGGCTTTGTTTTTAGATTTTTGAAAAGAAGAGGCGTGGTTTTGAGCCTGGCCAATCGGGACGTTAATAACTTCCCAAGTATTGATTACAGTCGCAGCAAGAGTATACTCATTTTTCACGCAATCCAAAAGTCTATTCGAAAATATAAAAAAAATGTACTAGATCAAATTTTCGAATTCAAAATATAGTACTACATTATTTTTGAAATTTTTTTAAAATATTTGGCCACATTATCCTCTTTGTACAGATACCTCTCCGCGATACCCCGTTCGCCCCCTATAGCTCGAGGAAATTTCAACTTTGAGGCTCCCCTGATACAAAATTAAAGCTCTAGGAGGACAAAAGATACTAGCATCCGATCGGCAATATTAATATCTATCAATAAAAAAAATTCCAGGACCTAAAATAATATATTTAGTTCTTTTTTGAAAATCCCACACCCCCTATAACACAGTTTAATTCTTTTAATATTCAGCCCCTTTTGCCGTATCTAAATGGGTCTGCCATATTCCACTTTAAGTCAAACATAACTTTTCAATTTCGTATTAAAAAAGATTCTTGAAGTTTAACTCTTTTTCTTATTACAGAATTTTAATTCAAGATATGAAATGGTTGCTATTAAATAGTTAAATTTACGTATGTATGTACGCAGTTTTAATTCAATAATTTTATTATTCGTGAATTAAAATTATGTAAATGGGGCATTTCACGCGAAGCGGACAACCAACAATTTTGAAGAAGTTATGTATGACCTGTTTCAAAGGCAATTAATCATATTAAGAAACTTATATAAGAATAATTAAAATAGTGATTCTTATAGGAAATTGCATGCTCTTCACAGTCGTGGTATCGAATTCGAAATTGGATTTTTTTTCATGTAAAAAAACCAACATTAATATTTAAAATTAAATTTTGACAAACTTTCGACCTTTTTAATTTTTTTTAAATAGCTCAAAAAATAACTTAAAATGTATAGTAAATGCCTGTTCAGTTTCATAATGGGATCTGCATTCGAACACAGTGCAGCGCGTAGTCGGCGTTTGGCGTCATAATTTTGTATGGAAACATGAAAAAATTTAAGTTTAAATTCTCTATCTCCGATACGAATGCGGATCCCATTCTAACATTTTACACATATTATTTATGAACTATAAGCTACATTTTGAGATAAAAACAAAAATTTTTAAAAATGTCGAAGTTAAGTCAAATCCGATTTGATATGTTTACTTTAGGTTTTATATACGAAAAAAAAAATTTTTTTTCAACTCTGTAATAACAGCCAAGAAATACATTTGTCTTTAAAATAACACTATTTACTTTTTTTCTATCACTTTGAATAATAGCAAATTTTTTTTTCGATAATCCCGGTCCGCAAATTTTGTCAATTCTTTAAAGGCTTATAAAAGGGTAACTAGACTTCATAGGAAAAAATAAAATGTACATTCATTCAGGACATATAGAAGTACAATTAAACCAAATAAGAAACAAAATCCAGAACCTCAAATTTTTTTCGCTGTCCGCTTCGCGTGAAATGCCCCACTCATTAGGCGAATAGTGCATCGTAAACAAAATTCTTATTCTATAAATATTATTGTAGCCTACTACAATTTTAATAAATTGAATTATATTTTTGTCATGGCAAACAAAAATGATATAAAATTACGCCGTAACATAATATTAATTCTGGGTATTTCCTATCTTCTCCTTTGCATTCCGAATTAATTTTATTTTAAGTCAAACTTTTAATTAATTTTTATTATGTTATGACACAAAACAATCTCTCGAATTTATTTCTCTTTTTAATTTAAAAAAAATTGTTATTTTAATTTTAGTAAAACGGCGTGCGCTAAAGGAGCAAGCATGAAATGCGTCAATGTAAATCTCTTTGTTTTTGGTTATGTGAGAGTGGAGTTCTTATTGTGTTGCAGTGAATTAACAATAACAACATTTAATTGCCAAGGCAAACTTGGTGGTCGTGATTGAAAGTATCTAAAGTAGGATGTGGTAAAACTTTAACCGAACAGGTGATGATGATAATGATTATAAATGAACCTACAATTTAATTCGAACAACCGACTCTACTACTGACATTAATTCTAATCCACTTAAAGTCGAAGCTGATGCAAGCAAAAAATAAATGTGGGACGCTGCAAGTGCGATTCGGACCTGGAACCTTCATGAATGAAATGCCCACACGTTATTCTTTCTCCACTGACGACTTAGTATAATATTGTATAAGATATTTTTAATTTACAAAATAAAACAAAAAAATAATTTGTTCACGAATTTTCCGAGGTTCAACTTGTATTGTTTTGCCCTGAAAACTTCTCTGTTTTCAAATGTACACAAGCTCAAAAGTATATCATGAATGTAATACACGCAACTTTAATGAAAAGAATGCAGCCATAGTTGCCAGAACAATACATACTTTCGTTTTATCAAGAACTATGTTGATCGCAAGGGAAGGCTGCAATGAAGTGTTGACTGGAACCATTGAACCAATAAAATAGAAGAAATAGAATAATGTGTCAGACATGTGCATTTCAGTTACGTCTAACATCTTACAGAATTCAGTTCAATTCATAGGAGATATTTAGATCGGGCGCAAAGAAAAAGGACTCTCCGTCAAAGTATGGCAATAAAACAAAAGAAATGAAAAATTGTGCAGATACATTTTTTCATTTGCACTGTTCTTTTAAATATTTAAAACTTTGACAATATTTCAACCCAGAAACGTAGTGGATTCTGTTCAAGTAACAAATGTAAAAATGGAACTCCTCCGAATTGAGATTGCTAACTGAAGATGTGCACGGGAGTAACTCGAGGAAGGAAATATTCTGCATGAGAGAAAACGAAAAGACAAAACATGAAGAATTATTGCGAGGATATTCTTGAGACGTATTGAGACGAATAGTGTAGTCATAAATTTTCAAGTTTTTCGAGTAATTGGAAATGTCAAGCAAGTCTTTGTTGAAAAATGAAAGATTACATGGTAAAATTACGTAAAAGGGGCATTACACTGCGTTAAAGAATCTCTGTATTTCCTCACGAAAATGAAAATCTAAAAAACAGAAAAGATAAAGGATACAATTTTGATAAAGCTTTCAGCAGCTTGTTTTTTATTTTAAAATTTGTTATTGATTGGTTTTTTTTTTCCATGTCAAGCGATGAGTAAACCTGGTAATCATTCGCCCCACCGTTTCTAGTCTTCTTGTTTTTGCAAAGAAGTCATTTGATTGAATACTGGTTTTTTGCTAACACAACCAATAATGTAATACTTTAATAGTGCTAAAATAAATAGTAGCCGCTCTACATATTTTGTAAATTTGTTAAATTTCGTCATTCCTACTACTGATATGACTAAGATGGCAAGTCAGGTGGCCAACACTCGTCTAATATAGAGTCCACAGGGAGATGGAAGATCGTTGAACTGAAGTTGCTAGACGAGCTTGGTTGCCCTTGGTGAAGAACGTGAGACTGCCGATTCCGTAATTTGATCAAGCAAGCTGTTTCCACAACGCAAAATAATCAAGTACGATCTATTCACACTGGAATTGTGAAACAAGACCTTGAAAAACCTGTGATAGAGCTTGTATCTTCAGATCGTGGACAGGGCAAACATTCCGATGGTTCTCAAGGCAAACCAGCGTCGATATCCACTGCTGATTGAAAACTGTTGGATGTAGGCAAACCGGTCGCTTCGAGTGGAAGACAGGTCCATATCCTCCAAAATCAAAGAGGATGTGCTGTATCCAAAATTCGGGAAGATGGCGTGGGACGTCGGTTGCGCATACCTACCGGCAACCAAAAAGATAAGAGCTGACTTGTTGCTGGTTCAGGAACCCTGGATTTAAGCAGAAGGCAGCATAAACAGACCGACGTCAAATAAATATTAGATCTTCTTCGCTCAAGGTGAAAATAGGAAACGTTCTGTTATCCTAGCAAGAAAGCAACTTAATGTTCCTACCCTTTGTTTTAATTATAGAAGCAGCGACTAAGTAATTGTATTTTGTGAGGCTTGAAAAGATGAACCACATATGTTTACAGTATCAGCCTGCAGGGTGCACGACAGGGAAGCACTGCGGGATGCGTTTGAAATATTAGTGGAGGAAGCGAAGTGAAAAAAATGCTCATTCTAGTGATTGAAAGAGACGCATTGAGTATTGACTCGCAATAGGTGCAATATGAGTAATTATGGATGTCAATAAAAGAATCTCAACTACACTATATACTAACCACTAACACAGACATTCGTATTCGGGAAGATGTACCAACGTTTATAGGCCCAACTAGTGAAAATGTTTTCGATGTTATTTATTTATTTATTACTAAAGATTCGTCAACAAAGACTGCTGCAGACTGACAATAAAAAAACTACAAAGAATTAAAAAATTAAAACAAAAAATTAAAACTAAAATTAAACTTAACCTTAAACATAAAACATAATCGCTAAAGCGCAGTATCAGCCGAGTTGGCGCCTCAAACGTAGCTTGGAGATATCCAATTCAAAGTGAGAAGTGAAGAGGCAAGACAGATATAGTAGTTAGTCCTCTGTGGATTAAGTCGTCGGTGAAGTAAGTGATAACGTGTCAGCCTATAAATCCGGAGGTCACAGGTTCCAATCACACCGGTGGCGACCCACGGTTGTTTTCTCCTGAAAACAGATTACGATAGAAAGAATCCACTTTAAACTGTTGGCCCACTTGCAATATTGTTGTCTCTGGTGAAATACTGAACTAGAGTTTCTAAAATTTTTAAATGTATAAATGTTATCCTAATTTTGTTATTTGAGCTTCAAGGTAAGCTAAAGCCCACTACGTATCTTAGATTTCATTAACACAACTCCTTACAAACATTAATTGCATTTTCAGCTCCATTTCGTTATAGTATTTCAATAAAGGCGTGAAAATGTCCACGAAAATATTCCTTTTCAGTGAAAATACCACCACGCTATCAACTAAGCATAAAAACATTTTCATGAAAACAGCAGAGTTTATGGCATGTTCCTCTCTCATTTTGCTCAATGGTATGTCATTCCTTATCTAAATATTCCGCAATGATACATTACTTTTCGTATCATTTATTTTACCCAGTTTACTTCATGGCAAACCCGAAAAGCCCTTTCCGAAAACTTAGGACAGACATAACTCATCCTGTCGCATTTTCATTTTCCATGTGGAGGATATTTATAGTGAAATTTATGTTTGTTAAATTACCTGAAATTTTATCCAACCGTACACTATGCCACGGAACTCAGCATGCACATTATGCAGAAGAGTTTCATGAGGCTTTCGAAACATTTATTATTACTGGGGAAGGGTCTTCCAATGGATGTCTCCGAGATTCCTAAGTTCGCCGTCAAATATCAAATTTCTACTGAATTTCACGTGATATGACTTAAACTAAAATATGGTCCGTGCCCAGGAACTGATTCTGCCGTCCGAGATATTAACCATGCAACATTCCACAGAAGCATTACTCTAGACTCTTTCGATGGATTACAGTAATGGACTTTTCGTCTAGTTACGAATGTGGTGCGGTGTCCATCTCGGATTTGGAGTCATATAACTGGACGGATAATTCATATTTATAGATGCATGAAAAGTGCATTAAACCAACGTAAAATATTTATCCATTTCAGTCCTCTTCACGATGAGAATGAGGAAATGGTATGGAAAGTCAACGAAGTTTTTGTAAAATATTTAGCATTCTGCCGTGTGCCCGGTAAATATTAGATGAGTTTTGGAAGGTTGAATAATTATTTAGACTTAAAATATGGAACGCTATGGCCTTGTTTGACGGAGCTACGTTGGGGGGGCTACTATCAGTAAATTAGATATGAGCCTTTGTAGGGTGCACCCAACGCCCATAAAATTTACTTAGCAGCATTACGTCGGAATTCTGGACCACATCTCACATATCTGAAACTTAGAGTTTTAGTCATAAAAAAGCTTTCACCAGAACTCCCATGACTTTGAATTATAGAGCTCAAGTTTTATAGCTTTCGCTTCATTAAACATAAGCACTTTGCATACCATAAACGGCACTATATGCTGGGAATAATAGCTTTATTATGAGTGATTTATTACAGAAATCAGTCAGAAGATTAACATTTGCCGCCTTTAAAATTTCCAGGTTATATGTAGGTATAGCGTTCCCGCCTCATTTATTTTCATACCAGAAAAATTAGAGTAAGTGAAGGTATTCCGAGTGAGTTATCGGGACAGTTCCTTCCGGTGATTTCTCCGGTATCATATCGGCAATTCACCCCATTTACTTTCCCTAAGGAAAAATTAAAAAGGAAAGGTAACTTTGTTCCTCACTGTCAGTTAGTTAATGGCTTCCATAGCCGCGGACATAAAATGCGCGGTTTTGATACCACAGAAACCCGTGACTCGATTGTTTGAAAAGATACGGTATATGTGAGTCATAGAGGTGGCTATAAGATCCACCCTGTAGCATTCAAAAAGTGCATTACTTTACATTTTTCACCGAGATCCCTTTAACTCCTTGATCCGAGGCCGAGCCAAATGCCTAATTGGAGTCTAAGAGCTCCATTTTAAAAGGTCGCTAAAGCCCCTTGAAGTACTTAAATCTCCTACAATGGTTCATCCAAGAAACTCGGAAACTAGGATTTTTATATAATTTTATTTGTAGATCAGAATCAAGTTCCTGGCAACTAGATAGCAATTCTGGTATCGAAACTAACTTTTTACGCAATGGGAGCAAAGAAAAAACTCCGATTTTTTGAAGCACCCTAATATACGAGGGAGCGTTTTGAAGTTCGCAGAATGGGGGGTAAGGAGTGAAAATGAAAATACAAATTTATTTTTCTTTCTCAATATATTCACCTGCTACTACATTTTTCAGATTTTTCGATTCGTTTGTGTACACCTTCGAAATAAATGTTTTGTCTTCATCCGAATAAATAGGCTGAAACTACGTCCTTCATTTCTTCATCGCTTGAAAATTTCTTTTTTCATCTTTGGAAATAATTACTAATAGCTGGGAGCCAGGTCAGAGCTGTAGGGTGGGACTCTTTTGCACGGGCGCATTGTCGTGCAGAAGGAGGACACCTATTGTCAATTTTCCTCTTCTTTTTTCCTTGATGGCTTGTTTTAACTGCTCCAGTATTTTCCCTAGTATTTTCCGGTTATGAAAACGCCTTCTGCTTTATAATGGATTGATAGGATACCTTCTGAGTCCCAAAAAACTGTCGCCATGATCTTTTCGGCCGACTGTGACACTTTAAACTACTTGAGTGGTGGTGTGCCTTTTTTAAGCCACTGTATAGAGTCCTGCTTAAACTCAAGTTCATAGTGTTGAACCCAGGTTTCATTCCCAGTAACAATTCGACTCAAAACACCATCCTCGTCTTCCCTTATTATATATATATATATATATATATATATATATATATATATATATATATATATATATATATATATATATATATATATATTATATATTATATATTTATAATAAAGTTTAATAATGAATAAAATATAATAATGAAGTTTAATACTAGAATTTCGAAAGGCGAGTACATTATTCTTAGAAACCTACAAATTAGTTAATAATAAAGTTATGGTAGGCCTTATTTGGTGACCGTTGATATGTTGGTTCCACTAGATAAATATTAATAAATTGATGTAATATTTTCGATAACTCAATTAAAACATTTTTCATAATAAAGAGCAATACTTCCTTTACAGTTGAAAACAATTAATTCATTTTTTTTGTTCTTAAGGGTTGGATCGTTTTTGCATAACAACGTCCAATTCAATTCAATTCAATTTATTTAACGTGAAATTTGTACAAAATAAGAATATGTATATTCTTTTTTAAAGTACATAGCATAGAAAAGTAAAAGTAGATTGCAATACTATAATGACAAAAATGACCAAAGTGAACTAATAATTGAAAAGGTAGAAATAGAGAAAAAAGAACAAACAAGAAAAAGATGAAAGTAATTAATTAAAATTAAAAAGAAACAAAAAGAAAAATCTAAATTAAGATGATGGTAATTGGTAATGTGACTGAAGCCGCGCCCTAAACACCCCCATCGAACCCGTACGCCGCACAACAAACGGAAGAGAATTCCATAAGGTGATGGCATGAACGAAAAATAATCGCCTGGATTGCAAACACGAGTATCCAGGTACTTGAAGATTATTCATACGAGAAGAACGTAAAAACACTAGCATATCCTTCAGAAAATCAGGCTTGCCTGTATGTATTAATTTAAATAAAAATATATTCAGCCTCATTTTTAAGTAAGAAGAAAACGAGCATGTTTACATGTTTATATACATAACGTACGATTGAATTGAAGCAAACTTTAAGCTTCTTCCACGATACAGAGTCAAGGTTACCGAATATAATATCACCATGTGTAAGAACAGGCAACAACAGAGATTTCGCCAAAGAGAAACGTACGCTTTCTGTAATGTAAGAGGCGCTACACCAAAGTTTACGGAGACTGCTATATACCTTAGAGACAATACTGTTGATGTGGTCAATCCATGTTAAAGTATTATTAATGATAACACCCAAATTTTTTACTTTAACTAAAAAAGGGATTGCCGTCAACCCGATCCTTAAAGGGGGGAGGGAATCAGTATTTATAGGCCTTTTGAAAAGCACTATAGCCTGAGACTTGACGGGATTAAGTTTTAAGTGATTATCCGAAGCCCAATCAGAGATTGCACTAAGATCCTGATTTATCTGCCAGATGCAGCGCTCAGAGAGCCCCAGAGGGCAGCTAAGATATACCTGAACATCTTCTGCATAAATTAATATCTTCACGAATTTGAGAATATTAGGAAGATCGTTTATATATAGACTAAATAGCAGCGGTCCAAGAAGCGAACCCTGAGGAACACCAGTCAACAAATCAAGATAGTCAGAGTGTTCGGATCCACAAATTACCATCTGTTTACGATCAACCAGGAAACTGCTGATTAGATTTAAAGCGGAAGCTTCAAAATGAAAATAGTACTTTAGTTTGCTAAGAAGGCGCTTGTGGTTTACAGTATCAAACGCCTTAGAGAAATCAAGCAGAGAAGTATAGTTAGCCTATCATTATCAATTTCTCGCCGGACATCCTCAGTTAATTTAAGTAAAGCTGTAGTACAACTGTGATTCGCCCTAAATCCATTCTGCCAAGCAGAAAAAAGCCTATTATTATCAATAAATTCAGTAATGCTGTGTGCAATCCATTTTTCCATAGCTTTAGAGAGACACGCTAAAATGCTAACAGGCCGGTAATCAGAACATTGAGATGGATTTGGTTTCTTAGCTATAGGTATAACAATTTGCATTCCATAAAGACGGAAATTTAGATGATGTAATACAAGTATTAAAGATATGCGTAATAAAAGGAAGAATACAGGGAAGTAAAAGTTTGATGAATTTGATAGGAATATTGTCTAATCCAGTAGCATTAGATTAGATAATTAGCTGAAAGAACTTCAAGTTGCGAAACATTACGAAATGAGAACATATTCCCTTTCCACTCGCCAGAGTCAATATCCGCCACAGAGGAGGTCGAACTCTCAAGAGCTAAAAAGGCTCGGTTCAGAGTATTTGGTTCAATTTCTGGAACCGATTCTGACTTCCTACCAACACCAATCGCTCGTAAGTTTTTCCATAATTGCTTAGGAGCCAGTTCAGAGCTTAGCATGGCAGTATAGTCCAATTATGTATAGTCGTTAAGAGAGCCGGAGCGACGGAGTTGGATCAATGCGTTGAGCCGCACGACCACCATGCCATGGGCCCCGGGTTCGAGACCAGATGACCCCGTGAGCTTTTATTAAGAAATCAAAATAATCCACTCCGTCTCTGGGCTGTTGTCTAGCTCGCAGCAATGCAAAAACAAGACTCAAGTTTCCTCACTTTCCTTACCTTAATTCCCTGCCGACCAAAACCATGCCAACGCATCAAAGGGTTGTCCCCTAGGATTTGGCCACATCGTATAAAAAAAAACATAGATATAATAAGATATATTGCATACTAATAGCGGCCGCATCTCCAAAAGTTGAAAGTAGGTTGAAAGTAGTTGAAAGTAGGTTGAAGTTTTGCAGTAACTTGAATTAATTTCTAAGAAAATTTCACATAATCTTTACATAGTTAAATGTTAAGCGCCCCGAATTTAAGGGTTCATTTTTCTTCTTCAAAATCGCGTACGAAAACGTGCTCTGAAAACAGAACAAATATTTATTTATATTTTAGGAAAAAAAAACGACGATTAGATCTCTTAATACCTCGCTTTACTCTGTGTTTAACCAGAAACATTATCTTACTCCCTTACCCATTGTCTCAGCAGGAATTTCAAAGCTACCGCGGAATTTCCCCGAGGACATCAGCTTAGATCTTTCGTACTTAGTGGAAGCTCTTTAATCTCACATTTCCTTTATAACCTGACTTGTTACTTAATTGAGAAAACTGAAAAGCATCGACAAAAAGTAATCAAAGTATGAAAAGACAGACGCGCAACCATAAAATGGATGAAAGCAATTTTGTCCTTAGACAAGGCATCCGTTGTCCTTTGTTACGTGAACCTCTTCTTCAAATTTTCCTTTGCATTGCTTACGGCAAAACAAGTAATTGAATTTGAATAAACAAAAATGTCACCATAAACTTTTTTGATAAAATTGTTATTTCAGAGAGAACTCTTCATACCCGCGGGTACCTACCTCAGAAAACTTGAAAAGTCAACGTCGCAACGAGTAAACTTATTTTGATGTCCAGATGAGAAATGTTTTATGAGCAAATTAACGTAATTGTCAATGAGAGGGAATTTTACCTGGGCAATTATGAGGTTTGCTAAATGTACTATTTGACCTACTTAGTGAGTTTTGCTGTTGGTATGTAATGAAAACTTTTGCGCTACAAAAGAAATATTACATTATAGCAAGAGTTTCTATCTGACTCTCCAAATTACATTATCACAAACAACGTAAGTTTAAGGGGGTCTTCTACCTGTTTCGAGGATGAGTCGTAGGGACACCAATAATGCGATTGAAATGCGGTTTTTAACCGACTTCAAAAAAGGAGGAGGTTCTCAATTCGACTGTATGTTCTTTTTTGTATGTTTGTTACGCGATCATTCCGCCAATTATGAATTGGTTTTGATGATTCTTTTTTTGTTTGGTAGAGTATGTTCACCGATTGCTACCATGTCCAAAAAATTGTTGGTGGGATGGGGGTGGGGGTGGAGGTGAAACCTAACTTTGTAACGCGTAAACCAATTTGGATGGTTATTTTTTTGTTGTACAGAGGATGATCCCCCATTGCTAATAGGAGAAAAAAAATTGACCTAGGGTGCGGGGAGGGGTAGTCTAGCTTCGTAAAGCGTGGTCCGATTTGAATGGTTCTTTTGCTGTTATATAGAGTATGATCCCCCTTTACTTATAGGAGGATTATTTGGTTCTATGGTTGGGGAGGGGGTAGGGAGTGGGTAGGGAGGGGAGGGGTGGGAAGGATGAGGGATGGGGGGGGGAGTCTAATTTCGTAACGCTTGGATCAATTTCGATGCTTCTTTGTCTGTTGGGTAGAGTATGTGCCCCGATTGAAACCACGAGAAAAAAAATTTTTTTGGGTGGGTGGGGGCGGGGCGGGGTAGGGGGTTGAACCTAAGTTTTTACTGCGTGGACCAATTTGGATGATTCTTTTTTTGTTCTACAGGACACACTAAAGACACTAAAAAGTGAAAAATAAAATAGTGTAAAAAAAATGAACCGACTTCACAAAAAGCACTAAAAAGCATAAAATAATTTTTAATTTTATATCTATTGCGACATTTGGAAGTCGAAGCAAATTAAACAAACAAAACAACTACCCAACCATAACGGAGACGGAGTTGGATCAATACGTTGAGCGGCAAGACCAACAAGCCATGGGTTCCGGGTTCGAGACCAGATGACCCCGTGAGCTTTTAATAAGAAATTAAAATAATCCACTCCGTCTCTGGGCTGTTGTCTAGCTCGCAGCAATGCAAAAACAAGACTCAAGTTTTCTCATTTCCCTTATCCTAATTCCCTTCCGGCCAAAACCATCCTAACGCATCAAAGGGTTGTCCCCTAGGATTTGGCCACATCGTATAAAAAAAAAATAAAAAATTAAAATAATTCATAAAACTACCTGAACGGTTCACCTCGCGAGATCATACAGAAGGACGATCAAGTACTTTTGTTGTAGTTGTTTGGTTTGTTTCATTTGCACCGACTTCCAAATGTCGCAATAGATATAAAATTAAAAATTATTTTATGCTTTTTAGTGCTTTTTGTGAAGCCGGGTAATTTTTTTTTAAAAACTATTTTATTTGGGTTCAACTTGTTTATTCTTATATATTGAAAGCGATTTTTTTTTAATTTTTAATTTTTCTGGTTTGACGTTTGTTCGGCCTTGAAGTACCCTTTACGAAAAGTTTATATCAAAACGGTTGGCACGATTCAGCTCATGAAAGTCGTCTTAAAAAAAAAATCGAAAAAATTAAGTTTTGTTTTATTATACTCTTGTCTATCGTTTAACTAACGGAATTTTCAAAATTTTAAAATTTCGCAAAATAGTCATCTAAAAAAAAAATTTCTTTTTTTTTCAGTCTTTTTAGGGCCAAAGCAGCTGCAAAAAATTTTTAAAATGTTAAATTTTCAAAAAGCTTTCGTCACACGATAGTGACATGTTTTTCAAAGATTTGAGTTAATCGATCAACTATTTTTCGAGATATCATATCAACCAGTTGCAACAGCGCAACTTTTGGGAAATCTCATTTAAAGATATTTATGCATGAACCTTGAAAGAAAAGTTACTTACGATCATTCTGTTTCCGACGTCAAGTTTTCTCTCAACTTGAACAAACCCACAAATTTCACATAGATTACAGAATAAGCACACACACAGAAATATAAAGTATACAATATACCATCTGGATGTCCTTGGTAAGTAAAACAAATTTAGGGACTGCCGCGACGGAGCGTTATATACACGGCACGCGAAGCTATGTTTGACAGTCTCTGACATCTCGAAATAATAAAAATTCCGATATATCATTTCCAGAGTATATTTCTGACACGTTCTAGATTATAAAAATGTAAAAAAAAATCCATTTTTTTTAAACCAACAAGGTAGAAGACCCCCTTAAAGAAGGAAAAGACGTTAAGCATAGTCTGTAACTTTATCCAATTTTCACATGGAAACATTTTTGACAGTAATTGTTTGTAATATTTTTTGTTTTCCATTTTCAATTAAAACCAAAAAAATACACGTGTCTTTGCTTAAATTGTTTTAAAGGTATCTTTACACACAATTTCTGGGAGTTATCTACTTAAGCTAACAACTGTCTTATGGCCTTGATCTGGGATGTATTGTTAAGGTCCTCGACCTGAGTCGAACTTAGGGGGCATGGGGTGCTAGGGGTAAGATTAAAATACAATATAAGTATATCGGAAAAGATTGTTGGGAGCGGATTATGTTTAAGTGGTCGGATAGGGAGGAAGGTCAGAAGAGAGTGTAAACTTGTCGAAGCATTTCGGTTACCCCCTTGCATACCTCCCCTACCTCTATTCTTACTCTAGTTTTATCAAACTTATAATTTGCCTCTACAGAATATTCGCGGAAGACTTTTTGGACAAGGTAAAAGTGTTATTACCTCTCTCCACTCCTCCCTACCCGTCCTTTACATCACCCCTCACTACTACAATTCTGATGAATTTGAATAAGAATGCGGTCATTAACAAACGTATTTCGGAATTTGAAGGATGCTCTTTTCAAGCTCAAAAAAAAAAGATGGAGTACCGAGTGCGCCCTATATATATAAGGTACGTTTTTAAGTTTGCGGAATGGAAGAGTAGATTTATTATTGAGGGTAGCTGTTATATTCTAACGAGTTAATTGATTCATAATTAGTATAAATACCAAGATTTATCGCAATCGGGTCATTAGTCTTTGAACTATCGCCAACCAAACAACTCAATCTGGAAGAAAGTGTGAAATATGTAGAAAATCCAGTACCGCGCTGTTATAAAGTTCCTTACCAAGCAAGGAAAGTCTGTTGTTGAAGCCATACTAGAAGGGATGAAATCCGTTTACGGGGACTCTTGCCTTTTTAAAACCATGGTTTACAAGTGTCACAGTCTCTTAAAATAAGGCAAGGACTCACTTAAATACGACCCACGGCCAGGACGACCAATCGACGTGACCACTTCGGAAATTATTCAAAAAGTTGAAAAATTAATATTGGAAAATACTCGATTAAAGAAAAAATAGCTCGCAGAAATGATTGGAGTATCCGATACAACCGGATCACGATCATCTTGGCATGACTATAAGGTCGACAAATAAGAAAGATTGTTCTGTTTGCTAAGTTCATGTTGAGTCTGTCTGCTCACATTATTTGCATGCCAACAGAAAATCTTAAAATCTATATATATTTTGTCATTTCCTAAACAATAATGTCGTTGTTTAGAAAATGAAAGTTTTCATTTTTAAAAATTTTCACATGTTTGAGGTACCTGTTTAATCGAAAGGTAAACATTTCGTATTCTACGTGGTGTAGACACGTACGTAGTGGTTAAAATAATCCGCAAACAAATATTTGCTACGTTTACTAGACAATGGCAGACATCAATAATGGTGAATACGCAGAAAAAATGAATATCGATGATATCTATGATGAAGTTATTATAACAAAATTTGGTGAACCCTGAAATTGGGTTAAGCCACACAAGAAATGCTGACAACAATACTGCTGTACAACCACACTCATAAACTTATACCTTTTCTTGTTATTCAATAGGACAGAAACTCTTCTCTTGTTAGGAAATAGAATTACTGCACAATTCTCATGTAGTTCGACTGCGATAAAATAGGACAATTTATGTCAACGAGATACGTTGACTACAAATCCTTGTGGGCTTCTATTTCCGCCATTGATTGACAACAGTACGTCCATGTAGTACACAAAAAAATTTAACCTTAAGGCGAACAAATTGGATCAATCGATTTTCGCACATGTTATCTAACGTTGGATGGATAAAGAAGCTTTTGTTCGCAGCAGTTGAAACCAACCTCAACCTACACTTACCTTTCTCTTAACAATTTCTAAGGTTACGTCTGTCTGAAATAAATTGATTTGATTTTTCCACCCCTAATTCGATAATCCAAGTCTTTTAAGGCAGAAAATGAGAGTGAAAAATTATTGAGGTCATCTGGCAAATTTGGAGCCTAAACCAAAAAAATTAGTTTATTTTGAGAAAATTTTAATGTTTGATTATCTTATGTTGGGAAAAATTCGTAAAGCAATAAGAATTTTGGCCTATTGTGGAAGAACCTTTAGATGAGGATAGGATTATTTTAACAGAAATTATTATTATTCATGGCAAATATTTTTGGTACCTATTCCTATAATAATTTGAATTTAGTATCAGCCATCATGAATCAAAGCCTAGATTTGTTTTAAATCATTAAATGAGGAATAACACAAGGTAATGTATTCCGGAGAGATTTTATGTCCTTAATACAATGTTGAGATATCCTTTTCTTAGATCAAATTAATCTTTATTCAAAGGAAAATTCTTCGAATTTCATATTATGAAAATCATTTTGCAAAAAACCATTATCCTACTCCGTCTACTACCTTCTCAAAATCGAAGAACAATAAATGCGGCAACTGAGGTCTTCCATTCGTCGGATTGTTTCGAGGTTTAATAAAAAGGGGATGAGGGTCGTAGACAATAACATCAAGAAACTAACCAATAACTCCGGTAACACAGAGAAACTTATCAAGGACAAAGAAGGGAACTTGATAACAACAGACGATGAACAACTATAAAGATGGCACGAGCACTTCAGTGAGGTCAACATCAACACCAACACTAGCATAACTGGGTCAAGGGAGAATGTGTTACGCAATGAAGACAGTATACCAGAGCCAAGCATCATCGAAGTAATAGAGGCATTAAGGAACCTCAAGAATAACAAAGCAGCTTGGGAAGATGGACTACAAGCTGACCTCCTAAAAATCAACCCAGCACAAAGTGCAGAAATCATCACACCTCTAATCAGAGAGGCCTGGTCAAATAACAACATACCAAAGGAATGGAAAAATGGCATAATAATAAAATTACCCAAGAAAGGAAATCTACAAGAATGCAGCAACTGGCGAATACCTTGAGAATAACCACGGACTGTCATACGCCGCTATTCGTGGGATTTATGGACTTCCGCAGAGCATTCGACACCATCAATAGGGAAGCAATGTGGTCTGCCATTCGGAAAAGAAAGATACAAGAAAAATATATAGATATCAAAAAGTTCTATACGAAAGTGCGGAGAACGTAGTGCTTCACAATGGCAAATACAGCGAACCTCTAATAATCAACTCAGGAGTCAAACAATGCTGCCTAATGTCACCCACACTATTCAACATGGTAGTTGACGATGTACTAACACTGGCTACCAGAAACTCAGAAGGAAAGCAGCCTGATAGACCTCTAGACTACGCCGATGACATCGCGATAATAGCCAGCAGCCACAGCGATATGCAGAGGAGCATTGATAACCTCCATACCACAGCACTTACAGTGGGCCTAGAAATAAACATCAGCAAAACAAAGATCATGAGGATCAATAACACGGACCAGAACCCAATAACAATAGGTAGTACCACAATTGAAATCGTGGAAGAAATCACTTACCTAGGCACCACAATCACAACGAACGGAGGCACAGACAAAGATATTCAAAGCAGACTGAATAAAGCAAGACAGACATTCGGCAGGCTGTTCAAAATATGGAAATCCTCACAGATAACACGCAACACCAAAATAAAAATCTTCAACGCCAGCGTCATATCTGTCCTACTATATGGCTGCGAAACTTGGAAAACCACAAGACTTAGAATAATGTGCAAAATATTCTGGCGCAACAGAATCAGTAACGCTGACCTATGGAATATAACCAATCAGTCACCCATACATCAGGTAATAAAAGAAAGAAGATGGAAATGGATCGGACACACGTTGCGGAAAAACCCAGAAGCCATTCCAAGACAAGCTCTGGAGTACAACCATCCAACACTTCGATATTATGCTGTCAGTAACGAGTATGGCAACATTTTGCAAAGATTCCTAAATTTAACACAGCCACATCGGTTTGATTTCCCAGTCAAACATAACGTAGTTCACCACATTGCAACCAAAGGACAACTTCCTTTTACTCGACCTCGAAGATTAGATGGACAAATATACAAAATTACCAATTCGATCATAAGACTAAATTGGGCCTTTGTCAATCATCATCTTCTCCGTTCTCCTCACCATTAAATTTGGTCGAAAAGAAAAATTCAACTTATTGACGACCATGTGGTGATTATCGTCGTTTAAATTCTATTACTGTCCTGATTGATATCCTATTCCACATATCCAAAAAATTTCTGTGGATTTAAACGGTCGTAGATTTTTTTTCTTCAAAAATTCACTTAATTAGAGCCCACCACCAAATTTCTATGGCTCCTGATGACATTCAGAAAACAGAAATTAAAACCCCTTTTGGATTATACGAATTTACTAGGATGTCTTTCTGTTTAAGAAACGCTGCTCAAACTTTTCAAGGACCAAATTTAAAAAAAAACTTAAAGTTTGCATTTGTGGGGTGTTCCACGTCAACCGGGCCACCTTTCTGCCCAAAATTTGAAGAGGCGTAGAGAAACCCTCAATAGCTTAAAATATTTGTATTGATATAACCTTTCAAAAGTCGAGTGACATTTGGAACCATTTTCAAAATGGCGGCTCCAAAATGGCGTCAAACACGTCATCGTGGACTCTCAAAAAGTATTAAGAGTAAAAAGATATTCTGATGCAAAAACTTTTATAACTGAAATACAGTATTAGTTGATAAAACTGATTGACAAATAAAAGTTAAAATTAAAACAATAACCAAAAAACAAAAACAAAAAAAAATCAAAAAAACAAAAAAAAAACAAAAATTAAATAAAAAAAAACACAAAAAAATAAGGTTTTAAAATAAAGACAGTCTCAACCCTGTGAAACGCAGAGAGCTTCTTTTGTTATTTTATTTGTCACGTTTTGTCATAAATAACCTTTACTTTAGGATTTGTTCACCATATTTCTTAATTTCAACCCCTATTTGAGGGGTGTTTCTAGCCTTTTGGATGGTAAAATATATTTTTACGTTTGTGATACATCTTACGCAATATGTTAAGCAAAAAAAAATTCTAGAATACGTATTTTGTAAAATATTTAGAATTTCATTATCATTAACCCCAAAATTAGGTGTGTTTGACGCCATTTTGGAGCCGCCATTTTAAAATGGTTCCAAATGGCACTCGACTTTTGAAAGGTTATATCAATACAAACATTTTAAGCTATTGAGGGTTTTTCTACGCCTCTTCAAATGTTGGGCAGAAAGGTGGCCCGGTTGACGTGGGTCGCCCCATATATAGACGACATTTTAGTAGCAAGCAAATCTGCAGATGAACATAAAGATCATCTTACCAAAGTTTTTCAACAACTAACATAGTTTGGCATAACATCAACCCAGCAAAATTCATTTTTGGAGTTGGATCTTTAGACTTACTTAGTCACAAAATTACCAAAGATGGTATAGTATCATTCGATTACCGAATCCAAATAATTAAAGATTTTCTACCTCCAAGTTCTACAATAAAAATGCAACAATTTATCGGAATGATTAACTATTACCACAGATTTATCCCTGATCTGGCTATCCTTTAAAATCATATTCACAGCCATTTATCCATTCTACTAAAAATACCTAAAAATCTTAAAAAAATTTCTTGGACAACAGAGTGTGACCAACAATTCAATAATATTGAAACTTCTTTCTCAAATGCTACTTTACTGGTACATTCATTAGAAAACGCTGGCGCAGTTCTTTTCAAAGAAACTTACCAATTCTGAAATTAAAAACTCCGCTTTCGATCGAGAATTAGTAGCTCAATATTTAGCGATCAAACATTTCAGAAATTTTTTGGAAGGACGAGAGTCCATGGTATTTACAGACCATAAACCATTAATTACAGCAATTTGGTCAAAAACAGAAAAGAGTCCAAGACAAACTTGACATTTGGACTATATTACGCAATTTACCTTAGACATTCGTCATATTAAAGGAAAAGTAAAATTGGTAGCAGACACTCTTTCAACAATTTCAATAGAAAATAAAAAAATTAAATTCCATCTACTATCGCAGATTACCAAAGCACCGATGACAAATTACCTTTATTTTTGAATAAGCAAAATATACCAGAAAATACAAAATTTAATTTAACGAAAATAAATTTAAACACTTCTGAGTCTTACATTTAGTGCGGAGTCTGTACCGAAAATTCCCATCCATATATTCCGAAACAACTTCAACGTATTATCTTTAACCTTTTACACAATTTATCTTACCCCGAAATTAGAACAACGAAGAAATGAATTGTTTCTAAATATTTTTGATACGGTATGAATACCGATACCAACGACTGGGCCAAAGAATGCATTCCGTGCCAACAAGCAAAAATAAACAAATATACAAAATCAGAAATTGGCAAATTCAAAATTCCAAAATCAAGGTTCGAACACATATATTTAGAGTTAGTCGGACCTTTAGCTTTTACAGTTATTGACAGATTCACACGTTGGTCTGAAGCCTATCCAATTAAAAATATAATATACTAACATCAACTGTCGTAAGAACTTTATATGATCAATATTTTGCTCGTTTCAGCATTCCACTTGAGGTCACAACAGATGAAGGAACGCAATTTGAATCAAAATTATTCGAAGAATTCACTAAATTATTAGGAGCTCACAGAATTCTAACAACTCTATACCATCCACAATCAAATGGTATGATTGAACGTATACACAGAAAAATCAAAACAGCAATACGTGCCCGCACTGCGCAAATCAATTGGGTATTACAATTACCAGCAATTCTTCTGGAGTTACGAACCGCAGTTAAAGAAGAGCTGCAATGTTATCCAGCTGAACTAGATTATGGGGAACCTCTTCGTGTTCCTGGAGATTTTTTCATTAATACAGACGCAACAATTATCGATCCTTTAAATCTTGTTAATAAACTAAAATCATGTGTAAATAATTTCAAACCAACTGATTCTAGACAACAAAATTCTAATATTTATTTACCAAAAGAATTAAAAGATGCGGAATTCATAGTCGTTAGAATCGACAAAACTAAACCATCGTTGCAAAATCCTTACGAAGGACGCTTTTAGGTATTAAGTTAAAGAAGAATAATATTTCAAAATTGACTATTACGGCAAAAGGAAGTAAAATTTCTATCGTCAGATTAAAACCAGCTTTTTTCGAACATGAAAGCGAACCGATAATATTAACCACAAAACACATGACAAAAAAGTTAGATTTCTAATATAAAAAAAAATTTTATTCACGTTATAAAAGATGGACGTTTTCACTGAGGATAATTTAACCATTTATAGCAGTTATTGTGGTTCAGACTAATAACACGCTTAAGATTAATGAAGTTCCAGAACCTTTTATGTACAAATTTTCATCACAGGCTGATTACTTACCATTAGAAAAGCAAAGTAAAAATGAAAGTGAAAAAGAAAGAAAAAAAAGAAAAACCCAAGAATGAAAATAAAAATAACAAACGAAAATGAAAATAGCCTAAAAATAAGCATACAGATCAACATATCAAAACGCTTACAAATTAAAATACACAAACAAATGAAAAAGTATAGAGAATATATAAAAATATAACAAAATAATAAATACTATAACCTTAAAAACGATTTAAACGGATCTGATATCTCGCATTTGATTTAGAAAGATTAAAATCGAGACGGTTGGAAAAGCAATTATAAATGCGAGATATTGAGGACAATGGCTCATTCAACCCGTAGTTAGTGCGCTGTAACGGAGCCTGGAGAAAGTCACTATGTCTAAAGGAAAGAGTAGGAACACGGATATTCAACTTAGACAACAGTTCAGGTGAGTCAACAAAACCCTGCAAGTTATCGAAGATAAAGGATCTCTTGCGCCTATCCTGTAGCGAGTCCAAAGAGAGTAGCCCAAGTCTTTCTTTATACGTGGGGAGAATTAAGGGCTTATTCCATGGAAGGCCACGCAATGCAAATTTGAGGAACCTGTGCTTAACAGCTCCAATACGAGCACTATGAACCGCATAGGACGGAGACCAACGGAACAGGCATACTCTAAATGGCTGGACGAAAGCCCAAGGAAACGTTGGTCTTGTTAAAGATGTAACTGACGTGCTTTATGAAAGACAAATGTGCATCAAAAATAACACCAAGCCCCTTACTATATACAGTCTGGTTAGCAAGCTGCCACTGACAGAATAGTCATACATCAATGAAGTTTTCTTTCTTGAATACTAGACAAACGTTCATTTATCAACGTTCAAAGGCATATTGTTCGCAATACACCAAGAATTAAAAGATTGAAGATCAGAGTTCAGCGTAAAACAATCGTTGAAGTCAGAGACAATACGAAAAATTTTAGCATCGTCTGCATAACATAAAATTTTCAAGTTCGCTAAAATGGAGCCCATGCCGTTAATAAAAATAATAAATAGAAGCAGATCCAAATGGCTGCCCTGGGGCACCCCCGAAGTGACCGAAATTTCACGAGACAGGGAACCGCGAAACAGAACACGCTGTATTCGGTCAGAAAGATAAGAAGAAATCCATCGCACTAAAAGAGATAATAAACCTAACATAGTAAGCTTCAAAACAAACAACTTGTGGTCAATGTGAGCAAAGGCCTTACTAAAATCGGTATAAATACAATCAACCTGTTCACCAGCCTCTATGGTGGAAATGCAATAATTAGAGAACTCCACAAGGATAGTAGTCGTTGATCTGCCTTTAATGAAACCGTTCTGGAAGGATCCCAAGAACGGCTTACAGTGAAAAGTAAGGACATCACAAACCATTGCTTCGAATAGCTTAGTGATGGCAGATAAATCAGCAATAGTCCTATAATTGGATATATCATCCTTCTTATCCTTTTTATGAAGAGGAAAAATGGTAGCCGATTTCCACAGTGAAAAATCCCGCACGACAAGGACAAGTTAAATAAATAAGAAAGGACAGGAGTAAGATAGTGGGCACAATTCTTTAGGACAGATACGGGAACACCATCGAGACGGGGTAAAAAACTAGTGGACAACTTCATAATATGCATCATAACTGAAGCATCGTCAAAAAACAAATCCTTAACCGATAAGGAGGTTGGGGGATAATTCGTCAAAAAATTTAAATCTCCTCTACTAACTACTACTACTACTACTAACTACTAACTCTAACTAATATCGCAGTTATTTGATGAGAAGGCAGCTCCAAAGAAACTAGCACAGAAGTTGGCAGCAGTCAAAGGGTCATCGGTGCTCCGATAACCAAGATCGCTTAAGATTAATGAAGTTCCAGAACCAGATTAACACAAATGGACCTCCCAGACTCATTAAGATAATTCCGATATGCAAGCTCGGACTCAGAAGGCATAGTCAAGTTCAGGGCAGAAAACTACATGAAGAGCAGGGTGGAAGTCCGATTCAGGAAACATGACGTATATTCAAAATATACATAGCCAAGATTCAGGGATATAGGTTTTTAAAATTTCAGTTCTACATTAGTATTAAAACGGTCAACTAGAATACTGGCAAAATAAATAGATCTAAAAGACGAAGTTTTAAAGGAATATTTGGTTTAGGTGAGAACAGAGAATGTCCTTACGCAAAAAAGGCCTGCAGGACTGAGTACGGACAAGCAACCACCTATACATCTATAGTTGTCCTCTCTGTTTCGGAGGAGCTTTTTCCGACCTCGGGGGTGCCACAAATTTTAATCCTGAATACAATGATGTTTCGCTTCTTCTGTCCAGTAGTAATATTTACTTGAAATCATTTTCTTTGTTGTGTGAGATTTAGTTTTCTGTGATTCTTAATTTTGCTGTAAATATTAATGATTAATTAATAAAAAAACAGACTGAGATTTTGAGGTTATGAATGAATATCTTGGTGATTTAGACTTCAATACCTGTCTGTCTAGTGACGATATTGACAGGAACGTATCTGGTTTCTATGAAATTTTATACGAAGCTTTCGCTAGGTTTGTCCCCTAATTCCGGGTTAGAAGTAGAGAATCCGCTCGCCCTGGTTTAACAGAGAATTAAAAACTCTAAAAAATAGGAAGAATAGACTCTCGAAAAGGTACCTGCGAGTGAGCAGTGTGGACCCTAGGCGTGAATTTATTCTTTGTCACGAACATTTCATAGGTCTTTCTCGTTCTCTATATGAAGAATACCTACTGAACCTTAGAGGCAACTTATTCTCTGATCCCCGTGCATTTTTTGATTACGTCAATATGAAGAGAAGGGTTGATAACTATCCATCGACTATTGAATTCGGGTTAAGTTTCAGTAACGATTCTAAGGTTATTTGTAATTTATTTGCTGAATACTTCAGAGGCGCATTTGAATCATCCGATTTTTATCCAGAAAGTAGCAACTTTTCGCACATTTATAATAGTAATATATCCCCCGTACCTATTCCATCTATCACGGAGGAGAGCATATACAAGCATATTTTGGATCTTCCGGATAACTTTTCTTGTGGCCCTGACGGGGTTCCTGCTGTTGTCTTAAAGAAGTGTTCTTCGGTGTTATTAAGTCCTTTACTTTTACTCTTCCGGCGATCCTTCTTGGTTGGTCGCTTTCCTACATTCTGGAAGGCTTCATTTTAAATAGAAGAGAGATTGTTAACTATAGACCTATTGCTTAACTATCTTGCATTCCAAAACTCTTCGAACTGATGATCCAGTCCCAATTGTCTATTGGGCGTAGGGGTTTAATCTCTAGTAGGCAGCATGGATTCCTTCAGGGTAGGTCAACGGTTTCCAACTTGTTAGAGTTTGTATCTGGCAGTGTGGATGGATTTCTGGAAGGTTGCCAGACTGACTGCATTTATACCGACTTTAGTAAGGCCTTTGATAAGCTGTCTCACTCTATTATCGTTTTCAAATTGTCCAGGTTGGGTTTCCCGGCCCCACTCATTGCATGGATTAAGTTGTATTTATACAATTGGATTTATAGAGTGCGTTTTCGTGGCGTGCTCTCTGATGCTTTTGTGGCTTCTTCCGGCGTTTCTCAGGTAGTCATCTTGCACCTCTGTTGTTTATCTTATCTATTGATGACATTACTTATTTGCTTCAAAGAAGTAAAATTCTTATTTATGCGGACGATATTAACATTTTTCTCCCAATCAAATCTAATGCCGATTGTGAGATTTTGCAATCAGAACTGCACATTTTCTATGAGTGGTGCTGTAACAACAATCTTAAGCTGAACATTGAGAAATGTCAAGTTATGTCCTTCTCGATGTTCCGCAACTACTGTACTTTTCAGTACAAGTTTGAAGATACTTGTATTCAACGGGTTGAACGAGTGAAGGATTTGGGTGTGTATCTTGATAGACAACTTAACTTCATCCCCCACATTAATAATATCGTTGCCAGGGCCAACTCTATGCTGGGTTTTATCCTCCGTTGGTCCAGGGAATTTCCTAGCCCTCACATAAGACTCCATCTTTATACATCCCTTGTTAGACCACTGCTGGAGTATGCTAGTCCGGTTTGGTCTCCGTTTTATGGATCTCACATTAAACGTATTGAATCTGTACAGCGTAGATTTGTGAGATCGGCCCTTTCAGATAGCTTTCTCGCACACTAGTTACGGTATGTTCGAGCCTGTTAATCGTATGTGTAGGTTTGCTAATGATGCTGGGGATGTTTTCAGCACTAACGTGGACAAGTTAACATTAAAGAGGAGCCTTTACAACTTGTAACTATCCTGTTGTACTCACTTGTTTTGTTTTTTTGTTTTTTTTGTAAGGCGTAAAGTTTGTGTATTGGTTTGTGTATGTTTTGTATTGACTTGGCTTAAGCTGCCTGTGCATACCTGATTGTTGTTGTTTGGGTGTATTTTGGCTTTTGTTTACTAATGATTTTATGCATGTGGTGTGGGAGCCTCATCCACCTTAATATTTTGTGTATTTTGGTGGGTAGGTCAATTGATTCCTGGCTTCTGCCTGTGAAGTGCGCCTTCTGAGTTAGAAGGGTTAATTCAATAAAATAAAACCGAACAGATATTTGAGGCTCATTGTTCAGGAAATTTTACGGTGCTATCTATTCTATAAAAATTTCGGTAGGACAGCTTTAGCATGATTGCAGTTGAAAAGGATAATTTTTACCGAACATTTTTAATAAAAATTTTAGAACTTTTCTCTCCGTATGTGAATCTGAACTGTAAGTCAGAGACAGTGTTTTCCCAACTTTCTATTTTATCCTTGTTCTGAGTGATGACTTATACATAAGATAGCTGCAGTTTCACAATAGTTTATTTTTATTAAAATGTTTCCGATTACGTATGTTATTTTTGACACCTTTTTTGGTATTCTCCTCCCCATAGCAGGCAGCAACTAAGCCATCTTTGGGCACTTATAGACACTTAGGTGAGGTCGAATTCCAAATGCAGAGATCTTATCTCTTTGTTGAAATTTTGTTACTAGAGTAAAACCCTCTCCCATATAGTCATCAAACGACATCCATATTATCACAGATACCACTCTGCGTCACAGTACATAGTTGATAAAACGAAATAAGCAAAAAATTTATTTAACCTGTGCGACTGTACTCACTTGAGTATGCAGTCAATATTAATAAATCTAATCTGAAAATCTACAGAAAGTCTATATCGACTTATTCTTGCTTCAACAATCCTACTCCTAAAAGTCCTGTAATAATTAAGTTTTAATTCGAGTTCAAAGTAGTTGCATTGCATACATTAATCGACTTTCAGGATGCCTTCTTAATTAAATTCAAGCTTACTGCATTCAGACGTCACCATCTCACCTAAAAGTTTATCGATTTAACTGTCGAAGAGGAATTAAGTGCTGGGGGATTAAGCAGAACTTTAGTTTTTACGAGAAGAGTTTGATTGAAAAGTTTGAAAGTTGCGATAATGAGAAATTTTTGTATGCGCTTACTTCAGTTTCCAATTTTCGATACAAAATAGATCGACAACGATGCAAAGGTAAACAGAAAGTTTGTTAGATGTTTTGAATAAGCTTAAACAAACATCCGGAAAAAGTTTATATAATTTATTATTTGTAATTGAAGCTGCTTCAGATTTTAACAATATTAATTTCAGATACTTTAACTTCCATCGAATTAATAAATCTCTCTCGATAAAAATAATTTCTAAGTCTAAATTTGTTTCAAGAATGATCATCGTTAAGTTGAATGAAACTTATTTCATGTTTGTTTATGTTATGTTAAGTGAGGTTTTGAAGCGCCGAGTCGAAGGCCTATTTCGCTAACCCACTTGCTACTTAAACCGAGCCCTTCCCTTTGAAAGGTACACAAACTAACGAAGCAAACTGCTCTCTAACGTTCTGAGATCGAACAAGGGCTTGCCAAGAATCGATATTCTGCGCCTGGCAATGGTGAATAAAGGAAATAACATCGGACAAATCATTAGAAGACAGACTGAACAATGAAGGCCAAAAATTGATCCTTGGGGCACACATATTATGATTATTTTATTATTTTCCAAGCCACTTTTTACAGGTCAATAAAAGAAATCATAAATTTATTACTTCCGAACTATTCCCTTTTGATTCAATAATAAAGTTGTTGAGAACAATTGGTTGAGCGGTACGAGCACCATGACATGGGTCCCGGGTTCCAAACCAGGTCTCCCCGTGAGCTTTTATTAAGAAATTAAAATAATCCACTCCATATCTGGGTTGTAGCTCGCAGCAATACAAAAACATGACATTCAATTTTGTTCACTTCCCTTACTCTAATTTCCTTCCGGACAAAACCATGCTAACGCATCAAAGGGTTGTCCCCTGGGCTTTGGCCACATCGTATAAAATAACTAATAGATCTCTTACTCAAAAGCAGGATCGTGCACTCGAGCTGGAGCCACCATACAAATGTTCACAACAATCTGTGCAATATAGCGCTCAATGAGTTACTTGTAGATCTAGAACATTATGGCCATAAGGTTATCGCTTACCTGGTTGCCCTGGTAACCTCGGGCAAATATCCTAATATGTTAGCTGAGGTGATGCTACATGCCCTCTCGAAACTAGTCTTTTGAAGCATCAGTGCAGTCTAAGTATATTACCGAAAAAAGCAGAGTTGATACTCTTCTCACGGACACATAGCCTTCCTCCTGTCAACTGTTCCACACTTAATGGGTTCAGATTGAAACTAAGTGATTAAGCTAAATATCTTGTTCTCACTAGGAAACTTGGTTAGAAGCCTAACATATAAAAAAAAAATTACGTAAAGCAACGGTAGCGCTGCACTTGTTTTAAAATGGGACATGAAGCCGCCAATTGTGTACTGGCTCTATATCAGCGTTATAAATCCTATACTTACATACGTGGTGGTCGTGTGGTGGCCTGCGCTGGATAATGTGATCCACCAGAAAGCAAGGGAAAAAGTTCAGATGACGGCATGACTAACAATAATAGGTGCCCTTTGAACTACATCCTCAAAAGCCGTTAACACCATTGTCTACCTCCTGCAGATGGAGTTCTTCGAAAGACAAACCACATCCTCGATTTTCATTAGGCTTAATTCAGTCCAAATTACTGACATTTCGAAATTCTGCACAGTAGTATAACAAAGTAGTCGACGATGGAGTAAGTGATAAAGTTGTGGCCTACGAAACCGAAGGTCCCAGGTTCAAATCTCACGGACCCATGGTTGTTTTCTGCTTACAACAGATTATGATAAAAAAGGCCATGGGGGTTGCAGAGGAAGAATTAGTTGTTCGGAATCCACTTAAAATTGTAGGTCTACTTGCAATCGTTGTCTCGAATAAGATGAAGTTGTTCTCCACCCCATGCTCTACAAGGGGTTACGGAAACTAGAGAGAGAGGGTATAACAAATAATATCGATTATACCATACCTCAGCTTTGTTTCAACGTCAAATTCGACCCCTCTATTCTTACCAGGAAGGAATAGAAGGGTAGTCCCCTCAAAGGCGATAATAAATGCTTCTTAACACTGACGGCTCTTAGTTGGAAGTGGGTGGAGGTATCTACTCGAAACACTTGGACCTGAGCATTTCGTTGCGTTTTCCATTTTGCTGTAGTTTTTTTCAAGCTGATTTCTGCTTGAAAAACACTACAGCAGGCTATTATTTTAGCATTAGATTGTGTGAAGAAGAGAACAATGTCTTCAGATGGTATCTGCTGCTTTACAGAGAGTCAGGCTGCTATTAAATCTCTCACAAGACTTGACACGACTTCTAATACTACTAGAATATGCCGTTCAACTGTAAAGCTGTAAGCCAAGAGCCTAGGGGAAATTAATAAGTCGTCGTCAAGATGGCGTTTTGCGTACATTCAATGCGCAATTTCCAGCCTGGAAAATTATCCCAACCCACAGCTTAGAATATCTACTTTCAAATGACAATGGTAATTTTACTGGAATTCATTGAATTAACTAAGTTTAAGCGTTCTGAAAATTGACTGGAAATGAGGCCATTGCAACGGTTTTTCGTCATTTTTTCCATGTTTCCAGGCTACAGGGAACGGGAAAACCAACTAGACCACCATTTTTTGACATGCTCTTTCGAATGGCATCAAAATTTTTGCAAAAAAAATTTCACTCCAAATCGACAAAAATCACTGGCCTATAGCCCATGATTTTTTTGGTGAAAAAATTTTTTATTACGATATCAAATAAAAGAGGTCTCATTCGAAACAGGACGCCAAAAGCAATTTTTTGGTTGGTTTCACTGGAAAGTATCTCAATTTGACGGAACTGGAACGATTTTTGTATCTCCTGGAAGCGTTTCGTTGATGAGTCATTTTTCATTCAATGCGCAATTTCCAGCCTGGAAAATTATCCCAATCCACAGTTTAGAATATCTACTTTCAAATGGCCTTGGAAATTTTACTGGAATTCATCGAATTAATTAATTTTGAGCATTCTACAAATAGACTGGAAATGAGGCCATTGCCATTGAAGAATTGCCATTGACTGGCTTCTATTCTAGTTAGCTCTGGGTAATGTTACTAGATATGAGATTTCCTACTCCTTTTTCGTGAGTGTGTTGACCGGAGTACATTAGTTTATTCCAATGTTGCGTAGTACATTTTCCGTGATTTGTCCATTGTAGTTGTGCTCCTGTGTAGATTAATTTCAATTTATAGATGTTTTGAAAGACCTTTAAAATCACGTAGGGTTGTGATTTTAGGTGAAAGTTGTTGTGGAAATTGTAATTTATTTAGTATCACGTTCTGGATAATTTCGGCAACTCAAGTCGATCACCAATTTTCAAACTTCAACAATTTGTTGAACTTTTCGAATTGCTTTCCTTTTACAGAAACCTATCCAAGTGTGCTGACGGCTCTTCTTCATTATCAAGAATTGGAATAAATCACACGCTTAACAATCCTAACACATTCGGGCCATGTTCGATTATATTTAAGGCAATTTTCATTAAGTCCCCACAATTTCTTCCAATAACCTAGTCTTGCAATTTAAGCGTTGTTGGAATATAAAACATTCTGTTCAGGTAGAGAAGGAAAATCCTACAATTTACTTCCTTGTCATCAATGCGCCGGAAGTTTTTACAACGAGACTAGCACCGCTTTGTCCCATTTGTATGCAGGTCAAGATAAAATCCGTTGTGACTCTCAAGTAATGGAGGCACGGTTGTAAAGCTCTCATCGGATTACAATGCAGAACAGAACAAGATCCCACAGTCGGGATATTTTGCATGTATAAGTTCCGTATTTAGAACTTGCCTACATTCTTTACAGAGCCTTAAAGCACCTATTAGGGGCATATTTGCTGCACGATAGCAAGGGAATGGGCCACAAAGCGCGAGGACAATGCCTCTGCAAGGAGCACCCTCCTATGACATTGTTTCAAAGTTTGGTTTCTCTGCCCTTGTTGCCAGTTCAGGGTAATAAGGAAGTGTTTTTATATAAATGAGCTCTTGTTCCAAAGAAAGACCCGGAAGCACTTTCCTCATAGCCACAGTTAATTTTGTCATATGACAGGACAGACTGCTTCCTTCATACATTGTGCCATCAACACAAACACAATTAATAAAGAATGGGACTAACATCTTGAAGAGTTAATGTCCAATTTTAGCATTAATTAAGCCGTGCAGGTAAAAGCAATTATTCAACATAACTGATTGCTCTTCCAGGTGGCTTAAAGCTGAATATCTCCATATGCAGCAATTGTTAGCAGTATGCAAATTATATCCAGCGTTGAGAGATACTTGTTGAAAGCAGTGGTTCTATTAGGATTAAGGTCAACTTATGAAATCCTGGGTAATTCCGTACTTAATCTAATTTGTTGCTATTTCGCTGTTGACTTTCGGGATAGTTTTAAGATGGAGTTCGAGGGAGTGTCCAGGTGTATTGTGAGCAGGTAAAGGGCAAAGTTAGTGAATCTACTAATTGTTGGCGAGTAATTGCAAAATGGTATTATAACGACTTTCCTCAATTTCGTGATCAATTTTGAACGTAAGGACGTTTAATATCGTTTGCATTGTTCGAAAATAATTACATATTCAACAATAGCTGAACACAATTACCTCATCAACCTGCTAGTAATCCTGTTTTCGAGCATCTGAGGAGATCGAGAACTGTTACATTAAAGAGAACAAATGATATTAGAAGCGACATATTAACTAAGTCTCTTCGATTTTTCAAACAGAAGCTTGTTACCTTTTTGATTTCAATTCTGCTACAATAATGTATGATTAATACGTCGTCTGTTGAAGATAAGTCCTGGATATTTAGCCTGGGGTCGGAGGTCTTGAGTTGTATGGTACCTTAAAAATTGGTATCTAGTACTTCCTAACTAATAAAAAGTACCAACTTGGCTTTGCGCCATCTGATTTTGCCAGGAACCTTACTGCTTTAAGAGCTCTTCCATACTTTCGGTAATCGTGTACAGGCAGTCGCTTAACAATAATGGCGTAAGCGAACACTTTTATACCCCTCCTCTTAAGCGTCACGAGTATGTCGTTCATAACCAGCAGCCACAGTACGGAATTTTGACAGTGGTGTATCTGAGTCAACTGGTTTGTTGACAATGCAGCCGCCACACTCCGAGTTTATCACTCTATAGCACTGTCGCAATCCATCTACTGGCTCTCTCTAGAACATCCCTCTGCTTGCATCTTCACCTTGCCCTGATTGATACGACGGCGGCAGTTAGTGGAAGCTGCTGGTAAGGTCACCCTTGCTGGACAGGTCAATTTGCAGGTGCCAGACTAAGATAGATTAAACACCTGGCAGGAGGTATAAATGCCTATAAGAACCAATATCTTGCAGGAGGTATAAATGCCTATAAGAGCCCAATTCGGATAATGAAACCTATCCAAACGTCAGCAGGCGTCGGTGATGCGACTGCTGGTGGGCACAGATATCCGAATCAGGTATCAGCGGAGCTATTGCGATTGCCTCCACAACCAGCTCGGCAAGTGCCTGAGGCCCAGCTGATGGTAAAATTACTGGGCACAATAGTTAAAAATCGCTTGTTCCTGGTACTGAAGTCGTATTGACTCTACCAGCCTTGGAGAAACTGCTGCGATCCCTCAGACAAGGAAATAATAGCTAGCGAGTAGGGACGGCTAGGTTCCTACATAATCGGGACAAGTGCAGAGCCTTCCCTGAATACAAGGGTGCCATGAGGCTCATTGAGTCCCTACTGCACCCTTGAGGAGCAGGAAAGACTGGTTTGGGCATGAGACACAGTGACCAAAGGCGCATGAAGGCTTTCGCGGCTAAAGACCTTCTATATTGAGATTGAATAGCATGTGGTGGGAAAATTGGCGTTGAAGAATAGGCAGTTATCAGCTAAGGAAGATACCCCGGAGAACCCTTGAAATAAGCTAAAGGTCAACCAGGAATCACTAAGCGCAAAGCCAAATGCAGTATCACGACCGTCTACGTCAGGGATACCAACTAAGTTTCAAAGCGAAGCAGCCACAAATAATTTAATTGTGGTTCTCATCGATAGGAGTGATTCCTATGAAAAGACGTATATAGAGAGGTGGAGTATCGTTGAGATGAAGCTATTATCTGGATGAGCTGGTCTTGCATCTGAATAAGAACGCAAGCCACCCGATGCCGTCATTTGACGAAGAACCGACGTTAAGATTGTTAAGTGCACCGACCAGTTCACTCTCGACAGGTGTCTGCAGTTAAGGCCTGTGGCATGGCTCATACTTGGAGATTTTGGATAGATCAAAATTCCGGTGGCACCAAATGCAAAGGTATTAATACCTCGCGTGGTACCACCGGACACAGAATTCGTCGATACCCACGGCGGATTGGATGGTGTTGAGAGTGGACAAGCTGGTCGCTGCGAAGGAATGACAGGTCTAAATTCTCCAGATTAATTTGTAGGCAGAGGATCTTGCGTATCCAAAATTTGTGACGGTGGCATGAGGCTTAGGTTACGTATACATACAATGCAAATACTACCTCCAATACGAGTCGCTAATAAAACACATCTTTGACGATTTGTTGGAGCGTGCGAAGAAAATATGGGAAGGAACCACAATGTGTAGAATCACGAAGAACATCTGGATATCCTATGATCGAAAGAGAACGGTTAAGTGACTCAGCCTAACTAGGACTCTGCAGTGTAGACTGACCACTGTCTGCAGTGTAGACTGACCACTGCCTCACGTGTGTGCAAGCGCACAGAATCGGGGTCTCGAACACCGAACTGTGCAGACAATGTCTAGGAATTCGACAAAAAGGATACAATAGAACATCTTGTGTGTCACTGCGTTGCGCATGCAAAAGCAACACACAAATAGTTAGAGATATACTTCTTTAAGGATCTAAAGTGGGATGCTAGGTGCAACATTGGGAGTATTCTGAAACTCTCAACGTAGACCGGTACCTTTAATTTAAACAAAAGGCAGCGCCTCGATGATCGCAGTACAGTATCTCTAGGGTACAGGATACCAAAACGTGGTAACGGTATAGACCCGACGCGGTATATTAGAGGATTTCGAGGCCGCCACTTTAACCTAGCCTAACTTAGCTTATTTAGAGGAAAGTTGAATGTCTTGTTTTTGCATTGCTGCGAGCTAGACAACAGCCCAGAGACGGAGTGGATTATTTTAATATCTTAATAAAAACTCGCGGGAGACCTGGTCTCGAACCCGGGACGCATGGCAAGTGGCCGTGCCGGTCAACGAATTGATCCAACTCCATCTCCAAATTGCAACCGTTTTCTCGAATCGAAAGAGGTTGCGAGTCAAAGTCAGCAAAATATTTTCTGCTGTACTGCGTTTAAGGCAGGGTTCGATTTTGAGTACGATACTATTCAACTCATTTTGATATGCGTAGCTGAAAGTAACTTTTACGCAGATGATGTGAAAGTTTATCTCATCCTGCAAATATATTAAGGTTTGGTATGGCGCTTAGTTTGATTTTCAATGTATAGCGTTTAAATGAACCAGAGTATTTCAGGAATGTTTTTCTGCTAACCCCACTTTAATGGCACACACGTTTGTTAATACCGCATTTCTTCGGGCTGGTTATACTCGAAGCAAATTCATATCTTGTCCAGATTATTGCGTTGATTATGATATCCTTTAATCGTTTTAACACAAGCCGCGAAAATCCTCAATAAATTTATAATAAACGGTCGAAATTAATCAGCAACAACTTACACTTGAAGGATCCTGTAAAATAGGACGATTTAAGTATTTAATTTATTCTATTACTGCAAAACCAAAAAGTAGAAAAACAATTTCTCCATAAAAAGTAAATTTAAGCAGTATAGAGCAGATTAATATTTCTCCTCGATTCTGAAGGCATAAACGAGCCAGTCAACATCCGTCATAGGCAATAGAAGTTCAATTTCATAAAATTGGCAGATAAAAACTAATTAAATGCTAATTAAATGCACGATAATTTAAGATCTTAGACCCAAGATTAGGAATCTTTAGGGGATTTTTGAAAATTTTCTTTAGCAGTCAATCGATATAGTCTACCAGTTCCATTATCCTGGAGATTTTATTCAGAAATCATCAGATATCGCCTTAAATGAAAGACGTTAAGTCAAGTAGTCTGAATAAAAAGCAATTTCATGAATATTTTAAAACTCTATAGCCACTAAAAAATCGTAAACTGAATTAATTCCATTTATTGAATGCAAATCAATTTTCCAGCATTATAATTGTATAATTTATTAAGTTCAGAGTCACCAAATCTACTGCGAATTGCACTTTAAGTTCGTCTAGGGCTGAGTAATCCGCCGTAAGTATTTTATCCGGCAACCATTGTAATGCAAATTTTAATCAATACATTAACTAATTAAAAATTCTGGAAAAATTGCAAATGGATCGGCTCGCGAAATTTAAGTTCTACTCATACAAAAAAAGAATTAATGGTTTAGCTGTGTAATTACCTACGCACATACATAAATATTTATGAAAATTGTAATTGATCTGGAAAAGGGCATAACTCAGTTTATTGGACGGATTAATTTACATAAATACCTCAATTAAATTAATCAATCAATCAATTAATAGAAATTTATCTGAAAATGTGTCTACACATTAAAGCGGGAAAATAAATTTCATTACATAAATTATTTCTGTTGAATTACTTAATGAGGCTATTCTGCGGGTGGGCTTCCGAGTTTTTAACATCGCAAACAAAAATGGCAGTGGTAGCCTTTTGAACTTGGTAAGCGTATTGAAATATAGGAAGGAAGGAATTTAGTGATGGAAAGTGTTTTTAACAATTTAATGGACCAATATTTAAAGGCAGTGTACTTCCGTGTACTCTCCGTGTACTTTCCGTATAGTTTCCGTGTAGTTTCCGTGTACTTTCTGTGTACTATCCGTGTACTTTCCGTGTACTTCCGAGTTATTTCCATGTACTTTCCGTGCACTTTCCGTGTATTTCTGTGTACTTTCCGTGTATTTCGGTGTACTTTCCATGTATCTCCGCGTACTACCATGTACATTCCGTGTACACGGAAATTACAAGGCAATTTGAGGGCGATAAATAGACATCGCCATATTTAATATTAAATTGGTTTGAAATATAAAAGTAGTTCCATGGTATTAGAGAAATATTGGTGCCACTGTAAAAGTTTTTAGATAAAGGCACAGTCACCTGGTGATAGCATTGGTGTCCAACAGTCAAATCTGTCCCTGACATCCAGTATTTCCTGTTGCTCATATTTTAGCTTAAAATGGCGCCTGTCGCACTGCTCTCCTTTATAAATGAGTTGACTCACTAAGGAATCGAAAAAGTTGCTCATTTATGACCTTGCTCAAAGTTTTTGTTCCGGATGAACTACTCTTATTTAACGTAACGGTGTTACATAAAATGTTGGCCATATAAAACCATTGACCCTCACTCGTCCTTCCACCGATCCAACTGGTTCCTGTTATGACGTGATTTTCCCCACTGCGACCTGGTTGTGTGGAGAGTTTACGGATTCTGAGCTGATGAGGCTGAATTTCTTTTTATCATCGGGAACGCAACGCTAGATCACTCCTTGAGGCGCCTGTTGGGGGGGGGGCATACTTTGCTTCGTCGCGACATCTTGTGAGCACTGGTGGACGTTGCTGGCTTTATAAATATGATATGATATGGCATGATAAATATTATTATTACTTTAAAAAGGTTGAGTTTTCTCGGATCAAAAATGGCTCCTGAGCCTAGCATAGAATCTGACCGATTCTCGCGGCCCAGATGGTATTCCTACTGCATTCCCTAAAACGTGTAGTTTGTCTGTTGCTTTGGTCCTCTGCTACCCGTTTAATTTATCGATTCATTGTGGCACATTTCCAACAGTGTAGAAACTATCTGTAATCCTTCCCCCGTAAACTGAAGTAAGGCCGGTTTATCTAACTGTATGCCAATTGCGAATATTTTTTTTTTATTGCAAAGATTTTTGAAGCGCTGATTAGCGACACCTCCTATTTTCACTGTAAACCATTTTTTGGATCCTTTCAAAATGGTTTTATGAAGGGTAAAGTCGTCGGTGGAGTCCGAAGGACCCAGATTCGAATTCCTACGGCGGTGTCACATTGTACAGAGAGAGAGAAAGGTTCATTGCATTTTTTAAATTTAGCAATGCTTTAGACCGGATTGACCATAACGTTATGCGTGTTTGGTTATCTACTAATTTTGTCCACTGGATGAAATCCTATTTATGCTATTGCACTCAACGACTACGCTTTTGGGAATCATGCTCGAATATTATCTGAATTGCGCCTTGTGTACCGCGCAGGACAACCTAATTGGACAACTACTCTTTATAATTTATATCAACGATGTATCCTTAATTTTACGCTACTTGCGAATGATTTATTATGGTGCTAAGATTATTCAGTGCATTTTAAATGTACACTACTGTTCACTCTTATATACTATTGACAGATTTTACAGATGATGATGCTCCATAAATCATTGATCTTCGAATGGTAACAAGTGTACGTCGATGTGCCTTTCACGTACATACGTCCCATGTCTTTAAGCTCGCAATTAACAAACAACAACAGCAGCTTCGAGACAGTCCAGCGATTTCTAAGGTTCGTCCTCCGTGGCCTTCCTTGAAGCGACCTTTTAGTTCTGCTTTCTTATCTTGACAGACTTAGACTTGTCTTCTGCAGGGAGGGCGAGAGGGTTAAAAATGTTGGCGAGCTTTGACATTGTACAAAACGTCTTTTTTAAATATTCTAGTTCACAGGACTAGAATAGTATTAAATGCTACTCGGACAGGAACTGTCAATTAGATTAAGAGAAGTATGTCGAACTCTTTTAAAATATCCTTATGGATTTTGAAGAAGATTTACGTGGAAACAATTAGACATACGAGCACGACAACTCATTTATACACCCCGGGACGTACACAGGAAACATTTTAGAGTTCAAAAATATAACTGTACTGCAGGGGTCTGTTGTAAGTCCAATCACACCTCCAGTTCACAACCGCACCAAACCTTCACGTGCTATTGACGGACAGCTTGTTAAACAATTTTCATTAGGTGCGGAACTGCTGAGCGTGAAGGCCGTAAAGGAAAACACGCTTGTTTTTTTAGATAATTAGCATTACTTGCGGAGTCCTCCAAGGCTCTATACTGTCTCCATCGCTATTTTCGTTATTTATTAATATATAATGCTACATTTTGTCGTCGATTTCCTACGACACTGCCCTGCACTGTATGATTCTTTTAGGAATTTCAGAGGACACTCAGAGCTGTGTAACTATTAATCTGTTTTTTATGTACGCCGACTCAGGAGAATTAGCCCTGCGCGAGGTATTAATAGTAGTACATTCGCGGCTTTATTCAAGGTTTTCAATCCAAAGGATGTTTTTTGAAAGTAGTCTCTCCGAACTTTTGCCTCTTGCTCAAAAGTTCTTTCCGAAGTTTCGCCCAGGTTCTGCATCCTACCCCACATACTCAAAAAACTTATTAGAGAAAAAGTCTTCTGCTCTGCCAACGTAACAAGGCTCTAAGTTTTGATTTAATATGTCTGACCTACGTGCCGTTAGAGCTGGCATCTTTTCCTCTGTAATACGTGTTGCTGGCTCTGATGACTTGGAACTCTCGTGTTGTCTAACGTTTCACTCCTTTTTGACACCTGTGTCTCGGTGGCCTTGGCACAGTACAACGAAGTTATGAATCAGTCCGAAAGGCTTTTAAATCTTTTTTCATCTGAGGGCGAGGGGACGCAGGTGAGAAGGTACCTCACGCCCTTGGCTCCTGAGTCCCGCCATAAACCTGCTGTCTTGCTTGTCTTTTGCTTTGATGGTGCTTTGATCTTTCTACTCAGCTAGGAAATTAGTACTTCAACTTTAGAAAAGGCCGAATTTCGAAACTCAACGGCTCATTTCTGCGGCTGGTCGAGCGTGCTCGTGGAGCGCGTCATTAATCGCGCTGCTGGAGCGTTCTATAGCATCCTTTATAATTGTTTTACTCAGTGTGTTCTAATCTGCTCTTCCAAATAGTCTTTTTTCTCTCAACCCTGGTTAGACGGGCCTTTAAGATATTTAAAAGAGGTTCTATGAGACAAATAGCGAGGTGTCTTACAGCGCATTTCTATCTAATATTAGATCTACTTTAAGCGCCAACCCAGACAATTCTGAAAACTCATCAACTCTAAGCTTAATTGTGATAAATACCCCTTTCTTCTTGAGATTCTCTGATTGCGATGGCAGCGACTTCTCTTTGCTCGTTAATTCTTTCGATCTGTGGTTCATACTGTGATAACTCTTCTACTGATTTTACTCATTTGATAAGGCTTTCGCCGACTTAACTCATACCGAAGGACTTAGTATTCGATGATGTAACAGTAACTGAATACCTTGCTTACCTTATCAAATGGTCCTGGTGGCAATCCTGGCATCTTTCTTGAAAAGGTGTTAATTGCCTATTGCCCACGTTCATTACTACATACCTGTTTAATCTGTCTTTATCTGTTGGCTGTTTCCCACACCTGTGGAAGAATTTTCAGATAATCCTCCTTAACAACAATAAATGTGATATTTCCAAAGAAAGGCCCATCGCAAACTTGTACCATGTTGCGAAGATTTTTGTGGCTTCAGTAAGCGACGTGCTTCAGTTTCATTTCAGGCCTTTCATGGACAATTTACAGCAGGGCTTCCCTAAGGAAAAGTTTACTACTACCAACCTAATTGATTTCCTCCATCTTTGCTTACCTGCCATTGAATCGGGCAAACAAGTGGATTGTATATTCACGGACCTCAGTAAGGCCTTCAATGGAACGAAAGATTGCATCCTTATTCATAAGCTGTCGTTGTTCGGGTTTCCTCCTCGGTTCGTGGCTTGGTTGTCCTCTTAATTGTCCCATCACACACAATGTGCTGCTTAGAGGGGCTCTTTCCAACGAGATCTCCGTCTTTTCTAGGGTACCACAGGACAGCACTCTTGGCCCACTTCTATTTGTTCTTGACATTAACGACGTTTCGCTACTTCTTGGATATTCCAGAATTCATTGTTATGTCCACATCCTGAAATATTTTCAATCTTTTCTCGCGATACTGATTGTGTTTTTTTGAACACTGACCTAGCTGAGAGCGTCGCTTGTTTTGACTTTAATTCTTTTAAGCTGTAGTTAAGTAAAAAACTCCGATTATATTTAAATTAAGTATTAGTGTCTTATGTATTAGGCTAAAGTTTCAGTTTACATGCATAGGTTAGGACTTATTATATTTGTAGCCTTGGTGTAGTAGTAGTAAGCTTGGACCAATCCGAAATAAATAAATCATCTAACTCTAAGTATTCAGTTATTTTTTTACGATTTCAGAAACTTTAACAATTTTTAGAGGAGACTTTACTAAAAGATGTCAAAAAACAGATCCTATTAACTACTTGCTTCGTTTTTCTTTAAAAATAATTTGTGCAAATACACAATGAAATTTTTTTACTTAAGTCAAATTTAGTTCATGTAACGAAATAACGTAAAAAATGTAAGATGACGTGATAGCGAGAAAACTACGTGAAAGTTCCTCGTGTTCTAAGAGAATTTTACTGCAACAGTTTCGTTTGAGAACGTTAAAGGACTCGAAAGCTTCTACTTAAGTGTGTCGTAAAAAATGCATTTTTCTGGATCAAACGTTCTTTTTCAATAAAACCTAAATCGTTTTATACTTTCCTTGCACGAAATTACGAAGGTACGTCAACTCATAAAATATAGTCATCGCTAAAGGTATTGAGAATTCAAGTAACAGCGAGTTTTCCTTGTCGTTTCGTCAAGATCTCAGTAGCGAAAAAAATGGCAAACAAAATTTCCATCCTTTCTACTTTAAGGGTTGCTCAAGTATCAAGGACTTCGCGGAAAATACGATTTCGCTTGAGAAATTAAGCAACGAACACTTTAAGTCCTGCCGAGTTAAATGAGGCAGTTTAAAAACGTTTAATGAGGCGAATTCAAAAGTTTCGAATCAATAGTCGGCAACACATTTTGAAGTTTCTTCAAGGACTCGAATACGATACTTGGTTTTTTACCAAAAAGAAAATCGGGGATATACATGCAACTTAATAAAGCCCTGAAAACACTTTTCGAGTATTCACTCCAATCAAAGACAAATCCGCAAAGCCTTTAAATGTTTGTTTGGTTGTTTATTAAGCAAACAAGGCGCTTCTGTTCTACAGAATCCATCAATATCTTGGCCTGACCTTTAGGCATTTGCTTAGTAGTGTTTCCCTGCTTTTGTAGGATAAACATTGGTGCCATGGACACACACATGCAAATATATTTTCCTTGGGAATATTTAAACATCTGCTTTAAGTCAAAGTAGAGGCTTGCAAATCATTTCAAGTGGGTTTTCTAAAGTATTTGCCCAAAAAACCTTGAGTGATATCTGCAAACACTTGTGGCTCCCGTATTTTCTTAAATGAGATGCAAACATATGAGCTTTGACGGGGATTCCCCTGCCAAGTTTGCCAGTTGTGCTGACAATTACATTCCCCAACAGAAACGAGGGGAATTGGGTTCGTGGAAAGCCAAGCTTTCTGTCTCAGTGCTTTGGCTCAACATTTCAGGAATATAAGCTTGGAGGGACATGGGTGGAACCTGACCCTGGTCGGGAGACTCTTGTTGCCCAGAATTGTGAAAAGCTTATCACTTTAACGGTAACTGGGAAATTTAGTTAAGCGAGAGCCTTGCAGCACTCGACACGTACGGGAAGACCGATCACACATCCTTACAGGATTTGCATTAAAATTCAAACAAATGAAAGCATAAACATACCCAAAACAGGACGGCCCATATGTTTTCAGGTTAAAGCTCTCCTGATTGCGGTTGGATAAAACTCGTAATCCATTATTCAGGTTTATTCGTCCTAACATATCCCTAATCTGGACATATGCCAGGATATTATGTAAACATTTCACCCAAGTAAAAATATATACACACGTGCACAGGCAATATCCGTCTTCTATGAGCTTATGGGCTATATTTTTCAGAATTATTAAGGCATGCAGATATTGTATGCTCCAGATAAGAAGTTCCTCTCATCCCTCTTTTAATTTGTTTCCGCTTTTATAACCAAAAAGCCTTACCCCCGCAAGTCCTGCTCTTGTCATTCATTTCTTCACAATCAAGTTTCCGTAATCCAAGGGTATTTCGGTCATTCCCAATTGTTCGCTATCACATCACCCTCCCCTCTGCAATTATCTTTTTATCTATTATTTATCCTTCTAAAAATTACTTTTTCTCTTCTTCGCTTCAGGAAAGTCGTAAAATTTCTTAATTTAATGCGCTCTTCATCATCGAGAACGTAACCACATTGTCACATTTTTGTCAATCCCTAAGGGAGCGGTATCCTTTTCTTTTATATCGAAACTCGAACAACGGGAGACTTAAAAATTATTGTCCTTTTGTCATTATTTTATTGAACTCATCTCGACTGTAGCACAGCAACACAATCCGACGGCATTAAATTTTTTCCGCTTCGCACTTCCCGCAAAAAGGACTAGGCTTTTCAATACCAAGGTGATGATGAAATTAGGCAAGCAGGGGGCTTTTTTGTAGCATCGAGCCGGGTCAGGTATATGGCAGCGATTGACGTAGAGACTTTTGACATGGATGTAATTGATGTTTTTTAAAGCCACCCAAAGTGATTGCCATAGAAAGCACTGAATAGAAAAATTCATTAAATGTAAATAACGCTTAAATTGATGTTGTACTTGTAAAATTCTCCCACAGGATATTTTTCTGCTTTTAATAATTCAATTTTGAATGAAGGTTTATCTAGTTTTTAAAATTCGAAGGTCTTTTCGTTTTTGTTTTCAACGCCTATACGTTACAATAATAAGCGTCGTAGGCTGTATCTATTGAATTTTTTCTTGACTCTTTGCTTACGTATATTATAGTGGAGCTCAGTGCTTCTGATAATCGTTTAAAATCCATTTTAAAGCTTTTTGCACTTGTCGTTTCCATAAGAGAAAGTTTGTGCGGAAATTTCATTTATCCTACTCTACTTTTCATGTACGGATTTAGTCAGTCTAAGTTCAACTAAAAAGCGTAAGGTAAAAAGTAACAAATTTATAAAGGAACTAATTACACGCGAACAGCGTTGCTCGGACTTTTTGTAAGCGAAAGTCGTTTTAGTTATTTTTACATGTTACTCTATTCCCACCCCTCTACTAGGGGTGCCAGAGTGTCTTACGACAACACAGTATTTAGCAGCATCCCAGCAATCCGCAAAACAACTGACTCGACACTAATATCTGTCGTTTTCGATTATTTTTACATACCACGTTTTTCCCAACCCCACGCTACTGGCTCGGACATTCTTGATCTTTGATTGATTTGGATCTCATAGCACATCCTACCAGCAAAGGAGCTTCTTGCGGTTCTAAGATTCAAACTATTCCTTGCGGGGACTGGAAAATCATTCAGATAGATGAACCAAAGCCAACGGGAAGAATTGCCCTCATGCAGTTGACAAAGGAATCATTGCGGACTCTTAATGAGAAAGCCTTGCTTGCTTTAGTACGGTTTTGGTTCATATCTATCGAACGTTAAAGCTAATACTACAAATACAAAATCAGTAAACAAGCTAGGACTACGGTATCGGTAATCAAGGGCATGGCAGATTATACTGGTGGGAAGGAAGACCCTGAGCTAATGGTGACAGCAGATAACATGGAGGTGGAGAGCACGATCTCGGCAACCAAAGTCATAATTAGATAGGGTGAGCAAATCTGCGAGGGTCATAGATCCTCCTATGCTAGGAACGAATGCGTCTGGCCAGGGAGTTGAATGCACGTCTTATGTACGTGGTACAGATAAATCTTCACCACAGTACACTTGCCTCTACGATTTTACTTCTCATCCTAAGTGTGGAGGAAATTGATATCGCGTTAACCCAAGAACCGTGGGTCAAATTAAAGCAGAAAAAATACATCTTATTTTATAGCAAAGGTGCAGGTAAGACAAGAACTTGTGTTTTTCCTGAAGAAGACATTCATATATTTTTAATACCCAATTAAAGCTCCAACAATTTGACCGTCATTCAGTGGAAAGAGCCAACCAAATATAAGTTATACTGGCATCCGCGTACATGGCGCATGACAGCACGGACCCACCTCCACTGGCTAAGTTTTGAATTTTGGTGGACATGGCCAAACGAATAAGGAAAAGTCTTATTTTAGGATGCCACGCCAACGCCCACCACACCATCGCGGGTTGCACAAACATCAAAGAACGAGTTTAATTTTACTTTAAAAAAAAAAATTATGTATCCGTAATAGAGGCAACAGTCCACTTTTACTTTGGCAAGCAGATCAGAGGTTTTAGATGTGACAGTCCTGGTGGAATGGAACAATCGAATGGTTTATGATTGAAGAGTATCGGATATACGGACCACTGCTACATTCGGTTCAGTGTCGATCTCTTCAGATAACCTACCAAACCCTTCAGAAACCCAGCCCATCAGGATCTGGATCAAGTTACTGGACAATTTTCGTAATCTCAATGTCAACCCCTAGAGTTGTCATAAAGCTCCCTGGTCTACTCATCTTTCTTATTATTCCGCTTGTATCAATTTTCGATTCTTTTCCTTGTGAACAACCATCGCCGTGTATTATAGTAAGGAAATGTACGATAGGGGAGATTTCTAGTTGTTTGAGGGGGTAGAAAGAGTTAAAGTCAAGGGGTTGATTTTGAATGTTTCAGCGGGTGGACACATTAAAAACTATTTTTACTATAACTTTCGGCTTCAGCGACCTTGAAAAGAAGGGGGGGACGAGGAATTGGTCTTGAAGGTGTCCAAATTTGTTGGGTTTTTGGGACAAAATCCCGACTCCGGATGCGTTGCATGTCTTGGTCCGGCACCGATGAACAAACTTAGAGATGAACAAATTTGATAAGTTGACAATTAGCGCGGGCTGACAACTGAAAGGAAAGATATAAATTATCAAAAGAAAACCAAAGTCAGTTACACTTAGCTGTGTGGTGTTCTGTCCCAAAATAAAAATAAAAATTAATTTGCAAGAAAAAATCATTTTGTTTTACAGGAAGCACTTAAAGGTCTTATTTACCTGCGGAAGGAGCGTAAGCTCCAGGAGGATCCTTCTGAAGAATAGTCGAACGAAAGCTGAAGCGACCTCAAGATAACCCTGATGACCTAAAGATATATTTCCTAAAAAATCCTCACATAAAATTCTTATCCTTACTATAAAAAAAGCGTATCCCGGAACAACTTACCTACGAGTCTTTAATCCCGAAATAACCTGCTAGATGTGATAAGGATCTCAGTCCTTATACGATCTCAACAAGCCACCGGAGAATACTTTGGAACTTGCACTAACGAACTGTATGAGAAGAAAGCGCGAAAAGGATGGTAAGGATTACTGAAAAAGATAAAATAAAACAATTAGCAATTTTCCACACAAAGATTGTAGTTACATATTATAATTGAATTTAGAAAGCCTTACCTTTTGGATTTTCTCTTCTATTGCGACGGAAAATAAGCAAACATCACTTCCCAACATCAACACAAAACAACCCAGAATATTATGCGAAACTTTAATTTCCGGAAAGAACGAACGGCTTTTCCGGATTGTCTGCATCCCAAAGTATAGGGTGGTTATGCATGCCAACACAAAATGACATTATATCGGAGAAACGTGCACCCGAATGTCGAGTGAATCTTTAGAGTTGAAATTCGCATCTTTCCAACCTCGTAGAATTTTTCCAAATACACTGAAATGGAACCTGGATTCAGTAGATAAACTTAAAATAAAAGTTTGAACCGATTAAGACAAGTTGAACCGATTCACGAATCAAGTTGGAGTAATTTGGAGAAAATGGCATTTTCTATTTTGTTGTGTGAAACGGACATTGTGGTGCTAATTTTGGAGAAGTGCTGAAGAAGAAAAAAGAAATTTGAGAAAAGTGATGAAATTAGTAGACGGGTTAAGATTTAAAACTAAGGAAGAAGTGAATTACATCCCAAGATGGATCTGCAGAAGAAAGGATACAAGGAGGACTTAAAGTGAGAAAAGGAGGAGGAAAGCGAAACCCAAAGACAGAAAGGTCTAAAGTTATGTGGAGCTTGTTCTTGCGCGTAAAAATTGAGAGAAAGATATTTTTAAGTGACATTTTGTTTAATATAACACTGGTCCCATTGAATCAAACTTGAGGTTAAGATATTTCGGATTGATATTTAACTTAGCACTTGTTTGTTCACTTGTTTAACTCAAGCTAGGATATTTTACAATATTTGTTTTTTTAAATAAAATTGGAATTGATTGAAGATATCTTTTGTTTTGCTTATTTTGGTTCGGCAACATTTTAGTTCGTGGACTCTAATAACAAGGTGGCGCCTAAATTTCGAATAAACGCATCCCTTCTCCAACGAAGCTAGCATAATTTATGCTCTTCGTGGAAAGCACATAACAAACTATTGGAGGTGATCGGAAACACCTTGAGAGACTGTCCGATTACTAGATCATGCAAAAAGTTTTATCCTGCTTGGTGGGACGAAAATAGAAGCTTCCTGAGATGAATGATGAATGCCGTCTATTATCTATTAAACAAGGCTAAAACCGGCGGCGACATATGGCTGTTTTCTGCTGACAACATATAACTATAAAAAAGGCCATTGAGGGTTACAGACTAAATGTCAGTGATTCGGAATTGCAGATCGACTGCAATCGTTGTTTCGAATCGAGTGAACTGATGCTCCCACCAGATGCCCCAGAATGGTTAACGGGAATTCTAGAGATAGAGAAAACTACTATACTAGCTGGGGACTGGGCTGCATTTAATAAACAAAACTGCGAGAGCCATGACCCCCTTCAGGTGGCAAATTCGTTCGCAGACTTTTTTTCGGTTCCACTGAATTCTCCCACATGACAAGGCTCCCGCCCACTCCGATTGAATCCAATGATTTAGTTTTCGACAAGGCAGCCGTCTCCGATTACCTGTCGAATCTGCCCGATATGTTCCCTTGCGGTCCTGACGGTGTCCCAGCCTCAATTTTGGGAAGTTGCTGCTCAACGGTCACTCCTGTCCCCTGTCATTTGTTTAATTTGGTTCTGTGCTGTGGCCATTTTCCGAGGCTCTGGAAAGACTCTGAAGACTCTGTGATAATCCCCCTTTCCAAAAGGGATGTCTACCTTACATATCTAACTAGAGACCCATCGCTGATCTGTCCCATGTTGTGAACGCCTTTGATACACTGATAAGCGACATGCTCCGATTCCATTGTAGGGCTCTTTCCAACACGGCTTTATTAAAGGTAAATCAACCACCACCAATTTACTAAAATTCGTGCATTACTGTCGGGTATATAGGTCGACTTGATATTTTTACCGACTTCAGCAAGGCCTTCGACAGAATCAACTACAGCATTCTCACTCATAAGCTCCGCCTGCTCTTCATAATTTATATTAATGACATCTCGTTGCTCCTGTCTAGATCCAGAATCCTGTCTTATGCTGATGATGCTAAAATCATCGGTCTCCTGTGACGACGACTCTGTTCTGTTGAGCTCCGATTTGCGTATTTTTCATGATTGGTACTCCTATAATCGTCTTTCACTGAACGCTAGCAAATACACCTTATTTCCTTTTCACGTAGAAGTCGTCCTATTTCCTTCATCTACTCTATAGACGGACACGCCTCGACCAGGTTTGACTTGGTCAAGGACCTGGGCGTGATTCCCCTTCCCATTCCCCTGCCTTCTCTTCTTCAAGGACCAGGTGAACTTCCTGGTCTAGTAAGTTGATGATCTATACTTAACGCGGCTTCTTTTCTGCACTTTCGTCAGACCTATCCTGGAGTTAAAACATATATCTTTAGTTTAGGTTTCAACTATGATTCTTTGTTTAACTAGCCAGTCTGTGCAAATTTTTATAAATAAATAAAGCCAAAAAGAAATTAGAAGAGCCAAACGTACATCATTGTATGTACTCTGTGGATCCATTGAGGTAACCTCAGTGTTCCTTTTTTTCTGTTGCAAAGTGACAGGTTAAAGTGATCTTCATTCTAAGGGTGGGAGGAACGATCAAATAATGGCTAAGGATTTAGACTAACCTTTTACTGTCCCCCTTTTTCAGCGGTGCTAGCTTACCATCGTTGAAAAGACACTCAGATGTTTTAAATGTTTTCATAATAATAAAGTGAAGTAGTATCTTTTATTAGAATAGTTTTGAAATTTTTAATAAAATATATAACAATTTTAAATTAGTAAACTATTTATAATTATTTCAAAAATTTAACCAAAAATCTCTCACCACCACAAAAAGGAAACAACCGACGTTTGTCAAACTTACTGTCATTCCTGCTTAGTTTTATGTTATATGGACCCAGGAAGAGCTAATTGCATTAGGGGCACCTAGTGATGGACTGTTTCTCCTTTTTTGTGTACAACAATATAAATATACCTTCGAATACCAGAATAACTTCTATCGCAACTAAGTCAGATCAAAACGAATTAATTTAACTATAAAAATCAGTTTTCCAACGCGATAAACTAACTTAACTTCTTTCTGTTATTATAACCATAACTTAATTTGTTTAGACATGACAAATTAGCGATTTTCGATAACCTGTTTACGACTTTGTATATAAATCGGTTTCGAGTAAGCGCTAATTAGAGTGTTGGGAGCAACAGAATAAACTTTGAAGAAAATGAAATTCATCATAAATTTGTTTGTGGCAGCCGGTAGTTTTTTGGCTATAGCGGTAAGAATAAATATATGATTAAAAGATACATGCTTAGTCAGACAAAAGAATTTAAATAATGTAAATTCAAAACAAAAAGTAAATCGAAAAAAAGTATTTTCAGGGATATGACTTTGATACACCCAGGCTTAGAAAAGGTTAAACACGAAAGGCTGGAGTTTATGGAATCTGAAGATGGCTTTTGTAAAGTACGACTGAAATAAAAACATTCAAACAGATCTCGATTGTTTTATTCTTATTATTGTTAGATCACTCTCATGTTATCATCAAAAAAACTTCAATTATCAAATTATTATAAATTTTACAATTTTTTTGTTGATAGAATGTAAGAATTCAATTATTGTACAGGCGACAGGTAAATTATTGTGACAAAGTCATCTACCTCGCTGTTTTTCCTTTTTCTAGTTTAACACAATCGACAAATGGTTCTGAAAGCACCCTCTCATATCTTTTTGAAATTTTGCTGGTTTATAGAGTTATGTAAAAGAAATATACGGATTTTTTCCTTTTTTCTTTCCGTTGCTTTTTTTTGAAGTTATAGCATTTTGAAAATTCCATGATTTAGCAGTTCGGACCAACTTTAAAAATTCATAACTTCCGTTTGCGATAGAGTAGGAATATGACTTTAGTTTAGCTTAAGTTTAATACTTTCCATTAAAATTACTACTAAGAAGATGGAGGCTAAAAGGATATTAAGGACACAATTTTCGAAGGCCATTAGTATATTGCGATGGCCTTAGTCTGAAAGAAAGAGTAAATAAAGACGAATTGTGATGCCGGACGGACCAGGACAAGGGTCGGCGTGGGAAATGTGATTGTTTGGAGCCCGGCCTGCCTCGCAACAATGACATCATAGACCAACAGTTCCTCGATTGAAAGCCACAAAAAACTCCTCGAGTTGGTGAACATAAAGCAGCGGCAACGAGAACTTTAATATTACAGGTAGCTCAAAACAGCATCCGTTGAAGAGCGACGGTTTCCGACCTGAATCCCACGAGGAAACTAGGGATGGGGGATCGAACTGAGAAAATCGATTATGTACGGACCGATTCATAATATTTTTCCGATTTCCAAGATAGATTAATTAATTAATTAATTAATTTTTGAAAATCTTAATGGTGCTCCAAATAGTTTCTGTAATCCCCAGGAAGTTTAAAAATGAATTATTTTTGATATTTCCTTAAATATTTATTTTTTCCTTGATCCAGATTAACCAAACCAGAAATAAAGGACAATCCAAAGATCACTTACTAATAGATAAACAGTTTCGGACAAAGTAAAGAAAAATTTGTGGTTGCTTTTATATATTTCCCGCATCGGGTAACCCTGCATTCAGAACTAAAAATTTGTTTTTCCGAAGAGTTTGTGGATAACAGACACGTATACTTTTCTTATGTACATTTACAATTGTCAAACGTACTTCACTCATTCACACAAGTAACTACCTCAGTCATGTGCTTCACAAGAATTGTTTTTATTGGCGATACTTTTTTGACAGGAGTCTGTAATTCTTTCCGGATGAGAACAGAATTTTGACTGCAGTAAGTGATTCTCTCAAATAATTTTGACAGGAGTTAATGACCGCACACTACATGTACACTTTATTTGCATGTACATATATTCTTATGACTTTACACGCTGGATATATTTCGTTTTTCTGTGGTACCTAGACTAGCTAGGTAATTTAGGGAGTCGGTTGTCTAGTACATAGTAGGTAATCTTTGGGATAAACACCCACTGATGATTACAAAATCACAAAATCATGGTACTCACTGATACAGATAACACTAACATATTACAGAGATCCGAAATGCATTTATCTAACATTAACAAGTTTTTAGATACGAAACTTAAATCTGCAGGATTATTACACGAATTAATGATGATGCGAAAAAATTCCACTTGAACTTACTTAGTTTTATTTTAGCGCGTTTTGTCTTGTATTAAATGGATGAGAATCGGAAATAAATAAATCGATTCGAGCTGAATCGGTCCAGCGAAAAATCGATTCAAAAATCGGCAGATCGAAGGCTAAAAGATTGATCCGTCGAGATCGAATCGAAGATCGCCCATCCCTAGGAAACAATGAGAGTGATGATGATGTGATGTCGTGGAGTACGACTTTTCTGTTAGAATTCAAAATAGTATTGCAAATATGACGGACGGGTTTCTTCATTTATGGTTCGATCGGACTAACGATTTATTTTTGCTGCTTATAAACGACGAACGTGTCATTTTGACAAATCACTTCCTCTTTTTATTGTTCGCCCTCTAACATTTTTATAATTAAAAGTTTGAATTCATGTTCCCTCACTCCCTTGACCAAAGATTGTGCCCTAAACTTTGGTCACATTCTAAAAAAAACACAAGACTAAATTTTAGTTATTAACAGTTTTTCTGTAACACTTTTAATATGAAAAAATTTACAAATTTGTTACACGTGCATTCACTGTTTTGACACAATCCACTAATGGCACTGATTAGTTAAAATACACATGTCCTGTTGCAAGCAAAACCTTTTAAGAGTTTGGGGGCTCTAAAAGTCAGATTAAAGATTTATAGTTGAATAAAAAGTATACTAGCAATTTAAACGTGTTTTTCGAAATATAATAAACTGAATAATAAACCCAGTAAACCCTTCGACAACAGCCTGATTTTATTTTTATTCGGATTGGGCCTTGTCTTTCAGAAAGTTCGTCCCAGACTCGGAATTCTAGCTCTGTTATTATGATATGGTAAACGTCTGTCAGGCTCCCGTGGAATCAGATTGGCCTAAAAGTAATTACATATCTCATTATTCATTTTAACAAATAAATCTGCTTTATTTAAAATTTCTTCGCACGATTAAATCTCACAATATATAATTGTTCATATTTTCATAGTAAATATGCTTACTCACCGTCGCCATAGCCAAGAAAGCAAGAGCTATTGAAAAGAAATTTAATAAGGCAAATTTCATTTTTCTTCGTTTAATGTTTAAAGAAACTGCTCCTCCTGAGTTCTTAGTTGAGCCACCTTTATATTATACTTTCCTGAGCCCGTCATAGAAAATTACTAATTTTCCATTGGAATTGTTTGAGTTATCAAAGAAACTGAGAAAACTTGTGAAAGGTTTATCGCGTTAAAAACATATTTGTTACAGATAATTTAATTATAAGGGGTTGATTCGACAGGGATACCCAGTTTGATCAATATCACACACCTAAACGGACGCTCTTGATTAGTATAAAAGTTATCTCACATGTATGCATTTACAGAGATCAATTCCTAATCCTCATTTTCAAATCTCAATCGCAATTGCCAGAAATATCGAAGCCAAAAGAGTCACAGATAAGAATGATTCACTCGGGGGTGTTAAGCAAGACCGGTGAAGGGCTTCCTTATTTAGGTTTAGTAAACCTTGGCTAAGTATAGCAAGTCCAGATCTCTATTCTTGAATGTGTTGAGTCCAGGAACAGTTGATAAACCAACCCTCTTTGGAGGGCATGGTGGGTCATAAAAAAATAATTTCAAGTAAAAAATAAATTTCAATTGTACTTGCCGGTATATAATTGAATTACCAGATGTACAAGAAGACTTATTAATCTGCAATGAATTGGACGTAATTTCAGTAGGGCAAGTAAAGAACTGGTTCATTTCGTTCGGATCGAGATTACACTCTGCACCAGATTCTTAATGGATGCTAAGCCGCTTCAGTTTACCTCAAAGAGTTTTAGGAGGTAGATTAGAGTCAAGTCTGGAAGCAAAATAGTCACGCTTAGCATTACGAATAGACAGAGTAACTCTATTTCGTTCAGCCCTATAGAAAGAATGACTGTAGATAGTCCTGAGTTGTCTCAACTCTTTGTACAAATACTCGCGCTCCACAATAAGGGATCTAATTTCTTGAGAAAACCATGGACAGTGATACTCTTGACTCTTTGGGGTACATATTTGTCGTACAAGTAGGATATAAAACTATTAAATTTTTCACCTTCGAGTTCACCGATAGATAATTAAGGATGCTACACCATGAGAGCGACCTACATTCGGCAAATAAACTACCAGTATTGACGTTATTATAATCACGGTAAGAATAAACCTTCCTAGGAATACAACCACCAATTGGAATATTATAAGTCATAAAGAGCAAATTATGATCTAAAATACTGATTGGACTAAGCTGATTATGAAATAGAATATTGAATTGAAAAAATGTGTATTGTCAATACACATTTCTCAATTTCGGTATCAACAATTACACAAATATATTCAAAAATACCACCAGACAAATATTTAATTTTTTTAGATCTTAAATTGCTTTTAACATAAATGGTAAGTCTCTGGGACGAAGCTTCAACGTTGTTCGGAGTACATATAAAGATAGAAAAAATTAGAATAAGCAGTTGAATTAATACTTACAAATTCTTAACTCAAGCTTAAATTGTATTTTTGGTTTTATTGAGAAATTTATTTTGTCATTTTTTTCATTTCGTTTATTCATTTATTTTAAATTGTTATAATGTATATGCAATATGAGTCTTATCTTAGTGCTGTGCTAGAATTTAGTCTCATTCAGCTATAATATTATTAAGTTGCTTTGCCAAAAAGTGTTCTTAATACAGTAAATAATAACTAATATTTTGGAGAAAAATTACAAAAAACCCAATGAAGTTTGTTAAAACCTAGGCTACTATACACTTATCCTATGCTCTACCTACTAATCGCTTAAACTAATCAATACGAACTAGCTAAAGATAATTATCGAATTAAAGGTTTTTCTGATATAGAACAGTTTTCAAAAAATTTACTAGCTAAGCTATTTTGTCTTACGCTTATTATGTCTGTAGCTCTAAAGGCGAAATTATCCTTGTAGGGGACTTCAACTTGCCCAACGTACGATGGGTACGATGATGAGGACGACAGCTATCCTCCCCATAACTTGACTGAGGGGCAATCACTGTTCCTCGACACCTTATCTAGCTTAGGATTTTGCCAAATGAGCAATGTGAGTAACAATATAGGTAGACAACTTGATTTGGTGTTCTCTACGAACTCCACGCTCACTTTTGTTGAACCTACCCTCCTTCCCTTGACGAATTTGGACATGTTTCACCCTGCATTGCTTGTCGATAATCTCGAATGTAAATATAGGCGGTATTTCTCGGTGGACCGTTTCCCTGTGTTCTGGAAGACATCATTTTTAATCCCCGTTTAAAAGAGTGGCCATAGGGTAGAGATTTCTAACTACAGACCTATTGCTAAATTGTCTTGCATTCCAAAAATCTTCGAACTGATGATCCAATCACAATTGTAAATGGGGTGTAGGAATTTATTATTATCGTTTTCAAATAAGCCAGGTTGGGTTTCCCGCCCCTACTCATTGCATGGATTAAGTCGTATTTATCCAATAGGATTTATAGAGTGTGATTTCGTAGCGTGCTCTCTGATGCTTTTGTGGCTCCTTCTGGCGTTCCCCAGGGTAGTCATCTTGATCCTTTGTTATTCATCTTATCCATTGATGATATTACTTATTTGCTTCAAAGAAGTAAAATTCTTATTTATGCGGACGATATCAAGATTTTTCTCCCAATCAAATCTTTTGTGGGTTGTGAGATCTTGCAGTCGGACCTAAACATACTTTATAGCTAGCGTGTCAATAATAATCTTGTTTTTTTATACAATGTGGCCAAATCCTAGGAGACAACCCTTTGATGCGTTAGCATGGTTTTGGCCGGAAGGGAATTAGGGTAAGGGAAGTGAGGAAACTTGAGTCTTGTTTTTGCATTGCTGGGAGCTAAGCAACAGCCCAGAGACGGATTGGATTATTTTAATTTCTTAATAAAAGCTCGCGGGGTCATCTGGTCTCGAACCCGAGACCCATGGCATGGAACCCGGTCCTGCCGCTCAATGTATTGATCCAACTCCGTCTCTTAAATTAAAAATTGGGAAATGTCAGGTTATGTATGACCATTTCGAGGTCCCGCAACTACTGTACTTTTCAGTAAAAGTTTGAAGGTTCGTCATTTACAGAATGGTTGCTATTTAGAAGTAAGGCTTATAGGAACGGAAGCCGACTGCACCAATTATGATACCTCCGTAGTCAACATGTATCTTTTAATAGTCCATGTATATTACAATAACTATATCAATAGAACTAAGTGTACACTACATATTGGTATATTGGTATATGGTATATGTCGAAGGCTCAGAGTATTGCCAATTACTTCGGAGAATTTTTTAAATCAGCATTTTGATGACTGTGGTATTAATTTTTCGGGTTTTACTTATTTATCTGTACTCTCCATGATTGCTCACAAAGCCAAAGATCTCATATTTGACGAAGTTAGTAAACAGATTTTCCGTTTGACTTTCTCTAGTAGCCCTCATGAGGTGCCATACGGTTTTGCCAAATCGTTTCCCCGTCCCCATTTTTTTCTATATCTTTACTCTATAGTTAAATTGTGGCGCTTTTCCTACAATAAGGAAATCATCTTTGATAATTTCTCTACATAAAAAATTAATAATAATAATAATTCAAATTACAGGCCCATGGCTTACTAAAACTGTACTGCTAAAGCCTTATATTTTCATGTTGTGTACTATTCTTGGTAATAGTTTTGGTGTGCCATAAGGCAGACATCTCGATCCCATGCTTCTAATCATGTATGTATATACATATATATGTGACAAATGCTGACATATTTAATGGAGATCACCGTGCGAAAGTATTTTAGCTTAAATATATTCTTATTAGAACATAATGAATTTATTGTATTTAAAGAAACAACACGGTTAATTACTCACTTACAAATTTTATTTTATTTCTGCAAATTAAAAACTAGATTCGAAGTTCTTCTTTTATTTCCTATGACGGCGATTCAATTCAAACTTTTGTTATCTATATCTGGTCCAGAAGCTTCAGATGGACCATACCCAAATTCAAGATAAGTAGAACATTTACTGTACTTCATCCGATTGTGTAAGTGCAATTACATAGTACGATGAGTATGAATGATGGCACACTTTACTATTTATGTGATAGTAGAAACACGGAAGTACGTCATCGATAAACTTGGCGTGGATTTGGTACCGTCACAATGTGTCTTGACTTCGATGTATTTCCTAACTAGCTTTAAGAATTTGTCTGAAGTGGACGGGTGAAAACTTATGATGCTAATTAAAACATATGAAGTGGGAAAAATATGTAATACAAATTATAAAAGCTTTTATAAACTTAAGTGTGCTGTTAGCATTATACTGATATTGATAAATGCAAGTTAGTAAACAAGAAGTAGGTAAAGTAAAACAACCGATATTATCCTGAATTATTTTATTTCGAATGGTATTTTGTAAGGGCCATGTCCTTCTGCCCGGACTGAAATAGCATCTCTGTTTTGTTGCTTTCCTGACTCCGATTTCTTAAATTATTCGATTTTTACGTGGAGGCCTTGTGAAAATAACAAACTCTCCAGGCATTACAAAAGGCTGAAAAGAGTTTTGTATGTAATTATTCGTTTTAAGTTATAAACCTGCGTTACTTAAGATTTTTATGCCAGTAAATTGAGTAATGAATAATAGTTCATATGCTTATAGTAAATATGTTTACTCACCTCCGCCATAAGCAAATAAGCAAAAGCTATTTCTAAGAAAAATGCGAAGAAGGATTTCATTATTCTTCGTTTAATATTGAAAGAATCTGCTCCTTCTATAACACTCTGTAGCTCTTAGTTCAGCCCACTTTATATTACGTATTCCCAAGCAGGCTATCAAAAACTGCCAATTCGACATAATAACTTAGCTTATAGCGTTCTTAATTAGATTTCTTATAGTTAAATTAATTTGAAGGAGTTGATTCGACAAGGTTGTAAGTCACAGAGTTACTGAATGATTCTGGTATTTAATACCTACTCTCACCGGGAATGTTGTATCATAACGAAAAATGGATAACATATAAGTATATACTGAAAGTTTTTAATTATGATGTTAAAGCGCAGGGAAAACCCTATAATAATGTAACACAGCCCTGGCAAAAAGAGGAAAGGTTTTGGAAAAAGTGTTTAAAGGTTAACAATAAAAAGCATTTTAGAATTAATTTGAGTTTAATTTCTTTAATTTTTTGATTTTTATAATATTCTCCGATAGGATTTCTAAGTATAAATGTTTACATATTTTCTCTACCTGGACATGTTGTACCTTTTTGGAAAGGTAATAAGATGGGCAATTTAATAAAAATAAAATAGGGGTGTACGAATTACATGAATTTCGCACCCTGGCGAGAACAGTATCACTTAACTTAAAAAATGACCATTTTTAGATTATGTCAGTTATAAATATAATTTCTAACATCGTCTCAAGTAGAAACCTGTTTTCTTAATTTTTTTTTAATTTTTTCTTCTAAGTAGTGACCTTATCAGCTGAGGTCGAAAGTTATATTAAGTAAAGAAGAATTATTATAATTTGGAATTGAAAAGTGACAGAAGTGTTACTAGCGGGGTCACAAAAAACTGATTTTAGAGAAGCAAGAAAAGTGACATAATTTAGAGACCTCACCTGTTTTGGCCTAATAACACAACACACACCAACAAGAGCTGATTTACAGATCCATAATATTATTCTAAAGAATGTAATAGAATTTACTGCCAAAAATACTTATCTGAAATTTGAAAATGGCAATATAATTTATGGTTCTCTTTTACTGCTTTTTTGAGTTATGTCACTGTTCTTTCCGGGGTTCGATATGCTGTAAATATGGTACACTCTCATGTCGTTGCGCCAGCTGACTGAATATAGACGGAAATGAAATCTGAACTATGTGGCCTTGCTAAAATAAATATAGTATATAGTATTTCTATAAAGTAAAGAGAGAGAACAGTGATAGTAGAGGTCGTTCATAACAGAGTCCGTTAGAGAGCGATTAAGTCCCACGAGGTAGTAAGGGGAATGATGATGATAAAAACGACTTAAAATGAATATCCATGGGCCTTCAAAGTCTCGGATTACGATTTTATAGTCAAAAATTAGAAATTCAAACTACCAGCGCAAATATGTTAGACGAATTTGGTCATTTACGTATTGGGGTGTGTGTATTTTATGCATTTTCTACTTCCTAGAAGCAACGACCGTAACATATTTGTTCAAAATTCCCTTCTTTTATTTCTTGTTGAAGTTAGGTTAGGTTAGAGTGGCTGCCTAAAAAGACACACTTAGGTCAAAGACGTCCATTGTGATACCACAGTTGAGGCTGCGATATAAACCCTAAGAAAAGAAGAGAGCCCATCTATTACTATCTCTGCATCGAGCCTGATCCCTGTCTCCAGTGGAATCTAGTTCTCGAGGAGTCAATATAAATGTTGGCTTGGGCGGAAAGGGTATAGTCTTAAGATGGAACCGGGAACCATTTGGAGATTCTAATAAGTCGAGTTGGAGCCCTGACATCAGTGGAGCCTAATTCAGTTAGATCTTCAAAAAAGGGGGAGCCCAAAAACCGGTTCCTACTGTTGGCTAGCGCCAGGTAGTTGTAGAGGAGTTGACGTATGGTTTCCTCTTCGTCATGGCAATTCCTACAGAAGTCGTTTGAAGGTGCACCGAGTCTATCGGCGTGTCTACCTATGAGACAGTGGCCCGTACTAACGGCCACGGTAATGCTAATTAGTTTGCGTCCGAGTAAGATGAGCTCTCTTGACCGTTTTTGGTCACGCTTTAGCGTTTAGTCATACCTGTCGGGTGATCAGGCAGGTGTCTTCCTCCTGCCAACTAACATTTGCAATCCTGAGAGATCTCTGTGAAATCTTCAGTTTGCAAGTGGCCAGAGGCTTTCCCAGTTGGTGGTTAATGTCTGAGTCAGGACGAGTAGTACCGATTCTCGCTAGTTCGTCGGCTTTATATAGTTATCCGGAATATCATTATGTCCAGACACCCATATAAGCCATGCTTTCAGATGCTCAGCTATGTCATTCATAGCTGAGTGACATGCTAGAACGGTTTTGGAGGTAGTATATACTCCCGTGAGAGATTTATTAGCGGCCTGTTTTAAAGTTAAATTCTAGAATGTTTTTTCTAAAGATTTTAACTTAAAAAAATTTGTCAATTTAATCACGTATATTCACTGTCTCCAAAAATTTCACACTTGACACATACGCTAGTTGATTAAATTACGTCCGTTGCATTCAAAAGCTTTGATATTTTAACCACTGTGAAAGTCACCTACTACCTATAAACTTAAATGTGTTTTGAGCTTTATGCTAATAATTATTAAAGTAAAACAATCGATATTGACCTGAATTTTTTATTCGAAATGATATTTTATAAGAGTAATGTCCGTCTGTCTGGATTGTAAAAGCACCTCCGTTTCGTTCCTTTCCCGACTGGGATTTTTCAAATTATTCCATGTCCATGCCCTTAACCATGTCTATACCAGGAAAAAAATGGTGGGGGCTTTAATTGTGGCTGAAAATAAATATGTATCTCATTATTCATTGTTATTATATGCTCTAATCACGCAAATAACAATGTATGTAAATACCAGCTACGTGTACGGCGTTATGAGGGAGTGTCGGTTCTTATAACTTTTATGTGTCCCTTCCATCCCACCCCAACCTTTTTGGAGCATTACTCCACAGAATGTAACGGCATCGGTATTGCCATTTACCTCAGCGACTATCGATTTGATACTAATATTAACGATTTTCGATTATTGTTACATATCACTCCCCTTGCCATTCCCACCCTATTCCATAGTTATGCTGGAACATATAGTACATACACACGCCCTTCATCTATTTTGATTCATATGAACAGAAGTTTACTCACCTCAGCCGTAGCCATCATAGCTAAAGTTATTACTACGAAAGTTATTAATGAGAAATATAACTTCATTGTTCTTCGTTTATTATTTGAAGAATTTGCTTTCCTCTAACACTATGTAGCTCTTAGTTGAGCCCGCTTTATATTATATATTCCTGAACAGCTTATCGAAAACTGCTAATTCGACACAATAATTTGGTTTTTAGCGTTAAAAATAGATTTATTATAGTTGAATTAATTTGCTGAAGTTGATTCGACAAGGTTTTGAGTCACGGAGTTACTGTATGATTCTGGCATTTGAAGTCTACTCAGGCCTGGCCATATAAGTATACAACTGCAATATTTGTATTAAGCGACTTCCCAAAAACAAAGAGGTTCTAAGTTCGACACGTATTTTTTTTTTGTAGGTATGATCGGGGATAATTTTGTAACGCATGGCCCGATTTTGATGATTCTTTTTTTGTTGGATAGATTATTGGTACCATGTAAAAATTTCGTGGAGGGTGGTGGTAGACGGAGGGGGGGGGGGGGGGGTTGATGAAACCTAACTTCGTAACGCGTGGACCGGTTTGGATGAATCTTCTTCTGTTTTATAGAGTATGATACCCCTAGCAATGAAAAAAATGTGGTCCTAGTTGGACTATTCTTTTTTTTGTTGGGTAGAGTATGTTCCCCGATGATGGTAAACAAAAATAGTTTGTAGGGGTGATGGTGGAGGGTGGTGGTAAAACTTAACTTAGTAATGCATAGACCTATTTAGATAATGAATTTTTTTTTGTATAGAGTATCATCTTCCATTGCTAGTCATGAAAAAAAATTTGGTCCGATGGAGTGGTTGGGTGGCAGGGGGGTGGAGGTTAGTCTAACTTCGTAACGTGTACCGATTGAGATAATTTTTCTTTTGATGTTTAGAATATGTTGCCCCACTGATACGACGATAAAAATTTATGAAAAGGAGTGGTGTGCGGAAGGGCGTTACCCGTATTCTTAATTCACACTCCTTTTTGGAAGAATCTTTTTTATTGTGTACAGTATGATCCCCTATTGCTACTATATTGAAAAATGTTGGCCTAGGGTTGGGTAACCTAACTTTGTAACCGTGACTAATTTCATAATATCTTGCCGGATTTGAATAATTCTGTTTCCATTCTTTAACCACTGCAACTTTTGCTATTGCTTTTATGAGCAGCACTCTTTGTACAAGCAGCACTCTGCACTAAAAAGTGAAAAATAAAATAAATTAAAAAAAAAGCTGAACCGTCTTCACAAAAAGCGCTAAAAAAACTAAAATAATTGTCATTTTATATATATTACGGCATTTTGAAGTGGGTGTCCATCAACCGCGGTCGACGATACTATATAAAACTACCCAAACAATTTATCTCACGAGATCCTAAGGAAAAAGGATTAAATACTATAGCACTACTATATAAAAATGATGACATGCTATAGCAGAGCTCTATTAAAACCAGAAATAAATAACAGCACCCCATGGAAAGAACTGTTGCCTATTGTTGATTCAACGAACCATTTTCATAAATTCCTCTATGGACAAAGATTTACTGCAAACGTGTAGGCGAAATATATAAATTTATCAATTGTACCACAAACGAAAGTGCTAAGGAGCATTGTATTCAGTAAACATTTAAATAGACAAATCAAAAAAGGCACTCGTATTTTGGATTTTTGGATTATTTAATTTTATAATCAGCTGAAATATTTAGAATCGTCTATTTCCCCGTCTCGCATTGGAAACCTGAATTTTTCTGGAAGCAATGGCTGGTTGATAGGGTTTTCACGAAGACACGCACTTCATAATCTGAAAATAAGGAATTAGCTGATGAAACAGCTTCTATGAATTACTCATAAGTATTAGCACAAATTATTAATGATGGTTAATATTGCCCAGATTAAGTATTTAATGCTAAGGAAAGTGGGTTGTGTAGTTGATTACTACAAAAACAGTAATAGAATAAAACAAATCTTAAGCTTACTGACGCTTAATTGGGTAGCCTAATGTTCAACAATGAACGGCACTCTCTTGCACATCTCTATCATGAATTTGACTGGAATTGGTACCCTAAGCGTGCTTACATCAAGCATAACGGCTGGTAACAAGGATCACTTGGGCATTCGTCAGCGCATTCCTGGCATAGATGTGTGTACCATATCGGGCCACATGACCAAGGTACTGTGCTCTAGCAGAAAATTCATAACTCTCCTTCCTGAGCCAAAAAATTGGCACAGTGGTATTCCAAGTCTGGACACTAATAACCTTAAATGGTTCACTGATGGCTCAAAAATTGAATAAAGTACTAGTGCAAGAGACTTTTGGATGCATTCCGTAGTTGGCGCAGGTATTTCAAGTCCAAATCTATGCCATCGCATTCCATAAAGGCTTTTTCCTCGTGGTTTTTTCTCGAGTCTTAAGAAGGAGTGCTTCGACATCTTCCAACAACTGGCCAAACATAACAGAATCAGGTTTTGTTGGATACCTTTCGAGGAAAACGAGTCCGTTGAAGAACAGGCCAGGAATGCCAAGGATTGAAGAATAATAAAATAAAAATAATAATACATCGTGAGGATTTGACTTGTTTCCTATGTGAGAAATTTTTTATGCGGTCTTTACTTAGCAGTATACTGATAATTATATGAAAGTGGTTGAACAAACAGTATGTAAAGTAAAACAGTCAATCTTGACCTAAATATTTTTATTTTTAAAAGTATTTTAGAATATCCATGTCCTTCTGTCCGGATTGAAAAAGCATTTCCGTTTCGTTCCTTTCCCGACTCCGATTTTTAAAATTATTCAATATTTACCCCACTATTATTGCTGGTGGAAACCATCTTGTAGGTGGGTTTCCTGGCTGAAAAGAAATGTATCTCTCATTATTCGTTTTAAGAAATAAATTTGCGTTACTTAAGAGTTTCTCATGGGACTAATAATAAGTAAATATCGGCAATGTTTACCCAGCATTGCTCGGACTTTAAGTAAGGAAGTGTCGTTTCTATTTACTTTTACATGTTGGTTGTCTTACCTCCACAGTATCTAAAGCATCAGAAGTGTCATTATTCACCTCAGTGACGCAGGGAATTCAGGATTTGACACTAAAATCGGTCGTTTCTCATAATTTTTACATGCCACTCCCTGACACCTCCACTTCTAGGAGGCATCAGGAGTTTCATTATTCATATAAGCGACTCTAAAAACTATCGATTTGATAATAATATGAACCATTTGCGATTACATATGAACCTATGTCCAAATGTACATAAACTCCTTTATCAATTTTTAAACATTCATATAAACAGATGCTTACTCACCTGTCTCGTAGACATATTCGAATAAATTAGAAACAATAAAGTTGCGAAAAATAAATTCATTGTTCTGCGTTTAATGTTTGAAGAATCTGCACTGCCTCTAACACTCTGTAGCTCTTAGTTGAGCCCGCTTTATATTATATATTTCTGAACAGGTTATCGAAAACTGCTAATTCGACATAATAAATTAGTTTATAACGTTAAAAGTTAATTTGTTATAGTTAAAGTAATTTTAAGAGGTTGATTCGACAAGGTTTCTAGTCACGGAATTACTGCATGATTTAATACCAGAACTGTAGTCTGACCTGGACCCTGTTATCATAGCGAAAAATCAATATACATACATTTCCTCAAAGAAGTCTCCCTTGCTCCCAAAATATATCAAAAGAATAGGTACCTAAATAAAAGAAGGCATAAATTTAATCTAAAGATAGTTTTAAGTTCATGTTATAGTATTATAAAAATACAATAAAGGTTTCATCAAATCGAGAAATGGTTTGAAATATATTTGCGTCGGCAGCATAACACAGTATTTCGGAGCTAGGAAGAAGCACTCAGATATCGTTGATATATAAAATAAAAAGTAGGGGGATAAGAATGCAGCTCTGAGGCACTCCAGAAGAAACAGAGATATTAGTAGAAAAAGCTTCCCTGAACAGAACACATTGAGGGTGACGGGTCAAATAATAGGATAACCAATCAACGAAATGGGGAGGGAAACCGAACAGAGAAAGTTTGTAAACTAGGATGCCGTGGAAGATCCTGCCCAAGGCCTTACTAAAATCAGTGAACATGCAGTTCATTTGTTTACCCAACTCAATGACCGTCTAGGAGTGATTGAGAAATTCAAGAAGGTTGGTGGCAATAGATTTCCCCGTAGAGAAGCCGGGCTTGAAGGAGCCCATAACAGGCCTATAGTGAAAGCGGACCATGTCACTTACTGAAGCCTCGAAAATCTTCGCAACATGGCAGAAGTTTGCGGTTGGCCTATAAATAGATAAAACACATTTATTTCCTCTTTTTTGATGGGGGATTATCATAGAATCCTTCTAAAGACGTGAAAAAGAGTCAAAAACCAAAGACAGATTAAATAAATACCAAAGAACGCTTACTTGAACTAAAGGGCAAAAATGTAACTGACCTTCCTGTACATTTCATGGCGGATAAAAAACATGGATCACACAGTTTTCACAACATGATTCAATGCTTCGCTTCGTACCAGAAGTTGAAATATATATGACTGAGATACGCCTTGCTTTAGAAGTGTTGCGAATTGTTGACAATGCATCCGGTAATCCTTTTTTAGAGCACGTTAATGTAAAATTAGTGTTTTTGCCTCATAATATGGCAAGCTTTAAAATCATAATCGGAGCTTTTAAGAAACACTACGTGAAGTTAACTTTTAGATACATTTTGTAGAAATTCGAAAGCGATGACCTTGACTGCTGTTTGTAAAAAAATTTCGATTTTGGGCTGCATAATAACAATAACTGAAATAAAACAGATCACTTTAAATGCATGTTGAAGAGCAGCCTGGCCGGAATGTGTCATTAATAGAAATGCAACCGGAAACACCTCAATGTAATCATCAGAAAGCGGCGGAGAAGTAAAAATTATGTAATACAAATAATTCATAAAATGGCATAATAAATTACGTAACAGATCCTACTAATAACGAAGAAGAACCCGATACTGTGATAGAAACAAACATCATGGTTCGAACTTTGAAGAAGATTGGACAATCAATTGCTTGCAATCGAAACCAATTCTGAAAGAACTTTAAAATTCCAGAATGAGCGTGGAACTTGTATCCCTGGTTACCGCGACATATAGCTAATCAAGCAAGCCTTTTCGAAAAAAGTCAACTCTGACCGAGTGCGACGTAGAATATGTGACGACAGTGATTTTGAACCAGTTCACTGAAAGAAAATCCCAGAAAAATGTTTATATATCCATTTTGGAAGTTTTTATATGTGTATTATATAATGATCAATAAATTAAATATTTAAAAATTTCCCATGTGTTAATTAATTTTTTTTATCGCATTTGGAGAACTAATTTCGAGTTACATCGTGAGGACCAGGCTCAGGTCACCGCGTGATCGGTGAGGAGCTGTCCTCAACTTTAACAACGCCAACACCTTTTAACACTTAACTCCCTTGGGACGATGGTAGCTTTCCACCACTCCTATAAAACTGCTTAGATACGATCCTTGTCCCTTTAATCAATCTGCTTAGAGCCAGATTTAAATGGCACTACTCTCATGGAGGAAAGTAGTTGTAGTGTTTATTCCAAATAAGGAAATAGGCCTTAATCCTTTAGACCAATCAATTTCAAATCCTTCTTCCTTAAGGCGATAAAGAGTGTGCTAGACATCCATATAAGACTGGACTAATCATCTCCCGTTCACTCTACTCAATTCACTTACACTAAAGGTAAATCACAAGAGACTGCTTTACACAACCTTCTTACCAAGGTCGAGACAGCCCTTCACCATAAGAAAATGGTATTATGTCCCTTCTTGACATAGACGGTGCTTTAAATAACACAAGGTATGGCTCCATATCTAGTACTATCGAACGGAGAGGACTGGATTCCCATACTGTTAAGTGGGTGGATGCTATGGTAACGTTAACACTTTTGCGTGCATTACAATTCTTCGGAAGGACTTGGGGTCTCATTCTGAAGATGAACCGTTTGTTACTGACCAAGCCTTAATTTGGTAGGCTCATTTTCACCAATGGACAGCAATCTCCAACTGTAACAAGCTTCAGCGTCTTGCTTTAATCTCTTGCCTGAAATTGGTACCCTAAGCGTGCTTACATCAAACATGCCGACTGATGACAGGGGTCTCTTGGGCATATGTCAGCGCATACCAAGGAACTGTGTTTTGGCAGAAAATTCAAAACTCTCTTTCCTGAGCGAAAAAACTGGGCAGCAGTATTACAAGTCTGGACACTAATAGCCTTAAATGGTTCACTGATGGCTCAAAAATGGAATATGGTCCGCTGCAAGTGTCTTTGAAACCAAGACTAGGTGTTTGGTTGCATTCTTTAGTTGGTCCATTGTATTTCAAGCTGAAATCCATGCGATCAAATGCCTTAAAGGCTCTATCGTAGTGGTCTTTTTTCTCGAGTCTTACGAAGGAGTGCTTCGACATCCTCCAACAACTGGGCAAACATAACAAGGTCAGGGTTTATTGGACACCTTTCGAGGAAAAGGAGTCAGCCGAAGAACTGGCCAAGAATACTAAGGTTTGGAGCCCTTTTGCGACCTCAGCTGGTCGTCGGAAAGAGCTGTTATTAAAGACTGGTCTAGGGGTCAGCAGCTGTTATACCAGAAAATGTAACTTGCAGACCCTTGGCTTATAATGATAATACTGCCGTAAGAAAGGCAGATATGAGGTTGCTCTAACACCTTAGATAGAAGACACCCGTTTATTATAATAAATTTTATTATCACAAATGGAAATGATAATTTTCCCGCTGTCGTAAAGACGGCAAACGTAATTCCTACTTTCCGACTACTTTTCTTAAAACATTCTTCTTGTCAAATCAATTTCAAATATCCAGTGTTACTGTTCTTTCCAATGTAATTTTTGCAAAAATTACGTTCTTGTTGGGTTAAAAATTACGATAGGTATTATGTAGCAAATGATAATAAACAGACAATTCAGGTTAATTTTTGCGAACAGACAGTCGTATTTACATGTATATATATTTTTTGCATTTGTTATAAAAAAACAGCCACAGTCTCTCTAGGGTATAAGACTACCTATCTGGCGATTGTGCTCTGAGATCCCATCTACACCGGATAGGTCTTACCAGTGAGACGGAGTGTCATATACAATGTGCTTTTGTCCGACCTCATTGCATATATAAGGGTAGCTGAGCGTATTTTGCAGTAGTTGGGGCTATTTCATATGTGAGAAATTTTTTATGCGGTCTGCACTTTTTCGGCCTACATATGGAGTTTCGGGGTATTTTCTTGTTCGTTTCTTTTATACTGTCCCTATCCCCTACACAAAAACATTTTTGACTGTATACGAAAAACTTTCTGGCAGGAAAAAATAAGTAACGACGAATTTCGCTCCCGAACCGAACAGGACGCGACAGCGATAACATAGACAACGCGGTCCTTGATTGGAACAAGTAACGAACTCGTCGAGTTGGTAGACCTAAAGTAACGGCGAGGAGAGCAGCGATAGCAGAGGTCGCTCATAAAAGAGTCCGTTGGAGAGCAATTAACTCCCACGAGGGATAAAGGTGAATGATGATGATAATGTAATGACGACTGACCATGGGTATATCTGGACTTTCAAAGTCGCAGCGTACGATTGTTTAGACAAAATTAGAAACCAAAATATCAGTGCAAATATGTCAGACGAATTTTGTCATTATGATTATTAGGGAAACTTCAATGTCTGAAACTTAAGGGGACCCGGTGGTCTAGCGCGCGTAAATTTAAGGCATTTTCAGGATTTTTTTAAGGTAAAACCAATTAAAAAAACAATAATTGAACTATGTACATTTAATAAACTACTCAATACTCATACAAAAAAAAACTTATTATAAAAATTTTTTTTTTATGTATGTATTAAACATGACAATATTTTAGAGTCAGGTATTTATGACCCATTCAAATTTTATTGAGAGATCAGAGCAACTGCATTGCTGCAAACAATAGATTCATATGTAAGGCGGAGCAACCGCTCGCCGCACAGAGCAACCGCTCGTCGCGCGGAGCAACCTCTCGCCGCTACCTGCTAAAGGGGTTGTAAATCCTGAAATACTGCCAACATCATTATGAAAATTTGACAGCATATTCTCCAAAGTCTATACTTTCAAAAGGTTGAAAAAAAATGGTTTTTTTTTTTGAAAATTCCAGACCAACGGGTCCCCTTAATGGCGCTACTTCACTAAAATATATATAGTTCATTGTAAACAAAATCATTGATATTTTGGCAGCTATGAAAGTGGGATTAAAGATGTAGACGTTAAATAAAAGTTGTAATAGCTATAAACTAAAGTGTTTTAGCAGTATACTGATAATTATATGAAACTCGTTGAACAAACAGTAAAGTAAAACAGTCAATATTGACCTAAATATTTTTATTTGTAATAGTATTTTAGAATATCCATGTCCTTCTGTCCGGATTGAAAAAGCATTTCCGTTTCATTCCTTTCCCGACTCCGATTTTTAAATTTATTCCATATTTACCCTACAGACCGCCTTGGTGGAAACCATACTGGCGGTGGTCTTTGTGGCTGAAAAAAAATGTATAACTCATTATTCGTTTTAAGAAAGAAATTTGCGTTACATAAAATTTTCTCATGCGACTAATAATCAGTAAATATCACCTATGTGTACCCGGTGTTGCTCGGACTTTAAGTAAGGAAATATCGTTTCCGATTATTTTTCCATGTTCCTCACTTCCCACCATCAATCCTCTGGATCTCTTACCCTTACAGTATTTAAAGGCATCAATAGTATCATTATTCATCTCAGTGACCCCGGGAATTAAGGATTTGATATTAAATCGGTCGTTTCCGATAATTTTTACATGCCACTCCCTGACACACTCCTTTTTACATGTCATTCCGTTACATATGAACCTATGTCCATATGTATATAAACACCTTTATCAATTTTTATACATTCATATAAACAGATGTTTACTCACCGATGCCATAGCCAAATAAGCAAAAGTTAGAACTAATAAATTTGCGAAAAAGAATTTCATTGTTCTGCACTGTCTCTAACACTCTGTAGCTCTTAGTTGAGCCCGCTTTATATTATATATTTCTGAACAGGTTATCGAAAACTGCTAATTCGACATAATAAATTAGTTTATAACGTTAAAAGTTAATTTGTTATAGTTAAAGTAATTTTCAGAGGTTGATTCGACAAGGTTTCTAGTCATGGAATTACTGCATGATTTAATACCAGAACTGTAGTCTGACCTGGACCCTGTTATCATAGCGAAAAATCAATATACATTTCCTGAAAAAAGTCTCCCTTGCTCCCAAAATATATCAAAAGAATACCTAATTAAAAGAAGGCATAAATTTAATCTAAAGATAGTTTTAAGTTCATGTTATGGTATTATAAAAATACAACAAAGGTTTCTTCATTTAATAATAGTTTACAAACAAAACTCTTTCAAAACAATGAAAATTACATCAAAAAAGTTTCCTTACGCCAGTGATGGCGAACCTAAAACCCGCGGGTCAGATTCTGACCCACGCAGGCTTTTTAAATACCCACGCGTTGATTTTTATAAACTTACTTTTTATATAATAAAAGAGAGAGCCGACCATCAATAATATTAAAAAATAAAGTATATGTAATCTTTATGTTTTTAATAACGTCAAAAGGTTGTCAGTTTTTCGTTGCAGCATGTCTATGTATTTTTTTTGGTTGCTTGTTTCCTGTGCTGCTTTATGAAATATTTCGTTTCCGTGGTCCTGTGTGGCATTTGGCGTTGAAGTTATATTCTTTGATTGCTTGTTCACCTGAGAAGCGAGAATTTGGTTGACAACTTGCATCGATGTTATCCATTACATGGTTCGGTCCTGCTACTGAGTTGCTGATTGGAGCTTCGCTGTGGTACCTACCCTGTATCCACGGAGATGGTGATATATTGTTTCTGTTGTATTTCGTGCAGGTGTAGATTTGTCTCATAGGCAAATCTTTATCACGGAAGCAGAAGTCAAACCTGTCCACAGAAGTGAAATTTTTCCGGTGTTAAAAAGTTTAGCTACTGAGGCAGAACACCTGTGCAGAGTCGAGATTCTTCACCTACCCGGATGAAGAATGTTGTTTTTAAGTTTTTCCGGAAACAGAGTCTTCATGTAAGATTTTTAGTAAGTTAGTTGCTAGGAGTTGCGAGAAGTTACTAGAAGTTTCGGGAATTCGCTGGAAGTAATTAATTGTGAATTGGAAAAAAATTATCGTGTGGTAGTTGTTAGAAAGTTTAAATAAGAAGAGTAAAGATAGTGGTGAAAATTATAAAAAATAAAAGATTATGAAGTTTAAATAACTATGAAGAGATGTCTAAGTTAATCGTGAAGCTTATGAGTAATAAAAGATTGTGAAGTTTTAAAGAGATATTTAACATAGTTGAAAAGAGATCAAGACAATAAAAAGAAGTTGAAATAAAAAGGTGGACTTTTACTTAAAGTGAACTTCTTGATATGAAGTCCCTCAAGGAGAGAAGCGTATCTCTCCCAGTTCCATCCAAACAAAAACAAATACACAACACATACCTCAAGGAATCGAAGTAAGTGAATATATTTATCCTGAGGTTAACGATATTGACTTTTACATAAATCGAAGAAAATTGTATGTAATAAAGTAAGAGTAAGGTTCTAAACAGAATATATTTTATTTTATGTGTTTCAGCCAACCCCCCTCCCCCCCTGAAGAGACCGTAGCTCTAAGTCCCTCGAAAATTTGAAAATATATATTTTTCCTAATAAACCTACATTTAAAGCTTTCAATTAAATTGCCATAAAATACGATATTATATAAGATCAGTCATATTGGGTTTATTTGGTTGGTATAATGTCAAAATTTTTTTTGGTGCGGTGGGGATGAAACCTAACTTCGTAACGTGTGTACCGGTTTCGATGATTCTTTCTTTGTCTGGTAGAGTATGTTTCCGTATTGGTACCATGCCAAAAAATGCTTGGTTGGTGAGAGTAGGGTGCTGAAACCTAACTTCGTAATGCGTGGACCGATGTGAATGATTCCTTTGTTGTTTTATAGAGTATCATCTCCCATTGCTAGTAATGCAAACAAATTGGTCCCAGGGTGGGTTGGGGAGGGCTAGGGGTAATCTAACTTCGTAACGGGTGGACCGATTTCGATGATTCTTTTTTGTTGGGTAGAGTATATTCCCCGATTAGTAGCATGTCAAAAATTTTGCCGGTGTTACGGTAATGGGTGGAACCTAACTTCTTACTGCGTGGACAGACTTGGATCGTTCTTTTGTTGTTGTATTTAATATGATCGCTTATAATTAATAATGGAAAAAAATATTCTAGGGTGGGGCGGGGAAGGGAGATATTGCAGTCCAACTTCGTAACGCGTGGATCGAATTGGTTGATTCTTTTTCTGATGTATAGAATCTGTTACTTCATTGGTACCGCGATTAAAACTTAAACGATAAACGTAGACCTATTTGGACATGGCTATTATAAGGAAAAACGTTGACCAAGAGTTGTGGTGGGGGTAGTTTAACTGAGTCACGCGTGAACTGATTTAGATGATTCTGAATGCATAGAGTATCTTTTCGTGTCACAGCAAAAAATTTGGCCTATTGTGAGGGTTGAAGGAGGGGCGGCGCCTAACTACGTAAGTCGTAGATCGATTTCGATAATTTTGATTCTGTTGAACAGAATACGCTTCCTGATTGGTAAATGATAAAACTGTTGTACCTACATTGACTACGATAATTCTCTGACTATGATGATTTTCTGACTATGATGATTCTCTGTTGCTATATAGAGTACGGTGGTGCACTTGCGCGATGGTAAAAATTTTGTATTTAAGAACATACCCTTTCCTTAAATACAGGTGACCGTGACTAATTTCGTAATATGTCGCCGGATTCGGATTTCCTTTCTATAGAGTGCACTACTTTTGCAACTGTAAAAATTGGTTTGTTCGTTCAAACAGCATCTCTTCAGTCGTATAGACAAAAACACTAAGAAGTGAAAAATAAAATAGGTTTTAATAAAAAATTGAACCGACTTAACAAAAAGCGCTAAAAATCATAAAATAATTTTTAACTTTATATCAATTACGACATTTTGAAGTCGGTGCAAATAAACAAATTGAAGATAATACATAAAACTACCTAAAAATTTCAGCGTACGGGAGAAAGTGCGATAGAATACTTTTGTTCTAGTTGTATTGTTTGCTTAATCGATATGAACTACAAAATATCGTAATAGATATAAAATTAGAATTATTTTAGGCTTTTTTTTTGTGAAGTCGGTTCAACTTTTTGTTAAAAACTATTTTTAACATAAAAAAATTTGTCAATTTAATGACTTATTCACTGTCACTACAAATTTCACACTTTACGCTAGTTGATTAAAATACGTATAGTCCGCTGCACACAACACCTTTGATATTTAACTCACTATAAAAGTCAGATTGAAGATCTAGTTGATTATTCAACATTAATTACCATGTTTTTTTTATCATTATGCTGATAATTATTAAAGTAAAACAATCGATATTGACCTACATTTTTTATTCGAAATTGTATCTTATAAGAGCCATGTTCTTGTGTCTGGATTTCCCAACTCCGATTTTTTTAATTTTCCGATGTCCATGCCCTTAACCCCATTTAGCCCTTCCAGGATAGAAAGGTGGAGGGTTGTGCTTTCTTTGTGGCTGAAAATAAATGTGTATCTCATTATTATTTTTAAGAACTAATCCCGTTACTTAAGGTTTTCTGATGTTAATAAGGGTTTATCTAAATACCGTGTACGTGTACCCAGCGTTGCACGGGCTTTAAGGGGTTATACGCATTTGCAAGGCAAAAAAAGTCGTTTATTTACGAACTTTTTCTGAAAAGGGATTTTTTTTTCGTTTTTTCATTTAAAAAAATATTGAGTTACACTGCTCCTGTAGACGATCTCCCGGAGGTGCTCCAGAAAAAGGTGTCTGGCGGTGGGATTCTATTAGAGGATAGATAAATCAAGGTATTCATCGAAGGAATATTCGAAATTTTGATTTTTGACAAAATGGCGGCTCCAAAAAGAAAAAATTCCGATTTTCGACCAAAAAGTTTTTCGTTAAATTGTTTAAAATATGTAAATCGGAAATCTTATTCCTTCGATCAATCTCTGAAAGATATATCTGAGAAGGTTGTGTTAGAATTTCAAACCGATCGGTAGAGCCGTTTTTGAAAAATCACGCTCAGCGACTTTGAAAACACCATTTTCAGAAAAACGCGGTAAAAGTTTCACTTGCTTCACTGTTGTTGACGAAATTAACTTGTTTGGTATGCTGCCTACTTTCTAACGCCCCGAGACGTCCTTACAAATATCAAAATCTCCAAGAATGTTTGCCGGAATCGATTTTTTTGAAATTTCTTACTGTGAAGTAGAAGTAAAGGATTGTCGTTTCTGACTACTTTTGTGTGTCCCTTCCCTACCACCCCAACCCTTTGGGTGTCTTACCCAACAGTATCTAACGGCATCGGGAGTGACATTTATATCAGCGACTCCGAAGACTATCGATTTGATACTAATATTAACGATTTTCGATTATTGTTACATGTCACTCCCCTTGCCATTCCCACCCTATTCCATAGTTATGCTGGAACATATAGTACATACACACGCCCTTCATCTATTTTGATTCATATGAACAGAAGTTTACTCACCTCAGCCGTAGCCATCATAGCTAAAGTTATTACTACGAAAGTTATTAATGAGAAATATAACTTCATTGTTCTTCGTTTATTATTTGAAGAATTTGCTTTCCTCTAACACTATGTAGCTCTTAGTTGAGCCCGCTTTATATTATATATTCCTGAACAGCTTATCGAAAACTGCTAATTCGACACAATAATTTGGTTTTTAGCGTTAAAAATAGATTTATTATAGTTGAATTAATTTGAAGAGGTTGATTCGACAAGGTTTTAAGTCACGGAGTTACTGCATGATTCTGGTATTCGAAGTGTACAACTGCAATATTTTTATGATTATACAAATGCTCAAGAAAAACTATATGATGCTGTAACATGGCCCTGGTAAAAAGAGGAAAGGGTTAAAAAAAAAGTATTCAAGCGTTGACTGAAAGAGATGATGTACACGAGCATCTTGAATTCCTAGAGCCAATGAAGTTTTACAGAATTTTACAGATAATAAAATAGTTAAAAAAAATTTTAACCGATTATGTCTAGTGCGACATTTTGAAGTCGGTGCATATTAACAAATTAAACACACAAAACAACTATGGAACCACATTTCAGCTCACGGGATCATAAGGAAGGATGATGAAATAGTTTTGCTGTAGTTGTTTTGTTTGTTTAATCGGTATGAACTTCAAAATATCGTAAAAGATATAAAATTAAAAATCATTTTATGCTTTTTAGCCCTTTTTGTGAAGTCGTTTCAATTTTTTTTAAAAACTATTTTATTTTTTACTATTTAGTGTCTTCATATATACGACTCGAAGGATGGTGCTCGTAAGAATAAAGCAATTTCAAAAGTTGCAGAGCTAGTGCATTCTAACGAATGGAAGCAGAATTATCCAAATCCAACAACATAATACGAAATTAGTCACGGTCACCCGTTAATACCGTCACCATAGAAAATTCTTAGCGCTAGTGCGCTACCGTACTCTATACAGGAAGAGACAAATATCGAAGTCAGAGTCTAGTACAAAAATGTTATCACTTATCAAGCAACAAACGTATTGTGCACAACAGAGAAAAATCGGTCTATGCCTTCTGAAGCTAGGCGTCGCCCCTTCTCCAACTCTCCCCTCAAGACAAGATTTTTGTCAGAATACAAATAGATACTCTATGCATTCATAATCACCTAAATCAGCCCACGTGTTACCAGACCATACAACAGGATTGGCCTTATGACTGTCCTGTGCTTCTTTCATAAGATGATCAACACAAAGGAGCCTCCGTATCGTTATCAATTTATATGATTTCGTTTTAATGTCTTAATTGGTGATCAGTCCTATTTTTTCCAGGTTTTTCTCTTATGGAACTCCCTCCCCTTGGATGTTTAACGTTTGGGCTCGGTTGGAATATTCCGAAAGCGCATGCATTAGCTCGTCTCTCAGAGGTGGCATTGTAGGTGTATAGCGATCGTCTTTTGTAATTTAGTTTAGGTTATAATAATTTTTGAATTCTACTATTTTTTTTCTCTTTTGTAATTTAGCTGTGGTCGTAATAATTTTTGAGTTGTAGTATCTTTCTTCTTTTATTGTGTCGCTTCTTGTTGTACTGCGCATATGTTAAATAAATTATTATTATTATAATTTTGGGTTTATACCTTTCGGCTTTCGGCCGGCGGTGGTTTTACGCCACGTGGGGCTCAATGCCAAGGCTTCGGGGATCCATGTGCGCATGATGAACATATTCACTTCAATTGTTTATTTTCATGCACATGGGAGATTTCTGCTCTAATGGTCGCAGGCAACAATGAATTTGTTGCATCCGAAACACTTTGAGCAGAGTTGAAACAGCCGCCCCTAACAGGGGGAACAGACGCCAACCAGGAAGCCTCCTAATATGGGAACAGACGCTTCCTTGATTTATCTTAGGTCAGCGGGGTCGTCAAGCCTGTGACTTCAAAGAAGTCCCCCTATGGGTCTTCAAGGAAGTCCCCCTATGGGTCTTCGAGGAAGTCCCCATATGGTTCTTCGAGAAAGTCCAGCTGGTATAACAATTGTAATATATTATATAACTTTTCTTAGAGCTGGAACTCCCTTGCAGGCATTTCAAAATTTCTTGTATTTTATTTTTTAAAGTATATAACCATTTTTTGTCCTTCAAGTCTTAGAGTGGTTTTAACGTAAAGTACCGTGTCATTTTTTATGTTCGTTTTGTTCATTAACCATTATGCCTTTTTGTTTTGATTATTGTACATTTTTAGGGTAGGTAGAGTTTTGTAGGATTTTTACTTTATAACGATTGTGCCACATAAATCACCATTATATATATAAAAAAAATTATTATTAATATACTGATAATTATATGAAATTTATTAAACAATAAGTAAAGTAAAAACAGTCGATATTGGCCTGCATTTTTTTAATTGAAATGGTGCTTTATAAGAACCGTGTCCTTCTGTCTGGATAAGAAATGCACCCCAATTTTACGGGTCCGATTTTTTAAATTATTCCCTATTTACTTAATTACACGTCCTGGGTAAATCAGAGGCGGTCTTCTACGTTGAGGCTAAAAACTGTTGTATATATCATTATTCGTTTTAGGAAATAAGTCAGTGTTACTTAAGATTTTTTATGCGACTATCGTATTTTTAAAGCAGATATGTTTACTCACCTTCGCCATAGCTAAATAACCAAGAGCTATTACTAAGAAAATTGCGAAAAAGAATTTCATTGTTCTTCGTTTAGTGTTTGAAGAATCTGGTCCTCCTCTAACATAGTTTCTCTGACTTCAGGCCGCTTTATATTGTATATTTCGGAACAGGTTATCGAAAGCTGCTAATTCGACATAATAAATTAATTTATAGCGTTAAAAACTAGATTTGTTGTAGTAAAATTAATTTTAAGAGGTTGATTCGACAAGGGTCTGAGTTACGGAGTTACTGCATGGTTCTGGTATTTAACGTCTGCTCGGACCTGAACCGTTGTATCATGGCGAAAAATGGATATACAAAAAAGTATATGCTACAATTTTTTTATGATTATGTTAAAGCTTAAAGAAAACCCTACGGTGCTGTAACACAACCCTAGAAAAAAGGGATATTGTTTGAAAGAAGTACTTCAAGGTTGACTGAAGGAGATTACCATAAACGCATAGCCTGAATTCCCAGAGCAAAGTACTTAGATTTTTACTTCCTTATTTCACGGTACGGTCAAATTTGACACGTGAAGTAAAGGAATTAGAATCACTTGAGGCTCTTATAGTTTGTCAAGAGAGGAATCTTCCAAAATGACAGAAATGTCACTGGACCATGCAAATCACATAATAGACCAGTTTTTTAATGCCAATCAAAAGCGGTTCGTAAAGACTGTCAGACGGGTTTTCTACTTTTTCATAAACGGGTAATACCGTGAATTATAGAGTAAAAACTCTCTCGTGTGATTTGGGAGTTAGATGGTTGTCTTCTTTCTTTAATTTACAACCCCAAGGATTCTCATTTCACTCTCAATACTTCGTTATCCTCTTTTCCGTACTTTTATTACTATTTGCAGTATGGGATAATGTACTGATCCTCTAGTGCTAAGTGCGTATTCTAACAGCGTCGGCTACGACTCATTATTGCTTACCGCTGATAAAGCGTACGTGGAAGAAAAACTGCACTTAACTCGATTGCAAAAATTGCAAATAAATCTGAAATTCAGCTTGGATTTCGGACCACCGACAGTATACTAAAATTCCACTTTTCTCCGCAGAAAATAATTCTCTACGATCATCCACCACGTTTTTTTGATAATGTGGCCAAAGCTTAGGGGACAACCCTATGACGCATTAACATAACTCTCTCCGGAAGTGAAGTAGGGTAAAGGGAGTGAGGAAACTTGAATGTATTGTTTTTTTTTTGCATTGTTGCGAGCTGGACAATAGCCCAGAGACGGAGTAATTTTTTATAATTCGATTTTAGAAACCCACGAGGAGACCGTATTTAAGGAATCGTAGGATTGTCGATCGCAAACTTTTAATTAAAACTTAAATTAAAATGGCAGCGCCAATATGGCGAAAGAATCTTGTCATTTATAGTTCGAATCGACTCAAAAGAAAGTCATTCCCAACTACAAAGTGGATTATATTGGGAAGTAAAAAAGAAGAGTTCGACAGGCTAAAAGGGCGAAATAAGGTCTCGGAAAAAATTGACATGAGTCATATGCAAACGTATAAGCGAAATATATAAATTTATCAATTGTACCACAAACGAAAATGCTAAGGAGCCTTGTATTCAGTAAACATTTAAACAGACAAATCAAAAAAGGCAATCGTAATTTGGATTTTTGGATTAATTAATTTTATAATCAGCTGAAATATTTAGAATAGTCTAGTGCATCGTCTCTCATTGGAAACCCGAATTTTTCTGCAAGCAATGGCTGGTTGATAGGGTTTTTACGAAGACACGCACTTCATAATCTGAAGATAAGGAATTAGCTGATGAAACAGCTGCTGAGAATTACTCATAAGTATTAGCTGATGGCTCAAAAATTTAATATAGTACTAGTGAAAGAGTCTAAATCTATGCCATCTCATGCCATAAAGGCTTTTTCCTCGTGGTTTTTTCTCGAGTCTTATGAAGGAATGCTTCGACACCTTCCAACAACTGGCCAAACATAACAGAATCATGTTTTGTTGGATACCTTTCGAGGAAAACGAGTCCGTCGAAGAACTGGCCAGGAATGCCAAGGTTTGAAGAATAATAAAATAAAAATAATAATACATCGTGAGGATTTGACTTGTTTCCTATGTGAGAAATTTTTTATGCGGTCTGTACTTTTTCGACTTACATTTTTCGGGGTAATTTTTTTTCATTTCTTTTATACAATCCCTATCCCCCCGCACAAAAACATGTTTGACTGTATAAGAAAAACTTTCTGGCCGGAAAAAACAAGTAACGACGAATTTTGATCCCGAACCGAGCAGGAAAAGGTTTGACAAAGGAAATGGTATTTGTTTGATCATGGTAAACTTCACGATATATAAACAAACCGTTCCTTAATTGGAACAAATAAAGAACTCGTCGAGTTGGTAGACCCAAAGCAACGGCGAGGAGAGCAGTGATATAAGAGGTCGCTCATAAAAGAGTACGTTGGAGAGCAATTGATAATGAATGACGATTCACCATATATATTTATGGACTTTCAAAGTCACATCGTTCGATTGTTTAGACAAAAATAAGAAATTCAAAATATCAGCGTAAATATGTCAAACGAATTTTGTCATTTATGATCCGATGCGACATATAGCAAATATTCACTTGGGGGATATGCATATTTGGTTTTTCAAACGACTTATTTGTACTTTTTGGAAGCGACGAACGTAAAATATTTCTAAAATGCCCTTCCCTTATGTCAACATTTTTGCAATCATTAGACTTCTATACGTATAAGTAAATTTCCATTATCTTGCTGGAGTAAAAATTCCAACCAGTTTTTTAAAAGTTTTAACATAAAAGAATTTGTCAAATTGATCACGTGCACAAGAAATTTCAATGTCTGACACTTACTGGCGCTACTTCACTAAAATACGTATAGTTCATTGTATACAAATTCTTTGATATTTTGGCAGCCATTAAAGTGGGATTAAAGATCTAGATGTTAAATAAAAGTTGTAATAGCTATAAACTAAAGTGTTTTAGCAGTATACTGATAATTATATGAAACTCGTTGAACAAACAGTAAAGTAAAACAGTCAATATTGACCTAAATATTTTTATTTTTAAAAGTATTTAAGAATATCCATGTCCTTCTGTCCGGATTGAAAAAGCATTTCCGTTTCGTTCCTTTTCCGACTCCGATTTTTAAAATTATTCCATATTTACCCCATTATTATTGCTGGTGGAAACCATCTTGTAGGTGGGTTTCCTGGCTGAAAAGAAATGTATATCTCATTATTCGTTTTAAGAAATAAATTTGCGTTACTTAAGAGTTTCTCATGGGACTAATAATAAGTAAATATCGGCAATGTTTACCCAGCATTGCTCCGACTTTAAGTAAGGAAGCGTCGTTTCTATTTACTTTTACATGTTGGTTGTCTTACCTCCACAGTATCTAAAGCATCAGAAGTGTCATTATTCACCTCAGTGACGCAGGGAATTCAGGATTTGACACTAAAATCGGTCGTTTCTCATAATTTTTACATGCCACTCCCTGACACCTCCACTTCGAGGAGGCATCAGGAGTTTCATTATTCATATAAGCGACTCTAAAAACTATCGATTTGATAATAATATGAACCATTTGCGATTACATATGAACCTATGTCCATATGTACATAAACTCCTTTATCAATTTTTAAACATTCATATAAACAGATGCTTACTCACCTGTCTCGTAGACATATTCGAATAAATTAGAAACAATAAAGTTGCGAAAAATAAATTCATTGTTCTGCGTTTAATGTTTGAAGAATCTGCACTGCCTCTAACACTCTGTAGCTCTTAGTTGAGCCTGCTTTATATTATATATTTCTGAACAGGTTATCGAAAACTGCTAATTCGACATAATAAATTAGTTTATAACGTTAAAAGTTAATTTGTTATAGTTAAAGTAATTTTAAGAGGTTGATTCGACAAGGTTTCTAGTCACGGAATTACTGCATGATTTAATACCAGAACTGTAGTCTGACCTCGACCCTGTTATCATAGCGAAAAATCAATATACATACATTTCCCCAAAAAAGTCTCCCTTGCTCAGAAAATATATCAAAAGAATAGGTACCTAATTAAAAGAAGGCATAAATTTAATCTAAAGATAGTTTAAAGTTCATGTTATAGTATTATAAAAATACAACAAAGGTTTCTTCATTTAATAAAAGTTTACAAACAAAACTCTTTCAAAACACTGAAAATTACATCAAAAAACTTCCCTTACGCCAGTGATGGCGAACCTAAAACCCGCGGGTCAGACGCTGACCCGCACAGGCTTTTTAAATAACTGCATATGCGGAAATGTTTTCCTTACATCAAATTTCAAGCGGAGTACTAGAGTTTCGTTGGCTGGAACTTCAACCTATGCGCAGTGCTGTGATGTTAAACCTTGCCATGTTATGAGATTCATGAGGAGTATCTCTGAGAAGCAACCACTACTGTTTGACAAAGTTAATTTATTTTTATCAAAATCAACTAATCTCCAAAAATTATTTAAGGACGTGTATCTCCTGAATTGTAAAATTGCCAATCTGGCTACTTTAACTGCCACTTTAACTGCCAATTTAACTTGAGAGATCGCATGAGATTTTCTCTCTGCGTCGGTTGATCTGCACGCTTTATTGTCATAGGGTAGGATATTTGTCGTCTGGTAAAGCAGGTTAAGAGTGATGTCGTAGCCTAGTCTTATAATGTCGCCAAAAACTCGGATCTGCTTCATTCTTTGCAACGGGACATTGAACATTTGGGTACACAACGTTACTACTGCCTTTTACCATTATCCCCTTCCTTCCTCGGAGAGTGTAATTTCTACAGCATCTGGTCATCAGCGCTGCCGGAAACGGAGAACTTAGCGTAAGGCTCTTTTCAATTACGAGATCTCCGAGGTTCCGTCCTTGCCTTTGGACCCTCTGTGTTCTGCTACTGTCATCTCGATCGATACTTATATTAGCCCATCTAAAGATGCTGCAGTTGTCGATGCATCCGCACTAAAACCTGCTGTTCTTCCGAGATACATCTTCGTCTCAGGAATCCACTCCGACACCACTTAGAGAGCTGTCGCCTGCCACACCTCGTCACACTATACGGCGTATCTCGGGACGCTATAAACTATAGGCGTATCGACAAATCTCGGAACGGTGCTGACTCATTTTCCGCTTCCTTCAAGATCATCATTCCAGAGGCTTTATTCAACAGTGTAGTCTTCCAGAATATTTGGCCAATTGGATCCATTGATGGTTAGTTGATCCCTAAGCATCGTTGAGACTCCAGCAAGAATAATACGACTTCTCAAAACTACTTATCAGTGGGACGTCCGTCTATTGCACAAATGTAACCAGTTTCCGCTCCAAATAACTCGCCTCTGCTCCAGTTCCTGTTATGACATAATGTGTCTACTGGAGACCTGGCTCTGTGGTTCGTTTACTGATGCTGAGTTATTTGGCCCTGAATATCTGGATACTAGACGTGACCGCCATCGTCATTCCTTAAATGCTACTGTTGGAGGCGGTGTATTGTGTGAGGTTCGTCGCAGTATACCATGTGCTCTGGTGGAGATTTGTAGCTCAAATAGCTCAAAGCTTCTTCGCTCTAAAATTGACTAACAAGAATATTTTCTTTACTGTTGGTTACATTCTTCCTGGTTCGGATTTGAGCATTTACGAGCTTTTGGTGTCTCAGATCGATGCATCATTAGGCACTTTACGCCCGTGTGATGAACTCGTGCTTTTGGGCGACTCTAATCTGTCGAGTGTCAATTAAAAACTTTTCCTGATTCGGATGGATTTCTTTCTTTACATACATCCACTTCTCAGCAGGCTTCCTTCTTTGTTGATAACATTTCTTATTCTGGATTGACGCAGCGAAGCAATGTTTCGAACGACTTTGGCAAGTTTATGGTTTTGGTATTTACCACTGACCTCAATGGTACTGTGGTCACACGCTACATGGTTTGTCCCTGAAACTGAAAGATACTTTACGTAATGAGCTAAGACAGTTATGTACATTTGTGAATTCTAAACGACAGAACGATAATCACTTAATAATAATCTCAAATCTCTTCGGTGATCTTGTTAAGACAGCTTTTATTGCCAATAGCTGTGGTATTAGTAGATATCAATGATTTTACTCACATGACCAAGTTTCCTTCAACTTCCTTGGATATGAAGGATCTGTATTTCGATGATGATACAGTCGCACAACACATTAATTTATTGGCCAATAGCTTTTCATGTGATCCGGATGGAATTCCTGCCTCTATTCTTAAGTATTGTTCTTGTTCTATTGTTGCTATTTTGTGATATTTATTTAATCTATCTACGGCTTGTGGTGTCTTTGCGAATTTTTGGAAATCATCTATGATTATCCCTTTCACAAGAACGGTAGTAAATACGACATAACGAATTATAGAACCATTGTCAACTTGTAAGGTTTTTGAAGCTTCAGTTTGTAAGGTTTTTTACTTTCATTCTAAGCCTTTCCGTGCTTTCTTTCAGCACGATTTTGTTAAAGGTATGTCAACTATCACGAAGGTGTTGGAATTTTCTAATTTTTGCCTTTTAGAGATTGAAGCTGAGAGGCAGGTTGACTGTATCTTTAGTGATTTCAGTAAAGCATTTGACAGAATTAGTCATAGAGTTCGAATTTATAAATTATTAAATGGCTTCGCTTTTACTCGACGACTCTCATTCAACGAGCAATGTTTCGCGGGTCTCTATCTGAAGTTATTTTCAGTACTTCAGAATTGTCCCAAGCAAGTCATCTCGGTCCAATTCTATTTATTATTTATATCAACGATGCATCTATGTCCTTGTCCTTCAAAAACTTTATGTTATACTGACGACCGACGCCAAGATCTTTCGTGTTGTTAATTGTCTGCGTGTCTGTGAACTTTTAAACTTTGACTAAGACGCCTTTTATAGATGGTGCCCTATAAGCCGTCTCCCCCTTAATATTAATACTTAAGCTATACCATTAATGCCGGTGTTTTCAATAGACTTGCCGGAACCAAAGATCTAGGGGTGTGGCTTAATTGTCTCTTTCACTTTGTAGACTATATCGACGTGATAGTAAACAATGCCAATTCGACACTAGGCTATATTAAAAGGTGGACAAAGGAATTTTATAATCCTTATATTACGCGACAACTTTATTGCACTTCTGTTAGACCAATTCTAGAGTATGCCTGTTTTGTTTGGTTTCCTTTTCAAAATATACACTTTGATCTCGTCGAGGTAGTCCAACGTCGGTTCGTATGGTTTGCTCTCGGTGGCCTGCCGTGGGACAACCCATTTGTAATACCATCTTACACAAAACAACTCCAAAACTGTTTTGCTTTTAATTGTTTGCAGGATTTAATCGATTCGCCTTTTATTATGTTTTAATATTACTATACCGTCTCGCTCCTTGAGAAACGTCGGGTTTTTAAAAATTACATTCCACCGTACTAATTATGGTTTTCATGAGCCACTGACGTCAATGTCTCGTTGCTTAATGAAAATTTTAATTGTCACGGGTTTGTATTAAGTCTAGACGTATTAATTAAATTTATCTTGTTTTCTGTTTAACTAGCATTTAAAAATTTTATTTTATTTTAAGCACTGTTTTAAATCGATGGTAAAAATATTTATGTTTATATAATGTTATAGTTGTCAGCCTTGACGAATGTGTGTTAATAAAGACATCACAAACAGACACTCTAATTTTATTAATACAGGAGGTAGAAGATTTATAGGTACACTATGAAGTGTTGATGAGGAGGCCTTAGGCCTACGTGCTATCAATCTTTAATTGACTACTTTGAATGAACTCAGCTCATTGATGCGAAACTTAAATCTAATTAAAAGATATTCGAATAACCACCTTTGAACTCTGCAGTCATGCATATAATCGGGTGTAATAATTACTAGGGAATGGTTACGTAATATGCTAACAATTAGTACGAGAATTATCGAAAATTTCCCATATTGTTTCAATCCATTTCCCTAATCATTCTTTTCTCGGATATTCGTCAACTTTAAATATTAAAGTTGTCTACATCTACGGTGACTTCAACATTGTAGAGAACTAAATAAATCAACTAACTAAATATTTCACTTGTACACTTCAGCAAAATCTCCACATTTCCATTATATTCAATAAAATCTGGACAATTTATGAGAAAATCAAGTCTGATGGGTTAATTTATATTCAACCCTTCCAGAAGTAGTACCTACTGAAAACAATTCCCACTCCGACAACAAACAATTTCGCCAGAAGAAAAATATCTGCTTCCTTAGATTGTGACAAAATAAACTGTTAGGTCTTATCCTACTCCAGGAAAGTGGTCATAAACCGATCTCCGTGCCACACAATCTTTTCACCTATAATACATGAAAGCAGGTCAGATCCCAGCCTGTCTGGAGAGGACAATCTCCCTGGAATAGTTTATAAGGAGACGTAACTATGCTAGGAAAATTTTCCGTATACATTATTAAAAAGGACACGTTCTTTTCACCCCAGTACTAGGACTGTCTGTGGTACATTTTGGGCATGGATTGAAAATTGGTTCCTCGCCCACACTATTCAGCTAGGGATATATTTGCAAACGTTCACATTATTGACAACACATACATGTATACGGATGTGGTTTTGCCTCTATACAAATATATGTATTCCATATACACACACGTCCCAGGATATAGGTATCTGCAAAGCAGAAAGCAGAATATGGAAAATCGAAGATGTAAATAGATCCACACTAGAATATGGATGAGGATTATATAGTGCCGTAAACATAAGATCAAACGGCGCATCCGTGAAGACGTGGTAGATTAATTTTTATCAATTGATTTGTTCCGAGAATTTCAGTTCAATTTAAGGCTGTGCAAGCCATTCTAAGACGGTCTAAGTTTTATTCCTATTTCTTAAAGGATGTGCAAGCTTTAACGTTTGAGCAAGACATAACAGGCAGAAAGGAATTGGCTCTGCACGGAATTCATATCAGAGGAGGCGGAATTTTTCGTTTTTCCTGCAACTTTTTCACCCGTGCCATTGCTGGTACCAGCAATTGTGTGACAAGAATTTTTACAAGCTTCTCACGAGATCGTTCCGTTTACAAGCTTAAAATATTTACGAGCCATTAACACTTCTTAGGTCATTTACCAGGCCATTGAAGTGGTTGTTTTGCTAAGGGGAGGGCAGATATTTGAAGGTAAAGCAAGGAAACTCTAACAACCTAGTGACACTTAAAAGCTTGAGAGCCATACTACTAAAGAAATTTATTCTTCTTGGTCCGTTGAATAAAACCAACAGCAATCGAAATGCTATGACCTCTTCATTTGCGGAAAACTGATAGAAATCTGATAGCGTTCGTTTGGCCAACATAAATTAACTGTAGTAGTTCTTCTGAGAGCAATTAGTAGTTCTTGCCATTTCCACAAAACTTCTATAAATTTTCATTTACGTTTTCTTCGCTTCGAGTGTCTCATTAGTTTTCTTGTTTATGTACTCTGCAGAAGAACTTGGGAACTTAACTTACATGCATTTGTTTTCAAAATTTACAATCAACAACTCACCCTCAGCCCTTACTTGCAGTGGTACGGTTCTAAGATTAACCCTGTTGCTCTCATTAGACTTCATAAACTTTGTAAATATGCGGGGCTGCAGTCAAGGGTTCAAGTTCTATTTTGTGGATAATTTGAGTGCACCTTCCGCACTGTTTAGGAAATACTTTAGACCTTTTGAATAGGCCAACAACTTTACACTCGTACAACTACTTTAGTGTCTTTAGAGCAATTGTAATTTCCTAGGTGCTTTATGAGAACTGTATAAGCTTTAAAATTACATATTTCGTTGAAGAATATTATTTAAGAATTTTCCATTATTTGATTTGTAATACCTTCATTTATTCTTAATTTATTTTTCATTATAAGAACTCCTCATGGTTAGGACAAACAGAAGTAGTAAATCAAAATCCAAAATTTTTAAGTCGATGTCAATTCAGGAAAATTAACCTACCTTAATACAAATAAATACAATGAGAAATCTTCAATCTGTATTAATGTATATTAATCCTCCTTTCTTATGATCTCCCAACAGGAAATTGAATTACAACGTCCATGATCTTGTCATGCTAGCGGTAATGTATAAGGGCTCTCTAAGCTTAAAATACTTGCAGAATTAAGAGTTAGAAAATTATCCATAGGAATTATTTGTCGATTCTCAGTCTCTAAGTATCAATCGTTTAGGAAATATATAACAACGTTGTACAGTGAACGCCGTGCAGCGAGTGAATCTAGTGAGCTTTTTATCAACCTTCCAAAAAAGAAAAGGTTCTAAGATCGACGCGTATTTATGTGTTTTTAGGGTTCCGTACCTCAAAAGAAAAAAAGAAACCCTTATAGGATCAGATCGCTGACCGTCTGTCATCCTGTCTATAGGGTACTTCCCGTTGACTTATAAGCATGAAATTTGGTAAGAAGCAAGGTTTCACAGCACAAGTAAGGGAAAAATCCGAAAATCATCAATTTGTAGTTATATCACATGAAAAAATATTACGGAACCCTCGGTGCGCGAGTCAAACTCGCACTTGTTCGGTTTATTATTATGACCGTACAAAGTTGGGGGATGGAGATTGAGCCTAACTACGTAACACGTAAACCAATTTGGGTGGTGCTTTTGTTGCCGGATATTTTGCAAATTTTTGGGATCGGCAAGGATAACTTCGAAATGGTACCAACAATTTATAAGATGGGAATGGGTTAGAGGATTGACAGGGCCCAACTACGCAAACTTGGTATTGCAATTTATCGGAATGTTGCGATATCGAAGTATCGATAAATTGAAAAATTCTGGTGGATAGGTCAACTGATTGATAGAAGGGTTCGTTCCAATTAATTAATTTATTAATAATTAATTAAAAAACACATATGGATGTGTAACAAGCAACTAGGCTTTTCTTCTTTTGAGGATTTTTATAATAATATTCTCCAAATTATAATAGTGATTATAATTTTCTGAATTTGTGTGAGATTGTTTTTGCTTAAGAGTTGTATTGAAGCATGTAAATGTGGATAAAAACGTTTACCCCAACTCACCAGTTTTTTGTAAAAATACAAAATCTTTTTATACAGTCTCTGCACGTTAATGGATTTGATACACCCCCTAATGTGGAAGAGAAACTAATGATGAAAAAAGAAAACATGCATTCATATTTGTGCTGCGCTTTAATAAGCCAAAACAGTTAATCCCCTTCCATTTTAAAGGAAAAGTATCGATAATTGAAAGTATCGGTATTCAAATGATTACATTTATAGAATTAAATATAAAATATTGAATTATTAAATAAACCATAAATTCGGAGACGAAGTTGCATCAATGGTTAAGTGGCACAATCACCACGCCATGCATGTATAGCGTCATTTCACCGCTGCGTTGAGTAAATACCCTTTTTCTAGTCCCAGAATCCTATATATGAAAAGAAAATCTACTATATAACCAGCCAAAAATGGCATAATTAAAGTAAATAACTTTAAATTTCATTTACGCGGACATCGTTCATTTGATCAGATTACGTTAACCTTGAAAAGTTGCAAGTTGATAACTAATCATTAATCGGAAAAAACTTCAAAACTGACAAATATTGCGTGTTACTATGGCGAGTACATTTTCATCTCGTCAAATCTTCGTAAAAAGCGTTAAAAGCACCAAAAATCTTTTCATGCTATGGCCTCTTATCTCTCCAGTTTAGTTCGCGGTTCAATGATAATTTTCGAGATACTATATGGCAAGTATTGGTTACAAAATTTATCGATATTAGTGATTATCGAGTAAAAAGAATATCGAGGTCAAAACCTCGATACCGAGCGAGAAGGTATCGATACATCGATATATCGCATCGGTATCGCTCATCCCTAAAGTATTATCGACCATCACTAATGTGAGGAAAAATTTGCACCTAGGGTGGTGGAGGGGGAAGAGTAGTCTAACTTTGTAACGCATGGACCGATTTGGATGACTCCTTTTGTCATATACATATAGAGTATGTTCCTCCATAAATGCCACGACAAAATTTTATGGTGTGGAGTGGGGGTCGAAAAGGGCTCGAAACACAACTGCTTAACACATAGACCGCTTTGTATGATTTTTATTGTGTTGCATGCAGTATGAGAGAAAAGAGAAAATATTTGAACATTGGGTGGGAGAAGAAGTGGGATAACTGTTTTTACATTTATTAAATTGCCCATCTTATTACCTTTCCAGAAAGGTACAACATGGCAAGGTAAAAATAAAGGTTAGAAAAACCGCATCCTTAGAAATGTCTGACTACCTAATTATGTTATTGCACTTATATAAATAAACAAAATTTTTAAGCCAAAAAGCCAAAAATGTTTGTATCCTCGAATCCTTTACATTTCATTTACTAATACATGATAGAAATTTTGCTATAAAAGAGGCTCAGCCTGAAGATTATCGATCATGGTCGAAAAACAAATCGATAGCTACGGGTGATCTTAAGCTAAAATTATTAACAATTAGCAGAATTTACTTTTGAGGAATACGCGGATACAATTTACATTCATTGTATAGTAGACTGAAATGAAAAAGCGGCTGTACTGGAACATCAAAGGAGCTTCCCTAATCGACGCAAAGAGGAGTATTTTTGCGGACTCTCCTAAGGTTAAGAGAAACCTGAAGTGTAGCTTCAAACAGCACAGAATTGCGATCTGAAACATGGGAAGATTCTGCTGACGTGGAGCAGCAAATAATCACCCACGTCGGATAAGACCCTGAAACAAGACCAAGATGAGTGCAAGACGATTAGGAGTGTCTTTAGGCAAAGTTTGAAGGTTGTTCATCGAGCAAGGTGACATTCATATCATCATATCCCAGTCCAACAACTATTAGAAGGAGATTCTGAGATAATATTAAAATTTTTCATTTGGCTTCTGGAATGAAACATGGAGAACGGGGCATTTCTGGGCCGAATTCTGTGGACGGATGAATTACTGTTCACTGAGGATGGTATAGCAAACTTCTATATCCTGCAAAGCTGGTCAGATACTAACCTAGATGGGACAAAGGCATCTCCTTCCAGCCCGAATTCTGAGCCAATGTTTGGTCTGATATCATCGACACCCATTTAATAGGACCATTCATTTTACCGGAACTGTTTGATAGCCAATTTTTTGCGGACCCTTTGGAGAATACACTACCAGAGGACATCCCTATGAAGACGAATCACTTAGAAATTTGTACTACAGCGACGAAAATACGAAAGAGGCTGGCTACAATACACTTTAAAGAGTGAATTAATAGAGATTATTGGCATGCATCGAATGTTGCGGAGTAAATTTTGAACAGCTTTTGTAAGTTACTAGGATTAATTCTAATAAGTTTCGAATTCAATAAAAAGCATTTTAGGATAAGCATGGGCTTAAATTGCAGATTTTTATAATATTCCCCAAAAAGGTTTTCCATGTATAAATTTCTACATTCTTTTTCTAGCTGGATAGGTTTTACCTTTTTGGGAAGCTAATAAGATGGGCAATTTAACAAAAATAAAAAGCAGATGTATTAATTACAGGAATTTCCAAAAAAAAATGGAAATATGCTAAATCGCAAAACATTTTTTTTTCATTTTTGAAAGTGACTGTATCTGCAATGGTAGAAGTTAGCTCAACATCGTTGGCAACTTTGGATAGGTTATTAACACAGTAGTTTTTTGACATGTATTTGATTTCGCTGGGTTGAATAGGGCAAAGGATACAAATTAGGTCGTGATATGCACACCCTGAAACTACCTGAATCCCTGAAACTACCAAACGGTTGCGATTGCCTCCCCCACCCTACATACAATTTTGTTCAGCTGGGTGAGATCTATCAGCCCACTTATTTTGGCGCACCAGATGTGAAACATCCCGTATTTAGAGGATGAGACGATGTTTTAATAAATTTTGTAAAATATAAATTTTGTCATTGCTCAACATGGTATAGGTATCAGCTATACGAAAACAGGTACCTATAAAATTAAACAAAACTATGATTAGCTTCATTTGTGTATTAAGATAATAGGCGCTCCAAAATTTATATATTACAAATGATATTGATACCATTTTCATTTGTCATTGTTATGCTCTTGAAGTATAAGTAGGACGCTACCTCAAAGCTTTCAAACACACAAAACTAATCTGAGAACATGTTTACTTGACGTGAAATAATCACTTAAAATTCATTATTTAATAATTGGCGTATTCTCCCAAAACTTGTTGAGAAATCTTAAAGTTTCGCAAATACGACCATCTCTTCCATTAGACCGTCACCTGCTCTGAAACTTGAACTGGGTAAATCTGCGATACTTCACCCATTTCCCTTTCCCCAAAGTCAACTAAATTCGTTGACAACTAGAAACTTGTGTTTCTCTGGCAAAACAAAGTCCTAACAATAACCAGCCCTCTCAGTTTAATTCCGAAGACATCTGCACCCATTCCATTAATATGTCATGAATACACCTTCCACTTAGCAAGATCTCATCTACGTATTCTATTCGATTCTATCCAGAAACCTGATACTACCTACGCAATAAAACGCCTCGTACATTCCTGTTTTCTTGAACTTAGCCACAACTCACAATCCTAGATGACGTAACAATTTCTGGGGAATTCAGAAGGATAGAAGCACATTGCCACTACCCACAAAGGACTGGCCAGGAATCCAAATCCAAGTCCCCTTGTTAAGGAAACGGCCCCGAATGGATTGCAGGATAGCAAAAGTGGGTAAAGGGAGAAAAATGTGAGGCACTTGTACGTGAATATTGAATAATGATTATTTGATTGTTGCCAGATGTAACAAATTGTGCCAATTCCCTAGCATTCCGGTATTTTAAGACAGACGCACGTACACAGGACAAACGCCCTTTGCGAACATAGCAGAGCCATTCGTAAAGTTCATATATTTTGCAGGGATAAACACGATGATGATCGTCATCATCATTTCGTATCCGCGTAATAGATTCGAAAGGCTCCGAAAGGTGTCTGCTGGGCTTTGTTAGGGACCATTGGTTATCCTTCCATTCTCTGCAAAATATGTATGTCGGCGAGATTTTTATTCTGGAAGCAAATTAGAAGGGATGGGAGGCGACGGTTTAATGGTTACTGAATTATGGCTCCCAGAATCCCATTACAGCTATCTTAGGTCAAGATATTAATTTACGTTTATGGCACTCTAATGGACATTCATTTCGTCGGAAGGATTTAGTTGGAAGATGTTGATGTGAATTTGCTCGCCAGTAGATCTCCAATTACGGAATAATTCTACCCAAACTTACCCTTAAAAGAAGATAAACCGCATTGTGTAGGAATATCAAAGCTGCCCTACACACGTAATGAAATAAATAAACTTTTACCTTTAATGAAAAGGTAATACAAGGTCGCTCTCTAAATTACATACCAGTTATCGTTCATATATCTGCTAATTTAAAGAAATTAATCCTTTTCTAAATCTATACTTAAATTAGAGTGGTTAGAAAGTCATGAATTTCTGAGATTCCTTAATAGGCAGCAATCTTATCTTATTCTACCCAGTACTATACAAATTCGAAATAATGTCTGTCGATCTTGTCAGCTATTCACTAAATTTTTGTCCTAATTTTGATTTAACTCTTACTAAGGTGTTGTTTAAGAACTATCTATTTTCTGTGCTCCCGTGACTCTCTGTTTGTATGTTGTGTTGCTGAGTTTCCTTGTTTTGTTTGTGCTGCTTTCTTTTTGTTTGAAATGCTTTGGATAAGCCTTTGAAAGCGAAATGTTGTATGTAGGCGGCACGATTTCTAGGGTAACTTTTGACTAAGGTTTTGCTTAAACGATCTCTGTTGTCTTTGCACCCCTTTTGTGGTGTTTGGGAGTGTTTTTTTTCTCTTTTTAGTTTACTAATATTTTATTGCATGGGTTATGGGAGCCTCATTCACCTCAATATATGTTATATTATGGTGAATAGGTCAATTGTTTCCAGGCCTCTGCCTGCGAAGTGCGCCTTCTGAGTTAGAAGGGTTAATTCTGGTTTAAAAAAAAAAAAAAAAAATTTACTTAAAATGTTAGAGGTATGTTCGTGTGTTTGGTCCCCTGTGATATAGGTGGTTGAAGAAAGAAAATTAAGTAGATAAAACTTAACTATTCGCCAGACACGTATGATGTAATTATATAACATGGTTTCTTTCCGAATTACAAAGTTTAAAAATAAAAAGCAGTGTTAGAAATAGTTACACAAAGATTTTGCTTGTGGCGCTGTGATTTACGTGTGACTTTTAAATGGAATAATTAACTTGAGTTTTTATATATTTTTGATTTCAGCACTTTAAAAAATAAGTAGTCTTATTATTTATATGTATATATATATTCATAATTATAGTGTTATGCTTACCGTTATAGGAAGCACTGCGCTAGCCCTAAGTGTGGCTTTTAGGTGCGGTAACTCACACAAAACAGATCAATAATTTCTGGCAGACGCTAAGCGCTGCCCGTTTCTTTATTCAAATCTATAATTTTCGCAATTTTATTATACATTTTTACTATTCTACGATAATCGCCTTCTCATTTTTCTCTCTACCTCTTTGGTTACCATTTTACCATTACCCCGTAGGAATCCCTTTACAATTGATGACAATGATGTGCAAGTGGTAGATTACTTAAATTACGTAAATTCAAAATCGCGAAATTTTACTTGAGGGATCAAACTATCTTTCAACGTAATTTGGTAATTCCCTTCTTTCCACTCAATTATTCTAGTGCACCAAGAAAATCGCAGGCAATTTTAGGTTTAAATATATTTGTCACCAGAACCCTATGTACAGCCTGATTTTCTGAACTAATAAAAATTTTAGCTCCACATAACCTCCTTTTTTTAAAAAGCTTGCGTATTCAAAATTATTTGGAATGTATGTATATCTACTTGGAATAGGAAATAATTTGAGCAGACCCTTGCAACCTTCTGCCCCCAAAGTTTAAGCTCATAAACTGTCCTGCTTCCATTCACTCTCTACTTTACTAAATCAACTTGAACAGTTTCGTTAACAAAAACAGTTTCGTTTTGACAAAATTAAACTTTCCGTAGGATGTACCATAAAGTTCTCTAGGATCTTCCCGTAGCCGATTAGGAAGTATGATCTTCACTTATATGGCAATTACTGATGCCATCTTTTCCTTTAATCCTGTGACGAATTTACAAATTACGGTTGTCGACACCTTCTCTTCCTTACAGAAGTAAAGGGTTAAGTGCGTCGCTAGACCTCCGCCAGACTATAAAAGCAAGACCGACTCAATACATTTGGAGAGTCGTAGTCTAGCAGTGAAGCCAAGCAGAACCATTTAACGGAGCAGCAGCCAAAGCTCATCTCAGTAAAGTAAGATAATTGAACATTCGGAGGTAATTGGGAGCTACGCGCTATAAAGGCAAGCCTGGTTCAGAATATTTGGCAATCGTAGTTTATCCGTGGAGCAGAGCTGACTCAGCTGACCAAACAACAGCCAGAGTATCTACGAGAAGATAGATAAACTGAGTAATCCGAAGCAAATTTGGAGCTGCTCCCTATATTTGCAAGACTATATAAAAAGTAATAGTGACCTATTTATAAGGTTCGGGCAAAGGTGGGTTAGAAAATGTTCCGCGCAAAAACGAATCGTAGAAAATTTCCGGGCAAAAACGATTTAACTACAAAAAGTAATGTAAACTTAATGCAGTTAAGTAGTTAAGTCGTTTTTGCCAGGAATCTCACGCGATTCGTTTTTGCGCGGAACATTTTCTAAGCCACTTTTGCCTGATTCTTATAAATAGGTCACTTTTACTCTCAGCCCGTCAACTGATATATCTCCTAATTTGAATGAAACCTTCTTTAACTCCACTAGAGGTTGGGAAGTTGTCAGATATACTATACACATCCCAGACCCAGATATACTATACACTTAAAGCTTGCGCTATCTTAACAATACCTATAAGATTGAAAATGTTATCGGTGGTGGAGTAACCTGGCCGGAAACCCGCCTGGCTTTTTGAAAAGATCGCATGATATTTTACCATTTTGCCAGTCGGTTGTTTTAGCAATACAGTTCATAAAAAATAAACCAGGATAGCTTTCTATATCTTCTGCATAGCCTTTTTTGTGTAATGGGAAAATAATGGCATCTTTGAAGCTTTAAGGTACTTCCCTTATTTCAAAGATTCGATTACATTCGCTTGGTTAGAAAACTTTCAGAAGGATACTTGAAAAACTCGTAGGGTCCATTCCCGGGGCTTTATTACTCTTTACCTATTTTGAAACTTCTATAAGTTTTGAAATCTCGATCACATCGTGCAGAATTACTTCCTCAGTGTATGGCGCTGCATACAGTATTGCATGACCTTCAGCGTGGGAATTCAAAAGAGACTGCAAGGGATTCACAAGAACATTCACCCCTATGTTGAAATCAATTACGAACTTTTTGTCTTGGATTTCTCTTGCTATACCCCACCATGATTTCGTGTTCCGTACTGAGTCAATACGACAATCCAAAGATTTTTAATATAATTCCCTTTTCTTTGCACAGGGGATTTAATAAGATTCATGGGCTCTAAAGTAGGATCTCTTGGCAGCACTCGAATTATACTTACGAAAGATATTAAGCCACTTAAACGATGTACCCCTAGCGCGGAGACACTCCCAGTCATATCACTTTTTGTTCAAAACTATTTTAGAATTAATCCATTTTCCGTTGGTATTCGTCTACACTTTGCAGATTCCAATTCAATTTTCGTAACAATTTCAATGCTTTTTCTCTCCAAACAGAAGAACAAATATTACTACTTAAGTAGAGAACTAAAGGGAAGTGATAAGAGACATTTTGGGCCCACAGTTCACTTCCTGCACATTTGACCCTTTTGGTCTGAGGAGTTTCGATGTCATTGACGCATACTTAATTATCCTCTTAGTCTATAATATCCTTAACAGAATTAATGGACTCAGTAATAAGTAGGTCGTAGGTAAGTTATGTCATTTTCTTTATTATTTGCATACTCATACGGATTTCCAGAAATCTACTAAGTAATTATTCTTGACAGAGATCACCTGTATCACGGGAAAACGAATTCAGTTCGCATGTTAACGACTAAGCATTTATTATTTTATCTTGGCGTGGATTGGAACTAAGTGATCCTTGTTCAGTATTTTCACTTTACTCAACTCGGAGATGACAGTATAGTGGGTTTTGTTACTTAGACTGTCTGATGTCAGCATAGCAACGAATTAATAGAGTATATAATAAATAATTTAATAGACATGAATTTAAGTCATCAAAATTTACGTGCCTACCACTAACCTCTCTCAGCAGGTTTTATTTAATTACTGTGATTTCTTTTATGCAGCTAAGGTATGTACTCTATTACCGATAACTTCCGAAATTTTCCTAGAATCAACTTTTACTATATATTTTTTTAAAGATGAGATCTTCGTCTAAAAGTTGACACAATTTCTTAATTTTTCAAAATATATTTACAATATAATTTACTTAAATTTTTTGAAATGTAACATGCGTCTCCGTCCGTATGAGTACACGCTTCAGATTAAAAATGTTTGTGCGATTTTTGTGATTCTTCTTTTACTCGATAGGCCAGCTATCGAAATAGGACTCGATTGATTTTGATATTGACTTGTCAAATAGTTTCATTTTTATAAACAATTTTCTCCAAAAACTAGTATTTTTCGCTCTCGGCGAATGTTTTTGGCTTGCATTTTGTACAGATCTTCTTGCACTTTCTCCTTTCCCTGCTGCTTCACTTCTTCACCAGAGCAAAACTGCCGCGAGTTGGAGTTATATACGACGAAAGTTCCAAACCATGTTAAACTTCATTATTGCAGAGTAAAAGTATCAGTGTCGAAATTCTGAGCTTTAACCAGGTTCAGAAAAGCAACTACTTAATAGTCAAATGTTAAATCGCATTTTCTGAATAATTGCAAAATCTTCACTTACGTCATTATTTCACCGAAGAATCGATATGTTGTGAAGCAATATGCCCTTAGTTTAAGATTTAAAGGATTTTTAACCGACTTCCCAAAAACAAAGAGGTTCTAAGTTCGACGCGTATTTTTATTTTATTTTATTTTAATTTTTTTTTATGTCTGACCGGGCATAACTTCGTAACGCGTCGACCGATTTTGATGATTCTTTTTTTTTCGTAGAGTATGTTCACCGATTGGTAGCATGTCAAAAAAAATTTTGTTAGGGTGGGGTGGGGGGTGGGGGTGAAACCTAACTTTGCAACGCGTAGTCCGATTTGGATGGTTCTTTTTTTGTTGTACAGAGTATGATTCCCCCATTGCTAATAGGCGAAAAAAAATTGGCATAGAGTGGGGGGAGGAGAGGAGGGGTAGTCTAACTTTGTAACGCGTGGACCGATTTGAATAATTCTTTTTCTGTTGGATAGAATATGATCCTTGGTTGATACTACGACAAAACAAATGTTGCTGGGGTGGGAGGGGGGGAGGGTGGAACCTAACTTTGTAACACGTAGACCGATTTGGATGGTTCTTTTGCTGTTGTATAGAGTGTGATCACCCGTTGCTAATAGAAGAATAATTTGGCCCATGGTGGGGGTTGGGCGAGGGGAGGAGTAGCTTAACTTCGTAACGCGTGGACCGATTTGGATATTTCTTTTTCTTTTGGGTAGAGTATGCTCCCTGGTTGATACTACGAGAAAAAAATTGTTGGGGTGGGAGAAGGGGGTCGAACCTAACTTTGTAACGCGTGGAACGATTTGGATGGTTCTTTTGCTGTTGTATAGAGTATGATCCCCCATTGCTAATAGGAGAATAATTTGGTAATATGGTGGTGGGGGAGGGGGAGGGGTAGTAACTTCGTAACACGTAGACCGTTTTCGATGATTCCTTTTCTGTTCGGTAGGGTATGTTCCTTGATTGATACCATGAGAAAAAAAGTTTAGTGTAATGTGGGTGGGGTAGGGGGTTAAAACTAACTTTTAACGCGTGGACCGATTTGGATGGTTCTTTCTTCGTTGTATAGAGTCGAAGACACTAAAAAGTGAAAATTAAAATAGTTTTTAAAAGAAAAGTTGAACCGAAATAACTTTTAATTTTATATCTATGACGACATTTTGAAGTCGGTGCAAATTAAACAAATAAAAGAACTACAGAACCACAATTGAAAATAATATAATACATAATACCACCTGAACTTTTCAGCTTACGGGATCATAAGAAATGACAATTAAATATTTTTGCTGTAGTTGTTTTGGCGAAGATATTGATATTTATTTGATTTGCACCGACTTCAAAATTTCGTAATAGATATAAAATTAAAAATTATTTTGCAGTTTTATTTTTACCAACGAATTACATCCACTCTAACCTTGAAGATTTTTATATTTTCCTTGTAATCCATATAATTACTTCCTATATGCAAACCGAAGTCACTGTTTTATTTGAAGCCAACATGAGGGATTAATGCGCTGATACACAGGAAGATATTCAAAACTTGAAATAACTTTCGTTCTGGACATATGCAAATATCCTGAAGTGGTGCATGGTAGCAGTCTGGATTTCAGTTCTCTGTTGATCATCTATTGTCCTATTTTGCTGATGTTACAGAATTAATATTTGGTCTTTCGGAATTCATCTATGTAAATTAAATCTGTAGGCCTACTTGCAATCAATTTTCATTGAATTGGGTAAAGTTCTTCTCATGTTTCATATCACAAAGGGTTACAGAAACTATTCATTTCATCAAATCAGGACTATATTGGACATTATTTACATTCATCAAAAGATTTGCTAGTTCAAAACTGAAATTTATTTACCAGAAATGTTAATATTACCTTTATTTGTTTTGTTCAAAACTCGTTAATATTAAAACAGGAAATTTCTTATCGTGTGCTCTAAATAACCAATATATGTTAAGTAATATTTTACAGTCTGATAACTAGTACAAAAACATTAACAAGATAAACTCAAGTAAAATTTTCGGATGAATGTCTTTGAGGTCACGAATGAACACTTCGATTCGGTTCACTTACCCCATAAGTCACAGTTTTGCAATAAATCAAAAACTCTCATAAGCTTCTAATGAAAGTTAATACTATCGACTAAAGTGCATTTACACGGAATGGAGCATAGAGAGAGGAAGTGTCTGAATCTCAAAGACGGACCAGAAGGACCAGCAGCTATGATCTTTTCGTTAAAACTATGCTAAACTTAAAATCCGGTAACGATAGGGTAAAGTTTTGTCTAAAATTGCAAATACTGTTCGATGGGCGAGTCGAAAAGCTGACAAGAACAGGCATTAAGTCTGCACTAGGAGCGCTTACGTGATGTATTGATATGACTGTATATATAGTAGTTGATTTACGTCGAATGCTTTTTGTGTTTTGTGTGGAACTTTCAACTTTGCCATCTAGCTGAGAAAGCGAACCACCATGACAATAAACACCTCACATGAAGCCTAGATTTCCAAATCAGATGGACTGCGATAAAGTTTCATTGAAATTCGTTAGTAACAACGGATTTCCTGTGCAAGTTAAGGATTGGTAGATTCCAACTAGCATAGATCGAATTCAATGATGGAACCTATAGAATACTGCTACGTCTAGTTAATCCTGTGTGGTATTCGAATTAATTCATTCAAGTTTAATCCACTCTTTATACGAAGTAGTCAGATAACATTTGTCTAAAGCATTTGTTCAAGACACATAATTTACCAATTGCTGATGCAGATAAACGGCGCACAACTGGTCTTAGAAGCTGCAGAATAATCCAAATAAAAGCACCTATGAAATAATAGTTTTGAGTGTTCCAGTTTACAGGGCAACATTTTCATCAGAGCGTTTTAAAGTAATTGCACTAAGTTATTTACATTGTATAAGCTTTTATCTCATATTTTGGTCATATTGTTAGTCGAGCAGTCTTTGTTAACACCTCATTAATTTCTAGTCATGGTTTTCAAACTGGAACAGTTTATTGCTATGAGCTAAAAAATATCCACATATTTGATAAATCGAAGTTTTCATTAACACGAAAAAATTGCATTTATTAAACTCTTTCTAGAAATTAATACAAGTGAATACTAGTGAGTACTAATGCCGAATAATTTGTGCTCTATTTCATTGCTATAAAATTCTCTGTCCAGAACCAACATGCCATGGGTCCCGGGTTCGAGACCAGATGACCCCATGAGCTTTTATTAAGAAATTTAAATAATCCACTCCGTCTCTGGGCTGTTGTTTAGCTCGCAGCAATGCAAAAACAAGATTCAAGTTTCCTCACTTCCCTTACCCTAATTCCCTTCCGGCCAAAACCATGCTAACGCATCAAAGGGTTGTCCCCTAGGATTTGGCCACATCGTATAAAAAAAAAAAGATCTACTACATCGACACTTGAACTGACACCTCAATTGCTGATACCATTTGCGTACCTTCCTTCTCAAATTATTTTCTCCCCGTGTTGCGCGGTATTATTAAAATTCTGTGCGGGTTACAACCTAGACTCTTTCGTCTTCGAACCCCAAAGGCCATCTCATCTTTGATCTGATCTTCTTTGGTCCAAAGGTTGTTCGTTGGCTGATATTCTCCTTTCTATAATCCAGGAATATTGAGAAAATTAGACCTACCCCTACCGTATAGAAAAAAGGTAAAATTATAAAGATTTCCAAAACCCGAACTAACGAGTTGTACCAATTAGCGTGGTATGTTTTTTTACTGCAGTTTCAAAAGTGATAGCAAAACTTATCTTAATGCAAAGGATTTCATGAAGGTCTTTTCTACAGCGATCACATCAACACCCTCCGAATTATTATTGAGCAATTGGCCGAATGGAGATCACCTTAAGGGCTAATGTTAGTCGATTTCGTGAAGGCGTTTGACAGGATTGATCGCGAATAAATACAGCCAGCTTTCCGCAGTAGAGTTACGATAGACAAATTTTACACCATCATGACTGAGTCCTGCTCAGGCCCAAAGTCACGTCCTCTACAAAGAATAACTGTCTTAACCCCTCCAAGTGCTGAACGAAGTGATAAAGGAATTCATACTTGTCGTTATTGACGTAACGAGCAGTTTTTCATAATAGTAGGTGGCCAAACCCGATCAAACACCTGGCATGGCAAACTAATTTATCGCTGGTATCTTTCGCTACTCCCACCGTTCTCCTTATCCGTTTGTAAAACCACTGTTCTCGGATCTTCAGCACGAAAATTTCATCATTCATTACGCAAAAGTTGAATTTCACGAAGAAATAGTCAACAAGTTTTCTGATCGGGACTTAATGTGCTTATTTATATTTCATCATATTTCTTATGTCCCGAACCATTTGCACCTTATATGATTCCAACCCGGCTCTCTTCTTATTTATATGTACAGTTGGTAATATTATTTCCACAAAATGAGTAAAACTAACATAAATGAATTCACAAAAAAGCAACTTTGTCAGGAAAACCCCAAAACATACAACCAACCTTCTAGAAAGAAATGGCTGTATAGGTTTGCATTCAACATGGCTAAGCACTATCTCGCTAATACAGGGTTTCAAATAAAAAATACCAATTGGAATCGGTTCATTCTTTCACTGAAACACTCTTTATTTGTAGAGTTGGGGTATAAGTAAAGATTTTCCACTGCCTCCTACCTCTCCTTGAAGTTCAACTTGCAATATAATTTGCATAACTGCTATTTCGACAATTTGAAAAAAAAATTGAATGTTGCTATCATTGAAATGTAGAAAAGGTAAGCCAGCTGCAAAATTTTATGCAGGCGTTACACAGCGCGTGGTTACTCGTCGAGATAATATAAGCAATGGAGTTTCCGCGATGTGCAGCTTTTGAAGCTCGCATCTCGGAGAATCTCCTATTTAGGCAGTTTCGCCTTAAAATCGCCAGTGGCGCAAGTGATAATTTGTTGACCTTCCATCTCGGAGGTCCTATTTTCTAGCCTCTCCGGGAGATGTGTAATTCTTCCATAAAGCACCGGTTTGCCACTGCCCTCCGATAGTGTGAGTTTCTTACTCACTAAAAACACCTCTCGTGAAATTAGCCGAAACAGACCCCATAAAAGATGATTCCTTTTCGTTCCCTCCAAGTCCCCCTCAGCGAGCGTTAACTAAGTTATCCCGCCGTCGCCACCAAACCTCGATTTCCTGGGTAAATGCTAGCATCTTAGCATATCTGCAGGAATCCAGGTTGTTCCACCGCCTCAAGTGTTCGTTCTTGGTCCATGAGTTAATCGTAACTGGCGAAGATATTGAAAGGCTTAGGTTTAGGGTACTGAAGATTTGCAACCAAGCCCTGGCGCCTGCCTCATTACTTAGCTTGACTGCCAGTCCTTCTGCCAAAAGTTTTCTCAAGCCGACCCTGCTCAATCGGCTGGATCTTTACGATTAACGTTACAAGACCGCAGTACAGTCTATTTTCTGCTTCCTTGACGGCCTGCGCATTCTCCGTCGTACACCAGATCGTCAAATTGGTTCCACCTGAGGTTTTGTCGCCATATCTCTGCAACCGAAACATTCTCCATTTTGATGTTTTTGTAATACATTAATTTGAGTTTCTGAATTTTTATACCTTGCACTTTGCCTGGGCCGGTCTGGTGCCTTTCTGCTTAGGGTACTGATTGTCCTTCTGCGCTTCTCACTTTTATGGACTGGTGCTAGACTTTTTGATGACCGCTTTGTCGCTCTGGCTTCTCTTCCGCTTCTCCAGGCTAAACCGTGCCACAATAATATCTAATTGGAACGTTGACGTTCAAGGTTTCTCAGTTCCTAGGTATCCGCCTCGGAACCGTTTCGCCGGACCAGCACCTTTATGTGACGCGTCAATATCGTATTCGTATTATTTCGAGACCATCCACGTTAAATTATTTTTAGTTTGCACTAAGAATTTACCTCTTCTTCTCTTTGTCTTATTTATAATATTCTTTCACAAATTATCGATGTTTATGATAGTTACCACTGGGATTAAAAGTTCTAATATAAAGTAAGGCGTTCATATACAGATCCTTATTTATTACTGGCCATTTACCATCCTGTCTGCAAAGGTCATGCGATTATTATAACTTCTCAATGCTCTGGAGTTGCTATTACCAACGACGGAATTATTTAAACATATAGATATTTCCCAAAAGGATTCAGAACGACCAGCATTATATACGAACACAGCTAAGTTAATATTCTAGCAAGGAACCCCGGTCAAGTCCCTAAACTTTTCGAATAATTTTGTTTTCTATTGGCATCTGAGCGGTCTTTATGTAGAGTTTTCATTGTGGCAGGATTGTTATCTATTAATGAATGCACCCTCTATATTTCCCTTTTCTTTGTAAAAAGGATTCAACTATTATTAAAATCAAGAGAAGAAGGGTCGCTGAAAAATAAATTGTGTGCGTGTATTTTTGGTAGGATGTCAATTTTTTTGCAAGTCCATTTTGTCTTAGGAAAAAAACCTATTTCACTGCCGACAACTTTCTTTACTTAACGTAATTTATGATGCAAAAATTTAACATTTTTCGTATTCCTTTTTTCAACTTTGAAGGTGGCCATTCTTTTCCTTATCTTGAAAAGCTTTAATCAGTTTGAGGTAATAAAAGCTGCCAGTTTTCCTATTCAAAAGATGGGCGGGTGACCTGGAATTTTAATTAAGAACTTCTTTGAGAAAACGAGTGGCGAAGCTCGGCGTTAGTAATTATTCTCTGTTTGTTAAAATATTTCAGTAACCAGATGATAAAAAATTATTAACATAATTATGAAATGAAATGTCTGAGGAAAGTCTAAGTCAATCTATTTTTCTTGGAATTTTTGCAAAGTTTTAAGAAGTTCGCTCTTAAATACTTTAGCGATTATGCTGCGTCCAGAAATTTTTGATGCAAAGTCGTACCGTAGAGATGAATTTGTTTAAATTTCATAGGATTCATTTTGTTCGATAAATAAAAGTTTATAAAGTTTTAAGTATTGCCAAACCAAATAGTTAAATTACAGTTAGCGCCATCAGATAAATATTGTCGTGTTTATAAACGTCACTCAAAAGGAATGGAAACATGTTTAATACTTAAAAACATGAGGAATGGTCTTATGATTAACATCATTATTGCACTTAATACTTTCCAAAACTTTTCCAGTGAATTATTGTAATTAATTTAAGCAACATGTTTAAATTATAGATCTTTTTGATCCTGATAGTTACACTACCTTTTATTATACATTATATTGGAGATGGAATTGGATTGATGAATAAGTGGCACGATCACCACGCAATAGTTCTAGGGTTCGAGCTTCGGTCTCCCCATGAGTTTTTAAAATAACAATTTAAAAAACCTATTCCATCTCCGCGGTGTTGTCTAGCTCTCGCAGCAATAACCTTAGTCACCTTATCCTAATTTCATTCCGTGCAAAGCTCTGGTAAACTATAGGATTTTCCACTAGGCCTTGACTACATCATAAAAAAAATGGTGTTCCGGAAAGAGTAAAAGCCCCAGCCCAATTCAAATGAAGTTGTCAATATAAATTATTTACTTTATCAGATTTTGAAAACTAACAACAAAAATTAAGTCTTAATTTATATTCAGACCTGATGAATATATTCCACGAAAAGTTCTTTTTCCACGAATTTCCTCCGAATCCATCGTAAGATATCCTGCCCTCCATCTTCCAGTCCAGTTTTCGATTGCGGTGAACACGATGTTGACAATAACTTTTTAACCAACAGAATCGAAAAAGACACCTACATATTTCGACTTTACAGTCTTGAGAGGAATTGTCGGATTATGCATTGTAAGCGAATGCCTGTAAATTAAGTGAATATGATATGTAAACCATAGGAGACCATGTTTTCGAGGGTGGGGACCACGATGGTGATAACATTTCTATAGTGATTCCCGCCCTCGAAAATCGTAACGTTTTTATAGTATTTCGCTATTAATGGTGAGGGTAGTTTCAAACCCTTGGGTTTGATTGAATCTTCCGTGGTGCTCACACAACTGAAAAGAAAGAACAATTAAAATAAAATTAGATCTTCACGTCTACTGGAGTTAATAAAATTTAGATTCTGAGATCACGTTGCAAATGCGGAGGTAAGTACTAAGCAGTGATGGGCATTGCTCAAATTAATTTAAAAAAACAAATAATGATTTTTTATAAAAATCGAATAAAATAGTATTCCAATAAAGTTTTATTTGGTTTACAATTTCTATTAAGTTATTCACAAATCATTTATTGTTATTTGGTGCTTTTTATTCGAATTTCAAATAATTATTTGTTATTTGGTGCTATAACAGATAATGATTTGCGAATAATTCATCAAATAACGAATAATTATTTGATCATCAACTAACGCACGATCGAATAAAAAATAATTATTTCAAATTCAAATAATCTACGCCAAATAACAAATCATTTTTGTAATCAAATAAATTTTTATTCGACTTTTTAATTTATTTTAGCTTTTATCTTTATTCAAAAAGAAATACCCATCTCTGGTACTAAGAATGAATTCTAAAAATAACTCATTTCCCCTATTTACATATTGCCGAGCAAAAGGTGACCGCTTTCCTTAGACATCTGTTGCAGAGTTCTTGTGGGCAGTCTTGAGCTATGTAACTGGAGACCAACCACACAATTTGTGATTGAAGCTGCAACATGACTGTGATGGTGTATTTATTACTAAACTGAGAAAAGTTAAAGACATTAATGAGTTTTTGATAATAATATCTGTTTCTTGCACATGTAATAGCTCATAGTCCACTAGATTGAGTCCACAAACCTCGTCTCTGACGACTCGAGTTACTGGACAATAGCAAATTCCTCTCTGTTTTGTGAAGGAGTGAGGAGTATAATAGCTGTTTTAAAGTAGGGAAGGTTAATATGTAGCAGTATGCAAATTATTACAGTTTGAAGAGGATCATAATTATGTCAAACTCCTCCAGTTTGTCATTGACGTTCTCTTTGAAGAGTACGTCTTAGAACTCAACGTAGTTACGTTGGTAGCTAGGCCGGGCGAATTATAGAGGGATTTACATCGACCAGAGTTAAGGGATCATTCTACTTTATAACTTTCAAAAAATCGATTTTTCTAAAGTATGTATAACTAAAAGTATTGCGTTAAAATTTTAGTGTGATAAGAGCAGTCTAACTATATTAAAAACAATGAAAAGTAAAAACGCTTGTTTTTCTTCCACAAATAGGAGTTAAAAACTCCTATTGTGTGGAAGAAAAACAAGCGTTTTTACTTTTCATTTTTTTTTTTAAGTAAATGACTTCCACCAAGTGTTGCTCTTTCTGATTAACTATATTATTTTGCGATCTTTACTTTGCTACTTCTGCGAAAATTTCTTCTTAAAAAAACTTTAAACGCGTTTTTCTCAAAACTATGTTGTTCCGGTCGGCGACGGGGATTTCTCCGGAACCACTCAACCGATCCTCATGAAATGTTCACCACATATTTTACATAGTAATAGCTTCAGCGCATTCTAGAATCAAATCAAAATTTTGATTTTTACAATTTCTTTTTTTCAAAAAACAGTGAAAAAAACCTCATTTTTTTGATTTTTTCTCTGTCAATGTCCACCATTTTGTTATTTATTAATAAATATTAATTTCCATAGAATGCGCTAGATAGAGCCACTGATATACTGAATCTAAATATTTTTGGTTTTTGTGTTTTATATGAGCCGTTATCAAGGTGTCAACACCGCCATCGACATAACAAGTTATTGAGGACTTTCGTTAATTTTCGGCAGCAACGTTAGCCTGGAATTCAGCCTATGGGAATGCTCAGATATGCCTAAGTATAGATAAAAGTCCATCTATAGCTCTCTTAATATTCCTCTTTAGACTGACAAAATCCACAGCAGCGAATCCAGAATGGACGAGTCATCAAATAAAAATCCTTCAACGTCCACTCAATCACGTCGTGTGTGTGAGCACAGGAGCGAAAATGAGTGCTTAAATCTTTCACCCGATCTAAAATTAGGGTTTTGACACTCTCAAGGTTCTCCACCAAATTTCGCTACTCGTCGTAGGCGTCCTGAAAAATCCTCCAATTGGGCAAGAGGAATTTAATCTCATTTAGAACGAATTCAGATCCATCGATAAAAGCATTCAATTTATTAAATTAGATCTTGAGGAATCTCAGTGTGTGATAACTCCTTAGGTTTGCAAACTTTCGGCAGGTAAATTCATCACTCAACCTAGCGCCATAACTACGCTTAACACATGAAGCATGGTAGTACCTATTGCAGTCAGCATCACAAGGAACAATGCCATAATCAACTCCATTACATAAGCAGCATCCGAACTTTTCTTCTTATGATATAGCAAAAGCCCAGCGGACAATCCTCTGATGAGTTAGCATGCCTTTGAATGGAAGGGAACTAGGGTATGTGAAATAAGGGATCTTGAATATCATGGTTTAACATTTTTGTGAGCTAGACAACGGCATAGATACGGGACTCGAATCCTAAAACTGTGGCGTGGTAATCGTGGACATCAAAAAATTTATCCAACTGAACATCAGGCAAAATCCGGGCACAGGTGGGAAGGGAAAGTAACTTCAATCTCGGGATCCGTCAGGAAAATCAAGCCTGATCCAACCACAGCAAAAAGGCGATATGAATCCACACCTCCGGATTTACGCATTTCATATCCCAAAATTCGGAATTCGGATTTTCTACAATCCATTCGAACCCACTCAATACATCTGATAGGCACGATTTATAAGCCACTTTCTCCGTTTCTGATGGTGAAAGCATAGTCACTATTATACCAGTTATTGTTTTTCGTTCTAATAAGAGGCATGAAGGAGTACGTTTCGAAACATAAGCTGTTGGAGTAAAATCGGGACAGTAAGCCGCGTCCTCTCGAAAAAAGCAAACATATACTAAACTTGTTCTATGAGGTATTTATCAAAGCCCACCGAATCATTTTGCAACGCCACTCTAATCTCTTGCAATGTTTATAACTAGGCTTTAGAGAGCAGATGAAAATTCGAGTGGATGAAAGATAATGATTATGATTTTCGCCAGTAAGCACCAAAAGATACAAGTACTTGTCAGAATCTGAGGATCACCAAAAACTCACGATGATTTCCGAATGAACTTACTGTAGACGAATGTCTAATAATTTAGAGGTAAAGTTTCACATTCTAAGTTTCGTTTTTAAAAACAAAAATGGTTTAATTTAAAACACTTTAAGCTTTTTCGAAGCACCAGCCGCTTCCATAAAAACTAGCTAACTTTAAGTTTGACCGACCCACTAACCCATCATCAGAGACGTAGATATACAAACGAATTAACTGTAGTTGGAACAGCCACATTGAATACAATTACTCTATTTTTTTTTTGTTCAAAGCTTCTAAAATTACTCAAAATTAGCATACACAATTAATTCAGCGCTCATTTGCCTATAAGAAATTGTCAGGATAATACGAGGATTACACGCATCCTTTCTCATAAATAATTGACTTGGTAAAACACATCTCGAGATAAAATCTTCGTTGTTGCAACTTAACGTTGCATATCTGGTTCACGGAATGAACACCTAATAATGGCGGAAATGTAAATTGCTTTTATCGTTTTAATGGTAGAACTTTTATGCGAAGCATGTGAGTTTCGAATGCAAGAAAAGGAAAAATTGTGGAAGCCATGAATATGCGAAATTGAACTTCCGGCATTTAACTCGACATCAGCATCATCACAAGTGTATTCATTGAAAGAAGAATAAATTTCGAAACGAGGATGCTTTTGTTAAGTTTATGAAACTAGAATTGTCTGGGTTAGTTTTGAACTTCTGGGGCCAACGTACATAAAGTCTGTCTTTCCACAAACGAAAGATGACATGGGTTTTCACTTCCAGGGCTTGCAACCAAATATAAATTTAATGACCAACTTTCCTGATTATAAGAGCCAAAATGTCAGATTTAAACTACAACAGTATCTCAGAATTAAGAAAGTTTTGATGAGAGGAAGATCTAGACAGTAGTTAAGTTTGTCGGATGGAAATAAATTAGTCCGGATTTGATTGTCACCTGCCTCAAGAAATAATTTAAAAACAACTTCGTTACCAAGCGACCATATCATGTATTTTAAGGACTTTAGTCCTGATAATTGTGTTTACACTTACAGACCCCCGTATTTCTAGGAGTACAAAAGCTTGGACTTTCTAATACCTCATGTATAGGCTCCTCCATATAAATCACTTTAATTACATATAACACGAATGACATCTCAGCTTATCGTGATATCGTAGTGAAGGTCCACCTGATTTAAACCAACAATTCTGTCAATAGAGTTAGGAATTTCGTTTAATTGGAAACTTGCAGATGCTTAGGTTGGTGACCATGGACGAACTTCTGGAGTATGTACCTATGTGCTAAGGTAAGAAGAGGTTTCTAAAAGCGCATTGCGTAGCTTGACTTCTTATACGATAATTTATCGGATCATTGATAACAATTATAGTCTTAACAAATTTATTGATCTATTACCGTGATAGAAATGATGACTTCAAGAACATTTTGCTGATAAACTGATGCTACGTTTAGATTAGTGTTAAGATGTTATACAAACTGAAAAAGCCATTTCAGATCAAACTCTTATGAACAAAAGTTTTTTTTATTAATCACATCAACATGTACCTGCAAGACATTTTTGTTTGTGGTAATATTGCTCTACACATAAGTATTTGAAGATGGAATTAATCATTGGGAGATTTTACATTTACCAGAACGCATTCGATAATTTCGCACAAGATAAAACCAAAGACATGGTGATAATAGGCGAGGTGCCAAACTATATACTCTGCTTTTACTAGATATCATCTATGAACAACAAATCCACGAATATTTGTATCATACTTTAGTTACCCATAACCCACCGTTGTAAATTCTGAAAATTTGTTTAATGTTTTTCATTTCCCTTTTTCAACTGCTTAATTTAAATTTATTAACTAACAAAGACGAAAGAAGTTTCAAGCATGTGGGCGCGGTTTAGATTTTACGGTTCCGTGATAACTATTACAACCATTACAGTTTCTGTCTGTCTGTCTGTTCGTCTTCTGTCTGAGCGTATATCACAGCCTTTCCGTCCTCTCATTTATAAACCTTTTAAGATGAAACTTGGTATACGGACGTTACCAAAACCAGATTTGATGAGGTTTTTGGAAAAATAATTTTTGGATTTCATTGAGTGAAAAGTGTGCTGAAAAAATTGTTTCTGTACTTTGATAGGTCTACTAAAATGCAAAAATCTTAGGACCTTTTGATATTAAATTGCAATGTCGGTACCAAAACGGCGCCTCCCTTACTTAAAAATAGTTTATAAAAAATTTATAAATTACTACTGAACTCTATCATGCGCGGGTCCAACATGCACTTAACCAATTTTTTATTACATTATTATTAAAAGTACTAAATATTTTTTTAATCGTAATTTTGGAATTCAAGAGAGTGCCCTGTCGAGCTAAAGCACAGCTTTCTCAGGAAAGGTATTAAGAAAATGGGGAATGGGATAATAGGCTTTTAGTGAAGTAGGTAACGAAAGTTTCGGGCTCATAAGACTGGAGAAAAACAAGATGGCAAACTATTCCACTTGCGTACTGTTCTGCTTAGGAAAGATTCCCGCAATTTGATCAGCGCCTTGAACCTCTTCTATCACGCGTTGTAATGTGTCTACAAGGAATTATTCTAGCAATTTCGTTAGAATAATGGCCGTAAAAATAGCGTAAGAAGAGGAGTGAGGTTGGATTTCAGCTATTGCCCCCACACCCTGTATCCGCTCCACATCATCCTGTATAAGATTTTGAAGTCCATCTCACAACTATAACATCCATCAAAAAGTACAAATAATGTACAGAAAATCACTTGACCCGAGTGAAATTTACGAAAAAAATCCAAAACAACTGTTCAAAACTAGAAAATATAACCCTTTGGTGCTGCTGCTGACGAAGAGCCAAAGGGATTTAGATTTTCTTTATTAGAAACGCCGCTCGTGTCAAAAAACTTCTTCTTCTTGCTCCGCTCGAGTTTTGAACAGTTTGTTTTGAATTTTTTCGTTTTTTGTTTATAACATCCATGTTAAACTTGAACGTATGTATCTTAAACTTTCAGGAATCTTTTGAAAGCCGAATGAATGTAGAACAGTTTACTTTCGTCAGTTTTTCCACGAACTAGAGGACTCTAGAGGACGCCATTGCTCTTGATCCTACCCGTTTCTTACCAGAAGACAGTACCTATATATTCGTAAGCCCCACATGTGTGACTCATAATTATTTTGATTACACTATCTAATGTTTAATAAAACGTTTAACTTAAAAGTTTTTTTTACCTACTTTTTACTTGTCACTCCCTTCCCAAACCCACTCCTAGTTGCTAGATGTGTCCCCATCCCCCAACCACCACCCTCTTCGGTAATATCGTAATATTGTATTGTCACCGGAATTGAACATACCTGCAAAATTCCAAATCGATACAACTGTTATAAATTAATAGAATTAATTCTTCTAACTCAGAAGGCGCACTTCTTAGGCAGAAGCCTAGAACCATTTGACCTATTCGCCAAATATAAAGTATATTGAGGCGAATGAGGCTCCCACACCAACATGCAAAAAAACAAAAAACATTAGTAGTTAACACACTAAAATACGCCTACCCACAACAGTCAGAGGTGCATAGACAACAGAGATCGTTACAGCTAATCCTTGGTAAGAGTCAAGTCAAAAAGAGGACACATATGCACGACTCTATACATGCGTTCTATAATAATAATAATAGTGTTTCCATACGAATACAGAAGGATCTAAATGCAAAACAAACAAAAACGAGAAATTAAACAAAAACTAGTGCGAGCAAAAGAATGAATTAAAAATTGTAGATACTCCTTTTAAGTGTCACCTTGTCCACACTAGTATCAAAAATCTCTCCGATATCATTAGCAGACCTACAGACCTACGGTTAATAGGCTCGAACATGCCGTAATTAGTGCGTGTAAAAGCAATCTGTAAAGGTGATCGATTGCTTAGGGAATAGGACAGTTCTCTAGGCAATACTTTGGAAGCTAGTTCAACACTGTCTAGCTTTCCCTCCAGAAGCTGATGCAAAAATTTCAAATCTGCAACCCAACGACGCTTCTGGAGTGTAACAAGTTGCAGTAACCCTAAGCGCTCCTCATAAGGTGGTAGAATAAGAGGGTCAATCCAAGGCAACGAACGCAGGGCAGATCGCACAAACCTGCGCTGGACGGACTCGATACGTTTAATGTGGCATCCGTAAAACGGAGACCAAACATGACTAGCATATTCAAGCAGGGGTCTAACCAGGGACGTAAAAACATGGAGTCTTATTTGAGGGCTGGGAAATTCCTTGGACCACCGAAGAATTAATCCCAGCATAGAGTTTGCCCTAGCCACGACGTTATTAATATGGGAGATGAAGTTCAATTTAACATCAAGATACACTCCCAAGTCCCTCACCCTGCCTATGTACTGTATGTATTTCTTGGAAAAGATATTTTTTATCGTGCAAGTTGTACTTTTAAGTTTGATTTACCCATTATTGTCCGTTTATTTTTTTCAAATCACTATCCACATATCACTACCTCGTATTTACAGCCTTACCCAGTCTTGCCGATCTGGAGCCCTTTACAAACCTCTCTTTATTGTAGCATTTATCATAAATTTTTATTTTATGTAATACCTTTAAATTCTGTAGCATAAAATCTTGTTTTAAACTTGTTGAGAATTCGAAGTCGTACAGGTGTTTGAATGCAGATAGTGTAAAAACCTTTGCTTTAAAATGTATAGTCTCTTAATGAAATGCAACTAACCTTTAGACTTATACTATATATTAGTATTAGTACGCCAAACGATTCCACTATCAGTCCAGTATATTTAGACATTTCATGAATTGACTATAGACGTGCCGATAGCGTAACTGGAGATAAATGTATTCGCCTTTTACAGAAAACTGTAACAAAGAATAAATTTTTTTCTTAATCTTTTTGAAAAAGGCAAATCCATTAACTCACGTTTCATTGAAACATTGCACCAACTCCCTCATGCAAAAACTACGCACCTGCAATTTGGCGAGCTTTTGTTGAAGGTAAGGGTCAGACAATAGAACAAGCACTATTGCTTGCTTTCTGCTTTTAACAACTCTTCTAAAATTTTACAATCTCGTACATGAAATGAGCAATAGGCAAGTTTTGTGTAAATGTACGTGCCTATTGTAACAATTTAGTTCTCTTCTTGAGTCATAAATAGGCTTCTGGAAATATCATCGGAGATAGAAAACTAATCAAACGAATTGCTTTCGAGTAGTTTTCGGTTCAAATTGTTTGCTGAGATCTTTTACCATCGACGTAAATAGCTTTAGTCACTTCATGAAATGTTCAAATATACTCGACTGATAGTATAAACATTTGGCATTTCAATACATTTCTGGTGTAGATTTCAGATATTTGGTGTATTATGTCGTTCAGCGTTAGCCATTACTCTATTTGTCTGCATTTCTCATGAAATGCTGCATCACATCAAGTGGCTGCGACATATTTAGTTTATTGAGATAAACTTGTTGCACAGCTTAAAATTGAAATCCATGTGTAAATATAGTACTGTTTGCAAACCAGTTTAGGAAGTCGGTAGTAAAGCAAATTTAGTTCCTTTGTTATATATCTGGCGTGTAAGTACTGAAGGAAAGTTTATCAATTTTGTGTAAAAAAAAAGAAAATTCTGTTTTTTTTTCAAAATGTTAACTAAAACAAATAAAAGTTAAAACAAAAGTGAGAAACATTTTTTTAAATAGCAAAAACGGTATACCTCGCTATTGAAGTCAGGTTTGAAATAGAGGTCAATGTTGTAAAGGAGTGGCCGTGATCGTGATGTGATGTAACAAGGGTAAGAGCAAGGCGTGGAGCAGAGAGTTTTTTCACACACCGCCATTGAACCCTGCTTCTAACCACTTCAATTCTCTTTCATCAACACAGCTTTAGCACCCCCCCCTCCCCCCCCCCACCATCCAGGCACATAACTACCTCACCCCACCCCACCCTCTAATAACCATATAAGTACGAAATATCACCTTGTCCTGTAAAACGAAGGGCATGAACCAAGAGGGTTTCAATTAGATGTACTACATCAACACAGGGTGTTTCTAAAATCTTGTTTCAAAATAAAGGAATTTCTCCAAGTAATAGGAGTTAAAATTTTTTTTTCAAGAAATTAACCGGTATTGTTGACGTTATTAATAACTCAGTTGACAGGTAACAGAATGGTGTTAAAGATTGGGTAATTGCTTTTTCTTTACTGCAAATTAATTTAAAAAAATCTATTTCCAAACTTTTATTTATTTTTGGGTTTAAAATAGTGGCCAATGTGTTCTTTTCAAAACAAATTTAAAACAAATAAGAATATAACTGCCTCCTATATTGTTGATTCTTACACTCTTCGTGTTAAAATTTGGGAGTCCTGAAAAAGACTGGTTTTTTAATAGTGCTGAAAAGGAAGTGGAATTAAATAGTTAAAATATTTTAAAAATGTCCTCCGTCATTTTGATGCGCAGAAGAGCCCTATTTCTCATGGATGCCTTAAAGTCAATTGCTTTTGTTTTATTTCCGGCTTCTAATATTCCTGTTATGAGTTCATCTCTGGTTGCAACTTTTACTATTTCTCTCATGGCCCGAAAAAATATCAAGTGGGGTTAGTCCGGGAGAACGAGCTGGCCAAATAAGTATTTCAAAATAAAAACCAAAACGAACTGTTTTTTTAACTCGAGCAACGTAAGAAATATTAAAATATGTATTTCTTAACACGATCGGCGTTTCTAATGAAGAAAAGTTAAGCTGTTAAAGCTGTTAGGGTTAACTCTTCTTCAGCTGCTGGACGCCTTCGCGAAAAAAACGAAAACCAGATGAAACTCCAACACAAAAACTCAAAAGCGATCTAGATAGCTGTATCAAATTAAGATCACTTGCACTGTCCCACTAACCTTGCGGTAAAAATATTTTCACAAAATGTGCAGCAAATATTCACATGACCCGAGTGAATTTTCAAAATAAAAACCAAAACAAACTAAAAGTTAAGAAAACAGTTTGTTGGTTTTTATTTTGAAAATTCACTCGGGTCATATGAATATTTGCTGCACATTTTGTGCATTTTGTACAAATTAGTATTTGTTTGGTTTGCTTGATTTGCACTGACATCAAAATGTCGTAATAGGTATAAAATTAAAAATTATTTTATACTTTTTAGCGCTTTTTGTGAAGTCGGTTAAAATTTTTTTAAACCTATTTTATTTTTCACTTTTTAGTGTCTTTTACTCTGTACAACAAAAAAGGAACCATCCAAATCGGTCCACGCGTTAAAAAGATTCGACTCCCAACCCCCATCCCACCAAAATGTTTTTTCTCGTGGTATCAAACTAAGGATATACATACTCGACCCAACAAAAAAAGAATCATCGAAATCGGTCCACGCGATTCAAGTTAGACTATTCCTCCCCCTCCCCTACTCCCACCCTAGGACTAAATTATTCTCTTAACAGCAATGGGATATCATACTCTATACAACAAAAGAACCATCCAAATCAGTCCACGCGTTACAAAGTTATTTTCCACCCCAACCCCAGGGGCAGGGCTTAATTGATTAGCTCTCCATTTTATCAGATTTTAATATTTGTTTTCATCTGGCTCCTTGAGAAACTCCGATTTTTTTTAAATCTATATTTTAATTTGTCATGGGTTTATATTAAGACTAGTTTTGTTAACTAAATTTATTTTGTGTTCTGTCTAATATTTGTTTTTGTACTGTTATTAAAATCTGCCTTGACAGATCTGCTATGTGTTTGGTTAAGTGTGATAGTGGTCTTACTGAGAACGTTTTGTTGAGCGTTTTACTTATATATTCTGCTGTTCCTCAGGGTTCAATACTGGGGCCCTGAACTCTTCTGTGATAATAAGTTAACATTCCGAAGTTCATTTCTATAAATTCCGAAATTCAGCTGTATATGTTGGCGATGTTCAACTATTCTTAATAATTTCTGAATGCTTTGAGAAATCGAATGAAGATTTAAAAAGTAGTAGATAATATTGTATAACTCTAAATTCGTGTTAAATGCAAGCTATTTTTTGATATGTTTACGTTAGGAAATACAACGAAACCATATTTGTACTCAGTTAATAATCTAGGAGAACAATCTGTAGAACAGTTCCATTGGATTTGCAAGTTACCTAAGTTGTTGGTAAGACCTTTTTGGTGACTTAGAAAATGTTGGCTTGGCGAATTTTACGCACATGTGGAATCGGAGCTCAGCGCACTTCCTCTATGGTTTTCTTGTGATCATCGTTTTGTGCACTACTGTTTCTTAGGGATGGGGGAGGAAAGGCTATCTTAAGTAAAGACCCTGTACGTGTGATAAGTATTTTTGCTTCATGGCCAAGTGGCGAGTGCGTTAAGGGGGAATGACGCCTGAAATGTCAAATTGGACCGAATGTCGCCTTGAAATCAAAGTCGTCTCCGTAATACTGAAATATTTGGGGCATAAGCAAAGTGTTTTTAAATAGTAAAATTAAGTAAATTAATAAAATATGTTCGGGCAAAGTTATATTATATTAAAAGTGTTATAAGAATATATTTTAAAAACACCTAATTTAAAATATTATCAAAATGAGTTGGCCCCTCCTGTATACAAGCATAATTTTACTACTTTCATGTCGAAACGCACACATTGCTCAGACTCTACTACATAAAGAAAAATGCTTAGATTTTTCCGAGTGATGTCCTTTCCTCTAGTTCTTTATTCTAAGTTTTAACACCAAGTATTATCTTCACCAAGTGATTAATTTTGCAATTTAAGAAAACTAAAAATCAGTGATGATTGTTCAGAAGAAGACCTTGCTCCAGACTGGATACCATATAGCGGAAGGACGGAGTGAGCGGACGTAAAACTTATCCTAGTTAGCAGCGAGAAATTTTCAAGGGCTTTAGATTTAATCAGGGATGCACTAAAATTGAATGCTGCCAACTACACTGTTTGGCAGTATATGTAATAACAATAACAATATTTTAGGTACGAAATTTTCAATTTACAGGAATATTACACAAATTAATGTTGATGCGAAAAAATTTCCACGTGAGCTTGCTCAGTTTTATTAGCGTGTAGCGTCTTGTCTTAAATGGATGGGAATCGGAAGTAAATAAATCGATTCGAGCCGAATCGGTTCCGCGAAAAATCGATTAAAAAATCGGCAGATCGAAGGCTTAAAGATCGATTCGGCCGGATCGAATCGAAGATCGCCCATCCCTACTGTTTCTGTATATTCACGAATCTTCAACTCCAACTGCACGTGGACACCTAGAATTCCCGTGGAATATTGTCGTCGGTAGATAACGTGTGGACCTACCATTCTTGAAGTTCCAGGTTCGAATCGCATCTACGGCGACCCATGGTTGTTTTCTACTAACAACAGATTATGATAAAGAATGCAATGTAGGTTGCAGAGAAAGTACCATTGGTTCGGAATCGACTTTATATTGTAGATCCACTTGTAATCATTGTCTCAAATCGGGTGAAGTTGTTCTTTCGCTCCATACCCCACAAAGGGTTATGAGACCTAGAGAGACGAGAAAATTGTAGATGTTTATTTGTTCAAAGCAGGTTCGTCACAAATGACTAATACAGAAGTATATATATATATATATATATATATATATATATATATATACATATATATATATATATATATATAATTATTAAACTAAAACTAAAAATAAAAAGTGTAAGTGAACGAGTCCTAGAGATAACTGTAGGGAAGCAGTCAATTCATGTCGCTCACATCAACCTAGGCGCTGCCTGAGTAAGCAATTCAACCACAGCCTGGAGAAGTCCATGTCGAAGTTGTCGAAATGTTGATTAAAGAGGCGAGACATCGATGTGATGGGCTCGTGCATCCCATATAGTGTTCGATGACCTGGGACGTACATGAAGTCTCGATTTCTTAGGAAGCGCTGCGGGATCGAGATGTTGACGGCCTCCAGCAATTCGGGCGAGTTTATCGTTCCCTGCAATAAATCGAACACTATTTTGGCAATATTGCGCCTCTTTTCGAGGGAGTCGAGAGAAATCAGACACAAGCGATCGGTGTAAGCAGCAAGAAGTAAAGGGTTAATCAAGGGAAGTCCACGGAGAGCAAACCTAAGGAATCTTCGCTGCACTGCCTCGACGCGGTTGACGTGAACGGCAAAGTAGGGGGACGACACAGGGCTAGTGTATTCCAGAAATGGCCTGACGAAGGTGCAGTAGAGAAGTTTGGTTAAGTAGGGATCATCAAGCTCCTTAGACAATCTTTTAACAAAACCCAACATCGAACTAGCCCTAGCAACGATCGAGTCCACATGGTCATCGAAAGAAAGACGAGAGTTAAGGACCACGCCTAAGTCCTTCATCCTGTCGACCCTACCCAAGACAACACCATCGACAGTGTAGTCGAAGAGGAAAGGAGATCTTCTACCGGAAAAGGTCATAACGGTACACTTTCCGGTGTTTAAAGGAAGGCGGTTGCGTGAACACCAGTCACAGAACGAAGCCAAGTCTGAGTTCAGGAGACCGCAGTCTGATTCACAGGTAACAGTACGAAAAATCTTAGCATCGTCTGTATAACACAGAAATCGAAACATCATTAATGTATATGATAAACAGGAGCGGGCCAAGGATACTACCCTGAGGCACCCCCGATGTGGCAAAGATTTGGTTGAAAAGAGCACCTCGAAATAGGACTCGCTGTGTACGACCAGACAGGTAAGAGGACACCCAGCCGACAAAGCAATGAGGAAACCCGAGAATAGACAGTTTATAGATTAGAATTCCATTGTCAATCCTATCGAAGGCCTTACTAAAATCTGTAAATACACAGTCCATCTGCTTACCGGCTTCGCTGGTCGGCAGAGAATGGTTAACGAATTCAAGAAGATTTGTAGTCGTCGATTTTCCCCAACTATTCGCGAAGGAGCCAACCTTGTCAGCGTCAAGAGGCAGGTTACCAGATAGGGTCTCCATCATGGTCCCACTCCACCTTCCTTCCGGTTTAAATTGTGAAAAATAGGGTTGTTTTTTTATGGTATCTTCCTTCTTCTTAATTTAAAATTTTTGGTTTTTTCAGAGGGAATTGGATCAATTGTTTGAGACTCCGTATCCCCGTGGGTTTTAAATTAGAATTAAAAATATTACCCCTACCGTAATTCCCTTCCGGTCAAAGTCATGTTGAAATATAAAACGGTTGTCCCTTAGGCTTTAGCCACATGCTATAAAAAACTTTTTTGTAGATTTCTTTGAATTAAAAATGGAAGTTTTGAAAAACTCGATAAAACTTTAGTTCGGACTAGATTTCTGAAGTCTTGCCCTACCTCTCGATTTATAAAAGACAAAATAATAGAGATTTTGCATTAAAGTTTTTACAAAATCAAAATTTAAAAAAAAACTGTTTTTTGGAATTTTTTTTACCGGGATTAGTTAAAACAGTAAACAAAATACTTCGACCTTACTTGATTGAAATGTGCCCATCACACTCATTTGAAACGCGACTGATGCGAATTTGAACGCTTGAAATGATTGTGCTTACATTTAAATTATTCGAATTAGTGAGTTCGTAATTTACAACTGCTGGCGTTTTCTTATAAATTCGTTAGTTGAATTTCCCCTATCTGTATGTATAATTGGTTGCCTTTTATCTTTCATAAATAAATTGTTAATGTTGTTTGAGAAAATAATTAATATTCTATTAACGTTAAGAGGTGAAGGTATGAAATTTTAAATTAAGTTGAAAAAATGTGTCTCTGATTGCTCCTTCTACTTTTACACAAGTTCAAGTAAAATTAACGAAAACTTAGAATTTCTTTCCTCCTGTTTAAGGATGAAAATTAGTATGCACACAGTATCCCTCAGATGAATATTCTTTATCAAAACGGCAGCAATAAAAATTATTCTAATGAGTTTGAAAATGTGTCCACAGTTTGGATGTAATTTCTGGGAAAATTTTGTCGCGTTCCTTTGCATTAGCAGAGCCACGAATTGAAATTTAAATGAATTCCATTACGAGCACTGAGAAAAGGATTCATTCAGACATGAACAATCTGCAATTAGTCCTTCACTACTGAACCATTTAAAAAAAATCCATGATGTCCGTAATGTTGGCTGGCGTGACTGGGAAAAACTATTACAAAAATCTGCTGGTCATTAAGAAAATTTTCCTAGAAAGTTTTCCGCGTCTGAATTAACTTCATCCGTGGGAGGATTACAAAAGCGAGGGTGATATTAAATATTATGCAACACATTCCAGTTGAATGCGGCTTTCATTAATCACAGTATGCAAGTTTGTGATGAGCGTAAAAGTTGATGTCAGAAGAAAAGTTGCTGTCCTGAATATGACAGTTTGGTTTCAGCTTTAATATCATGACATAGAAAACCTGCAATTGTCTAGCTTTATGTCTCTTATGCTGAGACGCGTTGTAGCAGATGTTTGCGAATTACTTTTGAAAAGAATCATGTGTAATCGCTTGCGAAATGGATCTGAATGTCGATGGAGGACCTCATGTGTATCCTTTGGCGGGGAGCGAAGAGCTGAGGATTTAATATGGGAAACGGAAGGCATTCTAGATACATTTATACTATACATATGTATTGGCAGTTTTTCCCTTCCTTATTTCGACAAGTTTCTTTAACTTAGACAATTTCTACAATTTGTTAAGTAATGTTCCCTGGTTGTCACCTGTCGGATATTTAGTTCTACCAAGTAAATTCTGAAGCCTTAATAGAGTTTCCCATATATACATACATTTCTGAGAATTCAAAGTTCATATTTATACAGCGCTAAATGGAAGACGTGGGAAACAGAGCGCTCATGTATAAATCCCAAAGATTAATTGAACTTTCCTTACTGAACATTAATTTGGAAATATTTTAAGGAGTTAAGCGAAGCGAAATTGTAATATCCCCAAATTTACTAACTTTACTACTACGTTTTCGAATGTTTTATCTTGCATGAGTAAAACAAGCAGTGGTTCACTGAAGGGTGAATCTTACATACTCCGGTCAAAGTGTGGGATCGAAACAAACATCTTCGGATGCAATAAGTCTAAAATTTCACATTATCTGCCAGAAATGCACATAACCTAAATTTTCAATCAATTTTCGGAATTTATTTTCAAACAACATTTCGGAAAAGATTGACAGTACATCAAAAGAAAAGTTGTCTGCACTTAAGAAAATTTGGGTTTTAACTGAGAAAAGGGTCGGTTGATCTTTTTTTTTTGTTTTTTTTTATATGACATGGCCAAATCCTAGGGGACAACCCTTTGATGCGTTAGCATGGTTTTGGCCGGAAGGGAATTAGGGTAAGGGAAGTGAGGAAACTTGAGTCTTGTTTTTGCATTGCTGCGAGCTAGATAACAGCCCAGAGACGGAGTGGATTATTTTAGCTTCTTAATAAAAGCTCTCGGTCATCTGGTCTCGAACCCGGGACCCATGGCATGTTGGTCTTGCCGCTCAACGCATTGATCCAACTCCGTCTCCATTTTGCGCCTATCCAGTCTTTTCTTATTTTCACAGTCCATGTTCTGAATGCAAGGAAAACTATTTTTTCTTGTATTGAATAAATATGTCTTAATTGTCTTAATTTTCTTAATTAATTTACTCAATTCCAGAAAGGAAAGTTATTCAAAGAACTCATATTTAATAATGATTTACCTCATATTTAATGAAACTTGTCTTTTTTCTCCAATATATTTTGTTGTTTCCTAAATTCTAAACTATTGTTTATTTAATTATGGAAATATTTTCTTTTAAGAATTTTCTTGTCTTGAGCCAGTGTCAGCATTAGTTTTATACTAATGTTGTTAAATACTCCTTTCCCTTTTTCCCAAGCTTACCTTTGTCAACACAAACGTAAATTTTACAATCAACACAACATTAAAACTATCATTTGCTCCATAAAAAACTTAGATGTAGAAACTAACGCAGATTTTTGTCACAAAAACTTTATCTTAAATTAACATTATCAATTTGCTAAGGTTTGAACTTGAAACGGCTTACATGGAATGCTTTCTACTTCTACACAGAAATAATAAGTTAAGTTCGTCTCCAACAAAGCAACAATTATAAAGTATAAAATCGTCCACGCATTTCGAAGTTAGGTTTCACCGTTACCCCCACCCACATCAAATTATTTTTATTATCAGCAATGAGTGATGATATTCTATACAAAAAAAATATTTCAATCGGTTCATGCATTGCGAATTTAGGTTTCGCCCCCACCCGGCTCACCCCTACCCACACCCCCCACCATACCCCAACAAAAATTGTTTTGACGGGGAACATACTCTGCCCAACAAATAAAGAGTCATCCAAATCGGTCTACGCTCTACGAAGTTAGACTACCCCTCCCCACCCCACCCTTTGACCAAATATTTGTCATTGCTAGCAGATTGCTGCTGGATTACTGTATACAACAGAAAAAGAATCATACAAATCGATCCATGCGTTAGCAAGTTAGGTTTCACAATCCTCCACCTAAAATTTTGTTGACATGGTACCAATCGAGAAACATACTATACCCAACAAAATAAGAATCATCAAAATCGGTCCACGAGTTAAAAAAAAACGTGTCGAACTTAGAACCTTTGTTTTTGGGAAGTCGGTTAAAAATGAAGTAAAGTTTAAGATTCTTCTTAGATTTAAGTTGACGTAAGGCAATTTTAGTGCATTTATTGCGTACTTCGATTTCTCCATTATCAAAGTTCAGTATTCTGTAGTTGAGAGTTTCGAATGAGAAGTACTTGTTTTCGATGAAGTAAAATATTGCCTGAGATAACCCATAAATTATAATGCCCTCGAAAACGTCATGCATTAAATCTACCGAATAATTTGACGAAACGTTATAAGAGGGTATACGATTTAGTGTGCATGAACCTTGACTTCCGGAATCTGAATAATTACCTTCAACAATTTGCTTGTTATAATTTTCTTTACCTTAAATAACCTGTCATTTTCAAGAGAAGGTGTACAGGTTTTGATCTTATGGGTAGTACAAAATCGACAAAAGTAATTACTGCTAAAAGATCTAACAAAGGCAAGCCCAAAATCTTATTTAACCCCAAATTGTGACCTATTGCAAGCCCAAAAATGAAGTAAACATGAAAACGCCTGGGAAAATATTTTGAAGTTAAGAATATTTAGAAGGTGTAAGAACAGAGAAATTGTAATTAAAGGCCGCTGATTGTTAAACAGTATGGGAGCCTTGGAGATAATTCATTTCGAAATCGTTGTAATATAGAAAAAAATATATCACAACTTCTTTTGGGAAATTTGCCTATTTACTTTTCCATAGTTTTCTTAGAATAAAGTGTTTGTTTAATATTATAATTCAAATTTTTCCTTTTTTTTCTATAATGTGGCCAAATCCTAGGAGACAAGCCTTTGATGCGTTAGCATGGTTTTGGCCTGAAGGGAATTAGGGTAAGGGAAGTGAGGAAACGTGAATTTCTTTTTTTGTTATATTGCTGAGAGCTAGACAACAGCCCAGAGACGGAGTGGATTATTTTAATTTCTTAATAAAAGCTCACGGGGAGATCTGGTCTCGAACCCGGGACCCCTGGCATGGTGGTCGCATTATTGTACCGGTTTCGTTCATTGTTTATTGTAAACTGAATTGGTTCTTGCAAAATTTTCATTGCATAAGTGTTTAATTAACTTATACTTAGTATTTATGTGCTGTAAAGGATTAAGAAAATGATTTTTCATTTGTAATATAGCGTTTTTTTCTCTATTTTGAGGAACGTCATGTCGAATCATTGAATGGAGTGAATTAAATATATCGGTAAAAGTCGAACTAAAATCTGACATAATTCCTACAATTACTTTATTAGTTAAAGTGCTGTTACAATTTAATTTAGTGGTAAAAAATAGTATTGCATTTGTAAAATTAGAGTTATTTCGAAACTTAATTGAACTTTCTTAGATAATATGTTACAATTATTGCTCTTATTCTCTAAATGTAGGTCTTCGCTAATCAAAGCATCGGATTCATTATGTTTTACATGTTTCACATCTTAATGGCTATTCGAAAGATGTTTTTTTAAAAGCTTTTAAATTTGAAAACTTTGGCGGGCAACCAAATTTTTGAGCACAAATATAGCAGCAATACATTTGATCTTTTTAGTATATGCATATATTACTTTAAAAAATAGCTAAATATATAGAGTCAGATAAATATATATATATATATGTAAAAAATTAAATATTGATCCTTTCAGAAAACCAAATAAGACATCTTTGTTGGGCAGCTGGACCCATAAAAAAATTCTTTAACAAAAAGAAACTTAGTTATACGACGTTTTTCCTTTCTCAAAAAAGCGAAAAGCAAAAGAACAATATCGCAAAATAATCATATTGTATAAAAGTGCACATATCAAAACTACTCTTTCACAAAAGGCTATTTCGCAACTCTTTAACAAAAGTTCATTTCGCAAAAAGTTCTTTTTTCAAACCATTTATCTACAACTAAAAGCAATGAACTAATAACAGTGAGATAAGAGAAGACAATTATTAAAAGTTTTCGCGCTGTACATCTCTAAAATTTGATCGTTAGTTTGAAATATGTTGTTAAAAAGAGATCTGAAAGTGCGTAAGTGAATTTTGCTGCATTTTGCGTTATTCGAATTACAGCAAATAAAAACATTAAAGGATCCATTGCGAAATATCTCTTTGCCAAACGTCTTCTTGCTAAATGTCTTTCTGCGAAACATCAGTTTTTGTCAAAGAACCATTTACAAAACTGAATTTTTTGTGAAACGCCCTTTTTGCGAATGACCTTCGAAAATAGTGCATTTTTCGTTTAGGCGAAATGAGTAATACCCCTTTGCTTCTGAAACAGAGATAGAACTTCTGCGCGAAATGATGTCCATTTCTCTAACAAGTGGCAGTCGTTACCAGGATGTAATACACATAAGTCAATGTTAATATAAAATTATATTAAACGAAATAAATAAACACATGTACACAAAAATGTATTGTCCTCCCGAAGATGCTAAAAATTTTATACCCAGCTTTTAAATTGTTTACAACTTTTATTAATGAGTTTTTCAGGTAACAATATTAATAAAAGTTCATAAGCCTAAAGAAATGCAAAATTGAGCGAAAAATTTTGTATGTAGAGAATTTTCTCACAACTAATTTGAACTGCTCGTTTTTGAGATTGTGATTAATTTTAAAGGTTTACAGGATCACAAAAATGGGCAACCAAGTGCAGGTTTTACCTAATACCATAGTACCTCTAAAATTCAATTTTTAGGGAGTGCAGATAGGCCAGATCATAACCACCCAGAATACTATTATTTAATTTAGTAGAAATATAATTGCTTCCAAGATTTTTGAAATTCGTAGAAATTTTTAAATCAGTTTTTCCGATCCTACAAATGTATTTTTCTGACCAACAAATTAATAGAGTCCTGACGTCCTGAAAAATTAAGCTATGAAATAGAACCAAAAATTGTTCCCATACGGTTATGGTTTTCGCGCAAAAAACTTGTTTTTCAACTTTTACGACCTTACCATTTATTATCATCAAAATTTTGCTTTTTATACTGTAAAAAAATTGTAATTGTGAGGGAATGTCCTGTTTTTGCGTTGGTTGCGAAACCAGAAACTGAGTTTTATACTCAGAACCGACCTCCCAACAGATTCCCAGGAAAAATCTTTGCCCAAAATATTCTTTTCGTCTGGACTATTACTATTATTTCCTTTCCTGCGTGTGATGTATTATAGCGTTATAGGAAATCTCTTGAATTTTGGCGTACTATAAAAGAGTCACCTTCTTTTTCCATTTGTAATGATCCTAGTTTATTTTTGTTTATTTTTTTAATGCGGCTAAATTGTTTTGGTTGCTAGGGTAATTACTGTAAATGTGGTAAATCATAAATATATTAGCAAAACTTTTCCTTCCCGGGCGAGCAGGGGCGGATCCAGGATTTTTTCTGGGTGGGGCACAAGGGCCAGACAGGCAAGGAGTGTTTTCATAAGATTACCTTATATCTTTGGGATTAATTGTAAAATAATGACATACAACAGTAACTATAAGAAATATAATTGTAATAAAGGTTTAAGAATGAAAAATCACATGTTTAATAACGATAGCTTTATTTTATGTTTTCTCCTGAAGATATCAAGTACTTCTGTAGCGTTCATCATTGACGCAATGTCTTGATGGATATGCATTTTAATGCATTCGAATTCCATTCAATTGATCTTCTGTCATCCTGCTGCGAAGATATGTCTTTAGTCGGCGTAAGGTGGAGAAAGATCGCTCTCATCGACACTTTACGATTGAGATGCATCCCTTTTCAACCCTACTATAGGCTACCCACACCGATAGAAGATAATGCGAGGCGTCAACTTACCTTTACTAATTTTTCACATTCCATATTCCGGTATAATCCGGAAATATTTTATTCATATAAGTAATAGTTTAGGCGCTGGGACGAGTTTAAAGAAAAATCACCCCCGGCTGCTATAAGAAGCAATGTAAATTTGCCGGACATTCAGACCACTTGGGCCCTAATGTGTGTGCGTAAAATTTCTTACTTCATGGCTTGTAGTTTACGGAGGTTTGCAACTCGCGATAATTTGCGCCTACGTGTGTGTACGCAAACAAACCTTATTATTGCCCGACCTAATTAATCTCCTTGTATTTTTTGAATGGTCGGTTGTGACCGTCTGGGGTGGGGGGCACGTGCCCCTGTGCCCTCCCCCCTAAAACCGTCCTTGCGGGCGAGGGTTATTTCGATGGCGCGAAAGGCGACGAAGCGTAGTATTTCTCCCCTCTAGGTTCGGTTTATAATAAAATGATACTTTTATTATAAATATCCATATTTAATATTTTTTACGCAATTTCGAGTGTACATATTTGTAATCCCTATCGAGGCCGCTTACCTTAAACTAGAGTACGTATCTTATGACTCCTGCGTGTAGAGTTTAGCTGCACGTGCGTATTATGTTAGGTTAATATAATAATAATACTCCACTGTCTCCACAAAATTACAAGTATCTTAGGAGGCCATTCTTTGTACCAATTATTCAGTCGCGCAAAAAACTCTAATTAAAGCACTTAATATATTTAATTCTTTAACAAAATGTAAATAACGAGTATTTCGCCTAACCCGAAAGGGGCTCTTGACTTTGTTTATATTAGATTCTGCGTTCGTCTGACTACACCAATTTATGTAAATAAGAGATTCAGTCTCAGTTCATTAACTGATCTTAACTAAACAACGATTTTTTATAGCCTAGATTTTATCTTAATTACTTACGGTAATGCAATGTCATCTACTTCTTGGCAATTAACACAGTTTATTGTACTTTCACTATAAGTATGTAACTAGTTTAATGATTTATTTATTTATTCATTTATTTATTCATTTACAATATTTCATCAAGGAGCTGATTACTACAAAAAACTGTTGTAAATGAATAAATGAATAAATGATTATCAGATATATGTTAAGCAATACTTAATAGTTTGAAAGTATTTACTTCAATTACAGGACATTTTCTATTATCACAATTTAAGACACGTCACTAGAGTTCTCTATTAAGTTAGATACTTCTAAGTTTAGTATGGAAAAGCACTTCCTTATAAAATTGCGGAATTATTAAATTTTCGAGTTGTAGAATTAATATCATAGATTGCTCTGTTTTATTAATGTTATTGACAGGAAACGATTTTTTATTTTTATTTCAACTCAATATTTTAATTTTCAGAGCAAAGAAGTTATAAAAAAACTTGACTCATTACACATTTACTAAAAAACTTTGAATGGCGTTTTTCTCAAAACCGAATTTTATATGATGATGAGATTCTAGTGTTACAAGTCTTTTGTCCGTTAATTTTTGAAAAGCCTCCTAAATAAGATTAAGCATACGTGAATTAAGTGGTATAAATTGCCAATAATTTCCTATGCATTGCTAATTTATATAATGCCAGAATACCAGAATCCAAAAATCAATATGCTCCGTGATATTGATGCCACTGGTAAGCCACTTCAATAATCACTTCACAGGGTGGGCACTATTAATTCCTCACTTTGACATATTTTTCTGGTTAAAAATGAAGTTTTTTGTTTTAGAATAATAGTACAACAACAGTCCTTTTCAGGACTACCAATTTCCTAAACAAGGAGTAAAACTTTAATAAATATATTCAATGCATTCCATATTAAATTTATTGTTTTTGCACTAGATTGAACTGTTTTTGGACTTGTGTCAAATACATAGGTCGGTTTATGCAAAAACCGAATTTCTCAATTGCTTATGCACATATATATAGCCATAGCCTAGGGGACAATCCTTTGATGCGTTAGCATGTCTTTATTCGGAAGGGAATTAGGGTAAGGGGAGTGAGGAAACTTAAAAAATAATACGGTTAACTAATTATCCTTAGAAGAAGTTGCAAAATTATAGACAATGTCCGTTCGTGCAGGCTCATAGTGAGGTTTTAATGTACAAAATATCTCAAATATTACATCGTAGTAATTTTTTTAAGCTTAAGTCAGTGCATTTGCAACTTTTATAATAGTCATGGTTAATATCTTCCCAGGTATTTTGCTTCCTAAAGCATTCCAGATAATAATTTTTCACTTTCTTAAACATCTGTGTTATTTTAATAATCTTTGATCTTAATAATCTCAATATTTCTCCAAAATTATCAAAGAATATAAGAACTGAAATTTTCCCAGCTTCAAGTTCATCATACAAACAAAATTTAAGAGCAATCTTTAAACCCTTATGGAAAATCGTCGTCAGGTATTTAATCATAACTTGTTAATTCGCATAGACAGGCAGGTGCAATTAAATCCTGAAAGTTGTGCGTCCAACAGAGAATTTCTTGGAAAGTATCCTTCATGCATATTCATGTTGCAGCTTGAGGTGCTTCAATGTCCAGATGTTCGAACATCCACTGAAATATGAAAATAAATTTCATGTAGTTCTCCAAGGCTAAGAATTCTCAATACAAAACCACTTACAGCAATTAGGCCGCCAGTGTGGATTCAGAGGTAATTAAGCCTTTAGCAGCAGACCGTTTTTTAATCAAATTCTATTTCTTCCCCGCACAGAGCTTTTTGCACTCCTATTTATAAGCTAAGTATTTAGTTGCTAGGAGAGTGGTGGTCTCTGAACTGTAGCACCTGAGCTAGGAGTACAATTGCTTTGATAGAAAATCGCCCCGAGTTATATGCACTAAATAGAGCGGTAGGTCGAAATTCTGCACTGGAAATTTTCATGGCATTAATTAATCTTTTATTGTAACGTCAGAAGGATTTTAAGATTCATTTAAGGTTCTTTGGGTTTTAAGGAATAAATACCTTCATCTCGAATTTCAGCATTTATTCTTGTTTCTAAGATTTGAAATATGGATTGCCCTTATTTTTTTAAAAACCGCATTTAATAACCCCGAACTATGGATTTGTGCCCGAGAGGGTACGGGGTACGGAGCTAGAACCCTGGACCTCCGAAATGACATTTGGAAGACCCACACGGCGATCTGGCAGTTTGCTAAACTCTGATATTTTTTACTTCACTAATAAAATTTGCTTTAACTTGTTATTAACGCCGGTGTAAAACAAGGTTCTGTTTTCTCACCTACTCCTACTATTCTATTCATTACGGACCTTTTATTGCTCTCTTACTCAGTTACAGTGCCAGAGACTTTTATCAAATTCGCTACCAATTCAACAGTGCATTTTATCTGGAGTATTTATCGATAAACAACTTATTGCCAATCGTTCCTAACTAGTATGTCGGAGGAGGGTTACTTTAGGGCCACCGATATTCTTAATTTGTACCTGAGTTTACAAAATATCGACATTAAAAAAGCCCAACCAAAACAAAATGTCACGATACACTTGATCCTCCCAAAGTAAGTTAAAATGTTGTTCTTGGCAATCTCTACGACGTCTGCTATACCGAATCTTCATCTGCTCCGGTTCTGCGCCAACGCCTGGTGCCTTACTTCTCTGCAGATCTTCTCCAGGTGTAGCACGATAGTCAAATTTGCGGTCTTTCTGAGGTCCCGTGCTGACCTACGCATTCCTTCTTTCACCTGCGAATACTAGTGTCTATCCCGTCTTGACCTGGAAGCCTGTGTAGGTCTTCGTTCGTAATGACCTCTGGCTGAGCAAAAGTGACAGTATCCATACTTGCCTAACTCCGTTCAACACTTAGAAGTGCTTCCCGTGTGTGGGATGTGACGCTAGGTTCCTGAGTAGGACTGCTTTAGGATGGTGATATTTTTTTATGGGATGCCTCTTTAAGTAATAATGCTCTTATATACTCGCCATTAACGCTGTCAAACGACCGCGAGTGGGACTTATCGTGGGAATTATCGGGAGATTCCTCTATGATAATTCGGAGAGGGTTGATGTGATCGCTGCAGATCTAATGTTAATGTTGGCGACAGCAGGCGGAGGTTCAGGCTCAGATATAGATGTATTCGTCGATCCGTAGGTGTTGTTTAGGACTTCAACAAAATATTCCATCTACCTTCGCAGTTGATGTTTCTCCGTGAGTAGAAGGAATCCATTATTAGCTCTCGCAGGAGTTCCGGCCGTTTTCTTGGTAATATTGTACCGTGGTAGGCCGCTTCTTCTTCCTTCACTGCAAGCGCGTTGATATAGTTGCACTTGTCACGTTTTACTCTTCTTTGAACGCCTTTCTGTAGAGGTCGGATGCAGCTCTGAGATGTTGTTTAACTGCAACGTCGGTAGCAGAATTGATACGGTCTTTAACCTGCTTGCGCTCTTGTATTTTGGACCATGTGTCGTCACTGATCTATGGTCATCTTCCGTCCACTAATCCTTCTATGTATTTTGTATCACAGCTCACAAAGCAATCCTTCTCCCTTTTCCATTTTTGGTCGATGTGGTTTTCGGTGTTATGACGCAGTGTATAAGTAAAACTTAGCTATTACAAGATGGTCATCGCTACCAATATCATCAAAACATTTACGCGTACGAGGAAACTATCACGAGATGATTGCTAGATTTGGCACTTGAAAATATTTAATTCATGTTGTATCATCATACGACACAGGTTGCATAGTAGATGCAAGAGATGCTTTTAATTACTTTTATGTTTCGTTGCCATAATTTTTACTCAAAATATCACAGGCTTCAGCCCGTGATTGTGTGTTTTTTTTTTAAACCTACATACAATTGCGTAAACTATGACAAAACACGGGGAATAGTTGTTTTCACCAAGCAAACGGATTCTAGATACAAATGAAATTCATAAGCATAACGCTGTGTAATTCATAAGCATACATTTGCGTAAGCTTTGTTAAATAAGTGCGGATGTACTCGTATGCTTTGAACTCAATTTGTCGTATTCACGTCACATTCGCTTTTCCACTTACATAAAAGTCCTCTGAAATTATCCGTCTACACGAAGACGCAAAGAGAATTTTTAAGCAACATATGTACATACACCTGGAAAAAAGTTGCTCACATTTTCCAGAATTCAGAATCGTCCCGCACCCACCGCAACCGACGTAACCGTCGTTTTAACCTAGAAATCGTCTGATTGTGCAATCAATTTCTGTCATATTACCCCCAAAAGACCTGAGAAGATAGCTGCTCCTGCCGGCAGCCTTGTTTCAAAATCCACAACTGGTCTTTTCACTTTAGGAATCTCCAGAATTTTGATGGTGTGGTAAGCATATGTGACATTTATATGTCACACACTTTTTTTTTTTATTTATGCTCCCTCAATTTTTCAGAAACATTTCGACAGCTCAGGAATGGGCAGATGGGTTACACAAAATCGAATATGCTCATGTTTAAAAATAAGGGCGGTATCTAGCATAACTTTGGCAAACCTTAAGCACAACAAATTTCAAAATTTTCCACATATACTCGCATTTGCAGAATATCTCTCAGACGTACACGTTTTGTTTTTCTCATTTCTATTCTTATTCATCTCAAGTTGATTGTTCTTATGTTGTGCTGGGGGATCATCGCAATGACACATGTGTCAACTTTACACGTGACGAAGTATTTTCCGTTGTAAAAGCTTCAAGTGTTCAAGAATAAATTCCACCGTGGATTTTTCAGCACCGAAGAGATTTGTAACTTTAGTCCTTGAATACATCGCGAGTACATTCTTGATGGTGATTTATCGATTATTTGTCCTGTAGAGCCGTGAAATGGTACTTCGAAAAGATTTTACGACAACATCTCTGATAAAACGGGTTATACGCCAGATTTCAGTGTTGTGAGTTCAGGAAAGGAGCTCTATCTCAAGGGCTTACTTCTTTAGTTGGCAGAGATCTGGTTGATTAATATTGACACTGACAATCCATCTAAACATTTTCAGAACAATCTGATATCGACATATAAGATTCCTGAAAAAATGAAGATTAAAGAGTGTTGTTTGTGTCAGAATATCTAAGTTTGATCCTACTAGCGCCATTTATGCTATGAATATGTGAACACTACTTGCTAGTAACATAAATGTTTATGTACAATATATTATATGTGAATTTAAGGACTACCACACTTTTGTCACTTCGACCAAGTTGAACTGTTATGACAAGATCCTATACTAAACTTAAGCCTAACGGTGATGGAAATACCCTCTCCGAGATGAGTGAGCCTAATACGACTGAGGGCCTCGCTGTGATAGAGGATATATTCCGCTGTCTCCACCCGTTCCAAACAGAAGCTGCAGGTGTCTTCCTTAGCTAGTCCGATCTTTTTCGGATGGTAACCTAGAGGCAATGACCAGTTAAAAGTCCTGCTATAAGCCTTAAATCCGGTTTCCTGGGTAAGATCAGCGATTCTGTTTTCTGTTTTGAGTAGATAATTAGTAACAGTTTTTTTATGTACATTGAGACAGTCCCAGACAATTCTGGACTCTTCTAATCTACTAAACCCTTGAGCTTTGAATGTCGCTTACCATCTGACATTGTATATATTTTAGCACCGCGTCTCTTTGAGTAATATCACGTGCCCAGAGTTATATGACGTGCAGCTCTGCTTGAAAGATGGTTGGTGCAGTTCCGAGTTACTTATACCGCCTTAGTCTGTATCTATAGACTCCGATGCCCGCTCTGTGACCCATCTTGGAACAATCCCTGTACGAAACTAAAGATCCTTTTTCAAAATTGTGGCTGTTATTAATCTAGTAATCTATTCTTTCAAGGATGAACTTCAATGGTATATTAAATATCACAGATTGAGTTGATTACAGCATCATCCTTGAATTCTGCAGGGATTTTCTTGTGACCAGTCAGAATGCCTGCTTTGAGGAGATTAGAACCATGAGCCGTTTCTCGCTCATATACAATATAACCTTAGGTGTAGGAGAATAACTTCACCCGATTCGAGACAACGATTGTAATTAGACCTACAATTTAAAGCAGACTTCAAACCATTGACATTTTCTCTGTAACCCCCATGGCCTTTGTTATCGTGATCTGTTGTCAGCAGAAAACAACCATGGGCCGCCGCCGGTGGGATTCGAATCTAGGACCTCCGCGTTGGTAGGACGACATGTTATCACGTACTCCACCGTCGGCTATGGCTACGAGCCCAGTTGAAAAGCAACCCTTTTCTTCTCTCGATTAGTTTTACACCCAAGTCCAGTTACATTGGCATAGTAGAAAGACAGCTCGTTGATCACTCTTTGAAGTCTTTGATACTGATCGAGATCTGGAAGGATTCCTCATCCCTAGCTCTCGTACGATCCAATTCTTCTGCCATAATCTCCAGCCTAAATCGAGCCTAGTGAACCACACACGCCTACTTTTCCCACACACGTCTACTTTAAACGTGTGTGTTTCGCAAAAGTTTTGCTTTTCCTTCCTATGGGTAACTTTTTTCTCGCTACTTTTTCGTTTCTCCTGCATCACCCGCTTTCTATCATTTCATTTTGTCTTGGGGTGTTTTGAAGAATTACTTTTCACGTTCTCTGAAAATGTCTCGGAACGGCTATCAAGTCGCCAGTAATTTAATTCTAACTAACTTTTTTGCGAAATGAGAACTACAAAAGAAATTTGATTTTTTTTAAATACCCTTAAATGGTTGTATATACCTATATATTGTTATGCTAAAGCTACAAGCCGGTTTCAGACGAATCGAAAGAACGATTGCAAGTGAACCTACCATTACAGGTGGATTTCGAATCACCAAACATAACTGTGCAATGGCCTTCTTATCGTTATCTGTTTTCAGCAAAAAATAAACATAGGTCGCCGACTGCGGGCTTCGAACGACCATAGGGGGTGTTAGGCACTATTATAGAACGCATACGGATGGAGGAAGAGCGAACGACGACGAATTCAATGGAAAACATTGGTTTACAAAGAGCAGAGACAGAAAGACAAAAATGAACGGGAACAACCGAGAGAAGAGTAAAGAAGGGGAAAACAAACATCTCTTAATCTTCATTTAAACCAAAACTTTGCGAAATTCGAGCACAATTCTCTAAATTCTTCCAAGGAAGTGCCCTAGGTACTATCGCACAAATATTTTGGTGAGAGAAAGACTTTGATAACAATATTAAAAGGACCTTTTGGGTTGCCACCTAAAGGAATCAAACTACTACTCTTGTGTGGAAACCTACCAAGTTATCTTTTACACCACCATCGAGTCTCAAAAAGATGACTTTAGAACTTACTGACAGAGCGGATGTTTCACTACAGCGAGACTTTCCTGGTTTGGCAGTACAGTGTTTTGAAATTTGAAGGATGTGAGGTATTTATTTATAATGGAATAAGATTGTCACTAAATGTTATTTTTGCACACGAAAAGTAAATTTTCTCTGAAAATTCACAACAACCTCTTTTACTGTCTCAGAAAAATTCAAAACTTGAATGGGAATGGAAGGCTTCGCTCGACGTATCCTTTATATTACCAAAATTCAAAATTGGTAAATTACTTGAAAATGAAGCCGCACATTAAATAAGAATATTCTCAATTTTGTAGAAGCAGTTGAAGTGCTTTCACACATCCAACCTTGTAAACAGTTTACACATGCTTGATATTAAATTTTTGATAGCCAAGATTTGGAAAATCCTGAGATTAATAAAGAATTCATTCCCAACAGAAGAGTTGCTGCCACCGAACCCAATTCATCATCAAAATATGTTTAAAGGGAACATACATGGTGAAACCAGACGTAGCTCTAATGGATTTTCCATAATTTCAGTTCTCCTTCTCACCTCGTAGTACTCATTCTGACATGTAGGCCCACTAAAATGCTACAAGCAAACACACGTTTTCCGAATCTCCTAAAAGCTTTTTGTTATATGTGGGAGGAAACATTAAGCCTGCCTGGGTCTGATAATGATTAAACTTGTGTACAACTTAACCAGAAAGTGTTCAATTTTACGTTGCAAGTCCCTGCCTAATACACGTGAGAAAACTTAGTTATGTGACGTGATCTGAATGGGAAAATTTATTGGGACACGATTTTCTTTGACTTTACGGCTATGTAGTGGGGAATGCTATGGTAGCAGGTGTAATCAACCGAAATGAAAACTTCTCGGGCTTGAAATGGAGACAAGGTGAGCGATGTGTTGAGTTCTTTAAATTTATCGCACAACTGCTAAGTGAGGTTAATAATGGCGGTGAGATGATGTGATTGGAATTTAAAAGACGATAAAAAAATTCAAAAAATACGGAAAAAAATTAGTAGTTTTTAAATTACAAAAATATGTGAGGTATAAGGCACAGTGGGGATGAGATCAATTGACTGAAACATTACATCATTAATAAAAAAAATATGATTAGGATTAATTCTAAGGCTTCGTTTTCACAATTAAGTCATTTTTTGTGTTCCATACCATAACTGGAAAAGGAATTCTTATAGAATCACGTTGGCCCGTCTGTCTGGCACAGGCATTTTCTCTGAAACAGTTTGAATGAGAACGTCAAAATTTGGCACAAAAATAGGAATTGGTGGCCCAATCACGGAAGTATAATTTTGAAAGTTAAATTTTTATTTTTAACCGATTTCAAAAAAACAGGAGGTTCTCAATTCGACTGTATGTTTTTTGTTTTTTTTTTTTGTTTGGTAGGTCATATGTACTTCAGTGGTGGTCCCATGTCCAAAAAATGTTTGGTAGGGTGAAATCTAAATTTGTAACGCGTGGTCCGATTTGGATGGTTCTTTATTTGTTTTACAGAGTATGATCCCCTATTGCTAATAGGAGAAAAAAATTTGGCCTAGGGTGGAGGAGTAATCTAACTTTGTAACGCGTACACCGATATGGATAATTCTTTTTCTATTGGGTAGAGTATGTTCCGTGGTTGATACCAGAAGAAAAAAAATTTGGTGGATGGGGGTGGGGGTGGAACCTAACCTTGTAACGCGTGGTTCGATTTCGATGGTTCTTTTTCTGTAGTATAGAGTATGATCTCCCATTGCTAATAGGAGAATAATTTGGTCCTATGGTGGTGGTGGAGGTGGTGGTGGGGGAGGGGGAGGGGTAGTGGCTCAACGCGTGGACCGATTTCGATGATTCCTTTTCTGTTCGGTATAGTATGTTCCTTGACTGATACCATGAGAAAAAAAGTTAAGTGGAATGGGCGTGTGGTAGGGGGTTAAAACTAACTTTTAACGCGTGGATCGATTTGGATGGTTCTGTCTTCATTGTATAGAGTCGGAGACACTAAAAAGTGAAAAAGAAAATTTTTTTAAAAAAATTGAACCGACTTCACAAAAGGCGCTAAAAAGCATAAAATAATTTTTAATTTTATATCTATTACGAAATTTTGAAGTCGGTGCAAATTAAACAAATAAAACAACTACAGAGCTACAATTAAAAATAATACATAATACTACCTGAACGTTTCAGCTTACGTGATCATAAGAAATGACGATTTAATATTTTTGTTGTAGTTGTTTGGTTTGTTTGATTTGCACCGACTTCAAAATGTCGTAATAGATATAAAATTAAAAATTATTTTATGCGTTTTAGCGCCTTTTGTGAAGTCGGTTCAACTTTCTTTTTAAAAACTATTTTATTTTTTTTTTGTATCTGGTTAACTGGCAACTGTTAAATGTTAAGTTTCGAGTTACATGTATCTTATAATTGACAGGCTTAGAGTAAAAATGACCTATCTACAAGGTCTGAGCAGAAGTCGCTTAGAAAATGTTCCGCGCAAAAACGAATCTCGTGAGATTCCGGGAAAAAGCGAATCAGAGAAGTACTCCTTTTCTTTTATTCGTTTTGCCAGGTATCTCACGCGGTTCGTTTTTGCGCGGGACATTTTAAAAGCCACTTTGCTCGGAATTTTCCTACTGTTGAATAAATGGTTAGATCAGTGTGCTTGCTTGTTTAGTCTTTTTATGTAATCCTAAACAAACTGCCTAAAATTGTTGTTAAATTAGAACTGGAGTTATATTCGTGTACATTTTTATTACTAAGTGGTATATTTTAATTAAATTTAACCTGTTAGGCGCACAAGTAGATTGGTACGTGAGTGTCTTACAATAATTCATGGAAGGTAAATAAATACACATAGGCCTGCCCTTGCAACATTACGCTAATATGTATCTGAAATAACCTGATTTGAAATAGAATCAAGTACCATAAAGATAACAGGAACTGAGCACATTAAAGTCGAGGCTTTCCTGCATATTTAGCCACTTAGACGTAGAAAATGTACGTCGTGAATAATTAACCCCATTTGGTATAAATCGTGACTAGAACTTATGGGAGTTTTCCAGCCTGCCATCGCACTTTGATTCATAGCGGCAGCATGAAGCAGTTCCTTTATCATTTGTCTCTTAGAGGCTCCAAAGAAACTTTCATTTTAAATTTCTGCTCCATCCTCTATATTTTTCATTGTTTTAGTTCCTAGAAGAACTTAAACGATGCCGAGAAAAGAAACCACTTCTTGACAAATTCTCTTCGGTACTATTTTGTGGGAAGCACAGAGAGACTTTGTGGTTTTTAGAAGTATGAATGAATGGCTCCTTTTGGTAATTGTTCCCGACATTATTGTCATCATCATAAACATAGAAAGAATGTTATCTGGGAACAAGGGACCTACATTGAAAGGAAAGGCAAAATAACAAAGGATAAAAAAAATCTTCTCAAATACAAAATGGAGCAGGAGATGGAATTAATTCCCTGCCTTTCATCTCGTCAAGTTTTTGTTGTCATTTTTTTACATTTCGGGGAGTGGTTTTTTTTTATCCTGTCCTTTCAAGCATTTGTTTTTTTTTTATGTTCCGAATAGTTTCCAGTGTTGCATCCATTTTCCGCAAAATCAGAGAAGAAAATTAATTTTCACTGCCCCTGTCACTAAGTGATCCCATTTATGGCCATTGCCCCATTTTGTTGACACACTGAAATTCAGATAATAATTGCCATCGATTAATTTCTATTATACCATGGAAAGAGTAGTCGGTGACATAATGGTATTCAACTTTTCCGTTAATTATAATATGGATTTACATGGGTAGTAGTAGTGTTGATAAAAGGATTGAAATATTTCGCGGCAAGGCTGCTGCGGTTCAGCTCTGATGTCACTTGCATTTAATTCGATTCAAGCCGCCGGAATGTATTCAAAGATTTATTTCATTAACGAATCGCGTTCATGTTGTTCGAATAAAATTGCCAACTGAAAATCGATTTATGGCAGAGTATTAAAGAAACATGCGACTGTGGGTAATTTTCGGGTTCAAATTGAATCGTTTTTATCACCATATTTATTCATCATTTGATAGACGGGTTTAAAATTATATTGTTAATGACTTTCGATTGTAAAACGCTAATTAGGTCTATTCATATACATATTCCATAGTCTGTTATGCGTCTCTAATTAAGCAAGTTTATAAACCCTATTGAAATTTGTTCATAGTCACAGTATATTCAGACATAGCGCTTCAGATGGGAACTTTATAAATTTAATGACATAAAAGATATAAAAATAAATTCATTAGAAATCATTGGCAGAAATTACATATACATATATATACATTGTGATTAGTAACATCAGATATATATCAGTTACACGTTCCACAGAAGTGTTTTATATTATTCAAAAAAATTTGCGCTAGGCGCTCGAAAGTGGAGAACTTTCATAAAGTGATTAAGACGTAGAAAACTCAGTGGCGATGCCAGTATTTAATATTTAAAATTAAAGTCGATTTTTTATATGGAAACCCCTTCTTTTGAACCCGGATTCGGAAAGAGCGCAACATTTTACGTTCAGATAGGTACTTGAATTTTTGAATTTCAGAGGTTATGTTAAGGTCCAAGTATCTCCTGCATATCTCGTCAGATGAGAAACCAATCCAAAACTGATCTGAACAAAAGTTATTGGGTTTGCAGTATGGCGTCCGATAGTGACCTTAGATTTGACCCTGACTTTCAAGGTCAATTAACGGGCTGAGAGTAAAAGTGACCTATTTATAAGGTTCGGGCAAAAGTGACTTAGAAAATGTTCCGCACAAAAACGAATCACGTGAGATTCCGGGCAAAAACGAATCGTAGAAAATGTCCGGGAAAAAACGATTTAACTACAAAAAGTAATACAAAGTTAATGCAGTTAAGTCGTTTTTGCCCGAAAATTTTCTACGATTCGTTTTTGCCCGGAATCTCACGCGATTCGTTTTTGGGCGGAACATTTTCTAAGCCACTTTTTCCCGAACCTTATAAATAGGTCACTTTTACTCTCAGCCCGTCAATTGAAGATCAACAAATTTTTTTTTCCATATACACATTTTTAACCCCAAATATTCACACTTCACCGTCAAAAACTCTGTAATGTTTACTTTGACATTCTTATTAGAAGACAATAGTATATTTTCCATATAGCAGTCAAATTAGTTGGATTTATTTTGTACTTAAATAAATCTTATGTAAAAAAAATATTAGCAAAAACTTACTTTTTCTAGAATTAATTTTAAGTTCAATTAATATTTTCAGTTATAAAATAATTGATCTGAAAACAATTATTATTTTCAATTGCAAGTGATTGTAATTTAAAATTTGTTTAACTAAAATTAGTTGTAAATGGGTTTGTTTGGCACGTAACTGCAATTACTTATAATTAAAATTGACTGTTAATTGAAAATTTAGTGAAAAGTGTATCCAAATTTGTTCACTTAAACTCCATTGATCGGGGTGTCCTTAGGTAGGTCTCTTAAAATGCAACAAAACATGTTTTAGGACAGGAACGCTCGTAGAAGTAACAATATCGATTAGTTGCATTCGCTTTGTGCCACAGAACGGGGATTGTGATTCACATTTGCTTGGAATTACTACATTGTCCATTTAATTTACTTTTAGTTAATTTTAGTTTTGAAATATGGTAAGTTCTTACAGCGAAAGTGCCTCACATTTTATGTGCCTTTTATATTTGTGTGCATTAGTTTAAATCGCTATATTTCTGTATATAGCAACTGTGCAACTATGTTATCTCTCCCGGAAACTTATTTTCTTGTTTTATATTTTTGTTCTTACTTTTATACTGCAATGGCCGAAGTAAGGGTTCTGTTCTGTTGAGTATATTCTGCAAACAAGCTGTACGATTGAATATTCGCATCCTGAACGTTGGAAGTTTAAGACCGAAAATAGATGAGTTTTGTGAAACTTTTGCAGGATCTGATGTTCGTGATATGGGTTATTGGGACATGGAACCACTCTAGTATTTCTTCGACTTTAATGTCTATTCCTGGCTATAAGTTATTTCGTAATGACAGATTGGTTAGAGTTGGGGGGGGGGGATTTATGTCAGGGATATTTTGAGGTCTCGTGTCATAAATTGTTCGAGTTCTAGCCCTCTTGAGTTTATATGTGCTGAAATATCTACCGATTTTCGTAAGTTTAATTTCCACCAAATAGTTTTAAATTTGCAGATGATATGTGTGAATTTGAGGAAGTTTTTAGTGACTTTCCTATCCCTACATACATCTTCTTCTTCATCTTATTGGGGTTGACTTTAATGTGAATATTCCGCAATCAAGCAATGCTGCACATTCCGCATTGTTCCCTTTTACAACCTGTACATTTAACTGCAGTAAATGGCCTCCCAACTCACTTCACCACATCAAACCTTTCTTTATTGGACTACTTCGTTACCGCAAATACTGATAAAGTATTATATAACAATAAACTTAGTCCTCAATATACATGTGAGCATGATTTCACAGCTTTAATTTGGGAATTTGTGAGCACTATAAGTGCATTTCATATAGAAAATATAAATATAATAAAATTAAATAAATGTACTACAGTAATTGGGAACAAATCCTTCTATTCACTTCGGGAAACTCTATGCTGCGTTGGTTGTATGATATTTTAAATCATTTGCATGACAGATATTTCCCTATCTTACGTGTAAAATTAAACCAAATCGTTAATTATATATATCTTTTTGTGAAGTCGGTTCAAATTTTTTTTAAAACTATGTATTTTATCCTGAAAACTATCCTAACACTAAAAAGACTGATTTGCCTCAACCGTCCCTCTAGGAATCTGTAGTCCTTTTTTTTACATGTTCGCTGATGTATTATGACACGGTCTTCATATTTTTCCCGGCTTAACCGGGGTTGATATTTTCTCGGATCGTCGTCGTCGCGAGTCTCATTACCCTATGTTCCCAATAATTAGGGTGGCATCTTTTTCCGGCTCGTTGGCGCCTACAAATTGTAAATGGTTGTGAGGTCAAATTCTAAATCCAGCATGCAATTAGGAGTGGTTGGTGGCAGTATAACTACTCTCTTAATAAAATACCGAAGTAGTTTTTCAACACAATAATACTGCGCACTTCTATAGATTCCTCTACATCATTAATAAGAATGCAAATAAAAGTGATCTTAAAATGCAAAATAAAGTGTCAAAGTGTTCCGAGTATGTTTTTTCATTGTTACAATGAAAAATAAATTACAATGATTAGATGAAGTGTTGGGGAGGGGGGGTGGCTAGGGTGATACCTAACTTTGAAAGGCATGGATCGATTTACGTCATTGTTGGGGATTGTTAGGGTTGCAGCGTTGCTGGATCTTTCGTTTTAATTAAATGATTTTATTTAGTTTCACAGCTGTTAATGATTTAACAACCCTATATTGTAGTCGAATTTGCACATTATATTCCTATTTATATGAAATATGAACTTCATAATGTTAAATGGTCGTAACTTTGCAAGAAAAAATCGTAGGTGACCGCTCAATAGCTTATTTTGAAGTAGTATTAAATGATGCAACTAAAAAAACGACCAAACAATTTTTTATCCTGTACATAACCTCAAAAATAGCCAAAAAAAAAACCATTTTTTGGGTACATAACCTTAAATATATCCAAATCCTGACGTGATAACCCAATTTTGACCGCGAATTCGGATTCTACACAGCAAATTACTTCGGAAATGGCCCACAGCTTCCCAACACCAATCATCACCCCATTTTTTGTTGACCTACGTTATCATTCATCATACTGAGACATTGATCTTGTTTGCCACAAGGGTCGCACTTGGCTCTTCATCTAGTTTATTTCATATTTAAGTCCTTGATGTATTAAGTGATAAAGTGTAACGCTTTTATCATGACGGTCCAAAGTTCGAAACCCATGGACGTGATCGTTTTTATTAACAACAACGTTAAAAGCTTATTGGAGGTTGTAGAGTTATTTTGGTAGTTCAGAATAAACCTTAAATTTGCAATGATTGTGTCGGACCATGCCTTACTAGTTGTTACGAAAACTCAAAAGATTCTTTTATTCTCGGCATTTTATTGTTCACTTACGGTATAACTTGATCGTAAAACACTCTCACGCAGCTATACGTACGTCTATACGTTCGTACAAATTTCTATAGAGGGTCATAACTCTATCTGATTATTTTACATAAGAGTTTTATTTATCTGCAGTACAAATACATTCCGCTGCATTTATTTACATATACTGTCTATTCGGCTTCTCAGAATTGTTCAAATTTGATAAATGTTATAGTGCGATTTTGTATTTTTAGCCACAATTGGAGCAGCAAGCAGTGACAATATAAAGTTATTTAAATATCTTGCCAATCACTCCAATTGCTCCCACTTTACCTATCTTTACATGTTCTTCCCACCCCAACCCTTCGGATTATTGGCCTGTTTTATGCACATAGCATCTAACGGCATCGGCGCACTGAAAACTATGGGTTTGACAATAATATGAATCGTCTTCGATGTTTTTTGTAGGTCACTCCCTTCCCACCCGCACCCCTAGTTGAGCTGGAGATGTCTTACTCCCACAGTATCTGATAGAATCGGGAGTGTCATAATTCACCTCAGTGACACCGAAAACTATGGATTAGACACTAATATGGGTATATGGCCCCTATTATCCACACGACCCCCACCCCCACTTTGGGAATCAGGGGAGTATTACCTCTACACCATCTTCTCTAATTCATATGAGCTCCAAGCGTGGTAGCCCATGCATTCCAGAGTTATGCTACAACATTCACATATATGCCTATTTTTATATACTGCTAGCTACGTGGCCCAGCGTTGCTCGATCTTTTGGTAAGTAAGTGTCGTTTTGGATTATTTTTACATGTCACTCTTTTCCCACACCTACCTGTAGGAGTGCTAGATGTGTATTAATAGTATCCAACGACCTTAAAACCAGTCCATTTCGATTATTTTTTCCTGTTCCTTCCTTCTCACACACACCCTTACGGGTGCTTTACAACCGCATTATCTAAGGGCATCGGGTGTATCATTATTCATCTCAGCGACACCGAAAACCGAAAACGACTATATGTATTCGACACTAATATCGATCCTTTTCGATTATTTGTATATGTCACTCACTTCCCACCCCCATCCGTAGGGGTTTTTTTATCACCAAATCATTTAACGGCATCGGGGGCGTCATCATTCATCTTAACAACCGTAGACGGAGTTGGATGAATTCGTTGAGCGACACGACCACCATGCCATGAGCCCCGGGTTCGAGACCAGGTCTCCCCGTGAGGTTTTACTAAGAAATTAAAAATAATGCACTTCGTCTGTGGGCTGTTGTCGAGCTCGCAGCAATACAAAAACAAGACTCAAGTTGCTTCACTTCCCTTACCATAATTCCTTTAGTGCCAAGACCATCAACGCATCAAAGGATTGTCCCCTAGGCTTTGGTTACATCGTATAAAACAAAAACCCCGAAAAGTTTGGATTGGACACTAATATCGATAATTTTAATTATTTGTACGTGCCCCCCCCCCTCCCACCCCCTAAAAGTATCTTTAACTGGGCTTTCGAAAATACTGTACCTTCCCGGGAAAGGTCCATCGAAATCGCGATAGCCGTTTCCCAGCGAGATTAACCTGGACAAACAGACAGTCAAACAGACACTTCAATTTTATTAATACAAAATAAAATAGAAGATATAATTTTTTCACTACCTCCTTCTTTTGCTGATATAAAAAGCATCCTATATGTTAAACCAGGATAAAAACTACCAACATACTAAGTTTCATTTAAATCCGTCCAGTTGTTTACGTATATGGTATGAACACAGGCAGAAGGGCAGACAGATAGAAATTATAAAAATTGATATTTTGCTCTGCATATCGATAATCATGTCCTCTGCAATTATAAGTTAAAACAATATTTCATGTACAAATACGGCTCCGTTATAGTTTTTTAATATGTGCACATAATTTCAGTTATAAGTAGTTAGTTCAGAACAGCAACAAAAACTAGATATTAAAAATCAATTGCAAGCACCATCATTCACTCCAAGCTTTTAAATCAATGCTTCATTACCCTGATTGAGGGTCTTGGTTCCCAAAGGGGAACAACCAGAGCGTTTGTCATCGGGAGTAATCTAATAAGGAGAAGAAATTCGAAGGAAATTAACAGTATATCCGTGCCCTGTTGCAACACAGCATCATAAATAATTTAATAATTTAATTTCAAAAGGAAACAATGGTGCAGCGGAAGCAGAGCCAGGAAATTAACTTTTCCGCAAAGTTGTTATGTCGGACGGAAAAATCCTTTAGATAAAGCCAAATGCCGGCAAGGGCAACAACCGGCGCACCACTAAAACGCTTCAACACAATATGGCGAGCAAACATCTTCTGGCACTGAAAACTGGGAAAACAGAAACTTCTCTGTACAGTGATGATTACGGACTTCCGGCTCTGCAGACTGAAGTCCTCCTTCAAGTACCTTTCTGTAGCAATTGACATTGTCAACAATATTCTTTATCGCTTAATTTCCTCCGGAGCAACAAACGACTTGCCTCGGCGACGTAACAACGATGTCCCATAGAAAATAGACACTGGCTAACGAATGTTGGTGATGCCACCATTCGTTTACATATTGTGCCCCAAAGTGGCCTACTGCAAGATAGTAAGTGCCACAAAAGTAGTTGACTTATGACTTACGGACCTACAAAATTAAATTTTAACGAGCTCCACCGAAATTAGCAAAGCAGTGAAAATATAAAAGCTTAAGGGGGCTAGTAGTCCTCGTAGTGTTTTCTTCTACAGGATATTTTCGTTGTGTAACAAGGTTCATCAAGAGTTGATTCACATTTCCATGTACGCCACTCATCTACCAATTATGAAGTTCAACAGCAGAAAATTACGTCTTATGCTAATTTTCTCCCCTTGATGTAGAGGTTACGTAGCGCTGAAGTGCCAAAGGGCACTCACCTAAGGCTTTCATCTAGATTCTCCATGCTGTCAATTAATTTGCTACAAACAATTCTCATACCGGTTACTCTGCTTTGCTTTTGCAAATATTTCTCCTCTCCATTGACTGTTGTCAACCGTTCCAATCCAAGGAATTCTAATTCTGGATTAAGTGCGAATGGTTGCAAGAGAATCGGGGGATCTAATCTTGTTAATCGCAAATTACAACAATGAGTTCTAATGTTGTACAGGACAGCTTTGAAGGGGGCTCCAATTCCAATTCAGGCAAAAGTCAAATCCCTACAATAACTTTCCTTAAATCTCGCATAACGATACTTGTAAGAATGTATTAAGCGCTTTGATTTGTTAATGCCCGAATAACATTTTTGTTTGCCGCCAATTTTATCAGAAAGTTAATTTCTAATTAAACTTAGTCTTAGGAAATCCGAAGATGAAGGATATTGCGAATTAATTATAACTGAGAAATCAAAAATCATAGTATAAGTTCACAAAATACAGCGTTTCAAAGCAGACATATTTTGGTTTTAGTACCGTAGAAGAATCCATAGGTAAAGGTATAAAAAAATTCTATACGTAAAGAGAAAATGTCTTCTAGGATTTATAATAATAAATAAGGTTTTAATGAATTCCATTCCAGGATAACAGATTTCACCTTCCTTGAAGCCGTCATGTTTTATGTTATTCTGGAATTCAGTAAGCTTTGTAAGGCGTTGAACGTGAAACATACTAATTCCGATTCAAAAATAGCTGGACCAAAAATAGTTGTAGTTGGGGCCAAAAAATCTACAAATCAAAAGTCTTTCGACTGTAACTACTTTTAATCGAAAACATTTGTTATTGAATCAGGCTTTTTAGCTTCCTCTATAATATTTTGTGCTTACTTTCAACTTTTGCGTAGTCGGGTTTTAGTCTTTAAACTTTTTTTTTTATTTAAAATTTGTTGTATTTAGTTATAATTTAGAATCAGTGCAACGTACTTATAAAGAAAATATATGTAGTACATTTCAAATGTGCTCATCAAGACCTTTCCTTTGATACCACCCATTATTTGGTTATCTTAATTTGTATACAGTTGTGAAATTTATTTTTATCATGGTGTATTTAGTGAGAATTTATATATCTTGTGACACGTGGAGTAATAAAACCTATCAAAATTCAATAAAATGTTAGGAGCTATGAGGGAACATAGACTGCTAAAATCACAACCCTCCTTATCCTTGCCGTCTCTCTCTCTGGGTCCTTTAACCCCTGTTGCCACGATTTGTTGATCTGGGTTCTTTCCGTCTTTGCAGATCTTCTCCATGTGTTGCACGGTCGTCCAATTCGGCGTCTTTTTTCGATCCAGTGTAGGTTCCAATCTACAGCCCCTTGAGCGATGTTGTTGGCCTCTTTTCTTAGTAGGTGGGCTATCCCTTGCCACTTTCGCCTGCGAACACACGTTTCTACCCCGTCTCCTCCTGTAAGGACTTCGTTGGTAATAACCTCTGGCCAATGTATATTAAGGATGTTACCGGAGAGACCGGTTGACAAAGGTTTGAAGCTTAGATGTTATTTGACAGGTCACTTTCAATATTGAATAGTGTATTGTTCTATTCAAAAATCTGGTGTTTTGGGCATCTGTAGATGTTGTTATTGCGCCATATCTCACCAAGAGTATGCAACTTGGGCCTTGTTGATGCGAGCCTGAACATCAGCTTAAGCTCCGCCGTCTGTTGTAACTATGCTTCCGATAGCAAAATTTATCCAGCTGTTCTATTTATCTGCTCTTCAAAATAAAGTTCATTTTGTCTCCTGATGTCCAAGCTCATAAATTTGGTCCTAGCAGCATTGATCTTAAGCACTGCTCTACGACCCTCTGTACTCCGGGCTTCGGACATTAGAGCTACACGATTCCGTTTGTGGGATAGGAGGGATACATCGCCGGTATAGTTCATGTACGTAAGGTGGTTAAACATTTTCCATCTAATCCCTTGCAATATATGGTCTTCTAGGGCGCTGCACAATGACGATTAATGCTGATTATGAAAAGCAAAGGTGACAATATGCATCCCTGTCGCACTCCGTTGAGCACTTGGAAGGGCTTCGAGAGTTTTCTCTTGTGTAGGACATGACATTGGGCTCTAAGTAGACTTCCATTATGATGATGATAATTGCTCATATGATCTCATAATTAAAGCTGTCAAACGCCTTCTCGAAATCGACGAACATTAGATGTAAAAGACACTTCCATTCGTCGGACTGTTTGATGCTAATTCGGGTGATGTTGGTGTGGTCCAAAAAAGCCCTGACCGTTCAATGCTAAGTAGGCGATCGACTTTTTGCTTGATTAATGTTAAGATAAGTTGTGCGAGCCTGCAGTTAAAAGACATATAATAAGCCAATTGCTTCACAATTACGCCTTTCAATTACTACGGAAAAAATGTAGTAAGAAATAAAATAAAATATTTTTTTTAACATAAAAACGACAAAAATTTAGTGCTAAGTTGTTATCATCTCTCTATTTTTCGTAACCTCTTGTGGGCCATGGGGCGGGAGAACAACTTCACCCGATTCTACACAAAGATTTTAAGTGGGCCTACAATTTAAAGTGGATTCTGAAACACTAACATTTTCTCTGCAGCCTCATGGTTTTTTTTATCGTAATCCGTTGTCAGCAGAAGACCTGCATGATTCACCGTTGGCGGGACTCAAACCTGGGACCTCCAGATTGGTAGTCCGCTTATCAACTATTAACGCATGTTGGAGAGCATTTTGCACAGAATGGGTTTTGATGATCTAACGTTTGAAGACAGGTATATTGCTAATTGATAAAGTTTTCAGTGAACATGATACTGCTGATTCTACAGAAAGCACAGTACACAGTGATGAATAACTCGCTGCAAGTTTAATTCAAGTAAGGCTTCAATGCCAATAAATTAATAAATCATTTCGGCACAAACGATCTCATTGTCGAAAGAACTGGACAATTCCTACGTTATTTGAGGTTTTGTATAGCATGGTACAAAGAATTATACAAGGAGCTAATCCAAAACTGCATGAAACGGCTAATAACTGAATTCGATGACGGCTAATAACTGATAGTGATGATAGTGATTTTGAACCAGTCTTGTGCAAGCGTATGATATCCGATGATGTTATAAATTATAAGTCTCGAATTAGGCCGAATTGCAGCTGTTTACGGACGATTTAAACAATGTCAATAAAAAGATTGATAAACTTCTCGAAACCACTGAGATTCTAAATAGCAGCTCATGTACACTACTTAAAAAATCGCATGAGCTTTCTTCTAAATCTCTGCCTCTTTTGACGACCTCCGTAAAAAGTTCATTGGCTGCCATCACATCCGACGCAGTACACCAAGATATAGGCTAACGCAATTTCTGATGCCTCGCGAATATATTCTACATATCAACATATCCCCGCGGCTGATGTAAAGCCCGCTCAAAGCGGTACTGGTATTGTGAGGCAAGCTAAACTTCCTCAAAATGCTTGTCCCCCATTGCTCCTGAAACTGTAGATAAATATTATGACTTCAAAAATACCTTAATGGACCTATTTCTAACTTAAGTTGTTTGAACATGTTTTTATGAAGGCTAAATCTACCATAACTAACCTATTAAAATTCTTTAAGTACTGCCTTTCTGCCATAGAAGTCGGTAAACAAGCTTATTGCATCTTTACTAATTTTAGTGAAGAATTCTCATTCATGAGGTACACGCTTTAGGTTTTCCGTTGGTTTTTGTAAATTAGGTGTTTTCGTATCTGTCTTTTGTTTCGTGGTGCCTTTTCTAATGAAATACCTAACACCTTACGGGTGCCATCCTCTCTAACCCTAGTATTCTTTGCTAAAAATATGTAAAAATGTTTAGTTCTGTTGTTAATGAACAGAATTGCATACCTTTAAATTCTGACTTAGATGCTTTTCATAATTGGTGTTCTATTATGTTTTTTCCATACCAAGGGGCTCCACTGCAGCTTACTAATCATACTTGACAAGACCAGCGACTTGTGGGTCATACTTGACTCTCGCTTTTCCTTTGATGACCAGAGATTCTCTTATAAATAAAGCTAACGCATTGCTAACAACTAGTAAAAAGAGGTTGACAACAATTACATACATAACTAAACTCCTCCATCGTACTTTTGTTAGACCTATTCCCGAATACGCTAGTCCTGTTTGGTCCCCCTTCTATGCGATCCACATTAACCGCATTGAGGGCGTCCAGCGTATATTCTTGAGATTTACTTTTAGGGGTCTTACCTGAAACAATCCTCATATTCTGCCTCCATATTTAGGCAGACGCAAACTATTCTAGTTGGATACTCTTAAATATAGGCGTAACAATCTAAGATAATTTTTGTTTTCGATTGTTCGCAGGACACAATGAATTCTCCGGAGCTATTGGACTCTCTGAATATCTGTGTTTTGGCTTGCTCCCTGCGGACTCACAATTTATTCCAAGTTTCTTATCATTGCACTAAATACCACATATTATGACTGAGACGCCAACATCGATGTTGCGCCTTTTTAATGACAAGTTTGATTATATTGACTTTCATCTTTCGAGAAATTGGATAAAGGATCAGCTTACTTTTATGAATCTATGAATAAATAAATAAACCGGGTGACGATCGACGAAAAATAAACCATCTTTGCGGCTCCCAATATTATAAATTTGATAAAATAATTCAGTCTTACATGAACACGCACACAATGAACAGCGGCAGAACCCCCAAAGTGATTCTGGACGGGAATACGCAAGGTGCCAGGAAGCCAGAAGATCACCAGTTAGGTGGATGGACGACGTAGAAAGAGACATTGGGATGTTCAGTGTCGCAGATTGTAGGAGACGTGCTCGGAGTCGTATTCTGTGGATGAGCATTGCAGTGGAGGTGGCTAACACCCTACGGGGGTCGATTTGGGCCACTCATGATGATGTCTTTTTTGCACGGTTTTTTTCTGGAACGTATCTACCACTTAAAAACAGAATTAGGTGTACTTATATACACATACTTATATATATATATTATGTTTTTCTCTAACTCTCTTTAATTTTTAGTTATATTTTCTCACTATTCTTTTTGTTACCTTAATATTTTCATTCTCAATCCGTAGCGTTACGCTATGTTTCTCAGCTAATGCACAGTATTTTGGAAACCAATTATCTCTAGCTAGACGATATGGTAGCCTATCATTACTGTACTTAAACAAAACTTGCAATAAATATTTGAAGTGGAATTTGAGTATTCATAAATAAGTATTGCGCACCCCAGTTTCTAATTGCAGCATGAAATTAAGCTTTTGTTGCGGTAAGTTTAAAATTTACTTAATAAAAAATCGTTGTAGCTTCTCAGCAGAATCATACTCTTGAAATCCCCAAGCTTGCGAAGGATTGCATAAAATGGTTCTTACTGCAGCATCATACACAGCAATCTTATCAGCGAATCCTATTTCCTTCTTAAGGAAATTGGTCCATGTAATATTAATACCCACTTTTGCATTCGCAAAGCGTTTCTTAAAGTTTTCAGGTAGCGAAAATTTTGGTGTAAGAGTTATTAACAAGTTGGAATACCATTTAACTATTTCCATACCTTTATCATCAAAATTCCAATTTTCGTTGTGTTTTCGTGCACCTAATCCTTGTTGAAAAATTATAACTTTCGATTTATTTAAGTTTACCCCCAAGCCGCATTTTTTACAATATTCATGTAATTGCTTCATCATTCCTTGTAGTTTATCCATCACCCAAAATTACGATGTCATCCGGATGCAAGAAAATTTTATTGCAAAGCCCACTTGAGAAGTTCTGAGAGATCTGTAACTAGATCAACACTTTACTAAGCTTTACAGATCGATACCGATTGATTATATTGAAAAGATGTGATATGGAATTAATCTTTTTCATTTCCAATAATCCGATACCCGCCTGGACGAGTTATTGATATTTTAAGATTCCTGTATGCCTTCAACAGAATTGCAGATACAGATTCAAGTTGAAAAGACGATTTCGAATCAAGTTCCCTTTAATTTAGCAATAAGGCAACCGCAACAGCTAGAGTACGTTCTGTAATTAAACGATGAACTGGCTTTCAATGGGTCCAATTAGCAAGCACTTGTTCTGTACTAGAAAAATTCTCGAAATCAATTTAAAATCAGTTAGCTGAAAATAGTGTAATAAATTAAGCCAACAGCTCAGAGCATACATAGATACACTTTCCCACAACTTGATTAAAATAAATTTTAAGAACATAAATATTGGTTGTGTATAAAAGCATGCCCTTTTTCACTGTAATTACTTCTTAACAATATTCATTTGTTGTCCTTTAGGATCAGCCAACATATATAAGCCACCTTCATGGTGTAGTAGACATGTATATCTCCAAATCTTGCCGTGCAACACATTTCCCATGATGCCTTTCCCTTTTAATGGCATTTTCCACTCTACAGACAGTAGAACTTTTCCACGAACCTAATTAATTAACGGAGTTTTCTATTTAGGAGATACAAATAGATGGCAGCACGTTTACAATTCCCCCTTTCTAGGGAATTAATTGCAAACAACGTTGTTGTTATTATCTTTACACAAAAACATTCTTTCGTTTGGGACATTTTTGTATCTTTATCACATCTGCCCTTTCAATTAAACGTAATGGACAATGGCACTATGTAGTGAGGAAATGCGGGAGGGGGGAAAATAAAAAAATCCGCCATGTCCAGAAAAGTCGAACTCTTATTGTTCGTGTAAGAAGTCATCTATTCTTTGCTGTTTCCTTCATTGTTGCTATTATTGCCGCTTACAGGACGAAGGATTCAACATCTTTGACTGCAGCATGTTATTCAGCTTCCAATTTGATTTCTTTCAATTTTTATAATAACCTTCGAGAAAACCTTTTACATCACCCTGTCTTTTATATCGATAAGATCTTTTCGAGCCGTCCCAAACAAGATATTTTTCCTGTTCTATGTCGAAATTGTTCCTCAATTCTTTTCTACAATTTTTAGATTTTAACGAAAAAAAAAAACAAGTGACAACGAGAACAGTCAGAGTAGTAAAGCACATTTAGTGTAACGGAAATCAAAAGGAAATAGAAATGTAAAAAGCTTTTGAATTAGAAACGTGAAATGTTTGTCAACTTATTTCAATGTATTGTCAATTTTGTGGAAATACAGATTGACTATAGGCGAACGTTTATCTGAGTTCTTATCAATGATGTTCGTGCAGTTTCCTCTACTCGTAGTAATTCAAACTGAAGTGTAAGCGGATATTGTGGGAAAGTGAAAAACTTTTTCCCACCGAAGTCTTTACGAATAGATTTACAGCAATATAAATTCTGTATGAATGAATACCTCTCAAATTAGAGTAGTTAAAAGCTCTAAGGCAATAGAAAATAAACGAATAGGATGTCAGTAAAATAGTTTGATATTGTCACCAATAAATCAGATTTACATCTATGGCCTCACAATTTTGAATTAATATTTTACGTAAAACAGATTCAGGTACAGAAGGTGTTTCCTTCCCAATGATTCGTGGCTAATAAAATTGTTATGGCTTGCTACCAAACAAATAGATTTCGTTTGTCAAAACTAAACACTAATATGTCACTTAAATTGAGATGTGTCTGTAAAACAGGACAACAGCAAGGTGTCAGTTATTTGTGAAATTTTTGATTATTTTCAAGAATTTATAGATACCAGAAAATATAGTATCAAATCAATGTAGCCCGAGGTAGCGAACGGGAAAATTAAACATAACACTGTACTTTAGCTATCAATAACAGGTTGAGCTTTCAAATTAAGTAGTAATTAAAGTATGTTCCGTAAAATATATCAGACATAATCAAATTTTTATGAACGAAAGTTTTCCAACCACTAACATTAGGTACCGATTCTCGCTAGTTCTTCGGCTCTGCAATTGCCCGGAATATCACTATGTCCAGGCACCCAGATGAGCTTCAGATGCTCAGCTATGTCATTTAGTGTTGAGCGACATATTATAACCGTTTTGGAGGTTGTGTATACTCCCGAAAGGGATTTAATAGCTGCCTGACTATCTGTGAAAATACAAACGTTGTCTGTAGGTAGCGTCAGTTGATTCAGGCGGTCCGTAGCTACCTTTATAGCCATGATTTCTGCTTGAAACACGCTGCAGTAGTCAGGTAAGCGGAATGAGACATCGAGGTCCAAATGTTCCGAGAATATTCCTCCACCCACTTTGCCATCCAATTTGGAGCCGTCAGTGTAGAGATGCACTGAGTTCCCCCATTGGGGAGGACCTTTCTCCCATTCCGATCTGGTGGGAAAGAAGAAATCGAATTTCGTTCTAAAGAAAGGCTTGGGCGAGGTTTAGTCGATATTGCTGGCATTTCTACTGTGCAATATTTTGGAGTGACCGAAATCAGTTCGCTTTCAGGTCTGGTTTGAGTTAAGCCTAATGGCGGCTGATGATGCGGTTTGCTTACCAAAGAGATCCAACTGTAGAAGGTGGAGAATAGTGTTCAGGGCTTTAGAAGGTGTAGTTCTCAGGGCACCTGTTATCAGTAGTGCTGCCATCCTCTGAACTTTGTCCATTGCTTTGAGATGGGTTGCTATATTTAGTGCCGGCCACCAGACTATCATCCCATACATAAGTATAGGCCGTATGACACATGTATAGAGCCAATTCACACTGCGTGGTTCCATACCCCATCTTTTCCCTATAGCCTTCTTACACGAGTACAGCGCTACTGTAGCTTTCCGTACTCTTTCTTGGATGTTAGGCTTCCAGGTAATTTTCTATCTAGGACTAGACCTAGATACTTAACCTGATTACACAGTTCCAGCCTAACCCCGTCTAGTGTAGGGAAATTAATATTAGGTGTTTTATGCCTCCGATAGAAGAGTATTAACTCTGTTTTGTTTGGGTTTATACCCAGACCACACCCATCACTCCATGATGAAATCTTGGAGAGGGCGTGTTGTAACACCTCAGCCAGTGTATTGGGGTGCTTACCTGAACATATCAGGACAATATCATCGGCATAGGCAATAACCTTGTGACCGTACAACTCCAGGTCTATGAGTAGAGTTACTGAATGAGTATTCAGAGTTAAGTTCCATAAGAGTGGTGAAAGAGGGCGAATTGGGTATATTCACTCCGTCGACTAAAATAGGTTGACGGTGAACTGGGCGTTTTTAAGGAACATTAAACAACATTGCATTCTCGATTGATTTATGTAGCATTTCCATGAAAGTTCGTTACGGAATCAAAAGAGTACGGAAAATCAAGGGTGTTGTCATCGGCGAAACTAGGAATAGGATTGATAATAATGGATAAAAGGTCATTAATAAAAAGAAGAAACAAGATTGGTGAAAGAACTGAACCCTGAGGTACATCGTAACTCCGTCAATTACTATACGAATTGAACGCCTTAAAGTAGCTGCAATGAAGTTTCAATGTCCAATGAGCCAGTAAAAACTTTCGAAATATAAATGAGTGGTGGTGTTGACGGAGAAGTGAGAGCTTGCACTGTCGTGGTGGAAAATGATTCGTCTTTTGCGATTGGTTTACCTTATTTTTCCGAATACTTCTGGGAAACAAATAGTGATGTACCATTCAGAATTGACCGTTCTACGTTGCTGTAATGACACGGTGGCGACGTGTCCAATTATTCCGAAAAACCATTTGTTTCAAATTGCTTCATGCGCGATCAACTTTTGCTGGATTACGCTCATTTTGAAAGCCCCATACAGTCGATTGTTGCTTAGATTCGTGTTCATATGCATAGATCCATAATTCGTCGCCTGTCACGATCCTATAGGTGCAATCGACACGAGCCTTTTTTTGAGCGATGGTATCCAGGGCCGCCGAGAGGGAGGGGGCGAAGGGGCTAAACCCCCCGGGCCCGGGGTTTCAAAAGGGGCCCCGTCATCAAAATCATCAACAGAAAATTTTTTCCATTTTAATTATATATATAAAAAAATGCTTCACGATCGAAAAAGTGTAATATACTAGACAGATTTTAAATTGAAAGTCACTCATTCGATTGTATATGGGCCCGTAAACGCTTAGTTCCCGGCCCGAAATTCCTTTCGCGGGGGCCCGTATATGGTACCCCCCGGGCCCGAATTTCGCCTCTACGGGCCTGATGATATCCAACGCGAACAAATCTTGTTCACGGTTCATGCAATATTGAATGTATGCGATCAGAACTAATGCCCAAGCGTGCCTCAATCTCACGGTACAGTTCACGCACAGCATCGATTTTTTTCTGGCACAGCAATCGATTTAGGACCACCTCCACGAAATTCGTAATGTAGCGAAGTGCGACCACAATTGAATTCAAACTCTACGATGACAATGTCAGATAAGACATATTCACACTGTTGTTGCCATGTCTGAAAACTTAAGTAGCCACCTACGTACTAGAATTTTGAGTGGAAAATACCATGCAAATATTCCGAGCATCTCTATAAATATGTCTCAATACCCCTGACGGGCACAATTTATATGCCTGGAAGGCTGCTTCCTTGCTTTTAATGGCTATGGAACAGTCATTATTGAACCAATTAGTATTTGTTGGTGTGATGTTGTTGAAGCTATGAATAATAAAGCGTGTATTGAGTGTTCCAGAAAAAATGACTCTCGCGTGAACGAAGGCAGATCTTATGAAAATAGTATTTATGAGAAAAAGCTCGATTATGTCCTTTCGCGACTTTGTAAATTAAGAAATAAAGGATACCTCAACAAAAACTCGAATTTCGAACTGCGCGAGTTACGTGCCACGCATAACACGTGCACTCGGGAAGTCCAATTTTTCCACATTTCATATTTGTCATAAATTAAGCTATCACTTCTTTTTTACTTAATTGTAAAATTGCAAGCTAAAGTCTAGTTAAGTCAGATTAAAATGAAGTAAGATAAAAACTGCGAACGTAATCCCTCGATAAAATTTCGAGGTGAGAAAACATTGCTAGCTTACAATCAGTCTTCGTGTAAACACTTTAACATTGATATCAATAAAATTTCTTAATACGTTCAGTCAGTGTTTTAACTTATATATTTTTTTTATTGATCGGAGAAAAATATTTTAAATGGCGCAGTATGAAGGATTCGTTGGTTGAATCCTTAAAAGCATAGGAGACGAAGTTGGATCAATTCGTTGAGCGGCACGACCAATTTCATGAGTCCCGGGTTCGAGACCAGGTCTCCCCGTGAGCTTTTATTAAAAAAAACAAATACGCGTCGAACTTAGAACCTCTTTGTTTTTGGGAAGTCGGTTAAAAATTAAAGTAATCCACTCTAATGCAACAACAACACATCCAAGTTACCTCACTTCCCTTACCCTAATTCCCTTCCGGCCAAAACCATGATAACGCATCAAAGGGTTGTCCCCTAGGCTTTGGCCACATCGTATAAAAAATCATTTAATCATGTGGTTCAAAACTAAATCAAAGACGAGAGAACATCGTCGAAAACTAATTCTCATCGAGGGATAATGTAGTTGTAATCTTTTGCACGTGAGTTAAGAATTTCAATTCCTTTCTTATCTTGCATGCCTTTAAAAAAAGATTTTTTGCCCAAAACCTTACCCACTTAGTAGTAATAGTAACTTAACATTAATAATATTTAGTGAATTATTAAGTGATATTTAATTGTTTAAAAGCTTACTTTTGATTACAGCTTTACCTTCTTTGCACAATATTACACCTTGATTATAAAAGTAGAGTAAAGTATGTTCTTTAAATCTCTTCCTTTTTTTTTATTTTTTTATATATGATGATGCCAAAGCTCAGGGGATCCCCTATGATGCTTAAGCACAGCCTTGGCAGGAAAGGAATTAAGGATGAGGGAAATGGGTGTTGCCTTGTTGCCTTAATGAAGGTTCCCTTCTTTGCAAATGGAATCCGGATTGGTGGTTGACTTCTATTGTTGTTACGACTACTTCAGGTGTAACTTGGTTGAGCTCAGGTTTGGGGTGGGTAATGTATGCTCTTCGTTTTTAATTCACAAGAAAAATATTAATTTGGCGCCACGTGGTTTTTATGAGTCCACGAACTCAAAAAGAAAAGTCAAAATCTAATATGTATATTAAACACATTATAAAATTTATTTAAAAAAACAGGGTAGAGAAGGAATTCTTGTTTTGTACAACTCTCGGCAAAATTTTCATGAAATACAAATTCTAATTCAAAAATGAAAAGCACAACTCACTAAATCCTATGTAAGTTTAAGGAGAAATTTAAGAAAAAATTATCGGGAAAAGAATATTACCCAAGTCCGAAAGAGAGACGCGCACGAGTGAAATTAAAAAAAAAAATTAATTTACGAACAATCAACCTTAGAACATTATATCGAAAATAAAGAAAATCAACTTATCTTTTCTTGTTTTGATGAAATCCTTGACTGTAACTTTAACCAGGCCTTTCCCTTAGCTATGTAGACTCACTCCTCCTTCTTTCCTGACGTGACGAGATTACTTGGTTTTAACTTGAATTTCTTTACTCTTTCTTCTTACAGCTTCACCAAAAATGAAATAACTTTTCGTCGAATTCCTTGAAGTTCACTCCATTAACTCATAAAATGGAACTCTCGCTTCACATACCAAGGTTATAGGTTTATAGGTTTTTGACTCCTATTGGAAAATGGCTTCCAATTTCCCAAGATTTTCCCAAGTTATTTATATTATTTTCCATATGAATAAAATTATATTTAATTAAGGTCATTTTTTCATTTTCAAAACCTTCTTTGGCTTCAATGATTCACTTTCGATATTGCAGAAAAATTCTTAGTTCTTTTCATTATGTAATAATTGCCAGTAAAAGATTCTTTGACAGGTGTATTCAGGTGCTGCAAATTTATGTTTTTCGGGGTTCCTCAAGTTAAATTTCGATTAAATCTCTGGCTTTGGGTTTCGATTGTTCTCTTTTATTCATCCATTTCTTCAGGAACATAAAGTCCGAGATGAAAATCGGGACGTTTCAGAACATATGTAGGTTAGGTGCTCTTCTACTGCGAATTCTGGCACACTTCCAGCTCCGGGAAAGCTTTGGTTTATGTTATGACTTTTGCGATATACTGATTTTTTACAATTTAAAAAAATTGACATTCATTCGTGCGTGCAAATTTTCCCTTTAACATAAATCGTAATATGTTCAGATAGATTTGCTAATGTCTACGAGGAAGAAACTAAAAGTAACTAAAGCGAAAAAATTGTAATGTGAAGATGATCCAGGGTGCAAAATTCAAATGTGTTGAGTGTCTTCTCCAAAAAAAAACTAGAGGGACGTCCGTGGATAAACTGGACGACGCCGGTTTGTGTGACGTTATTTCGCCTTCTACCTGATCCACAATCTAACGTATGTAACGTTTTTGGAAAAAAGTATGCTCTTGGGGAGTACGAGGATGCTGTAGCTAAGTATTCGATAAAAATGTGCAGGTAGCATTTGCATAGATTTCCAATTACAAAGATTCCATTTCCGTACTCATCAGTTCGGCAAATTCGGTAAAAGCATCTGAAAAACGAAATCAAGTACAGAACAATAAATAAATAAATTTTCTCCAACCATGAATGAAAAATTTGATTGGACATTTGGATCAGTTATTTGAACGGTTCACACTATCTCACTATTTCTACTTTTATTATATATATGATGACACTTCGCTGAAAAGGATTTATGGTTTATCTTAGATTTATTAAACTTGTCATTTCCCTTTTTATAAAACGGTTTTCGTTTATTATTATTAACATTCTTTTTTGATTATGTATTCCATAAGGTTTCTACTTGAAAGACTTAAACACTTATATCTGGACTTTCATTTAATAATTTTATTTCATGATCTAGAAGTCTTGTTTTCACAAATGCTAGAATTAAATTATCTCCCGAAGTTTCGATTGCTGTGATGACACCATCATATCAAAGGGTTTTCTAGTGTCAGTAATAAATGAAATACTTTATCTAATATAATCTAATTTTGCTCCGGCAGCCATCAATTTAGTGATTATGACATCAAACACATTAAAATGTTTTGATAAAGTCACTTCGCCTTGTAATATGAGGCTGAGGTGATTTTTTTTTTCTCAAAAATTACAGTATTTTGAACTTAAATATGAAAAAACTAAAAACAAAAATTAGTGTTTAATAATTTATAAAAAATTCTCCAACTAACCAAAAAAAAATTCCACCGTCAGACTATAACTACAACATTATTTTACAAGATTCTCTTTCATTTTTGCAAACTGAATAATTTTGGGGGGAGTTAGGACGCAGACAGGGAGGCACCATCTTATTCATCAGCAGTCCATTTAGACACATTAAACAAAATGTTAATATTAAAAAAATTTTTTATTTTTTTCTTGTAGTTGAAAGTCCAGTAAACAATCTGAAACCAACAGTTTAATTTTTTTTTACCGTATAATCCTTAGAATAATTTTTCAAATTTATTCGGTGCTCTTTTAATTTTATCGAAAAACTCCAAATATGATTGCTACTTATAGTTGTAAAAAAACCAAAATTTTAATTAATTAAAAACCGAGTATCCTGGTCCCATAACCTGTTGGAAATGGGATAGGTGGTATCAAAATTAAAACAAAACAGAAACGTTTAACTTGATTTTTAACTGACTTCCCAAAAACAAAGAGGTTCTAAGTTCGACACGTATTTTTTTTTATTTATTTTTTTAGGTATGATCCCCCATTGCTAGTAATGAAAAAAATTTGGTCCTAGGGTGAAGTGGTGAGTGAGAGGGGTAGTCTAATTTCGTAACGCGTAGTACCGATTTGGATGATTCTTTTCCTGTTAGGTAGAGTATGTTCCCCGATTGGTACCATGTCAAACATCTTGCTGGTGGGGTGGGGGTTTAACCTAACTTCTTAATGCGAGCACCGATTTTAATGGTGCTTTTTTCATGTGTGGTATATGTTGCCCCATTAGTAGAACAACAAAAGTTTATGGATTGGGGTGGGGTGGGAAGGGGTCGCTACCCAACATTTTACCGCATAGACCTATTTGGAAGATTCTTTTCTGTTGTATGAATTGCTACTATAGGGAAAAATGTTGACCAAGGATTGTGGTGGGGGTAGTTTAACTTTATAACGCATGAACTGATTTAGATGATTCTGAATGCATAGAGCATCTCTTTGTGTCATGACAAAAAACGTGGCTTATGGTGAAATTTAAAGGGGCAGCACCTAGCTTAATAAGGCGTATACCGATTTCGATGATTTTGATTCTGTTGTACAGAATACACTTCCTGATTGGTAAATGATAAAAGTGTTGTACCTAGAGTGGCTACAATAATTCTCTGACTATGATGATTCTCTGTTGCTGTATAGAGTACAGTAGCTAGTGCGCGATGGTAAAAATTTTGTATCTAAGGAAAGGGTATGACAAGGTGACAGTGACTAATTTCGTAATATTTTGACGGATTTCGATTTCAGATGTTGCAATTGATTTGTTCGTATGAGAAGCATTTTTCGAGTCGTATATACAAAGACACTGAAAACTAAAAAAGTTTAAGAAGAAAAATTTTACCGACTTCGCAAAAAGGTCTTAAAAGCATAAAATAATTTTTTATTTTTTATCATTATGACATTTTGAAGTCAGTGCAAATTAAGCAAACAAAACAAGTACCAAAACACAATCGACGATACTATATAAAACCGCCTAAACATTTCAGCACACGGGATCATAAGGAAGGAGCATTAAATACTTTTGTTGTAGTTGTTTTGTTGGTTTAATTTGCGCCGACTTTAAGATGTCGTAATAGATATAAAATGAAAAATTATTTTATGCTTTTATATACAATGCATATTCTGAAATTACATACTTTCGAAAATATCTGTGTGAGATTTCATCCAGATCGGAGCACTAGATTTCAAATGACAGCCGTTCGCAGCGCGCTAGTTCCATCCATAAGCACTTGGCGAGCGGCGTCCAAAAACTTTAAACGCGATGATCTCGGAATAGAGTTTTTTGAAAACTACCTTTGCGGTGAACGTGATATCTCAAAAACTTTTCAACCGATTTTCATAATTTTTTTTTAAATTGTTCATATTTACATAACTCCGAAAATTTTTAATATTTTTTTATAATTCAACTTGTTTTTTTTTCTTCGATAGTTCTACCAACAAATTGTCTTTCGCTTTTTCTAATAAAATTTGCATAAAACCTTTAACAAAAATCACCAACTTAGCTCACTTTTTCCCCTCAACTTTGTATATAACCCCTTAAGCGCTTTCTGTGAAGTCAGTTCAACATTTTTTTTAAAAAAAAAACTATTTTAGATTTACTGAAGGAAGAAAACTTGTCCTTACTTGTTGAGAATTTTCAGTGAACTGAACTGGAAAGTTTTATCTAAACTATTTCCTTACCTTATCCTAAAACAATAAAAAAAGAATAGTCTGTAGTCTGCAGACCACGTATCCAAAACCTTAAATTTTATGGGTGGTAGTAAAAATTGTGTTTTCTTTGGGAAAATCCTGCATACTAATTACTCATCTGTCTATGCTGAAACTTCTAGGGGGGGGGGGGGTTTGGTTGCGGAAGGGTGGGGGGTAACGTTAATTCGGCAAAATAAAGGCTCGTTTTTAAGCATTATTTTAGGTGCTACAGGTAATACAAATTTATTTAATTGATCGTAACATTATAGTACAATATTTGAACAATACTTCCTAAAATTTTTAGAGCAAAATATAAATAATTAAGCCGACGGTAGCCAATCTTCGGAGGCGCCTCGAAAAAACGTTGCCCGCAGGTGAACACTATAACTCACGACTGGATCATCCGAAATTAAACAAAAAAAAAATGGTATCATTAGATAATCGCTTTCCTGAGGTATTGCTGGGAGGAAATTTTTTTTTCGACTTTTTGATTTTTCCATTTTTGGTGAAACTTAGAAGCGAAAACACCGATTTTCGCCCTAAAAAATAGACCTATTTGTTATTGTAAAATTAATAATTATGAAAAAGAGCTCCCAGCAATACCTGGTCATTTATGTAAGCAAGTAGTATACCAAATTTCAAAAGAATCGGTTGAGTAGATTTTGATTTAAACTGTTCACCGACTTCAAAAATGACAAGTGTCAGAAAATCGCTTTAAAGTTTTGTATACCAAAAAATCCAATATTAAACAACGGAGCAACGAACACTTATAGTTCTATATCTTAGTTATGTTTTACTATCATATGAAACAATAAAAAAAATATCTTATCATCCATTAACTCTAATCTTTGAAAAACCATACATAAAACTGAAGTGGAAAATATATAATGAACATAAATGATTTATTTTTGTGATACTAACACTTACAGTACCATATATAAAATCATGTGCATTTATATGCTTATATTAACAAGATTTGGTAGCTACTTCTAATTTGTTTTTTTAAATAAATGTGTAATTACTTTTTTACTAACTCTTATCAAACTTTCATTCGTCTTTGAATTCGATAGGTCTATGCTAGGAAAATATAGGATACCTGAAAAAACATCACGTACCAATTTATATTCGTAACAGTCGTTATATCACAGTCAGGTTTTCAGAAATGTTGTCGGGTTCAATTATAGAGTTTTTGAAAGAGTTAATACGATATTTGGCTGTTTAAGACCAGCATTCACAAATTTTGTCGCAAAGATCAGGATCATTATGAGTTGCTAGCCAAATAATTAAACGTCTCTGATTTTTTACTTAAAACTTTATTATTTTCAAAATTCTCTAATACAATTCTGCCTTGTTTTTCAGAATACTTTTCAAATCAAGCTTTCCATATGATTCATGGTGGCTGAATTTGTTGGGCTGTGATGTATAGATAAACCGAAACAATGACGATTTTTTCAATCCACTGACTTACTGGATTACTGATATTATCAATAGAATAAATTATTTTCTCTTAAAATAAACAATTAAATTTAGCAGAGTTTGTATTACATTTGAAAAAAAATTTCTGCTCTCCATTTCCTTAAGCCTGCTTTGAAAAGTATTTTTTGGCCAAACATTGAAGCTTCTGGGAATATTTTATCAATATCCATATATATAACAATATATTTACAAATTAATATTTTTCTGGGTGTATGAACTATTTTTCAATATTGTACCGAACCTAATAAATAAATATATAATAAATTCGCCCAGTCTCCTTTTACTGGAATTTTTGGTAAAGGAAATATACTAGACCCACACTGGCACAGTCACTCAAGCATAAGTATAACTACGCAAATAAAACCACTAATAGTTTATACTAATAACGTCTCAATTAGCCACATATAAAAAAAAATTACGAAAAGCCCTATAACTATGGCGAACGCTAAAATTACGCTAAGAAAGCCATTAGGGATTCCAAACTAATGTCGATGCCTCAAAATCCATCTAAACAAATAAGGGAAAGTTCTTTTATTACAAGAATAAGAATAATTCAAGAAAGGAATCGAACCATATAAACTGAATCAAATCACTCCTGGCCTTCTTTGCACTTATTTTTTTCGAATTTATAAAACATCTTCAAACCCCATTTTCTCAATAGGCTAAAAGGCTTAACCAATTCCTGTAACCGAAAAAAGTGAGTGTCTTTAAAAAATTAGTCCCATAAGTTCAAGAGTATAAATTATGCTTGACTTACTTAAATTATGCATGAAAGTAAGCTTTTAGAGAGAAATAAATATATTGTGTGCCCTTATTTACGGTCATTATACCAATCTGAACGTTTTATACGAACAGAAGAAGGGAAAATGCTCCAACCTTTTTACAATCAAACAGTTCATCTTTGTTTCATGTTATCCTAAAAGAATACGAATCAGAAATGGGGTTAAAACTCTTAAACTGAAGAAACTACCATAGAAATAAGTAAATATGCGAGGGAGGAGCAAAAAATGGAAACAAGCCAGACAAAACACAAAAGGTTTATCTCAACGAAGATTTATTTATTTTCCTGCTCCTTAATCCTTCCTAAAATATTAAAGTACCCAGGAAAAGGCTTTTTTTGCCTTATCAGCTATTAGGAAAAATTTTGTCTCCACGAAGATTAGCATGAATTCTGCTTAATGCCGTCAAAATGGTTTATGAATAATAAAATTCTCCATCAAGAACATTTTAAAATTCATAATTGTTGCACTTCTCGACCATTAGGTCACTTATATTTCGTAAAAAAGTGGAATATCTTGCCCTTAGACAATTTTAAAAGATGTGGAAACTAAAATCTGAATGATAACAAAACAACTTTGAAATTAGCTTAGTCAGTGTTATCTTGGGTGTGGTAAAATAGCTCGCAAATAAATTACTTCTTGTTAATTTGGGTCATCCAATGACGAAGAAGTAACCTTGTCCGATTTTCATAATTCTTTTTTGCACACACCAGTATACTACAGATAATATTGTTACAAACGTGCTCACCTGCCACGTATCCGTGCTTCCTAGAGAGGTAACACGACGGCAAGCAGATGACACAACGTTACTGGATCATCCCACGGCGCCGGCAACACCAAATAGGAGACCTCTTTCAGGTCAAGCCGGATAAAATAAAGGGAGCTTTAACCTTTTCCCCCGCTAAAATCGAAAAGAAATATTAGAATACAATACACACAACAAAAACATTAAAAACAAAACCCTCCACCAATTTCCGACTTACCCGTGTCGGCCACGAATCCCAACTCCCTTCCGATATCTTTCTCTCAGTACCCTTCCCGATAGAGCATCCAATAAAGTCCGCGTACTGGCCTCAACCTGAAATCAAATAAAAATTATAAGTCAATAATGCCTCTTTACAGCTCCATCTAAGAAGTAATACTTACCTGTGAGTCGAGATACTCCCTAGTCGGCATAGCTGTCAAACCCTGCAAATAGTGCTCAGAGATTTCTTGATGTACTCCATGTTTTGGGAAGATCTGTAACCTGAAAATCCATTACCAGCACCTGGAGGACCTAGAATGAGGAAAAAATCCGATGAAAATACCAGAAATTAAAAACCTTATCACAAAATCCCATGCCTAACCTCACAAATTAAAAACACGAATTACCACAAAAGTACACTCTGAAATATATTAGGACTAACTTTTACCTTTATAACTATTAAAATACTTTGGAATTATATAATAATGTAATGAAAATTAATTAAAAATTTATCTTACCTGTTGTTAGTCCTTTTTTAGCACAAATTAGGTCACTTTCAAATTTCAAAACTAACAAAAACAATAAAAATGCTCACCGCCATCTTGAAATTCTTATTTGTAAACCAAAAATTATCACGGTAACTTAATGCACAAACAATAATCAATCAATAGCTTTGTTTATTTTCAAACCCGCCAAACTATCCTTGAAGTCATGGCTCCACTCAACAGGGATTTCGAAGCGGCCCGGCTTAATTTTCGAAGGCCTCAAACGTAATCTCCAGTTAGAAAAGCTCACCCTCACAACAACAACAAAATAGCCGCACGGATCACACCAGTCCTTTAAGAAGAACACCAAGTAACACCTGCACTAATACACGGATCACCTCACACTCAGATAACACATACTTCCCTTTTACTTTCAAAAAGAGTGCAACTTCCAAAAGAATAGTGATTTTTTTTTATGTCTCGTAAAAACAATTTATTAAGATTCGCACATCGCGCGCTTAATCAGTGAAATCTATAAAACACGAGTGAACTAGACTCTATTACTTTACACGATCGCTATTACCACGGACACTTTTTATACAATTAATTTGTGCTATCTAATTGGAGAGCTTAATTAATCAAACGGACACAAGAGTAAGAGAATTAGGCGCGGACATTGCCAAAACACAATTGAAATTGTTCACTATAATCACTTTTTCACGATACGGATACTAATTTGTAGTACAGAACAGCTGAACACTATAGGCTACCGCTCGGTCAGACCGCTATACATATAACAACATATTTTGGCCAAGGGCATTATATTTTTTTCTGGTTGCTTTAACCCCTTCAGGGACATCAACATTATATTTGTTAAGGATTTTAAAATTTAGTGAAAGCACTTGTCCTATTTGAAAATAATCGGATAAGTTAATTTAAGTTAGGGTGGTGGCTATTTGGCTATTGGAAAGCCGATCAGTAACCACAACCGTGGGACCGCAGCTGAATAATAATAATTTTTATTTTTTTTTAAATTTTAATTAATTTATAAATTTAATTTAATTTATTAAATTTTAAATTATAACAATCAAAACAAAAAAGACACAATGGTTAACGATCAAACGGAACATAAAAAATGACACAGTACGTTACTTTAAAAATATTACTTAAAAAACGACTCTATAACTTGAAGGCAAAAAAAAATATTGTAAAAAACCTGTAAAAAATAAAATTCAAGAAAATTTTAAATGCCTCCAAGCGAGAGCCAGGTCTTAGAAAAGTTCCCAAAATTTTTTAAAAAATTCCGAAACCATATCTAGAGCTTAACCTAACACGAACGAACAAAATGAACCGAAACCGAAAAATCAAACTAGAAAATGATTGTCTGAGTGCTCCCAGATGGTAGATGCAGCACCGGGCGAAGTTCCTACTTCGGAAACCACTGCTCCCAAGCAAATGCCCTTTTCGTAGACCCGTTCGCCACTTTTCTATTACTCCGAGAGCACTCATCCAAACATGTTCTAAACGAACGCACAAAAATTTCGAACCGAGTCCCGCGGGACCAGTCTGCAGATTCATTGACGTCTGCAAACTGCTCCCATCATCCTCCCAGTTCTACGATTCCAACGTGAGACTTGTCCTTCCCGCAGCACTTGCAGCAATACCAAAGCGAAGAGAAGCTTCGTGGACAAGTCTGCGGCCTGTTATTCCGAGTGAAAGACGAGGCTTCCGTTTCGCACCGACGATAAAGATTGCCAGGTGCAGTTGAATGTGTCGGCCTTCGTTGCCAGGAACACTAGACGTAATCGCCTCTTCAATCTGGCAACGAAGTGGTTCTTAAGGGCATGTTTGTGTAACTGTGGGTTAGTGGGCTGTTGCCCAAGATCGATCCGCATGCAGTACAGATGAATTGTGAATACAAATAGATAACAACAAGCTCCACAAAAACAAAATTAAAAAAATTAATAATGAGGTCTGACTATGTTTACTATATGTTTTCGAGGTCGCTGAATCCGAATGCGAGGTCCGTTTAACTCCATCACATCAGGATTTTCCATTCGTTATGTACGGTCGAACTACCTATCTAGCCCTAACCTTTGTCGCCTTTATTTTGAGGTTATGCGATTTAGGGGTTCGGTTTTTGGTATGATGGGGCTATGGGGTTTTAAATTCAAGTGGTAATACGGGTTTTGAGGTTATGGGAAATCCTGATGTGATGGGGTCAAACGGACATCGCATTCGGATTCAGCGACCTCGAAAACATTTAGTAAACATAGTCAGACCTCATTATTAATTTTTTAAATTTGTTTTGCGGAGCTCTATCTATTTGTATTCTGACAAGAATTGTGGCTTATGAAGAGAGTTGAAGAGGATGGGCGGCGAATATCTTCATAAGGCATAGACCAATTTTGATTCTGTTGTGCAGAATACGTTTCCTGATTGATAAATTATAACAATTTTGTACCTAGAGTGACTATGATGATTCTCTGACTACGATAATTCTCTCTTGCTGTATAGCGAAAGCACTAGGATCATGTTAAGAATTTTCTAAGGTGAGGGTACTAAAGGGTAACCGTGACTTATTTCGTAATATGTTTCTGTTAGTGCACTACCTCTGCAACGTTTGAAATTGCTTTGATCATACGAGCAGCATTCTTCGAGTCGTATATATAAAGACACTAAAAAGCAAAACATAAAATAGTTTAAAAAAAATAACTTCACAAAAAAAGCTAAAAAGCATAACATAACAACTACGCAACCACAATTGAAGATAATACTACCTGAACTTGGCAGCTCACGGAATCGTAAGGAAGGACGATTAAGTACTTTTATTATAGCCGTTTGGTTTGTTTAATTTGCACCCACTTCAAAATGTCATAATAGATGTAAAAATTAAAAATTACGTTATGCTTTTTAGCGCCTATTGTGAGGGAACTGTCTATTTACAACCCTCAAATTGCCGTGTAATTTCTCTGTACACGGAAATACACGGAAAGTACGTCAACTTTTTATTAGACTTTCTGGGAGGAAGAGGTATATTATTCAGGCTTTTAGTTGTTTTATTACTCAGGCTTTAGTTGCACTATTTTTAGTTTTTCTTGCCGTACTAAATTATTTTTGCTGTTTTAGTTTTAATTAATAAATTAATTGTAAAAATGTGATTTAAGATATAGTTGTGTTTAGAATATAAAAAATCTACATATATTAGGGCCTGTCTTATTCCTGAAAGAGTATTGGAGAAGTCTTCTTGAACCAATAACTCATTTCTAATTACTGAGTGCCACTATACATCTCAGTTTTTTAATTGTTAAAAATATACATTATTTTTTAGCATTAGCATATTTTGTACTAAAATCAAGGTGATTCTCAACACGAAAAGGAAAAAAAAGAATGAACAACTTAATTTACAACCGGCCACTAAAGGCCTCAGTACAAGAAATATGTGTATCTTTCCCTTCCTGCACACCAAAACCAATATACGATTAATTTAATTAAAAAATTAAAGTGTCATGCTTTAAAAGCAGTGATGGGCATTATTCGAATATTATTATTATTATTTTCAATCAAATAATGATTTTTTTTTAAATTCGAATAAAAAATTATTCGAATAAATTTTTATTCGATTTTCAATTTATTTTAAGTTATTCGCAAATAATTATTTGTTATTTGGTGCTCCTTAACACAATTTTAAATAATTATTTTTTATTTGGTGCTTTTTATTCCAATTTCATATAATTATTTTTTATTCGATCATTAAATAATTATTCGATAGTTCATGTCTCTTTATGAAATAACTATTTGTTGTTGGTGTTGTTAGTTCAATTTCAAAAAATTATTTCTTAGTACACGCATTTCATAGCACAAGGTGTCTCGTACTTATGTAATTAAAACTGCCTTGTTATGTTTCGATGTTTACAGTAAAGATTTTAGTAAATGATACCATAAAACAAATAAGTATTCCATAAGGAGACATCAACTATCGAATAATTACTTGATAATCGAATAACAAATAATTATTTGAAATTCGAATAAAAAGCACCAAATAACAAATAATTATTTGCGAATAATCCTCCAAATAACAAATAATTTTTGTAATCAAATAAATTGTTATTCGATTTTTCAATTTATTTGAGCTTTCAGCTTTTATTTTTATTCGAATTAAAACAGAAATCTCAAGCAATCAAAATATGTAAAACACTGAAAAACCTGTAAAATGGGTGTGGAAATCACATATTATGTAGCTAGCAAATAAAATATGTGATTGTGTTTGACTGAATTATTTATGCTGTACTGAACTGATATTGTTAAAAATATTCGTTTTCTTTAATATTCAGGCGCAAAATCGGAATTGCTTATGAATATATTTTACATAAGTTACTTTTACCCTAAGATGTCAAAGTGGAATTCGCACCTACAACAGCTGTACGTTGATATTCATATCACAACAGATAACTGAAAATCCAATTTTCAATTTTTGCAGTAAGTAATTCTATGATTCCACATAAAGCTCGGCGCATTTTCGCTGTTCTTATAAGCCGTGAAACAATTGCAGTTATTCACTAAATGAGCATTTCCCCCCGACAAACTGAACAGAACCTAAGGGTGGCAGTGAAATGGAGAAAACGCGATTGAATACAAATCGAAAATATTCCATTAAATTTCCAAGAAACATTTACAGGTACGTGATGAAAGTTGATAAAATACTTAAGAAGTCCGACCTAACGTGTTGGAACTGTGTAACGTGAGGATTTCTCAAATTAAAGTACACTCGACCAATTGCGGTCGTAGTTATTTACCTTTTTGTAATATGAAAACATCTTCAAAAAATTTAGCCTTTTAACAACTTCATAAAGGTACTTGAGCATGAATCTGCCAAAAGGCAAAATTCATAGTTGCACATAATGCAGATCCGTATCTTTGGTCCAGCTCCTTGCTTCGTAGTCGTGATACTATCTATGCAGACAGTATATCTCTCTCCTGTGGCTACGTGTTATTCACGAGCACCACAACGATTATCCAGGTCATTGCAAAACGGTTGAAATGGGATTTCCTAGCGATAACGTTTTTTGTATGCACATCAGCGGTTGTGGTGACATTTAACTTTCTTAAGGTGCTGAAGCTCGTTGTGCTGCTCGAGGTGTTCATAAACGTGACCATACAGAAAAATTGGAAACCATCCAGGAGTTTTCTCTACGAACATAATACTCCTTAATATTGTTGAATGCCCCATTCTCTAGACGAAGAATAGCCGCCATAAGGCTATTTCCAGATGCCTTGATTAACCCGGGTCTACTTAGATACGAATTTTATTGCAAGTGCATTCTAGGGATGAGATAATAGGAAAATAGTGAACGAGTCTGGAAAAAATGACTTTATCATCTCGGCCAGGTCCCAATTTAAACGTAGAGGAGTTGATAGATTTTAAAGCAGGTGACCCCATTATAAAATTATAACTTTTATACAAAATTGGCTAGAATTTTCAAAGTTTGGAAATCTAATAATTCAAAAGATTTATCTGTTGGTCAATTCCCAAAATCAAATTAAAGTGCAGGTATAAAGTTCGTCCTAGAGTGTTTCAGGTGAGATTATAGACCTATAAAATATATGTGAAAAGGTTGTTCGATATATGGTTATATGCTGTTGAAAGTACGATAAGAATCATCAAACATCGAAGCTTTTAAGCAGCGTCTAACAAAAATTTAGAATGAAATTCCCAACGCGGTCATCCGTGCCGCCTGCGAATCCAAACCTTCCCGACACGAAAGAGATATGGAAAAATAATAAATATATTTTGAGGAAAATGAAAGTAAAATATATTAAAAAACGTAATAATAAAGAGGTTCTAGTAAATAACCTTTATCTTTAATCTGTAATCATCAAAAATATGAAACACCCTATAAGCAAACCTACAACTTAAAGTGCATTCCGGACTACCAACATTACTTTACAGAATTACATTACTTTAGAATTTTAGCGGCCGTAGAAAACGCGGCCGTGAATTAATGCCGCTGGGATGCAAATTTTTGGCTCCTGTGTGAAGAACCAGAATATTATCCCAGCAGCATCTTATTGGCAATATTGTTCTTGGCGAATTCTCTATGAATAAAACAAGGATTTACAAATGGTAGAAACGTTTTTGAGCACACCACAACGCAATCAAAATAGACAAATAAAAGCTAAATATTCTTAGAATAGTCGGATATATCCGAAGTAGTTATAGCAACAAGTTTTACTTAGTTACCTCACTTACCTCGAAAAATCTAAATCCGAAGGGTCTGTTGGTTGAAAGTGATGTGTAAAATGCGGCAACAGAATGCATGAAATACTCCAAGAGCTATCCTGGTAAGCTATACCTACCTGTTCTAAGATTCATACAAACCGTATTAACGGAAGGATGTGCTTGAACCCTTTTTGGCCAGTTCGTCAGCTTTTTCATTTGTCTCTATGCCGACATGTGCTAGAACTCAAGGTAAGATGTGAAATGGTTCCTTGTTCAACGCTTTTAGTGCTGCCTGTCTATCCACGCAAATGGTGATCTCAGTCCCTGACATCTGTTTTGCTTGGACATTGAGTGCAGCTTTAATTATAGCGTATATTTCTGTATGGAAGACGGTGCATTCATTTGTGAGTCTATAAGACCTTTCTATTTGCAGCACTTCCGAGAAGACTCCAGCTCTGATGCCCTTTTCTGTTTTTGATCCGTCTGTGAAGATGGATATTCCCCTCATAACCTTATAAGGGTGCTTCCAGTGTTCTCTGCTGGAAATGATAACAGAAAAGGGTCTTCCGAAGTCGTACTATGATTTCATATAAGCTGTTGTAGTGTGTAGCCCACTTTGATTGAAGAGGTTCAGTATTTATTTATTTATTTATTCATTCGTTCGTCTACAGAATGACTTTCTTACAGACTACTAAAATTTTCAGAAAAAATATTTATCTGTTTGTTGTACAGGTTATTGAGGCCATAATTTGTACGATGAAACTCTGCAAATAATATGGGAGGAAAGCTTAAACTTTTTAAAGGAACGTAAAACGAAATAGATTCAAGAAGAAAAGGAGAAATACTTTCATTCATTTCATTTTCATTCATTCAATTAAGTGCAAACAATTTACAAACGAAGAGAAGGCTTTTGAAGATCAATTCGTAAGCATCTAGTGTTATAAGGTGGAATATCAGCCGTCCAGTTCAGATTTCTCAAAGCAAATCTAATAAATTTCTTTTAGACATTCTCAATTCTATTTGAATGAATAGCATAGAATGGACCCCGCACAACCGAAGAATATTCAAAAACTGGTCTAACTAAAGCAGCTGCAGCATACATACCTTTAACGCATGACGCCTAACGAAACCAAGACGAGAGTTGGCCTTTCTAACCATGTGTGCAAAGGTGTCTAATATTACACCCAAATCCGAAATAATTTTGCATTTTTTTATTATACAATTACCAATGTATAAATTTATAGGTATACTCGAACATATTTTAGTAACAGTGAAATGCATAAATTTAAAGAAGTTGAGCGAGAGCTTGCTGAGGTTACACCAAAGACCAAAGCTATTCAAGTCTGACTGAAAGTTGTCAATATCTAATGGAGAATTAATCTGAATAAAAATTGTTAGATCATCTGCGAAATTTAGACATTTTGCAAAGTGAAATATATCAAATACGTCATTTATGACTAGGTACATTGAAGAGTAGGGGTCCTAAATGGCTTCCTTGCGGTAAACCTGAGATTACTGAAATAGATCTAGAATGAACACTATCAATAGCAACAATCCGTTAACGATTCACTATGTATGATGAAAGCCAGAAAATAGTGATGAATAAAAGGCATGATGATTTACGTTATCAAAAGCTTTCGAAAAGTTAGTATACACTTTATCGACCTGACCACATTCCTCAAGTGTATTAGTGCGAAATTTTACAAAGGATACTAAATTAGTTTCAGTGGATCGTTCACTTACAAAGCCGTGCTGGAATTAAGAGATATGTTCTTTATCAACTAGAGACACTTTTACAAATAATGCTTTCAAAAAGCTTAGGAATTGCAGAGATTTTGCTACTCGGTCGAGAATAACTTACATCATTTTATGAGCCGCTCTTAAATATAGGTCTTACAAAGGAAACTTTCCATTCCGCAAGAAATAATCCAGTTGATAAAGACAAACGAAAAATAAAGGCTAAAGGGCATGAGAGACTTTCTCGAGAATTAGCAAGAAAAAATACTGGAATATTATCTGAACCCGAAGACAAAGTCTTTTTAGAATTTATGAATGTTATCACTAGATCTTCATCAGACACGTGTAGTTAACACAGCTCAAATGACGAATTTGGCAGACTATGCTTATTATTGACGGAAATTTGACCAGCATCACCAACTTTTACTGATTCAAAATAATCATCAAAAAGGTCAGAAGAATGTGTTACATTTGATGAGACCATGTTATCTAATGATAAACAAGTTGGAATTGATTTACTCTTACTATCAAGGAATGTCCAGAATATTCGAGGATTAGACTTAATCTTAGATTCTACAGAGAATATGTACTTGTTATATAAAACTTTGTTTAAAAATTCATATTCCGTGCGTAAATCTTTTGAAGGTAGTAAAATCTTCTATGTTACCGGTCTCTTTAAAACCCTTATGCATTCTGTTTCGAGCATTATTTAATTTGCGCAGCCAGTAATAACACCAGTCTTAGAGATGCTAAGACTGTCATTTCGTGGTGTGCAGTTCTATGAGTTGCAGGTGTAGGATATCTTTAAGACCACCTTTTATCGCTCCGTGTGTAAAAATGGGTCTGACGACCGCTGTGTACCTACATCCAACGTACAATATGCGGTTTCATGCCTAGGGATGAGCGATGTTGACAAAACATCGATATTGACATTGATGTCAACATCGATGACTGAACATCGATGATCGATAATAATCGAACTCAAAACATCGATGTTCCTTAATATCGATGTTATATAGAAGAGGTTTATAAAATGGCGGCTAATGGCGTAAAAAGCCAATGTTATTGAATATTGTTTTTTTCTTTTTTCTTTTTGTGATGCAACCAAAGCCCAGGAAACAACCCTATGACGCGCTTTAAGCATGGTTGCGGCCGGAAGGGAATGAAGTAAATTGAACGTCTTGTTTTAGTATTGCTGTGAGCTAGAGAAATGCCCAAAAACTATGATACGAAAACTCATCGGTTGGCTGAGGCTCTAACCTACACCCAACCACATCTTCAACGAAAACTCTAGGATTTTTCCGCCCTATAAGAAGGACGATAGGAACGATGAAACTAACTATCGATCTGTTTCCAATATATTTGAAGTTGGCAAGGTCTTTGAGCCTGTGTTATCTGATGTAATTTATAGCACCACAGGGTAAGCATTTAGCACCCTTATTTTTTAACATTTATATTAATAAGTTACAAAAAAAATCTTATGTTATACTAACGATGCAAAAATATTTCGCACTTTCGTTGATGGCAACGATTGTTCTTTGATTAATTCAGACATGAATATCTTCCATGATATTCCATGAATGTTTCGTGAACATCGATGAACATCGATCATCCCTATTCATGCCCCATTTCTTACCAATGGTTCTTTTGCATGCAAAGAATGCGTTGAGTCCCTTATTCGTCTTCTCTTAGCAAGAGCAAGAAGGGCATCTTTAGAATTATGGAATGTCCCAATTAAGGTACTATTAGCGAGTTAAAAAATTGTTTTTCGATTTTTTCTTTGTTTCACCAAAGGGTCTATAAATGTGTCGAGAATATGTATTTCAAATTTCAGGTCAGAATTCACAGTACAAAAAAGTTATACTGATTCTTGTAAGTTGCGTAAATTTCTTGTAACTTTAAACGTGTTTTTTTCGAAATGAAATTTTTCAAATTTGCCCAAATTCTAGCTCAAAAACTAATTATCCGATTTCAATAAAACTTGGCTCATTTTGTTTATTATTATGCCCATTGTGCATCCCCCAACGGACAATGGTGATTTTTTTTCTTTGTTTCCCATTTAGAGACTTAGAAGCGCGGGAAAATGGGGATGTTTTTAAAACTTTTTTTTAAAATACTCGCCATTTTTCGAAAAAACGCTTTACTTCCGGTTTTGGTGGAGGGATGCGCAACCAAATATGTCTGTATTAAAATGCCATTTGATTTTTTTGCTTCAGATGCACTGGAGAGGGTCTATCATTTCCACAGGTTTGGGCTCCTTTTTCTAATTCAACTTCAACGCCCTCTATACTAGAGAAAAAAATTATAATTAAAAAATTTTTTTTTATAAAATGTAGATCCTAAGTTATCATATGGAAATAAATTTTGCTGTTAAAATAAATTTTTCACTAAAAGAAAAAACATTTAAAAAGGGTCAATTTTTAACTTCACTCGCTAATAGTACCTTAAGGATAAAAAGGCACTTAATAATATTCAGTAAGAATATACTGGTTATTATTAATAATAGAAATAACCATCGTTTCCCTGGTTGCACTGGTTTGTCAGGCTGGTTTTTTGAACTAATCTCGTATAATATCTAATGTACAAACTTATTTTTTAAATTATTTCGTTTAATATGACATTTTCACAGGTTGATCCTTCTCTTGTTGTTTCCTCTCCTGTTTTAAGCTGCGATTTCTCTTATACGGTTCCCCTGAAAACCGGAGACGGAGTTGGATCAATGCGTTGAGCGGCAAGACCAACATGCCATGGGTCTCGGGTTCGAGCCCAGATGACCGTGAGCTTTTATTAAGAAATTAAAATATTCCACTCCGTCTCTGGGCTGTCGTCTAGCTCGCAGCAATGCAAACAAGACTCAAGTTTCCTCACTTCCCTTACCCTAATTCCCTTCCGGCCAAAACCATGCTAACGCATCAAAGGGTTGTCCCCTAGGATTTGGCCACATCATATAAAAAAAATAAAAAAAAACCAATTATTCCCTAACGCGCTAAGCCCACTAGTAATGATAATAGAAAATATTATATTATCGTTTATACACTATATCACTAACCTACCTTAGTTAACCTTACTTAAGATCATCGTCTATCTGAACGACCTTCCGACAGTCTATTACACTCAAGTTGGCATAACAAACAAGTAATCTCAACAATAGCAGCAAAGTTGCTAGTTGCGAGCAGGATTTATGAATACAAAAGCTTACTAGCTTCCTACAAAATCTTAAATACAACTATCAAACAAAGTATCGTGTAAAATGTATAATTTGTAAGGCTTTAAATAATAAACTTTATAGCAAATTGCTTACGTTTTCTCACATAGCAGTATCTGCTTGCCTGTTCAGCTGAATCCCGTGTAGAAATTGATGAAACGTTTTTACGTATTTTCCCTTCACGGAAATATATTCTTTAATTCCACGCGAAGATATAAAAACTCCAAATTGAAATTCAAGTGCCGTTTTATTGGATTACGTGCTTCTGGCTCGGTTTGGATCTGAAAATGAAATAAATTCAAGACCAAGTTTGCAGAAAATGAATCCAGCGGGTATCTGAAATTCAGGAGGTGAAATTACTGTCTTCGAAAGACGACACAAACCTACAGGTAAGGTGGGTGAAAATTACTTCTATTTGGCTGTTTTCATTTATTTTGGAACTTCAGTCAGGTAACTCAATGTCTTTTCAGAAACGTCATAAAAGTAACATGCTTAATAACACATACCTACACATATGTTGTGCTTGACACTTGTCTGTTTACCTATATAATTTCACCTGTATAAAATTCTATTAAATTCTTAAACATCTAATCAAATTTACCTCATTGTAAACAGCAACAATGTAATTAAATTGTTTTCCACTCCTGAAAATATATTAAAATCATTTTCGTAAACATGCACTTGCACTGTAGTTTGGGCCTATTTGAATGCTATAGGCTTATTCCACGCCTGTATCGACATGTATATATGACGGGCTGAGAGTAAAAGTGACCTATTTATAAGGTTCGGGCAAAAGTGGCTTAGAAAATATTCCGCGCAAAAACGAATCGCGTGAGATTCCGGGCAAAAACAAATCGTAGAACATTTCCGGGCCAAACGAATTAACTACTTAACTGCATTAACGTTGCATTACTTTTTGTAGTTAAATCGTTTTTGCCAGGAAATGTTCTACGATTCGTTTTTGACCGGACTTTGACTTTTGCCCGAACCTTATAAATAGTTCACTTTTACTCTCAGCCCGTCATATGTAGGTAGGTAGAGTAATATAAACAATTATGAATTAAACCATAGACAAATACGCTATAAATTTCAAAACTTATTTTTGCTTTATATATCTTTCTTTCCAGCACTTTCCCTTCCTTATAATTTTAATCATAACACCTCAGGTAGGTATTATTACGTGCCACTCCATTTAAATAACGACTGATTTTTTGCTCAGTAAAATATTTGTAGCATATGAAACCATAGAAATCTCAACTTGAAATTTGCACAGATTGTTGGTACGTTCCATCAAGGATTTTTTCAAGGATAAAGGATATAACCGTTATCGTTATTGTCCTTTTGGTTAAAACTGTCTCCGAAGATATTTCTTTTCAAAATATAAAATCTATCCTTTCTAAAATGCAAAAAAATCATTAAAATTGGACCAGTAGAATCGGAGATATAAATTTTTTAAATTATATCGAAAGGGCAAAAAGCGGGTTTTTTTGCAATTTTTAAAGGCCTGTCTGTAGATCCTACAATTGACCGCGGGGTTCGTAGAGCGCGTGAATTAAAGGAAGTCTCCCTGCGGGTCTTGCGTGGTAATCTTGCATATATCCCCACTGTCACTGCGGTACGCCGCTTCCTCTGCCTTTTTTTTTGTTCGCGCGTGGACGCATTTGCGATTCTACACGATTTACAACTGGCAGCAGAGACCACTTCTACGTCGGAGAAGACATCATATTGATGCCACTGGTGACATACTGGGAGTGCACAGTTTAGTCTATTCCTTGCTTAGGCTCTTCATCGGTGGTTGCATCACTTCATTAGTAAAGCTAAGGCACTTCAAAAGCGTCTTTTCAAATAAATTAAAGACTGATTTCAGTAATTTAGCCATTCAACGCAATGCCTTGAGCCTAACAGAGCATCGAATTTCGATTTATCTTCTTCACGAAAGGAAACTATCTAATTCTGCATCATTGTCAAGTCGTCGGTGGAGTAAGTGATAAAGTGTCGACCTACCAATCCGTAGGTCCTAAGGTCGAATTCCACCGACAGCGACCTATGCTAATTTTCTGCTGACAACAAATTACGATAAAAAGATCATGGGGGGTTGCAGAAAAAATTTCGGTGGTTCCAAATCCACTTGCTTTCGTTGTCTCGAATCAGATGAAGTTGTTCTCCTGTCCCATGCCCCACAAACGGTTACGGGAACTAGAGAGAGATTTTCAACATAAACATGGAGTACGAATTTCGTACTCTAATTAACGTAATAAAAATAACTACTAACTCAGTACTGACCACTTTAAAGTCATGTTTCAACCACTTCAAGTGAAAACTGACATACCTGCACCTGAAATAATTTCAAATCCATCCCACACATGAGAAAGAAAAGCAATCAAAACTTTTCCGAGCACGTAGAATAGTCCTAATGGCTTGACAATCACTTGAACAAAAGCACATGTTGTGTATGGGTTTCCTTAAAACCGAATAAGTTGAATGAAAAATGTCCATCCTATTTTCTGGTAGAAAAGGGGGTATGTGGTATGAATGCAGTATACCCATCAACGAAAACTTTGAACGTATCCCAGATTAATTTCCACCCCCTTGAAACTTCGAGACCGGGAGCTCTTTCTGTTTAAGATTAATTAATTCTATGCTCCTGACTTTTGATGTTGGAATACATTTTCAGAGTTTGTCAGCAATAAGCATAAATTATAAAAGTAAACGGGTTTGGCATATTTACTGCATTTGTTAGGTCACTTGAAAGAAACTCTGCGTGTCCATATTTCCATTTAGTATCTCGTTGAACTGATGATAACAGCAATTCATTTCCACATGTCTTTGGAGCTACACAGAGCCAAACCACAAATTCATCCCCCATTCTGTAGAGTTAGTATTAATGGTGGTCCATTTGACTTAGGCCAACGAGCTAACTGCTCAGATACTTCTCAACAATTGTGGCTGCCGCCTTCAGTCCCTGTGGCCATGGAAACTTCTTGTGTGAGCTCTAATGATTCTCTGGGAATTTTACTGCCGCTTCGCGTGTAAGTCAAGCGGTTACATGTCTTTATATGAACGATTATTCCTTTGCTCACAACTTTCTAAAGAATTGAAGTAGTTGATTTATACATACATAATCACAATGGCGGATGTTCAAGGATATTCCACTTATGCCTCTTCCCAGATGGCTTAGTTGTTGTTGTTGTCTGAAAGCGCGAAGGACTTAAAAAGATGGTAATGGAAAACAGTCTAAGGCCAAACATTACATTATGAATAACATCTTGTGAATTTCAGATCTTTTGCGCAGAAAAACCTTAGAAAAGCTGTTCCCACATAACTGCTTTAGAATAGAATAAATAAGTTCAAGATATGTATACGCTTTTAGGTAAGTACACACATAATACCACTCTATTCATAAAGTTCCCAGAAAAGTTGAATGAAAAACGATACTTAGTTATTCTTTAGCATCTATTGAACCTACTTCAAAGACTTCTCCTTTGTTTGCAATCCACAGAAGTCAACGTTTCTTTATATTCTCAAAGCAGCGCCGATATTTGATTCCTCTGATAACCTTCAGTTTGCCAATTAATGTATCTCCATGGTCACATCGTGACAAAATTACGTCGTCTAATAAGTGTTTTCAGCTTAGGGATTAGAAGAATGATACATAAGATGGCATTGGGTATGTTCATATTTATCACAACGGACCATATCAAGGACTATGTGAGGTCGACTAATTTATTATTAGTGGCCACCAAGCACCTAGCATTAGGTAAGACGAAATGTTAAACAAGGTTATAAGATCGTTTAGTTTAAAATCTTCACACTAGGATTCTAACCCATTTCCTTTATCCTTAATTCCTTTCCTGCCAAGGCTATGCTCTAGTATCACAGGGCATCCCCTTAGCTTTGGCAACATCATATATAAAAGAAAGTGTGGACCAGTGCATTAACATGTTGAAACAATTAATGATTTATTCATCTACAAATTCTAAAGTCCAATTTTCATTTAGTTTTTGAATCCTTGAAAAGAATTCTTTGTACACAACACCATGAATCAAAAAAATAATTTTGGAGAGTGGATATTTAGTATAGAGTAGGTAGTCATCGAAATTCATTACCAGTACCAGTACCCGGCGACCTAAAAGGGCAAGAAAATGACAAAATTTCGAAACTAAAAAAGTAAATTATCTTTTCAGTAGCCTATACGAATATAAGGAAAACAAAAGCAATCCAGAAAATTTTTTAGTGTCGTTCACAAATTACAATTGAGAAAGACGGCACTCTGGTACACAAATGTGTACCAAGTTAACTCCGAAAAAGTAGAGTTCTACCTCAATACCATTCATAAGAAATCTAGTTTTTCGGAGTTAACTTGGTACACATTTTAGAGTGATGACTACAATAAAAAAATTTTGAACTCGGGCTTAAAAAGTTTTATATTAGATGTCTTATTTCATAACCAAATTTTTACTAAACAGATAATATCTAAGTTTGACGTACAATTTTTATAAATTCTGGTAAAAATTCCGGTTCTCAACTGTAATTCTGTTGCAACAACCTTAATTTTTACTGAAAGCGCCATAACATTTCCTAAGCGTATAAGCGCAGAGTGGTGGAAAAATTACCGTGAAAACCTGTAAAACTTGCCGGTTATTTCGTTAAAAATTTTGCATTAGGCCTTAGGTTTTCCCTAAATCACACAGCAGATTTTTTATTCACAACAACTTTACGGTTCTGTTCCGTAAAAATTGCCTATGAACACATAAAAATTTTTGGAAATATGCACCACCATATTTTACGATTTGGCCAAAACATAGGTGACAACCCTTTGATGCGTTAGCATGGCCTTGTCCGGAAGGGAATTTGGGTAAGGGGAGTGAGGAAACTTGAATTACTTGTTTCTTGCATTACTGCGAGCCAGACAATAGCCCAGAGACGGAGTGGATTTTTTTTTATTTAAATTTTAAATATCCACGGAAACACCAGGTCTCGAACCTGGGAACTATGGTATGGTGATCATGTCGGTAAACCAATTGATCCACCTTCGTCTCCAATATGTGTTTAATAAATGCTAAAATTATTTTTTTTTGCACTTAATTTTATTTTTATTTTTTATATTACTTTATTACCTTTTACATTTCAAAGATTTTCTTTAATAATTTATTTTTTTTCGCAGCGGATTTCACCCATACTGGCGTGTTTCATTTCCGGTGGCATTCCACGAAGCTGGCCTGTATCTACCAGCATTCGCCACAGCAATGATTATAGCAAAGATAGCCACAGACAAGTACTTCATCGTTCTTTTCAAAGTTGTGTTTCCAGCAAACTGACTACCTTTGAGGTGAACTCCCTTTATATACATAAATTTCTTAGCGAGATATCTGAATCGCCGAATCGATTACGTAACATGGTCTGTCAAATCGATTCATTTTATCGCTCAGTAGTTAATTAACCAAAGAAAACATAATTACTTCATCGCGGTAAAAAACTAATTTTTATACTAAAAGTTTTCCAAATAGATTGATTCGACAAAGTTGCGATAACACTTCTCATATTTGATGTCTTATATTAATCATATTGTGGCAAAAGAAATTGTTCCAAACATTGGCATTGACAAATAATAAAATTTTTACTTAAAAACTTAAAATAATAAACTTACATCTAAATATTAAATCAAAAATCTCAACTTATTTTTAGAAAATTTTACTTTTTTATTTATTTACTTATTATATATAAAGATAGTATCATTTTTCTAGAAAAATGCATATAAAATAATAAAATATATGAACCACTTACCACCTAATAGTTCCATATTTTATTTCAAGAATCATTTTTTTTAAATAATAAAAATTTCCAAATTTACTAAATTTCCTATAATCTTTTCTATGTTGTTACCTTCATAAAACATAGAATATATAAACCTATCAATGGACGTAATGATTTAATGTGGGAAAACGAAGAGGAACAAGCCTACTAACTTCTCATCTGAACTATTTAGCAAACCCTACAGTTAAAACGAGTATACCTGGTAAATGATCTTTGTACATCGTCGATACGTCGGAGATGCATAAAGTATACATAATAAGTTGAATGTTTAAAAGGAGACCTAACCAAAGAACAATACTAATGAATAAAGATCTTCATGTAGCCCAAAAAAATGTTTGATTGCTGTCAAAAAACATGAAATATGACGCCTGAATACTTCAAATGGCTGGGGAAATGTCAATTTCAACGTACTTAATACAGCAAGAGAGAATTATCGTGTTGTCAATCTAGGTAGAAATTGTCATCATTTATGAATCAAGAAACGTATTGTGTTCAACAGAATCAAAATTAATCTAAGCCTTATGAAGCCAGATGCCTCACCTTCTTCAACTCCCACCAAAAACCACAATTTTTGTCAGAATAAAAATAAATACTCTGTGCAGAATCTACATCAGAATCATCTAAATCAGTCTACGCGTTACAAAGTTGGGCTACCCCTCCCCTTCCAAAACATAGGTCAATATTTTTCCAAATAGTCGAAATCGGGGATAATACTGTATACAACAAAAAAGAATCATCCAAATAGGTGTGTGCATTAAGAAATTGGGTCTCCGCGCACCCCCATAAATTTTTGTCATGCTGCCAATGTGGCAACATATTCTACACATTAAAAGAAGAGTCATAAAAATCGGTCCACACGTTACGAAATTAGCATACCCCTCTCCCCACCACCACTCTAGTGCCAAGTTTGTACTCATATTAGCAATGGTGGATTATGCTCTATATAACATAAAAAGAATCACCCAAATCGCTCTACGAGTTAACAAGGTGACATCGATACCCCGGTTACGAAGTTTAACTATCCCCCCTCCCCTCGGTTATACTAAAAAAAAATTTACAAAATACATCTCGAACTTAGAACCTTGTTGTTTTTGGTAAGTCTGTTAAGAATCAAAACAACAATTGTTTACAACTCGAGTAAAGAAAGAAATATAATTCTGGCACGGTAGTGCTCCCGCCAAGACGAGCCAACGTAAGCCATGCACTACCTGTCTTTTCTGTAAGCGTTCCGTCGTATTTTCGAACCCTCATATCTGTGTCTGGATAATATTAGAGAGCCCAAATTCGCAGAATAAGATGCAGTTAGTAGACTACTGAATTTGTCTAGCTTTTATACTTTAAATTTTTTTACTACTTAACATACTTCAATTACGTCATTGACCCACTCATCAAAACCTCTAGGGTACTTCCTGAAGTTCTAGAAAGCTGAAAATTGGTATGCAGGCTAAGTTTACACACACAAGAAACGAAAGAATTATGAAATCGGTAACTTTTACCCTACAACCTCTTGTAAAGGGAGGTCCGCTTATGTATTATATAACGATTTCTCATATTTATACTTCAACATTCCAAAAGTCCTATAAAGCTGAAATTTGGTATGCAGACTAGGACCTAGACTAGGATCTAGACTATTTCTCTTTAAGGTTGATTATCTGCAATAAATAAATATTTAAATTAGTCTTTATTATAGTCAAGGTTGTAATAAAAATTTACCATTTTTGCTCGATGGCAAGGTGCTGAATGGTCCTGAAATATCGGTATGTCAATTTTCTCGGACAATTTTTCTATCGTCGGTATAAGGACTTCCTTGATAATCTCTTCGTATTGAATTGGCAAAACGATTTCTGATACTAAGACGTTGCAACAACCGATCTTCTCTTTCAGACGCTTTTCGTTTTCTATCACTTCCCATTTTCTGCGATATTTCCTCAATTTCGCGATATTTTTTCAGAAAGAGTCTTACGGAGGATTTATTATTCTTTAACCTTCGAAAATTTTAGTATTTCAATTTATTCCTGTTCGCTTAAAACCATTGTTGCTACTAAGCTTTTGTATATCAAAATAGAGTTCACAAGTTCAACTGCTAGGGCACAATTAATATCAATTGCTCATACGACTCCTTTCTATAATTCCGAAGGTAAGGAGTCCCTCTAACCATGACAGGGTTAATAGTGTGATCTTCGTTTGTACACCAGACAGTAACCGTGCACTGAGCTGATTTCATTAAATCAGTTACATTCGAGTTGAACTTCTTTGTGTTAATAATTGCAAGGTCTTTCGCACAGCCAACTGCCCGATAACCAAGCTCACTGAGTTTTGCTGGAAGGTCGTCTGCTACAATTAACTAAAACAGCGGCGATAGTACATCGCCTTGTGGTTACCCAAGGTGGATGTAATTTCTTGCTCCTTTAGCATAAGAAACTCCCACTTTTCTGTGATTGTAAATACAGATCCCTTCTTGCGAGAGCTGTAGATTTGGACGTGCTGTGCCCACCTATTGTTGTCGAAAGCTCCTTCTATGTCAAGAAAGTTACACAAAGCTGTTTCATGCAGTTGAAGAGCTTTCTCACTCTTGCTAACAAGATTAATTGGTCCGGTTTAAGCTTATGTGAAATAAGCTTATGTGAAGTAAGTCGACTATGTTTTTCGGACTTTAGTAAGGCTTTCGGCACATTTGATCATGGAGTTCTTATTCATAATCTGTCCCTTCTTAAGTTTCCTTCTGTGTTCGTCAACTGGATATTTTCTTATCTATCAGGTCTTACGCAACGTGTTTTATTTCGAGGTACGCTTTCTAGAGAAATAAATAATACTTCAGGTGTCCCTTAAGGTAGCCAATTGGAACCTTTGTTCTTTATCATTTACATCAATCATATATGTATTTACTATTATGACGAACTCGACACTTATTTGTTATGCTGAGGATGCAAAAATTGTGCTCGATTAACTACCTTTATCTGAACATAAGCCAGTACACCACACTATGTCATTACACTTTAACTATACGTTCGACAGTAAATTTTTACTCACACTTCACAAAAGTAAAGAATTCGGAGTTGTTTTCATTACCAACCTTTCATTTGTAGTTCACATCGATGCTATCGTAAGCACATCCTTTCCATTAATCGTATCGAGGCAGTCCAAAGTAAATTCTTGACAGAATAGGCTCAATAGTTGTACGATCACCAAGTCATGGATGTAGAGTCAAACCTGGCCTGCCTGACTATGAGCAGTTCTTTCATTTGAATAGCTCGCAGAAATACAAAACCAAATATTCAATTTCCCTTATTCCCTTTACCCTAATTCCTTTCCGACTATAGTTCTGCTGAAGGACATAATAGGGTTTTCCCCTAGGCTTTGGCTACATCATACAATAAAAATCGAATAGTGAAAAAGTTAAATAAAATTTAATGAAAACAAAAGTTTCGAATTCTTTTTCATTTATTTAAAGCTTATTATAAAGGCAAATACAAACACTTTTCCTGCATCATACTGCAGGGCGTAATGTAAAGTTGATGTAAATTTATTTATTCGCGGATCACCACCATTTTTAAACACATAAAATGCAAAAAAGCAGTTTTTGTACGGTTCATGTTTGCACTTAATTTTGTTTGTATTTTTAATTTTATTTCATTATTTTTCCATTTAAATGTTTGATAAAGTTTCTAGATTTTCTTTAAAATTCTACTTTTAAATATTAGTTTTTACGCTCCACTTTGGAGAGGATTTCACCCCCTTGTTCCATTGCGTTTTGGCACAATTACCCAAGCAAACAAAACAATGCTTATAGCAAAGATAGTTTTAGAAAAGAACTTCATTTTTTTAAGTTTAGTGGGTTTGTTTCAAGCCAACTGGCTATCCTTGAGATGAGCCCCCTTTATATATATAGATTTTTTAGCGAGCTATCTGAATTGCCGTAACGTGGTTTGTCAAATCGATTCATCTTATCGTTTGGTAGTTAACTAACCAAATAAGAAATAATTATTTTATCGCGTTAAAAAAATTATTTTTATACGAAAAGTTTTCCAAGGAGGTTGATTCGATAAAGCTCCGATAACCCTTCTCACATTTACACTTCGCCCATGTTTCATTGCGTCGTCTCCACTTAAAAATCTAAAACCATCCACTATTTTAAAGCGTCAAGGGGGTTGTAAAGAAAAGGTGATCCGATGGTTTGGGGCGTCCGCCATATTGGATTTAGAATGATGACATGCAGTTTATCGCATTCTACTCATCAAACACAGAAGGCGCACACCAAGAAATTTATTTACTTATTTCGAGAACGAAGTGTTGGAATAACGCTCAAAAATCAGTATGCAAAAAAAAACAAGAAATTCAAAGAAAACAAAAACGGGTGAGTAAAGCAAGGTGATTACAAGTTGTGCCACTTTGTCACTTTGTCCATGTTAGTACTCCAGGAGGCCAATAATAAATAATCTCAAGTTAAACATCGGGAAATAATATATATATATATATATATATATATATATATATATATATATATATATATATATATATATATGTATATATATACCTATTTAAATTTCAGCACCAGCTACAAAAATCTTGATATCGTCCTGTACTTCTTTGAAGCAAATAAGAAATATCATCAAGAAATATTACGAATAACAAAGGACCCAGATGACTGCCCTGGGGAACCCCAGAAGGAGCCACAAAATCATCAGAATGCGCCACGAAAACAAACTCTATAAGTTCCATTAAATAGATTCGACTTAATTTAAAAACAATGATAAAGTGAGGCAGCTTATGAATGGCCTTACTAAAGTTAGTATAAATGCAATGTCAGTTTGGCAACCATTTAAAAATCCTCCCACGGTACCAGACACAAAATCCATCAAGTTAAACAAACTGGATCAACACTGAAGGAAACCAGCTGCCGGCTACAGATTAGACTGTTACACCCGTCCTAAAATTGAAACGGAATCATTAGTTTGAAGAGTTTACTAATACCACACAATTTAGCAATTGACCTGTAACTGGAAATCTCTTTTTTATTGCCACACTTAAAAATGGCGATTAAGAAGGATGTCTTTCAGAGTGCAGGGACCTAATAACGCCGGAAAACATTTCTTTATCACCACAGCAGGTACCCCATCAGAACTACTAAAAAATTCAGTTGAAAGATCAGCAATATGATTGAACAAGATGTTCATATACTGAATGAGGAAAGCTAATGAAATGTTCATGACATACGGAGACGGAGTTGGATCAATCTGTTGAGCCGCACGACTACCATGATATGGGCCTCGGGTTCGAGACCAGGTCTCACCGTGAGTTTTTATTAAGAAATTACAATAATCCACTTTGTCTCTGGGCTGTTTTCTAGATCGGAGCAATGCAAAAAAACTAGACTTTCAAGTTTTCTCACTTCCCTTCCGGCCAAAACCATGCTAATGCATTAAAGGGTTGTCCCCTAGGATTTGGCCACATCGTATAAAAAAAAACACAAAAAAACTGCTGCTTCTATAAAAGTGCGGCTTCTATAAAAGTGAGCGTGCAATTCGAAAAAAACACCAAATCTAGCTGTCTTTCCATATTGTTAACCGTATTGCTCATAAGGCAAAGTCGTAAGCCAGCCAGGGTGACGAAGAACAGCGATTCTCCTTCAGTCAAATCATGGGGAAGAAAGCTATCGTCACCATCAATCACTACCCATCATACGTTTGGTAATTTGAAGTCCCCAACGAGGATAACTTCGTCCTTAGAACCAAACCGATCATAGTTATAATTGATGTGCTGTATTAGAATATCATACGGACTCCGACCATTACTATCAAGAGGTGTGTAACAACAAATTACAAGGAGGTTGCCGAATCAAGTGAAAATTTTACTGAAACTTCTAGAACCAGTTCGTCAGAAAATGAGGGAGTGTCCATATAATTCGTACTTACCACCTGCCCATGCAGACGAAGAACGGCGAGAAGAAGAAATTATTTATCACATTTACACAAGTACGGAATAAAAAAATCTTTGTTACAACCCCAAACGGTGTAACTGGCTCGCTGAGGTGAGGGGTGGATTATTATTAAATTCAGAGATTTACTTTTACTTTGATGGATTGTGCGCCAAGTGGATTAAGAGTCCAGGATCTTAAGTAAAAAATATATATATATACTTCAAAATAAGGCAAATTTCAACTTTATTTTTATTTTAACTCCACACAAATTCATCTTATTTTTCAATAAAAAGAAATAAAAAATAATGAGAAATGTCGACGCACGACGGTGGAATATTTTCCACTCAGAGTTTAGAACTTTCACGATTTTTTTCTGTGTTGTCTTGTTTCTTTGATTGTTTTGTTATTTTTATATTATCATTAGTTGTAATAATCATAATTCATTTAATTTTAATAAATCTTCAACGAAAAAATAAGCAGTACATAATCGACCTCCCATATATTTTTTGTTTGTTTGGATGTCACCTATAGTCAGGTAGGAGATTATACCAAATCAGAGAAATGCATACGATATGTCTAAAAATATAACAAAAACGAAAGTCGGAAAAACTAAGTTTCTAGATCTTCTTCCTTGCAATTAGAGATATGTTATAATAGACTCAGTGGTTGAGTGGGACGATCAAGAAGCCATGGATGCATGTTTAAACCTCGGCCTGAAATAAAATTTTCTTTAGGTCGCTTATCCTAATTCACTTTTGGCATAGCACTGCTAAAGGCATCATAGAGTTGTCCCCTGCCCTTAGGCTACATCACAAGACAAGTTATAATAAAATAAAATGAAAACCAATGGTTAAAATCCTTTTTAATTTATCTAAAACTCATTAAGTCAAATTACAGATATAAAGCACATAATTTTCAAAGAAATAAGAACACTTTTCCTGTATCACCAGTTTTTAGGTTCATGTTTGCAATTAATTTTGTTATTATTTTTGATATGATTTCATATCCGTTTACTTTTAAATTTTTGTTAACGTTTCTAGATTTTCTCTAATGCTTTTATTTTAGATATAATTTTTTTACGCGCCATTTCGCATCAGATTTCAGCCAACGCGTGTTGCATTGCGGTTGAATGGCACATAATACGGCTGGCTCCGACGGGTGCCATTCTGTCCATAATATCGCCTTATACCATTCGCCAAAGCAATGGTTACAACAAAGATAATTAAAGACCAGAACTTCATTTTCCTTTCAAAGTTTAAAAGTTGTGCCTCCAGCAAACTGACTAGCTTTGAGATGAACCCCCTTTTATATATGAATTCGTCAGCGAGCTACTTGTATTGCCGAATCGCTTACGTAACATGGTCTGCCTAATCGATTCCTTTTATCGTTTAGCAGTTAACTAACCAAATAATAAATTTCCAATCGGGTTGATTCGATAAAGTTGCGATAACACTTCTCATTTTAGACATCTATAAGCCTCTCTAAGGTTTTAAGATCGCATGATAGGAGACTTATTGCTTGAAGTCATTAAGTTTACTATGTAAGGTTCTTCCACCTTTTTTACGATTAATTCAATGAAGATACAATCACCAGATTTGGGAGCTTCAGGAGAAGATGTGCAGTAATTCGAAAATTCCAATTAACGAGATATTGTTGATTTTCTCCTTATGAACCCACGCTGGAATTGGAAAAAAAGAACCTTACATACCAGGGTCTCAGAGAACTTGGCTAGGCAAGAAAGGTTTGTGATGCGCCCGTTTAGACCTTTGGCAGAATCGGGTTCGTGGTGATTCGGGAACTTGGACAGCAGCCTAATACTTTACTCGAGTCTTTTGCTCTCGCTTCACCTAACACGTTGTTTCTAGCTTGGATCATACATCCGACCGCTTCTTTGAGGTAGCGATGGCAGGCGTGCCATGGAATACATCCGTCATTGTCGAATCCAGATGTAGTTTCAGTTTCGGCTGTACCTTCATTACATCCTTGAAAGTGTTTGCTCTTGATGATATGTTTTCAGCTATCTGCTTTCCTGCGATCGGGATAACTGGAACCATTGTGTGTGAGTATTTTGCTAAAGCTGCCCCTATTGCACCTACTTCGTAAAAAAAAATTATCAGGGAGATATCCCTCTACTACGCCAATGTAATTTTTAGAAAGTAGTATTACTTCATTTAAATTTTTGCCACATGTCGGGTAAGTATTACAAAAAATAGCAATGGATGAACCTGAATTCTTAGATTTTTTCTTTGAATTTACCTCCAAATACTTTTCGAAAGCATTATTGATAAATAATCAACACGTGTTTTCAGCTCTCTTCTAAAAGTATTTCAAATGGGAACAATTTCCAGGAAACAATAAGTATAAAAAACAAATCATAAAATCTGAACCCATGGACGGACAGCCCAAGTTACTGAGTGCAGTTCAGATAATGCACTAAAACATATATGAAATTGAAGAAAATTAAAATACCAGTTTTCGAGATATTTAAGGATAAAGGATATCACGATATCCTTTTTATCCATTTCGTCCTGCTATACTCCCTGCCTAATTTTGTTGGATACTTTGAAGCTTCCTGTTTAAAACGAAGCATATTTCATGTATGTGTGATTAATATAGCCTTAGATGCGAATTTTTAAAGTTTGTAAAATTTGGATAAAATTGAATTTCTTTTTCAAAATTCAAAGTGCGATATTTCAAAAATTTGCGTATATTTTTCAAAATTATTTCGGCCATAAACTTAACTCATCAACGGTAACATGTGTACACAATTTTAATTAAATCGGAGAGGTGCGGATTCAGGCATTACGATTTCTTATGGAATGACCCAACTAGTGTATTTGCTTGATTTTTCAACTCCATTTCAGATAAATTATTTCAATGCCGAAATCCTGGACTATACCCTAGGAAAAATTACGAAATTTTCTTTTGTCTTCTTTCCTGGCAAGTTTGGTATCAAAAAGGTATTACTGAGTAGAATTCAAATATGAAAACCATTTTGAATTACCTTCGTTATAGTAAGATATAAACCGATTTCTTTCTGTTAATATTCTACTAAAATGTATGGAAAGTGCATTGTACCGCCCTCTAAAAGTAGGATCAAGGCTTAAAATATTGATGAATAATACTGAGCATGAAGATATAAACCTTAAGCTTTAATTTAAAAGTTATTTCATTCAAATTAGTAAATTCATTAAAAAGTTATAAAGCCAATAGAAATTCGATTGGGTATTTCGCTTTTTTACTACTTTGTTTGCAAGTCGCGTGTTGTCGCAGGATGCGGGATGACGCAAAGGTAAGAAAAGGCTTGAAGGACTCAAGGATCGGTAGTATACATAGGTGGTAGCTCGCAAGAGGCGAGAGGATACAAGGGTCGTACTTCGCAAGGGGCGGGATGATACCAAGGTGGTAGTTCGCATCGGCGGGAGGATACAAAGATCGGAGCTCGCAAGGGGCGGGAGGATACAAGGGTATCGCAAGGTGTGGTAGGATACAAAGGTAGTAGCTCGCAAGGGGCGGGATTGGATAATTCTATTACTTTGTTTATAGAATAAATTATGTTCTTCCATTTGCTACTAAGGAAGTATAACATACCTACTACATTTGATACATTTTGATACATTTGATACATATGTTTATTTTATTTTTTGTAATATAGACAGTTGGCTACAATGTTACTAAGATAAAACTTTTACATCTATAATTGCTTTAGTCTATCTGCCTAACACGTGGACCGATTTGGATGATTATTTTTTTGTTAAATAGATCATAATCCCCCCTATGGCCTACCCCCACTATGATCTACCTACACTATCATCGCATGCCGTAGGTGCGAACACCAGCTAGTAAGTACATAAGTGTTGTTTTTTTATAAATTCAAGATATATCAGTTCAAATTCTTAGTTGAATAATAACGAATATTTTCAAGTTACATGAAATTATGTTTTTGAATTATTGAAAATATTTCAAATTTGTAGATATAGTTTAAAATTTTTTCGAATTTCAATAATATTCCCCCATTGAAGTTATTGAAAAATTTTAAAAATTTTCTTTCAATTTCCGATAAAAAATTTAATTTTTTTATATTATTCTGATGATTCATCAAATTATGTAAATTAGAAAAAAAAATAAAACACTCAATTTCTTATGAAAAATTGCTTTTATAAGCAAAAATAGTTATGTGGCTTTTAAATAAATACACAAGAGATTTTTATTATTAGATTATTATGATTTACTGAAAACTTTTCATACATTAATAAGAAAACGAATCCAAGTCAATTATTAATTTCAATTATATTTGTAGTTTTGCGCCTTTAAAATTCTGTCGTCCTTAAGTTTTTGCCGCCCCTAAAATTATGCCGCGCTAGCCCCAGACCTCACGGGCCTAAACGGAAATCCATCTCGGGTTGCATTGCGGCGGGGTGGCATAGGGGTGCCCGGACGGGTGCCATTCCGTCCCCTTATACCATTCGCCAAAGCAATGGTTACAAAAAAGATAATTAAAGACCAGAACTTCATTTTCCTTTAAAAGTTTAAAAGTTGTGCCTCCAGCAAACTGACTAGCTTTCAGATGAGCCCCCTTTTATATATGAATTCGTCAGCTACTTGTATTGCCGAATCGCTTACGTAACATGTTCTGCCTAATCGATTCCTTTTATCGTTTGGCAGTTAACTAACCGAATAATAAATTTCCAATCAGGTTGATTCGATAAAGTTGCGATAACACTTTTTATTTTATACATCTATAAGTCTCTCTAAGGTTTTAAGAACGTTTTACTATGTAAGGTTCTTCCACCTTTTCACGATTAATTCGATGAAGATACAATCAACATGTTTGGGAGCTTCAATATAAGATATGCAGTAATTCAAAAACTCCAATTAACGAGTAATTGTTGATTTCCTCCTTATAAACCCACGCTGGAATTGAAAAAAAACCTTTCATACCAGGTTCTCAAAGAACTTGACTAGGCAAGAAAGGTTTGTGATGCGCCCATTTAGACCTTTGGCAGATTCATAAAAACGTCAGTGCCCGCAGAATCGGTGGAAAAAATTAGATTATAGAATCTGCCCGAATCGCCTGGGTCAAACCGAAATAAGCAATGTCGCCCAGAAACAATGCAGTAAACCCAGGAACGGGCGACAATGATGTCAGCAATCCTTCATCATCCGTACTCACCCATTCCACAGCAGGCAGGTTGAAGTCATTCATTCAACTCATCAGAAGGCAGAATGATATTTGATAGGTTATCAATAAATGAGCAAGCTTGATCGAAGATCAAAGAAGATAAGCCAGGAGGGATATAAACTACAACAATGGAGGTTTTCTTTCGTGGGAGCCGCAAGGCAACGAAAATCAGCTGCAAGTCATGGAAGTAGGCCATATCAATGACATTAGAAGGAATGTCACGGCGGAGATTAGAAAGTTCAGAGTCGCGACGGTCGCGACGAACGACCATGATACCAGGAGCAATAATCTGTGCATCTACTATACCACCAAGCAGCCAGATTTTAATCAAACAGATCACTTCGAAGAAAGAATTTGTCGTGCTCGTAAAGATATGAGTCGTCTTCAATATTAAACCGGTTACATTGGCGTAGTAGAGGGATATCTCCCTGATAAGTTTTTTGACGAAGTAGGTACAATAGGGGCAGCTTTAGCAATATACTAACACACAATGGTTCCAGTTATCCCGATCGCAGGAAAGCAAATAGCTGAAAACATATCATCAAGAGCAAACACCTTGAAGGATGTAATGAAGGTACAGCCGAAACTGAAACTACATCTGGATTCGACAATGACGGATGTGTTCCATGGCACGCCTGCCATCACTAACTCAGAGAAGCGGTCGGATGTATGATCCAAGCTAGAAACAACGAGTTAGGTGAAGCGAGAGCAAAAGGCTCGAGTAAAGTATTAGGCTGTGATAAGTGCTAAAAATTGTTAGCGATTGTATCGATGAGTGCAGATTTAGCGGAAAGAGCAGCAGTCCAAGTTCCCGAATCACCACGAACCCGATGTGATCGAAAGTCCCCAAAAGCGTTGGAGAAATGAACGATCCTCAAACGAAGCTCCTTTCGAACAAGCTTGTATAAATAAAGTGCATCACACCTCTAAAGTAGTTCATGCATTTTGACGTTCAGGATATTAAGGTCATCAGAAACGGCTTCAATTTGTAGAAATATTAGTTATTTCCCTGACAAGCCAAAGAACATGGCGAGGTTTAAGGGATCGTCTCAGTGTGAAATTTTCCAAAAATCGATTTTTTTTGTTGCATTATCGGATAGTATACACTGTAATAAAAATTCTCACAAATTTTTAAATCGAAATTCAAATTATTACGGTCGCTACAGCGTTTCTTGTAGAAAGGGAACGGAGTGGGGAACGGAGCGAGACATCTGCCTCGTTCGGCGCTCCGCTTGACCGGTATTCCTTTTGTTTATTTTTCTACCTGCGTGTATATCTTTCTAAGGTGCTTACGTCCTATAACTTTCCAAAATAAACTGGCCAAGCATTTCAGTTCGTTTCCGGCATCAACCACGGATAGACATACGAGTGAAACCCCAAGAAAATAATTTTCCAACTTCAATCTTTAAACGCGTTTTTCTCAGAATGGTGTTTTTCAAAACGGTTTCCACTCTCAAAGGAAGAGTTTTGAAGATATCTAGTTCCAATTTGGAGAGAACATTTTTAACGTCATTCTTTATCGCGCTATGGAAGCTTTTTTTTTGAAATCTTCCTATTTTTTTTTACGAAAACTGTCGAAAAATAGGGCCAAATTCGATACTTTTTGTTCAAACCGCCGCCATTTTGTCAAATTTAAAAAAACCCTCCATAATAATAATCTTTTTGAAATATTTGTTTCAGATCAAAATTGCGGCCGCAATCGTGGACATCGCACAGGACCTTTTTTTTACGTGTCATTTCAACAATTTATTCAACTATTATATACCCAATAAATAAACATAAAAAAAATCATTTTGTATTCGTCATGAATGTATTTATTTATAAAAAAACCGGACCGATTAGTTTATTTCAACATTTAAAAAAAATCACGAAAATCAGTAATTTTTCGGAGGGTCACACTGAGACGATCCCTTAATTTCGGAGCACGCCGCCCAGGTGGTGACTTTTCCCGCTAGGCATGCCGCATGGAAGGAGCCCCCGCAAACAACATCGCTCTATATATGATCCCTTGTCACCCCATTGCACAGAGTTTAGTTAATTTTGTGATCGTAAAAAGGACAAATAACACAACACTTAAAAAAATGTAGATGTAATAAATCCGAAATTCTTTTATCAAAGCGCGGTTAATTCTACTCCCCTGATTGGTTGAGAACTTTTTATTTATTTATTTGGGCTCAACCATAGAAAAACCTGAGATTCTTACATACTCCTTACCTTACCGCACAAAATATGTAGGAGTTATTTACATCAATATCCCGTCTATTAAATAGACACTTTGAATATATTGATTCTTATTTGTCGAAATCGCAAATAATGTTTTGTTAGAGTTACGTCGTATATTGTTCTCTTGCTTCTTTGATTGTTTTGTTATTTTAATATTGTCATTAATTGTAGTAATCATAATTTTAATGAATCTTCAACTAAAAAATAAAGAGTATATATAATCGACCTCCCATATATTTTTTGTTTTTTTGGGTGCCACCTATAGTCAGGTAGTAGATTATACCAAATCAGAGAAATGCATACGATATGTCTAAAAATAAAACAAAAGCGAAAGTCAGAAAAACTAATTGCACAAAGTTTCTAGTGGTTGAGTGGCACGATCACGAAGCCATGGATGCATGTTCAAACCTCGACCTGCTCATGCATTACTTTCATTTGCCTAGCTCGCAGAAATGCAAAACCAGACCTTACATTTTCTTTATTTCGCTTATCCTAATTTACTTTTGGTTATAGACCTGCTAAAGGCAGCATAGAGTTGTCCCCTGGGCTTAGGCTGCATCATAACACAAATTATAATATTGAAAAATAAATATTAAAATAAAATAAAAACCATAGATTTAAATTCTTTTTAATTTATCTAAAACTCATTAAGTTAAATTATAAAGGCACAATAATATTCAAAGAATTAAGGACACAATTACATTTGTTATTATTTTTGATTACCGTTTGCATTTAAATTTTGGTTAACGTTTTAGATATTATTTTTTCACGCGCTATTTCACAGCGTATTTGAGCCAAAGCGTGTTCTATTGCCGCCGAATAGATTGCCGCCGAATAGGCGTCGGGTGCCATTATTTCCCCTTCTGCCAGTCATTCCATTCACCAAAGCAATGGTTATAACAAAGATAATCAAAGACCAGAACTTCATTTTCTTTTCAAAGTTTTAAACTTGTGCTTCCAAGAAACTGGCTAGCTTAGAGGTGAACCTCCTTTATATATAGAAGTTGGTTGGCGAGCTATTTGAATTGCCGAATCGCTTACGTAACATGGTCCGCCTAATCGATTCTCTTTATCGTTCAGCAGTTAACCAACCAAATAATATACTATAAAATTTCCAATCGGGTTGATTCGATAAAGTTGCGATAACACTTATCATATTAAATGTTTTTTATTACTTATATTTTAACATGCTATTTTTGGCGTTGATAAATAACAAAATTTTTACTTAATTCAAAGTAATATAAAAATAATAATAACCTTATATCTAAATATTAAATTAGAAATCCCCACTAATTTATTATATATACCTATAGTACTATTCTATTAACAAATATGCATTTAAAATAATAATAAGTAATAGGAACCACATGCCATTAAGAATCACTTTATTAAAGGTTTCTCTAAACAAGCATATTTTGGCAAAACCGGAAAACGTATTAAATTTACTATTATTCGTCCTATGTTACAACTCTATCAGGAAACCTATCAATAACAATAAATCCGATGATTTAATGCGTTAACATAATTTATCTCTCACGAACATGACGCAACTAACTTGTCTTTTGGAGTTTCGCTTAGCAATCCCAAAGGTCTACAACTTCCATCATAAGCAGGCATATTGGAACGTCAATACGGGTTCCTGCATAGAGATTATCTTGTGAATCAATGATCTTTGTACAACTTCGATACGCCGAATATGCATAAAGTATACAGGACACCATAGATGAATATTCCAAAGCAGACCTAACACCAAAAAACAATGACGACCCACTTATGAATACGGTTCTTAGTTTTCCTCCTTGAAAATATTATTATTATTATTGAATATTATTTTAGAAATGAAAATGAAAATGGCAGCGCACGAAAGATATCAATAAAAAGAAGTTTCCCTAAAGAAACTTACTCTGGCCTTTTAAATGGTTAAATTAAAGATATAAACGAAGAACTTATCTTTACAATTTTCTTCTCTTCATCTGTAAAACTGTTGTTCTGTCCAGTCTTCCGTTTCGGGTCTCCAGTTCCTTTATCCTCCAAAACTTCTTTATTAATTAACTTCCAACTGTCTTGAGCTTGAACTTGAACTGTCTCACTTTATAATTACTTTTTCGCAACTCACCTTGAACTGTCTCCTACACATACCAAGGACCTCTTTTTTTATAGTTTCGCGCCCCCTATTTATCTTATACTGGAAATTTCATGTCATTTTTCCAGATCGGTTTAAAACGGTCGAATTTTTTTAATAATATTTTTGAGTTTTTCTTTTTAAAAGATACTCAATAATTTGCGCTTTCGGTCGATATCATCCGGTGTTTTAATAAAATTCGGGAAGTGGTTAAATTTTGTGAAAAACTGCGAATGTTGACAGCAGATTTCACGTGTTCGATATTTTGTCTCGAATCCTTTTCGGGGCTCCTTCTTTTCAATTGGTATTCCCTTGGGTTGGAAACAGTCCAATTTGTCGCATATTTTAATCCGGTACCTTGAAGTTCACATAAAATTTTCCAGTTTTTTTCGATGTCTGATCTAGGTTATGTGGTGTGATGATTAAGTGCTTTTTGTGATTTTCAGAAAGAGAAGTCTGGACTAGCTAAGTAAATCTTAAACTTAATTAACTATTATCAAGATAAGAACCCCATCATATCTCTCTATCTTTACAAATTTTTTTCCATTTAGAAGTTCGCCCGTTCGTGTACTGCCTTGTTCATCTCACACTGTAAGTAACTATTTCAAATTCCATTGATATTCATTTTAACCTCATGTAAAATCCTATTCTCCTGTTCAAATTACCATAAATCCTTAAACTGTCTAAATAACCTAAATATTCCAAATAATAAATTCTTCTTTTTCAGCTTTCCTATCCACTAAAATCTATCTACCTACCTACCCCAAATTTCTTAAATCTACTTAATTATTTTTATATAATAATAGTTACACAAATTCAATATGTACCAGGTACCAGGTCAGTATTCAAACTCATCTTTTTAATCTTTTCTTTTTGTTCGGTCTAACTCCAAAAATCCTTTCACAGGTGAAATTATCATCATCGCCCGTCTGAAATGCAAAACCAGGAATACGGGCGTAAATATGAAGTACACCCCAGGAAACAATTATAGGTTCATTCCTCGTCTCATCAGGGTGAAGGCTATTAATTCCTCAACGACATTAAATCATCAGGTATATTTCTCATTTTATGGACATCTGTAAATAAATTTCCTTTGCAGCATCATTGAAATATTTTACAACGATTATGGAGACAAAACAACAGGGCTAAGTAAGTTTCTTTTTATTTGAATTTATTTAACTTTATTTTATTTTAGGTGTCTTCAATTTCGGACGTAACAACCTAACACCAGAGAACTATGACGATTCACTAATGAATACGGTTCTTAGTTTTCCTCCTTGAAAAGCCTCATATTACTCCTAAATCTTTAGTTTCATAAACTCTAGGGTTCTTTCAGTGTCTGTAAAGAGTTGAATATGTATCCAAAAAGATGTCAGTTCTTTTACAGGATGCGTAAAGAAACCTTTATTTTATTGCTGCAATAAGTTACACCAATGATCATAAAACAAGATACGAATTTAAGAGCGAGTCTTGCACCGAAAGAACTACTTTTACTAACTTTAAGTTAAGTAATAACTTCTTTTTTGATTCAAAGACAAAGTAAAAAATACTTAAAATTAATATTTTATTAATATAATTAAACAGAGGTTCAAATCCCTGCAAAACAATAAGAAAAAGACATTTTATTTTTACTTGTCTTGATTTAATCGTAAATTTCTCCCAACGTAAAGGCATCTGTCAAATTAGTCTGAACCTGCCTGGCTGATTCAGTAGATGAAGAATTTCCTATCCCAGTAATATTAACGAACTTTTCTGATTGTATTTCATTAATAACACAGGTCAACAAGATTCTGTTGCTGGGCAGCTGGGGGTTATTTCCGAAGTAATTTGCTGCGAAAACTCCGAATGCGAGGTCAGAATTGGGCCATTGAGGTTATGTACTAGAAAAATGGTCATTTTGGCAACTTTTTAGGTTATGTACAGGATGCACAAATTGTTGTTGGTCTTTTTTTCTAGTTGCATCATTTAATACTACTCTTACGCTTTGAAATAAGCTATGAAACAGTCAGCTACAATTTTTTTTGCAAAGTTACGACCATTTGAAAATGTGTAATGGCCTCTCCCTGCACCACCCAACTTATAAATATTTGTCGTCGTATCAGTGGGGCAACATATTCTACACATCAAAAGAAGAATCATCGAAATCGGTCCACGCGTTATGAAGTTAGACTACCCCTACCCCCGCCCCACCCCTCGACCAAATTATTCTCCTATAAGCAATGGGAAACCATCATACCGGTCCACGCGTTTCAAAGTTAGGTTCCACCCCCATCGCCCACCCCACCCAACCAACATTTTGTTTCTTGTGGTGTAAACCAGGGAATTATTATCCAAATCGGTCCTCGTGTTACTAAGTTAGACTACACCCTCCCCCCCCCCCCCCCATCCTAAGCAAAATTTATTTTTCCTATTAGCAATGGGAGATCTAAATTTTTATTTATTATTTACAGATCGAATCTTACAGTCTATCCTATGTTCTAGTTTATTACTCCTTAATATTATCTATTGTACTACACTATAACTCGAAGAAAAAACAGTTGCAGTTGTGAATCGTCATCATCAACAAAATATTTTTATAACTATTAATTTTGACTTTCCATATCTATCCACCGAAATTTATTGTTTTTAATTGTCTCAAATTCTAAAATATATTTACTGGAAATCGGTGAGAGTCGTCAACATCCGTCGAAAGTGTGTGAGGTGGGTACTCTTATTACTAGAATTTCGATGAATATGATAAAGTATAGGTACGCCAAATGTGTCCTGAACCATTTCGTTGGAATGTAAATATAGGAAATGTTCTGGAAGACCAGATCCAGAATTGATTGCTCTCGAATCGTATTCCGTAGACACGTCATTAAGCAATGTCTCTCGATAACTCGAATTTTTTCCATGTATCCTGGGCTAATTATTAAACCAAATAGGGCAACCGTATAATGGAGTCGACGCCAAAAAAGGTGATATTTTTTCACGCATGAGGGGAAAGGATAGGTTTTGTACAGAGAAAGCTCTTTATTTCAATGGTACTTTTCCGTCAAACTATCATTTTAACCCACCGTAGCTCCCCATAGCATCCGATAACGACGAGAGCGGCAAGGGTACTAAATGATATTTGATGATGCTTTCTTTCAAAGAAAGGAAGGAAGGCAAAATAGCTAAAACAATACAGAAAATGTAGCTTTTTCTATCATTCAAAATCAAAATTTAAAAATATCATCTTTTTTGGCGTCGACTGTAAGAGTAGTTTTACTTAAGTTTTATAAGAAATAATTTTGACTTTTTTATCTAAATGTTTCGATAATCTAAGTCTAATTTTGTTGAATGAATTTTTCGGTTTTTCTAATTGTGTTTCTAATTCGTTATAATACAAATATTTGTCGAGGATAATGCCTAAATATTTTACCGATAATTTTTGTTAAATTTGTTCACCCGTTGAATTTTGAACGATTTGTAAATTTTTCAAATTTTTCTTTATGTTTTGAGGCGGTCGGAATAATATATGTTAGTATTAGGTCGCATTTGTTTATATTAATTTTGAGTTTCCAATCGTTACAATAATTTTGAATTTTGTCGAAGTAATTTTTGTTCAATTTTGTTTCCCGAATTATAAATTATTAAATCGTCCGCATATGATATTCAATTTTCCAAACGCGTAGCCAAATCACTTGTGAAAATATTAAAAGTATAGGCGAGTCTACCATACCTTGTCGGAGCCCATTCCAGATTTGAAACTTCAATTTTGATTTATTTGTACCGTCCGTTACTATAAATTTTTTGTCCGATAGCATGTCCGAAATTATTCTAATTAAATGTTTTGGTAACCGAAAATTTATCAATTTGTAAATTAGCCTGTCAATCCAAACCGTATCAAAAGCTTTCTCGAAATCTAGCAACAACGCGTACGTACAAATTTTTTTTAAAATTCCAATCAATATCCGAAACTAATTTATTGATGGCGTGGAATGTCGAGTGTTGGCGTTTAATTCCACATTGATTTTACGGAATAATATTGTTTTCATCGCAGCATTTAACTAATTTGGTATTGATAGCAGAATCAAAAACCATACTTATATTCGGCAGGAGATTTATTGATCGCAAATTTGAGGGGTCACTATGGTCCTTTCCCATTATCGGGATCGGGAAGGTTAACGCAGTTTTCCAGGTCTGAGGAAAATGGGTATTGTTCAAGGCGTTATTGAACAGTGCGCAATATTGCTCCATAATTGCATCAGGTAAATTCTTAGGTACAATATTACTGGGCTATAGGCCATGATTTTTTTGGCGAAAAAAATTTTGTGTAACGAAATCAAATGAAAGTGGTATCATTGGAAAGAGCGCGTCGAAAGCAATAGCTTTGGAAGGTTTCACTGGAAACTATCTCAAATTGACGAATCTGCAGAGTTTTTTGTATCTACTGGAAGCATGCGTACCTACTGATGAACTATTTTCCATGAAATAGGCATCTGTTTTGCTGGAAGACTGATGAAATAAATATTCTGGAATATTTCCTTTCCAATGGCACTGGAAAAGTCACTTCAATTCATCGATTTAATTAAATTTGAGCGGTCTGGAAATCGACTAGAAATTAAGCCATTCGAACGGTTTTTTGTCATTCTTTCCACGTTTTCAGGGCCCAGCGATCGGGAAACCTACCTATTTCCACATTTTGGGACGAGCTACTTCTGATGGCATCAAAATTTCCAATTAAAAATTTCCTTCCAAAATCGCCAAAAATCACTGGGCCATGATTTTTTTGGCGACAAAAATTTTTTGTAACGAAATCGAATGAAAGTGGTATCATTGAAAAGAGCGCATCGAAAACAATAGCTTTGGAAGGTTTCACTGGAAACTATCTCAAACACATATTGGATATGTTCTTATTTTTCAGGTCGTACGGAATGTATTTTATTTCGTGATGAACTTTCTAGAGAAATAGATAATAACTCACACGTTCCTCAACGTAGCCATCTAGGAGCTTTGCTCTTTATCATTCACATCAATTATTTATTTACAATTATTACTTAATCGCGGATTCTTTGTTATGCTGACAACGCCAACATTTTTTCGAACCGTCTCAAATGAAAATAACTTTCTGCTTTTAAATTCCGAATTAGACGCCTTTCACAATTAAGAATCTATTAACTTCCTTCCTATGACCCGAAAAGCATCGCCATATCATTCTCTCCCAAAAAGAGAACTTTACCATGGACGGTAACTTTAGCCAAAACCAAAGACTTAGGGGTTGTCCTCAATACCAATTTTGCATTTAAAGCGCGACTTGTTTCGTTAAAAGTTCGTGTTTGAGTTTGATGACGCAACGAATCGGCTTTACTTTACTTTTGTTAGACAAATTCTGGAGTACGCTAGTTGAGTTTGGTCTCCATTTTTTATGGTTCACATTAATCGTTTCGAGGCAGATTCATGAAATTTTTTCTTCGTGACCTCTTTTACTAGCCCCATATTCGGATCGTTGTGGAGAAAGTGTTAACGTGTCGGCTTACTAATCCGTAGGTCCCAGGTTCGAATACCACCAACGGTGACCCATGGTTGTTTTCTGCCGACAATAGATTATGATAAAAGGTCCATGGTGGTGCAAAAGATATTTCAGTGGTTCAGAATCCACTTTAAATTGTAGGTCCCTTTGCAATCGTTGTCTTGAATCAGGTGAAGTTCTGCTCCCACCACATGCCCTACAAGAGGTTACGGGAACTAGAGAGACATATTCGGATCGACTCAAATTTTTATCAATAGAGACTATTAAAGTAGACGTAATAAATTTAAAATTGTTTTTGCATTTGACGGCTTGCAAGGCTGGTTTAACGGTTTGATCGAAAATTTTAAAAGAAACGATTTTCGGGTTTTTGTATTTTCGAATCGTATAAAGTCCAAAGTTTTCTAATCAAAAGGATTTAAAAAAAATCTTGGAAATTCGCTGAATTATATCGTGTTTTATACAAGTGCATGAAACCGCTCGAATAGTTTGCACTATTTTCTATCGGGGGCTTCTCGACTGCCAATTAGTGGGCAAGATATCTCAGCAATAAATTATCCGATTATTATGAAATTTTTACACAATATTCTTTGATATATTTTCTACTAAACAATCGACAATTTTTTATATCATTTGCCAATTTTCTGTTTCAAAAAATGAAAGTTTAGAATTTTTTTAACTTTTGTTTAATATGTCTAAATTATTTAATGTAAATAATTTCCATTGGTCAGTTATTTGATAGTTCTTGCTATGTACTATAACTATGTTTTTACAGTTTTTGCTTCAGGCCAACACAGCCCACAAAAGTGCACATGGTTTGCTGCCGTCAGAAAAAGTCTTTTTTTAGCATAATTACCAGTTTTGTAAAAATAAAAATTTTGTACCAAAAGAAATTGATCCCTAATTTAGAAAGTCCATATATCACTTTCAAATTTCGAGTTTGTATCTATTTTAGATTTTATTGTTTTTTATTTTATTTAGAACTCTCCTGAATTGGGGAGTTTTAATTTATCAATTCCGACTCTCCCCACACCGCACCGCACAAAATATGGTATGTATGAGCCTATTATCACAATGTTCCTCATTCCCCTTATCCTAATTCCGTTCCGACGCAATATAGGTTTGTTCCTGGGCTTTCTGTGCATCATAAAAGAAAAAAGGGAAGAAGATGGCTTATACCCCCACCTGGCCTATGAGCATTTCTTTCAGCTCACAGAAATGCAAAGCCACACGTTCCATTTCCCTTATTACCTTTCCGGTCGAACCCTTGCTAAAGGCATCATTGGTTTGACCCTTGGGCTTTGTCTACATCATAAAAAAAATTAGAATATTGAAAATATTAAATGCAATAAAATGAAAACAAATGTTTTAAATTCTTTTTCATTTATCTAAAACTCATTAAGTCAAATTATAAAGGCAGATAATATTGAAATTAATTAAAACTCTTTTCCTGCATCATACTGTAATGCGCATTGTCCAATAAAGTTGATGTAAATTTATTTGTTGTAAGATCCCACCACCATATCTGTTTAATAGTTTTTGTATAGTTCATGTTGGCACTTAATGTAGTTTTTATTTTTGACAGAATTTCATTACCTTTTATATTTAAACTTTTGTTAACGTTTCTAAGTTTTCTCTAGTAATTTTGTTTTAGATAGTATTATTTTATGCGCTATTAAGCAGCAGGTTTCACCCAACTGTTTGATTGCCGATTGGGATGGGGTGCCAAACGAAGGTATTATTTACTAATGCGGGTCCACGACGTATTCTGGGTTGACCACGGACATTGGACATGGTCACCAAACCAATGGATATAAATAAGATAGTTAAAGAGAAAAGCTTCATTATTCTTTTCAAAGCTTTAAAACTGTGTTTCTAGCAAACTGGCTAGCTTTGAGATGAACTCCCTTTATATACAAAAACGTCTTAGAGAGGTATTTGAATCGCCGAATTACTTACGTAGCATGGTCTGTCAAATCGATTCATTTTATCGTCCAGTTGTTAATTAACCAAAGAGGAAATAATTACTTCATCGCGTTAAAAAACTAATTTTTACACTAAAAGTTTTCCAAGAAGGTTGATTCGACAAAGTTGCGATAAATAAATTATATTAAATATTATATTAAATATTAAATGACTTCTATTACTCATATTTTGGCAAAAAAAAAATTTCCAAACAGTGGCATTTATTGCGAAAACACGAATGCGAACCTGACTACTAACTTCTCTTCTCAACTAACGCTTAGCAAACCCAAAGACCTTTTGAAACGATCCGCCAACGATCTACGAAATGGAAACCGATCTTGTAGCTAATTCGCGGTTATCTCGATCCTTCACGAAGTTCTACGCTGCCAGTCTCTTCAATTTTTTTTTAACTGCACAGCAGTAGAATTGGAACTTCCTAGTCTACAACGTTTTCCACGCATAGATAAATTTTTCCTTGTTTTTGAAAGGATTGATAAGGTGAAAGACCTGGTCACGGTCCTCAACTCTCGTCTTTCTTTCGAGGATCATGTGGACTCGATAGTTGGTAGATCCAAATCGATGCCGGGCTTCGTTAAAAGATAGTCTAAGAAACTTGGTGATCCCTACCTAACTAAGCTTCTTTACTCCACCTTCGTTAGACCAATTTTGGAATACACTAGCCCTATATAGGCTCCCTACTTCGCCATGCACATCAACGCATTGAGGCAGTGCAGCGCAGATTCTTTACTCTCCGCGGACTCCCTTGCAATGATCCTTTGGCGATTCTCTCTTATACAGACCGCCTTGGTCTAACTTACCCTAACTCCCTTGAAAAGAGGCTTAATATTTGAAAATTAGTATTTCTGTTCGATTTATTTCAGTGAACGATTCAGTGAACCGCTTCTGTAGATCCACAGAATAACCCTCGACCAAAAAAATTTTATTTCGAAAAAACACGTTCAAAGTACTTGTTGATAATCACTTTTGTACGAATGCACTCAAAAATGATGTCCTGTGCTCGAAAGTATGTTGATTTTCGCGGATATTCACTCTTTCAGAGCCCTTTCAATAAGGACCCATTCTGTTAAATTGCCCAAAGTACAGAAAACAATTGCTCAGTTTAAAATTGATGCACCTCTTAACCATGAGAAATTATATATTGATTGACACGACTGGCTGAATATGATGCTGGTATCTGGCGGCTACTATGTATTTTAGCCTGAATCCATAAACGACTCTTAGAACTTCGCATTTGTTTTTGAAAATGGGGCACGAATGGTGACCTGCACTTGGCACCGTGCTGCCTGGAGATTCAATTTATCCATTAAACTCTTGGTTAATTCTTTCTATTGTCAGAAATCCTAATGAGTCACCCAAGCATTCGATTTCTGGAGATTCCTTTTTTGATTCCTTACCAGTTATTGGAGTACTAAGTCGTCAACCTGCGTTTTTCGCCATGGTTTACTCGCTCCTAATCCTGACCAAAAATAAACATTCCATTTAAATATATGTCAAAAACTCATACTGGGGTAGACATTTTGCTGCGATTAATACCCTCCTATGAAACGGAAATATTTACCTGGATAAATTTCTTTTAAAAAAAATTAAATTTGCTATTGAATAAAAATAAAACAGTAAAAACGTGTTGAAATAAAAAAAGCAATTGACCGAGCCCCATAGGTTTCTACTTGCGTGAAACATAAACTTCTTTAAAAACCACCCTGATACCTACCAATCAAATTGAGAAAATCAATGAGTTCTGGAACATAAATATATTATGATTTATTAAAGAAGTATATATCTATGTGAATTTCATAAAAATGTTCGTATTGGTATTTGTGTTATACCTGTATTCAGTATAATTATTATGTTTTGATATCGAAAAAATTGGACACAAATTTATTTTAATTCTACACACCGCACTTCAACCTTGCAAAAATATTAATACCCAAAATGTATCAAGCTGCAAACGTTTGCAAACCAAAATTATCAATTATTTATAAATTGGGAAGCCTTAATTCTGCGACATTAATTAAAATTTTTAATTATATCGGTGATATGACCTGGCAGACATAATACTGATGCAAATTGAATTTTTGTTTATTGACCAATTTTATGCATCATCAGTTTAAGGCAGCATGCAGCCTATCAACATATTGATATCATGTGGGCATGTTCGCTAAATGGTTGGAAAAGCTTCTCTTGGACATCATTAATAATTTCAAATGTACAAGTATCCCAATACGACATAAAGTGTGATTCTATTCGCGTACTATTAATGAGCATTCACATGGTAATAACTTTATTGGATTTGGTTATTCTGAACTAATAGTTGATGGAGAATCACATGATTTAAAGCTGGTAGAATCACACAATTGTTGAATGTAATTGAGAGAAAAAGTTACACAAAATAACGCTAAAAACGCCTATTTAGGAACGTTTATAATAATTAGATGAAATTACCAAATACTTACAAATCAGTACTGGCAATTACTCTTTGTTAATACGAATTCCTATTACCAATACTGTTGTATTTGATGGTAAGGGGGTTAATTTATTAAAGATTAAATATTAGTCAACAAAGACTACTACATACAGTTTGAAAATCAGATAAAACACAAAAATAATTAAAGATTTAAAAAATAAATTAAAATTAAACTTAAACGTTAAGCTTAATAAATAAAGCGAGGAATTAGCCGATACACGACCCAGGTTGCGTTTCAGACGTAGCCTGAATAAAGACAAGCCAAAGCCGGCGTAGTGGTCCTTGAAGAGGCGGGGCAACAGGCCTGTGCATGCCGTACAGTGTTCCATTTGCCGGAATCTTCAGAGAACGAACCGGTACAGAGATGTTTAACGCACCTGGCAGTTCACGTGAGCTTATCGTTCCCCGCAATAAGTTAAACATTACTACTAGTCTGGAAATATTGCGCCTCTTTTCAACGGAGTCAATTGAAATCATTCGTAGTCGGTCGAAATAAGAGAGAAGCACCAAAGGATCATTTCAGAAAATTCCGCGCAATGCCAACCTAAGGAATGTACTCTGCATTGCCTAGATGCACTTGATGTGAACAGCACAGTAGGGAAACCAAACAGGGCTAGCGTACCCCAAAAAATGGCCTAACGAAGTTACGGTAAAGGAGCCTGGTTAGCTAGGGGTCATCGAGTTCTCTGGACCATCATTAAACGAAGCCCAACATCGAGTTAGCTCTGCCAACGATAGAATCCACATGATCGTCGAAAGAAAGACGAGACTTGAGAACCACGCCCAGATTTCTAACCGTATCAACTCTGCCCAAAGAAATACAATTGACGGAGTAATTGAAAAGGAAAAGCCATGAGAAACAGTGCGAAATATTTTGGCGTCGTTTGCATAACACAGAATTCCATTATTAGACAGAAGAAGTGAGACATCATTGATATACAGGATTAAAATCACCGGGCCGTTTCAATTACTAGGATCTCGTTATTCTCAAGGACTCATGACGTCTTTTAAGTTGACATCGTACCCGGATCTTTTTGAAATAATGTCTGCCCCCGACTTCTAGCCCAACAATATCATTGCACACGAGTTTGTGTCCCGTCGTAGGGTCGCGGGAAGCACTCAGAATATAACCACTGTTAGCAACCAAAAAAATTACGTATGCTATCCCTTTACTACCAAAACGTAAGGGGATTAAGGGGTTAGGCTACCCTAGAATTTTCGAAAAATTGTTTTTTTTTCAATTTTTTTAAATGTCCCTTAGAAACTCAAAAATGATGTTCCAAAAGAATATGGCCCGCAAAAATCTCTAAGTTCTCGGCTTTCGAATTTTAGTATAAGGCCACCTGGTTATTTATTCGTGATTTTCTACTACTCAAAACTTCTAACTCGTTTATCTCAAAACTGTATTTTTCAAGTTGGCCGGAAACATAACTCAGCCAATTTTCAACCGATTCACTTGAAATTTTGAATGTATCTTTAAAAATACATTTTCTACAGAAGTACGTAGGATTTTATTTTTATATTGCATAGTTCTTTTGTTATTAACAATTTTCTGACGATTTTTTAGGCAAATTTGCCACTTTTCACTTACGAAGTGCCCCATTTAGCCAAAAATCAATATATCGAAAAAAATATTCTACGTACTTCTACAGCTGTTGTTAAATATAATCGAAAAAAATTCATTAGACATGGTACCAATCGTTGAACATACTCTACCCAACAAAAAAACAATCATCAAAATCGGTCGACGCGTTACGAAGTTATGCTCGGTCATACATAAAAAAATTAAATAAAAATAAAAAAAATACACGTCGAACTTAGAACCTGTTTGTTTTTGGGAAGTCGGTTAAAAAGGGACATAAAAACTTAATAACAAAATATAGGCCAATCCCGAAGCTTTCCTGCATACCCAAATTGTTCGAATGTCTTATATATTCACGGCTTGTTGGGCAGTGTAAGGGGTTATCTCATCTAATCAACATGGATTTCTGCCTGGTAGATCGGCGACAAATAACCTGCTTGAATTTACATCCCACATAATCTCTGCCTTTCAACAAGTTGGACTGACTGCATCTATGCCGATTTTAGCAAGGTATTTGATAAACTTCCTCACTCTGTGATTATGCTTAAACTTGAAAAGTTGGGTTATCCGGCTTTTTTGCTCGACTTAAACGATCGGATATATCGAGTATGTTTCATCTGACGTACCGCAGGGTAGCCATCTGCGGCCGCTGTTGTCCATTCTTGCTATTGACGACATTGTTCCTCTGATTAAGCACTACAAAGTCTTAGTCTACGCAAACGATATGAAGATATTCTCATGCGTTAGAAACAGTTATGATTCTTCCTGCATTCAGGTTGATTTAAATGCCTTCAAGAACTGGTGTGGATCTAATGGCCTGCAGCTTAACTTCGATAAGTGTGAAGTTGTGTTATTCTCTAGGAACCCAAATCAGCTCGTCTTTGAAACTAATATATGTCCCGTACAGTCCGTTACTGACCTTGGTCTGAAGCTTAACCGTAAACTCGATTTCATTCTGCAGATTAACTACATTGTTTGTGAGAGTAATTCAGTTCTGAGTTATGTAAAGCGGTGGCCAAGGGAGTTTTCTGATCGGAAGACTTTAATTCACTTATTTTTTTCTTTGGTCAGGCCAGTTCTCGAGTATGCATCTCAGGTTTGGTCTCCCTGCTATGCCCTTCATCTTAGACGCATTGAGTCGGTGCAGCGGAACTTTGTTAGATTCGCACTAAGAGACCTTCTGTGGAATGATCCCGTCAGGCTTCCTCCTTATGTGGATCGGCTCCGGTTGCTTAATATGCACTCGTTGGAAGAACGACGTAGAGTTGCTGACCTAGTCTTTATTCACCAGCTTTTGAACTCGAACATAGATTCTTGCATTCTCGCAGGTTTCTTATAGGCATACCCCTTATAGGTTAAGAAGACTGCCTTAACTGCATGTTCTTCACTCTCGGTCTAACTATAAATGAGCCTATAAATCGCATGTACAAGGCCCTGAATATGTATCCTGCTTTTGACTTGACCTTTACTAAGGGTTTGCTGAAACGATCTCTGTTGTATGTATGTGCACCCCTGATTGCTGTGTGTGGGCGTGTTTTGGTATTTCGTTCACTAATGTTTTTTTTGCATGTTGGTGTGAGAGCCTCATTTGCCTCAATATATTGTTATATTCTGACGAATAGGTCAATTGAGTCTAGGCTTCTGCCTGAGTAGTGGGCCTTCTGAGTTAGAAGGATTAATTCTTTATTGCCTCGATTGTTGTCCTCATTGTCAACTGCAACGGAGATCTCCATTTCAGAACCCCTTCTAGCTAAATTATCCGCTCTTTCATTCACTAGAATACTACTGTGCCCTGGTATCCAACACAGAGTCACGTCGTTACAGTTAGATAATCACCTCTTTGCATAATTGTGCGACTTTTGATTGCAACACCAGAGATTCTAGAATCTTAATGGCAGTTTGGATGTCAGTGTATATGATTATGTCCCTATCGGACTCTCCACTTCTCGACATCAGAAAGCGTTACCCACTAGATTGTACTCCTGCTCCTGTACCTGAATTCATTTTTGATCCATCGGTATATACAGATGTCTCCGTTTTGTTATGTTAATCCTCCAGTCAAGTCTAGTATCAAGCCTAGAAACTTGGCTTTAGGTCCAGGGTTTTTCTCCCCAGCATTGGGATACTAAACTCTAGTGTTTTCCTCTGCCTGGTGAAGAATACCTTTCACTTATTGTGGACAGAAACTTGCCTGATCACAGAATTACGAGATCATCCGCATAGGCAACTGCTGTAAGGGCGGGTTTCATTGGACAGTAACAAGGTTATGCAAAAAAAAGTTGGGATTTTTCAAATTTGTATTGGTTTCGTTAACAAAGGGTTAAGACGGCTTTTTGAGCCGTTTTTTAAAAAAGACTTTTAGTATTGTTCTTAATTGAATAAAGTCTGAAGTGCACAAAAATAATTGTTTCATTTAAAATCATTAAATAAATATTAGAAATCTGCAACTTTTTGAAAATCTTTTAAAATTTTCACGACTAAAATCGTCTGCCAATCTCTGATTTAGTTAAATATTCGCTTCTTGTCATCGTTTCATCTTTCTCTCAACCCCCTTCTTTTTATCTTAACCTCGTCAACCCACGGCAAAATTTTTCCAAAAAATACTATATTTATAAGTTTGGAATATGGTCCTTCACTTCACTTGTACTGCAATATTTAATAACAACTTACTTCCCAAATATTTCCAGAAAAGTAGATTATAACGTCTCAGGGATGCGGCCTTTTTTATTCAAAGGATCCATATTACCTAGTAGATGCAAAGAAGGATTTTCTTTATCAGTTTAATAAGTTGACTTACCAATAGGGCGTTGGGGAGCTTAGAACGCTATATTACGCTGGCTTATTCTGCCTTAGGGAGAAAGTAAGTACCTAATAAATACCGGATCGAAATTACAAAGCTTATGAAAGGTATAAAATCCTTTAAAGTATTGTAGTTCTATCAGCTCACCACCCAGAGTTAGGATATCATTTTAAATTAAGCCAGCGTCTTACTACAGAAAATGAGATTTTAAAACTTTTCATTTTGACGGTACGAAACTTTTAGAAAATATACTTCTGTCATGAGCGCCAGGGTCGATGATATTCAATTTCTAGTTTTCCAGATTTCTGGCACCCATATATGCCTGACTCGCCCTTAGATAAAGTTCGTGATCATATGAGGTAACATACAGGGCAACAGCAAGAAAATAAAAACAGATAAGATAGAAAATAGAAGGCTCACTACAGAATAACTTTTGAAACAATATGACATTCACTATGTGGACTCGATACGCCTTTTAAAGGAGTAGCAAATAAGTAAAGCAAAACTTTTCGACTTTATCATTGGCTCTATTTACTTTCAAGAAGTCGTCCCTAAAGAGCTTTCCAGTCGAAGCCAGTTTATTTGTTAACTGCTGCTAAAATCAATTACATTTTCTATCTTTACTGCATAGAGCACAATTCAAAGACACTTCTATGGCACTCTACCTTAATGATACTTTGGTCGAAACATCAATTTAAAGGATTTACCACAAAATAGATGCAGACCTCCGTCCCAGAGAGTATAATTTTTCACTTTCCTGGCTGAATGGAAATGCTTAAAATTAATGCAAAAAGTTAGGAAAGTACATAATTCCCAAAAATACTTTCGACTTCTTGATTTACAAGAGGAACCCTCATTCATTAAGGAATGAAAGAAACTGAAATTCCCGGCATAGAGTCCTTGTGTAATGTTTATTTTCCAATTAACTTCGAGTTGAATCATTTTCAGATATCGTGAAGCACGGAAAAGGAAAGGATTTTCAGGTTCCGCTGCTAATTTAAAATTCAAATGAGTTTGGGAATTGACCATGGGACTAGCTTTCAATGCGGTCCCATAGTTAGCGCAAAGGCTCTCTCCTAGTTAAGTTCAAACTGAAATTTCAATTCGAATCATTCAAACTCGTACTTGCGGCTTAGCGCTAAGGGGTTAAGGGCGCGGCGTGTCTTTTGTATTAAACTTTCAAATTAATTTATCTTTGCAACATATTTTACATGTTTGCCCGCTTAGATCTACGTCTGTGCGGATCTGACTAAGTAAACTAAATTAAACATTTGCACATTGGCTTCATCCAATCCCAGGATTTTCTTCTATGGTAAACTGCGCTACCAAACAGTCGTAAAACACAATTACAACACTAACAACGGCCAAATCTATTTAACATCAACGACACGTTGTGTGCAGAAGTACGGGGGTGAATAATACCCGGGGCGGCCTATAGAGCTGCACCTATTTAGGTTCGAGTTTAACTGACAACAGAGAGTGAATCGAGGGGTTGAAGCCTGACGCCACCCTATACTGCTCGGGAATTGGGATCCATTGTGCACTAACATGACAATATCCGTAAACAGCTGGGGTTGTAGCTTCATAGCGGTAATTGTTTGACTCGTGTACGAGCTCTTTGCGTTCTAAAAGCTCTTTTACAGCATAATTAATGGCAATAAGGATTATAATTTGTGATATGCGCCATTCGGTTTGATTTCACAGTGACGCTATTCAATTAGAGCTCCCATTCGCTTCCATTTAACATTTATGCCGTACATGTACTTTCTGCATTTTACTTCCGGTTTATTTGCAAAATTGATTGATAGTGAAGTAGGTTAGAATTTACAGATGAACTGCCTTCGTATCGCTCAATCTAAAGAGCGGTTAACAAAATTAAATTTTAACAGTTTGTGCCTATGTAAAACTTTCGAGCACATACATAAATTCTTTAGTAAGATAGATAAGCGAATATCTCTCTTCCTTTGGAAGAACATCAAATGGCTTAGTATCAATCGATCAGAGACATCTTGCGAAAACGAACCTGACGAACTTAACGACTATTTCGTAGAAGCTTAGAATAAATAGATGCCGGAATTCGATTTGAAGGCTTTTCCTTTTGCACTGTCACTTAGCCATTAAAACAATTGAATATAATTATTCAATGAGAAGCCCAAACCTCGGAATAAACATGATTATCGTTCAATAAGCATTTTTTCTTCCTGCTCCCGGATTCTTAAGAGACTACTTTGTGATTAAGTGAAGATCTACGTCGAAAATCATTCACTATTATATAAATATCAGTCTGGATATCACAGTCGCCACAACACAATGGCATCTCTTCTCTATCTTAGCATAAGATGTAGTTTAGATGAGCGTTTAGTTTCTGTATTGGTACTCCTTGACTTCAGCAAAGTCTATGATAGTATAAATTTTAAAATCTTGTGCAATAAATTTCAAACTATATTTAATTTTAGCAGTTCAGCAACGACAATTATCACATGGTTGTTATTCACTCGTCGCATTCGAAATATTGGCAGCTTTTCCAGGTGTTCCACAGGGTTCGATTCTGGGCTTACCGTTATTTATTTTTTTAACCGATTTCAAAAAAAGAGGAGGTTCTCAATTCGACCGTATGTTTTTTTTGTATGTTTGTTACGCGATCATTCCACCATAGGTCATACTTCAGAGGTGGTCCTGTGTCCAAAAAATTTTTGGTGGGGTGGGTGTAGGGGGTGGGGGTGAAACCTAACTTTGTAACGCGCGGACCAATTTGGATGGTTCTTTTTTGTTGTACAGAGGATGATCCCCCACTGCTAATAGGGGAAAAAAATTTGGCCTAGGTTGGGGGGAGGGGGAGGGGTAGTCTAGCTTCGTAACGCGTGGACCGATTTGAATGGTTCCTTTGCTGTTATATAGAGTATGATCCCCCATTGCTTATAGGAGGATAATTTGGTTCTATTGTGGGGGAGGGGTAGTCTAATTTCGTAATGCTTGGTTCTTGATTCTGTGCCCCGATTGATACCGCGAGAGAAAAAAATTTGGTGGGATGGAGGGGGGGGGGGGTAAGGGGTTGAACCTAACTTTTTAACGAGTGGACCGATTTGGATGGTTCTTTTTTGTTGTACAGAGTAGAAGACACTAAAAAGTGAAAAATAAAATAGTTTTTAAAAAAAATTGAACCGACTTCACAAAAAGCACTAAAAAGCATAAAATAATTTTTAATGTTATATCTATTACGAAATTATGAAGTCGGTGCAAATTAGAGAAAGAAAACAACTACCCAACCATAATCGAAGATACTATATAAATTTACCTAAACGTTTTCAGCTGAAGGGATCATAAAAAAGGACGATTAAAACCTTTTGTTGTAGTTTGGTTTGTTTCTTTAATTTGCAGCGATTTCAAAATGTCGTAATAGATATAAAATTAAAAATTATTTTATGCTTTTTAGTGCTTTTTGTGAAGTCGGTTCAATTTTTTTTAAACTATTTTTTATTGTTTTTTATGATGCAGCCAAGGCCCAGCGGACACCATATGATGCGTTAGTACGGCTTTGGTCGCATGGGAATTACGGTAAGGGGAATGAGGGAACTTGAATATATCGTTTTTGCATTGTTGCGAGCCAGACAGCGACCCAGGAACGGAGTGCATTTTTTCATCTTTATTCAAACACAGGAGCGAGTAGAGAAAAAGCATGACCACCATGACGAAAGATCACGAAGCAAGAATTACAGAGCTCAGCGTCCAAAATTTCGCTAAAAAGTCTAAGTAAGGCACATGAGGAATCAATGAGGCGAATAAGAGGCGATTTGTTTTAGACAGCATCCCCAGTACATTGGCGTAGTAGAGAAACAATTCGCTGATTACTTTGAAGTTTTTGATACTAATTGAGATCCGTAGAAATTCCTAGGGATGAAGTCAGGTACGACCGAATTGGTGGTTGGGAGAAATCACGGCAGCAAACACATCCCCAGGAAGAAAAACTAAAAAAAAAGTTGTGTAGGCGCATTCTTCCCGGCGACGGTTGAATTTCCTGGATGTGACACTTGATGGAACATCAACACGTGATGAAATGTGGGCTACAACATTATTATCTTAATATTTCTGAATGTATCCTGAAAACGAATACACATTGGGGGAGCCTATCCGGTTTTAGAGCGATCATATAAGGTGGGTAGGGACAATCGGATTGGGAATTAGATTGTAGATAAGCCAGAAGCGAACAGAAGAAACAGAGCTATCACCATTAGCAGAGCGCTCAACAATTTCACTAGTAGATTCAGAAAGTAGATTTTGAAAGCCGTCGGAGCCCCGGTTCGGCGAAGCCAGCTAAGGTATATCAACAATAGCACCGGCAGCAATAGTAGTGTGATTAGCGGCACTGAGAGGTGGTAGAGGGCCATTGCTTTCCAAAACCAGCCGGTAACGCTATAAAAAAAACATTAAATGCAATCGTTCTAATAGTTTCCAAAATATAAAAAAAATTGTTTTGTTTCTTTAATCCGCACCGACTTCGAAATGTTGTAATATATATATAATATTAAAAATTATATTATGCTTTTTAACGCTTTTTCTGACGTCGGTTCAACTTTTTTTTCAAAAACTATTTTATTTTTCACTCTTTAGTGTCTTCATATATACGACTCGAAGAGTGTTTCTAGTACAACAAACAAAAGCAATTTCAAAAGTTGCAGAGGACACTCCAAAGAATGGAAACAGAATTATCCAAATCCGTCATCATATGACGAAATTAGTCACGTTTACCCTTTCATACCCTCACCTTAGAAAATTCTTACCATGTCCCTAGTGCGCCTATCATCATAGTCACTCTAGGTACAAAATTGTTATCATTTATCAATCAGGAGACGTACAACAGGGTCAAATCAATCAATCAAATCGGTCCATGCCTGACGAAGCTAGGCGCTAGCCCTCCTCCAACTATTTGCAACTGTCGCAATACAAATAGATCTCAAAGTAGCAATGGGGGATTATTCTGTATACAACAAAAGGAATCATCTAGAAGAATCATCCAAATCCGTCCATACGTTACAAAGTTAGCCTACCCCTCTTTCCACCACCACCCTAAAACCAAATTTATCCTCATATTACGCGTTAAGAAATTGACATCCACCCTCTGAAATTGTGTCGAGGGAATATACTCTATACATCAGAAAAAGAATTATCTAAATCGGTCCATGTGTTATCATGTTAGACTACCCTTACTTCTTCCCCCTCCACCCTAGGTACATATTTTTTCATTATTAGCAATGGGGGATTATAGTATATCATACAACCAAAAAAGAATCATCCAAATCGGTCCACGCATTAAGAAGTTAGGTTTCACCAACAACCCTGATCCAAATCTCACCAACTAGTTTTTTGACATGGTACCAATCGAAAAACACATTCTACCCAACAAAAGAAAGAATCATCACAGTCGGTCCACGTGTTACGAAATTTTGCCCATTCATCAATAAAAAAACAGGTCAAACTTTTCTTTTTTTGGGAAGTCGGTTAAATAGGTAAATCACCTTGCAGTACTACAGCTTCGCGGAACTACTACTTCAAAGTCACACTAGACGTAAAGTTTGACCTTAGAGATAAGCACCAATAGGTTATAGAAACCATCCTCCACGCAAAAATGAATAGTAAAAACACAGAAATGTATTTTTAAATACAATTCACTTATATAAATATGTAAATTATTCTCCACAACTCACAAGCATATAAAAGCTACTCAGGGACTGTGATGTACGTGATGGACAATTTACACTCACTGAACTACCCCTAATAGCATAATCAAATTCGTTTGAAATGCTTTACGTGCTTTTAACGTATCGTTGAGTTCAAAAAACCGTGCTGGTTTCAAAACAAAGCAGAAAATATTGAAAGCAAATTTGGAGCATTTGATTTACATATTGATAATGGTGGGGGGTAAGTGAATTTCGTGAAATGAACATTTTTATTAACTCTTGCGAACATATGGGTTTGTTAAAATTTTAATGGAAATGTATAGCAAGAGCAGCAACTGCAGTTTGGGGTTCGACAGTCGAGTGTTGTTCCTTTTGTGCAAAATATCAACCAGAACATCTCTATTCGGGGCGAAACTGTTTTCGTTGGCAAAGGGTGCTTTCAATTACCCCTACTATATTTACATTAAAATAAAATATTTGCCATCCACCTACGTTCATTTAAAAATAACGACGCACCATACTTTATTGGTATCTATATCAGCAATTTTTCTGTTTGCGCTAAATTTTTGCAACCTATGAGAAACTGGTTGTGTACAAATTTCCTATCTTAAAGTGATAAACGAGATGGAGTGGGGGCACTCTTTAATTTAATTGAATGAGACGGCCTCATTCATGTCCTCTCATTCAATTACGGACTTCACTGTAGTGAATTTTTCTGTTTAAGGATTGCTGCGGGGCTTACGTAAAAGCATGTGCTTGCTCTTCTTCTCGATGAGAATGAGTTATTTTGGCTATACCGTAATATTTCTCTTATTTCTGGGTAATCAGATTTGTGCTGTAGTGCAGGAATAAATGCTTCTACGGAAGACTGAATTTCCAGTTTTTCTCCGGTTCTTGTTTTAGACTTATTAATTTAAGTTTTCCGTCTTGGTAAGGTTTTGGCTTGCATCCAATTTCTTTTTAATGATCCGCAGGAACTAAGTACAAGAAAGTCTTCCTTGCTTTCTAGGAACTTCTTTAAATTAAACAGAAAATTTACATATTTCTCCTTAGATGCCTTATGATTTAATTTCGATGGAGTTGTTCTCTCTTGCAAACAAAAATTTTAAGATCACTTCTCAGAAAGCTTTCGATGGGGATGTGCATAATGTTAGACAGCAATTAAAAGAAGACCGGAATTCCTATTGAGCAAAAGAACTTAACTGAAAAATAAAATAGAAGCCTTTGCATTTTCCCCTCCACTCAGATGTATTAAGACGGAGTGACAGCAGCTATCTCATATGGGTAAAATTTTACTTTCAGTGGAGGAAAACCATTTTTAATAACCGATGTGAGAGAATAAAATGACCAAATATATACGATGTGAGAGAATAAAATGACCAAATATATACGGAGTGACATATTTAATTTTAATCTTTTATATTGTTGTAAGGAAAATGTGAAACTCATTGGAATTACTTAAATAAAAATAACAAAAAAGGTTGTTCTAATCTGTGCAAATTCTGTGCATACTGTCTTCTATTTGTATAGCCTCCATTTAGTAGGCAACATGACGTCGCCAATTAAAAAAATTAAAAACAGCGGCTTGAAAAAAAAGATGCTTACACAGAAGGAACAACTAGCGAAAAGTGATCTCATTTTCTTTAAGAAATTTCAGAGCACCAGTCCTTCCAATATACAGGGTGCTTTACAGTTCGTGTGTAAAAGTGAAGGATCTGGCAGATCTAGGTAAGAAACAAAAAAAATTTATGGGATAAGTCTATATATCCTCCCCCTTCCACCCTCCCGCCAAGCTAAAGGGGTTTGAAATTTTCTTACGATCAAAAAAAACCAATATTACATTTTAACGTATATCTTCTTATGTTTTATTGCTAGAGATGTTACTAATATCTCAGTTGACAGCTAACACAATGGTACCAAAGACTGTGTAATTTTGTTTACTGCCTATAGTTTTAACAATATTGATTTTCAAACTTAAATTTTCGAAAAAAAATCCATTTTTTCACTTTAAAGGTAGATATTTTGAAAAATTGGCCAATTTTTTTTATATTTTTGAGTTTAAAATAGCGGCTAATATGTTATCTTTCGATGGAAACTTGAAGCGCAGAAACATCTTTTACCGTTCTAAAGTTACATCATCAAACGTACAGCTTATACCTGCCCTCCTAAGAAGACATACCTGCCTCCTAAAGTGTTGTTCCTTTTACTCTTTGTATTAAAACCTGGGAGTCCTGAAAAACACTATCCTGTTAATAGTGCTGATAAAGGGAGGTACAATTAATTCGCCAAAGTATAGTTATAGACAAAATAATGTTGCTAGATATAATGTATTCATTATCACCAATAGCACCATTAATATTCTAGGAGATGGCACTACAAAATCCAAGATGGCAAATTTTGAAATCTCCATAAAAAACACACAGCGGTTTTTGGGCCCAAGCCCGTAAAGCGTTCCTACTTGAGGCAAAAAAAATAGAATTGTATTTAAAATGACATAAGTCCGAAACAACGTTATAACTATATATCTAAATTATGTAGAAGTTTCATTTTAAATTATGCGCTATTTTTTATGTGTCAAAGCTGCCACTGTTTTTCTTTGAAATTTGAGTAGTATGAACTATACGGATAAGGAAAATGGGTCAGTTCACGCTTCCACTCTGTCTCTCTCTCTGGTTCCTTTAACTCCTTGTGTGTCATAGAGCGTCCACTACACTGACCCACTTGGTCCGTTTATGCGCCAACGCCTTCGGCTGTTGCTACGATTTATTGATCTAGGTGCCTTTATATCTGCAGATCTTCACCATGTGTTCCACGGCCGTCCAATTCGACGTCTTCTTTAGGTTCCGTGTCCGTTACAATCTAGCGCCTGTTGAACGATGCTGATTAGATTTATGTTGGATGGTGGGGGGCGGTGTTAATATTTTTTTATAGGTATGTATGTCCGTCGTTGACTTCATGCCACAGCCTCCATCCTTTTACTTTTAAACCTACTAAGATGAAATTTGATAAAATAGATAATAAAGAGATTTGGGGAGATATTTGGAAAAAAATGACAGAACTAGCGAGAAGTTCAACTGTTGCTATTGATGAAACATTTATATTGATGAAACATTATATAACAGGTCAGTGAGTTTTGTGCGTCTGGTTGTTGTTACTGCGCCATCTCTTAGCAAGAGTATTAAATGCAATTCGAGATTTATTGATGCAAGCCTCTACATCAGCTTCACAATATACTCCAATTGTGAAAATCCACTACAAAATCGGCGAAAATTTTGCGGAGATAGTTCGTAAACTGTATAGTAAAAAATAACGCACAATTTAAAATCAAACCTCTTTTTTAATACACCCTTTATAATAAATGAGTATTCGCTGAAAAGAAGAGTACAGTGCTGACTAGTATACAAAATATTTATCTGACCGATCATTTCTCTATTTAAGGATTCATGGCAAGAATAATGGTGGGGATTCAGAAATCATTAGATGCTCGGGTTGTTCCGTATAACATGTATGGTTACCCAAAATATTTTGTAAAAACCCTGTTTGCAAAAGTTTGATGCGCTGTACTTTAAAAACTAGGAACTCTACAGTAAAATCTTTCACATAAAATTTATAGGGAAATTAATTTACTACAAAGTGGTCAAATCCATTTTCAATCGAGGCTAGTTAAAATTAATTGACATACTGTTGAATAAATATGTACCTTTCCTCCGGTATTGTATTTTCGGGTCTTCGATACAGTAAGAGATAAGGTGTTAACCTTCCATCCCGAAGGTCCTAACTTAGAGTCCCACTGACGGTGGCCCATGGTTGTTTTCTGCTGACAACAGATTATCATAAAAGGCGCCATTGGCGGTTTGTTAAATAGCAAATTAAATTACAATAAAGTAATAGATTTACTTCCTCTTATAGGTAAAAATGTGTATTGAACGAAAATTTTATTTATCGTACAATCATATCATTTCTACAAAAAATTATCATTTATTATTATCTGGTAACACTGTTGTTGCGGAAGTTGGTGTCAGATTCGGTCGGCTGGTATTGAAAGCATTCTTCGTCCTGCGGAAAGAAAATCGTCTTCCTTTTCTAATTGATTTGCATTCTAGTAGGTCTCTTTTTGTATGTTTATTACCTAGTTCAGACTAAATAGTTACAAATAAAAAATTTTAATTGTATTCCAGGCTATTTATATAAATTTATACTTACCGCCATAGCTAACAAGGCAAAGGTTATTATAAGGAAAGTTGTGAAGCACAATTTCATTTTTTTTTTTGGTAGTTTAATGTTTAAAGAGTTTGTTCCTCCTGAAATACTGACAAGCTCTTGAAACCGCCTTATATACCTACTATATTCGACAATAGCCAACTTGTCATGCATAATCGATTTAAGTTATTGTTTAAGTAACAAAAAAGATAGAAATAAGTTGCTTTATTTCTAAGAAGTTGATTCGATAAGGTTGCGATAGAAATAGGAGCCCGGTATTTATTTCAAAAATTTATTGCTTTAAGTAATTGAAATTTATTTAAATTAAGTTCTCTTATTTTTGCAGGAAAGATAAACTTAATTATTGTTCAGGAAATTCCGCTTTTAGAAGAATATTTTAAATTTAAATGTGAAATAACTTCAATCAGAGTTGTAAACTAATAATTGTGTTCGTTACTTATTCGATTCCCTCAAATATTTCACATAATTTTGAAAGTAATTTCTTACTTGCTTTTAATTTAAAATCATATTATATTTTGATTATTAATTGATAACTACTTTATTGATTTTCACAAATAATTTGAAGCTATTGCTTTTAGAAGTTAATGCTAATCAGGTTCATATAACTAACTACACTAAATTATTTTTGATAATCAATAAAATAAGTACCAATTAATTATCAAAATAAAATAAGCTCATGGAATGCTCAATCTTATGGCACAAAGGAATTAAAAGAAAAGGAAACGGGTTAAGGGTAGGTTCTAGTAGAGCGACCGGAAAAATGGCTGAAGTTTATGAATTATTTTTCTTACAAAAGAAGGTAAATAATGTAAAATTCGACTATTTCAGCTATAAGTACATTTACTTAAGTTCACAAAAAAATGATTTTTAAGTCTTTAAATTGTAAAAGAAGCACGTGCAACGCGCTGCGGCGTGCAGGATTCCGCCTTCCTCTTCTATCTGAAACACTGAAACACAAAAATCAAAGTTATTTGCAAAGTAGAATAAATCTGCGGGGCTGTGTACCATTTTTAGAAAAATTCAGTGATTTTTGATAAATTGGCGACCGTTTCAAGAAAGAGCCGATCTTTTTGCTCTATTTTTGTTGTTAATAGGGGTTAAAAAAATAGTAAATATTAATATTTTTTGTAGAAAATGGTCCATGGCCCCCTAAATTCAATAATCTGTATTTAGTAGAAAAAAGAAGTCAATCGGTTGAACGGTTCGACTGCAACTCCGCACGGCGTGTCTAAAAACATGGTTTTGAGAAAAACGCGTTTAAAGTTTGACAAAGAAAAAACGTGGGAAGAAATATAATTTTTGTTTCTTACAGCTAGTCAGCTGTTCCTGGACCATAAAGCAATCCTTGCTCTTCCTTGTGAAACTGATTTTGACTACTATATTCAAAGAACATTATTTAGTCCAAACAGAATATATAAAAGAATTTTATACCTGCTGAGCAAACAATGCGGCGCGCGTGCATCTGCGTTTGGGCGGAACGTAAGCATGATTTTCGGCCGGTACGCGTTCGCACTAAATCGGCTGTAACTTTTACAATTTTCCGAACTTCGTCAAATCGTTTTAGAAGCTTATTCTAGACACTATAAGGATTTAAAATTTGCAAAACAGCAAAATGAATTTTTTGCTATTGTTCGACTAGAGCCTACCCTTAAGGGGTGTAGTGAACAAGGTGACGATGTACGCCTCTTTTCGAAATGTTGGGCTTACAAGACTAGGGAAAAACAAGTAAACTACTGCAGATTCGTGTTATTCTGATTGAAATACTTAAGATTCCCGAAATTCGACGGTGCATCTAAATTAGACCTCGATGATAAGTTCTGGGATGGGAGTGACTTTAAGATCTTGCATCACATATTGTGACGTATCTAGAAGGAATGAGACTAGCAATTTCATTAGAAGAATAGTGAGAGTCAACATTACGTCGACAATCCAGAGAGTCAAAACTGTTTCAAATTCCTTCTTTCAACTCTGTTTAACGCAGACAATGAGGTTCTGCCAAAATTTGGTAATTATTGTTCCATCTAGACCGGATGTGGAAGTTGTAAGTTGTAAAAAACCTAAGCATTTTAACGACGGAAAGTATATAGTCGGTTCAACTAAGATTATTGGATATCTCAATAACCAAGGTATTTAGTAAGGTCGAACTGGGAAGATTCACTCGTTGGACCCAAGATTGAGGCACGCGGTAATCAAGGGTGCCGTCGTCAACGAAACTCTGGATTGAAAAATAGGATTGAAAGCGAAATTATATCTCTTCCGTAAATAATACAAAATAGAAATAAAGTTGGTGAAAGCATTGAATCGTGAGGTACACCGACATTTATTTCGTAGATGCCAGATGTAACTCTGTCTGAGACATAACTTCTAAATCACGAAAATTTGTTCGACACACTCTGTCGCACTGTTGGTTTAGACCTTTCTGTGCAGCCAGCGCAAATTTCTTTTGTAAATGAAAAATATAAGGTAATGGATTCCCCAATAATTTTAAAATATAAAACGCATATAATAAATTTAGGATTCCGTAAGATGTGCAAATAATTACCACAGCAACCATTCACCGAACGTACCCATGAATGTGGCAACACCACACGGAAGGGAAGACAGCTATGACAAGAAGTTGGGAGAAGTTTGGAGAGCAGCACCTGGAAAGATAATATTGCGTTTGTATGATCTGAGAATATGCAAAAGCACTAATAACTCCTCTGTGATTTACATTAATAACAGACTTTGCAGCATAAACGATCGAACTTTTCGTGCGGCACTCAAACTCAGGCCGGACGGAGATATATTTGGGGTTAATACGTCTTCGGGATATGTATATTGTACGTGCACAGAAGTAAGTGATAACGTGTCGGCATAATAATAATAATATAATACTAAATTTATTCAACAAGTGGAGTAGAATAAGACAAAAAGAAAGTCTTTTAATCAGTACTACTAAAGTTACTAAATAAAAATTCAACCAAAGTAATTATTGTAATACCTATCACATAGTTATAATTTACATATAAATGAAAGCAAGATACAAAATGAAGTACAAGAGAAAAGATAAAGATTAAAAAAAAAAACAAATGAAAAATTTTATGATAACAACATTATCCTTAAGATTTATGCCGCCAAAGTAACCGTTTGAAGGAAGCAGTCGAACCCGCTCGCTGGATCGGAACAGAAAGTGAAGTCCAAATACGACCAACCTGAACAAGGTAAGAACTATCTATCCAACAGGGAATGTTTACAGCGAGGTAATAGCAGGTCGTAGTGTTTATTACCACGTGAAAAATTAACCAGATCGTAAAGATATGCCGGACCTCGATTATAAAGGATTTGATGAAGGAAAAGTAGAGCTCTGCGTTTTAAGTATATTTCCAATTAGCAATCTAGAATTTTATATCGGAAACGAGAAATGTGATCATACCTACGCAACCTGAATGTAAATATAATGGAATCGGTGTAAGCTATTTCATCACTAATGCTTGCGACTTTTTTGGGTTAAGAATGAGATTATTGATTGCTGACCATTGTAAGATTCTCTGAAGATCATCATTTATTCTGCTGACACAATCCTCTAGAAGACCAATGGGGCGTTCTAGATATGTAGATTTGCGCATCATCAGCATACAAGTGCATAGAACAATTTGTAATAACAGACGGCAAATCATTAATAAAAAGACTGAACAGCAAAGGTCCTAATGCTGATCCTTGGGGGACACCAGTTTACAGCAAAAGCTTTGGCGAAATAGTTTCGTCGATTTTAACCCGCTGTGAGCGATGAGTCAGAAAGCCTTTAAGTAATTTCAGAGCAGATGAGCCAAATCCAAAGAGTATTTCAGCTTGAGAAGGAGTTTAGTGTAATCGACACAGTCAAAAGCCTTCGAGAAGTTTAAAAGGACTAAAAACACTACTCTATCATTACCCAAAGCAGTTCTAATATCAGTTGTGATTTTTAGGAGAGCCACACCGCAACTATGTTCAGGACGAATTCTCGATTGCCAACGACTTAAAAAGCCAGTTGGATTTAAATGCTCCGATATCTGTTTTGCCATTATCTTCTCCAAGGCCTTCGCTAAAAAACATAATAAACTTATCAGTCTAAAATCTGAATTATCTCGTTAGTTGTGTTAATGTGAAGTAATTACGAAATCAAACAGAAATGTAGTGATCAGTGCATTTCGTGAAATATTATTGCAGTGGAAATGAAAATGGTTTGAACCACGATATGTAGATGTCGGTGTACATGGTATAGTGATAGCGCTGGTTATTTCATCAAAGTTTATACGCAGACAGTGAAAGGTGTCGCAGGGAATTTACGCACAGTGGACCTTAATTGCAGTGATTTAGTCTTGTGTTTAGTGGTAGAGATGTCCCTCGAATTGGAGGGAAAAGTTCAGTGGTGCAATATATGTAGTGACGTGACAGGTGATAGTACGTGTGGGTTTTTAGTTAAATTCCAGGGGTCAAATCGTGGATTAGGTGCTCCTTTACCTTTACTTCTTTTTGAGGTTTCTTGCTTCAGACCGCCGAGTTGGGGAAGCTGTTTGATTACTGAGCGCCTCGCTGGGTTTCCTGAGGTAGTGTCGACATTCTACGGAAATAATTAGTGCAAACCAAATGCCACAAATAAATTTAAATTAATAGCGTTAATTTTGTTTAAAGTATGTGTTAGTGCGTGACGTAGTTAATTTTCAAAAAAATGTACATCTTCAACATGAATTTAATCGTCGACTCTTAAAGTTTTTGGATATCGCGCCTTATTGATCTCTATAATAACAATAATTAATAATAATAAGTTCATTCAACAGTTCAGTCATTACATGATTCAGATATTCCAATTAATAATAGGTCTAAATAAACATCCACATGACCTCGAGGTCGTCTGTCGAGTTGGTTAGATAAATAGTTTACAGTAGTTTAACAAATTCAATCTAGCCTATTCAACGATAATTATAAAACAGCAACAATTGAACGATAATAAGAAAATCCCTGAGTTCTAACATGAATAGCGTATGTGATGCAGTAGCAATACGTAATATTAGGGATGAATAGCTTAAATAATGTCCAATTATACGTTTATTAGAAATTTTAGCAATTATACTCCTCTATGCTTTTTAGCGCATTTTATGAAGTCGGTTCAACTTTTTTCTTTTATTATTTTATTTTTCACTTTTTAGTATCTTCTACTCTGTACAACAAAAAAAGAACCATCTAAATAGGTCCACGCAATAGAAAGAAAGCTAAGTTCAACCCCCACCCCCATTCCACCAAAATTTTTTTTCTCGTGGTATCAATCAGGGAACATACTCTACCGAACAGAAAAATAATCATCGGAATCGGTCCACGCGTTACGGAGTTAAACTAAACCTCCCCCTCCCCCCACCCTACTCCAAATTTTTTCTCCTATTAGCAATGGGGGATCATACTCTGTGCAACAAAAAAGAATCATCCAAATCGGTTCTCGCGTTACAAAGCTAGGCGAACTTAGAACCCCTTTGTTTTTGGGAAGTCGGTTAAAAAGCTATGTAATGTCTGTTAATATTATAATGATAATACTCTTTTCAAAGTGATATTTGCTAACATTTCCTTTCCTGCAAGGGGCAAGGGGAGTTTAATTTAATTTAAATTAAAGATATAAATTTTAGAAACGAATACCGGGAGTGAATACGTAAGTAATAAGAAATCCACGACCTTCAAAATAATCTCTATGGCAACCTTGTCGAATTAACTTTACTATAAAAAATCGATTTTCTTTTTTTTCTGTTGCCGCACCTATAACATAAGTTGTTTAAGCATGTTAAATTAGCAATGTTCTATAACCTGTTCACGATTTCGTATATAAAGCGCTTTCAGTGGGTTTAAAAAATATTCTTGAAATACTAAACTAAAGAAATGAAGCACTTATTTACAACTCTCTTGGGTATAATCCTTTTGGTGACTATGGCATCGGTGAGTATAAAAAATATGTGCATGGATTTCCTGGAATGTGCTCAATGTCTCTTTCTTTGTAATTATAAAGGGTTTCCAGTATAGATATAAAGAACGTCCTCGTCGAGGTCAGCGTATTTGACCGGGCATTGATATTCCCGAGCCACAACCGCCAGACGACCAAGAGGAATAACCGGAAGAACGTTGACGATTATCGAATGAATTTCGATAATATGATGGTTTTAACGATAAAACCTAATTATTTCGATAAATAAATTGCATATATTACTAAATTATTTTTCTTTTCCGTGATAGAACTTTCGATACGTTACATTGCCTTACACTTGAACTACCGGTGGCAAATTGTGTAAATTTATTTTAAAAATCAGTTTTCAGTTTGCCGAAGCTTTACCTAAATTTTATAGTTCCTTTGATCGGATGAGCTCGCTATAAGCAGTGGAATTGATCGATTTTGTACAAATTGTTAACTACAACGGCCAACAAAAAGGCAAAGAATAATGATCAATTGAAAATTGATCCAGTTGTGTTTTGGAAAATATTGTTTGGTTAACTGGCTTCCAGTTCAATCCATATGTGAATAAACAAAATTGCTCTATATGGGATAAAAGTAATCGTCATGCTGTCCAGAAGACTTTATTACACCCAGAAAAATTGACTATATGGTATGGTGTATGGTTCGGCGGCATCATTGGCCCTTATTTCTTTTGAAATCAGGCTGCCGTTACCGAAATATGATCATAAAGTTCTTTTTGTAAAAATGATTAAGGTCAACACAGAAAACTGAGGGTTTTAACAGGATGGCGCCACGTGCACTACAGCCAAAGAAACCATCAATTTACTGCGTACCAATTTTGGGCGACAAAATTATTTCCCGAAATTATCTCGATAATTGGCGTTCATGATCATGCGTTTTACCGTCATTTAACACAACTACTGAAATGTTGTAAACCAACATAACGCGAGCCATTTCTGACAAGTATTTCTTCCTCTTCTTTTCAATTTTGTTTTCTAAATCACTGATTGTTGCGATTTTCCTGATTTTGAAAAATAATCGGCTTCCACTGGCTCCTCAATTTTGTTAGTGTTGAAAACGCGTTAGATTGTGAATCGCGCCATTTTATGCCTTTATCAAGTGTCAAATTGTAAATCGCGTGATTTTGTGCTTTCTTGAATATACCTATCTTGAAAAAAAAATGTAAACACGCGATTTTCGTTCAATTCTCTCAATCTTTTTTGTACATCGAAACATTCTAAGAAATGTTTTAATTTTTCAAAACAAAAACCGTCACGTGATGGAATTTTTGTACAAATTTCATGCGGTTTTTGTCTTTACTCATCAATATAAAATAATCTGGGTAACTGATTATGTTTTTTTTACATTTTTTTCAATATTTTAATTAGGTTTTTAACTCCTTCTCGTCAAATAAAAGACTTGATTAAAGCATAAAATCACGCGATTCACTATTTGACTTGCTTTCAGCCGCCCTCCCCCTCCCCCACCACACCTTCCTCATCCCCCTTATCCCCACTCACTTAACCTACACGTTGAGGATTTAAAGATTTTATGTAATTTTGACTGAAAAAGTTCATTCTCAATTTAAAAAATATTTTACCACTTCGTGACCCCCAACTTCTAACAGTGTTATGGGGTTATTCAAGGTCGCCTCTACCCCCCCTCCCCCGGCCACCAGTTCCATCAAATTTTTGAACCAAATATCCTTGGCAACCTCCTTATATATTTTCTGAAATTTTTGTACAAAAAATTTTAATTTAAAATTAAGTTATTCTCCTTTCCGTACCGCATTTCGAAATCAATTTAAATCTGTAAAACATAAGAATTAAGAAATCTAGTTCTACACAAATTGTTTAAACGCCAATTCCATTTTTTTTCAGTGTTTATACAACGGCCAGGAGGTTAAAATTGTGTTTCTAGCTCTACAATTTAAATTTTTCTAGCATGCGAAACTCCCTTGTTTGACACTATTTTTTTACACTTCTTCTCAGGGTGCATGATTGTGCCTCAACCACGTTTTAATTTCTATGTATTTTAGGGTGTCTTCTCCACAAAAGCATTTGTAGCAACTGAGGTACGTGAAATTTGAACCACGTTTTCGATACCCCAATAATTTCTCAAATGATGTTGGCTTACAACACTTCGAGAGTTGTGTTAGCATATATCATAAACTTACGTAGCCTCAGACTCTCATTACGTATATATTAACTTCCTTCAAATAGACTGAAAATGGGGCGTAGTCCTTCCAGTCAGACCCCAGTCCTCAATATTAACGTAGTATCTACTATAGAGATAATGGATACATTATATTTTTAAATTTATTAAGAACGCCCATATTTGATTTTAATTTTGACTTTTATTTGTTATTTTTATTTTGCTCTTGCCACTTAGTTTTATCTGCACTTAATCAATCATATATACATTAATATTTTAAACATTTTTTATTTCCAATACAAGGAATTTTATTTGTATTGTGTACAGTATTTTTGTATCTATGAGTAAATGAAAAATTTGATTTTCAAAGTGTTTGTATTGCACATGAATAAATTTTATCTAAATGTGCAATTTGACCGAAATATTTTTTTTGACAGTAGTGAGGATAGGTTAGGTTACAGAGGCTGGCTAATATTACAAACCCCATAAGGCTACACAAATATTACAAACCCCATAAAAATACCTAAGAAATAAGAGGGTGAACCTGTTATCCCCTGTGCACCGAGCCAGTTCCTTGTCTCCAGTGAAACCAGTTCACGGGAAGTCAAAATAAGTTTGACTGGGTTGCGAAGGATGTTCAGCCTTAAGTCGTCGTCGGGAACCATTTTGAACTCCTGATAAATCGAGCTAGGTCTCCGACATCAGCGGAGCCTAATTCGGTTAGCTCTTCAAAGAAGGGGGAGCACAAAACCGGTTCCTAAAGTTGGCTAGAGCCGAGCAGTTACCGAGAAGGTGAAGTATTGTTTCCTCTTCCTCTTCGTCATGGCAACTCCTACAGAAGTCGTTTGAAGGCGCGCCCAGTCTATCGGCGTGTCTACCTATGAGGCAGTGGCCCGTGATAACGGCTATGGTAATGGGATGAGCTCTCTTGACCGTTTAGGGTCAAGCTTTGGCCATATCTGTCGGGTAATCAGGCAGGTGTGTTCCTCCTGGAAATTAATGTTTGCCATCCTGTAAGAGTTTGCATGTGGCCAGCGGTTTATCCAGCTGGTGGTTAATGTCCGAATCAGAACGAAGTGGTACCGATTCTCGCTACTTCGTCGGCTCTACAATATCACTATGTCCAGGCACCCAGATGAGCCGTACTTTCAGATGCTCAGCTATGTCATTTAGTTTATGTTATAACCGTTTTGGAGGAGGAGTATACTCACGAGAGGGACTTAATAGCGGCCTGACTATCTGTGGTAGTGTAGGGGGATAGTAGATTCAAAGTGGATTTTTGAATAATTTTATTTTTGAACTTATCAATAATCAAGAATTCACTTTTCCGTTAAATTGTAAATGAAAATTAATACGTGTAGCAACCGTTACAGCGGTAAAATGCAAGCTCATGAACGCCAATTATCTAGGCTAATGTTGTCGCCAAAATGTTACGAAGTAAATTGTTTGTTTCGTTGACTGTAGTGCTCGTGGCGCCATCCTGTTGAAACCATCAGAAAACTGAGTTGATCTTAATCATTTTTGGAAAAAAAATTATTGAGCATATGTCGGTAACGGCAGCTCCAGCCTGATTTCCAAAGAAATAATAATAAATAATAATAATAAATGATAGCGTCAAATCATAAACCACACCACACGGTCAATTGATCTGGGTGTAGTGAAATCTTATGAACAACTTGAGGATTACTTTCGCTCCATATTATATTAGACCTGTAAAGTAATTAAATACATTAGGACTGAAGTATAGCTTAAATACAATTACCCTGTACTTAGAATTTTTTAAGTACATGTACAATTCCTTGGTCCTTGTATTTGAAAATTTCAAGTTCCAGTACCGTGACTTGTACTTGTACTTACAATAAACACAAAAGTACTTTAATATTTGATCTTAATTACTTTTGTACTTAAAATTTGTACTTAAGTACTTTTCAATTCCTTTTAAGTACTTTCATTTCCTTTTAAGTATTTTCAATTCCTTGCAAGTACTTTTAGTACTTTTGATTTCTTTCAAGTACTTTTAACTCCTTGTAAGTACCAAATTCCAGTACAGATATTCACTCACAAAAACACTGTAGTCTAAAAGGCGAACTACGAAATTATACCTAATAATATTAAAAATAAAAAAGTAATGATAAACAGTGTTTTAATGAGCGAATACTTGTATTGAAATTTGGTATTTGAAAGGAATTAAAAGTACTTAAAAGAAATAAAAGTACTTAAAAGAAATTGAAGGTACTCTAAAGTAATTGAAAATACTTAAAAAGAATTGAAAAGAACTTAAGTACAATTTTTAAGTACTAAAGTAATTAAGATCAGATATTAAAGTACTTTTGTGGGAATTCTAAATACAAGTACAAGTCCCGGTAATGGTACTTGAAATTTTCAAATACAAATATCAAGGAATTGTACTTGTACTTAAAAAATTCGAAGTACAAGGCAATTGTACTTGTACTGGGACTTGTACTTTCTTTTTACAGGTCTACGATATAAGACGATATTTTTTTATTTTTGTACATATAAATACATTTAACCGGAAACCAACTCATCAAACAATAGTTTTTGATAAAGAATTGGATCAATTTGCTGTTGCTCATCAACTAAATCAGCAAATAAAACATCTCAAATAATAGTCCTTAGGCTTGTAGAAAACGAAAAATGTTCCATGTGGTGGCGAAACAAAGTAGGAGTTGTTGAAAACGACGGCGATTGTACCCTGGATCATTGGTTTTACCATAATTCGTAGGAACAATGGTTTCAAGTGCACAAATATTTCTTTTTGTTGAATGCTGATCATGCAGTACAAATCGAACAAAATCGAACAAAAACACCGGGGATAGCGAGCTCATTCGGTGGTGCCTTGTAGCTGAAGAGGTGTTTTGGAATATTTGTGTGCTTCCTTATTTAGCAGAAATCCTCTATACACTGTGATCCAGACAATATTAACACTGCATATAGTTAGCTCATCCGACTGTCATAATTAGTTTGACAAGTAACAATGTATTGTATCGAAAGTTCTATCAAGGAAAAGAAACAGCCTTTAGTAATGGATTTAATTTATTTTGTGAAATATCGAAATCCCTCCTATAATCATTAGCGGTTTTGCTCCTCTGGTTGCTCTGGTGGTTGCTCTGGTGTTTGCGCCGAAATATCAATGTTCGTCTGACGAGAATTTGAACGTCGACCTCCTCTCGATTTGACTCTGAATCGACCCTTTATAATTACAAACAAAAAGACATTGAGGACATTCCAGGAAATCTATGTACATATTTTTTATACTCACCGCTGTTGCCATAGTCACCAAAAGGACTATTATCAAGATAGTTGTAAATAAGTACTTCATTTGTTTAGTTTAGTATTTCAAGAATATTTTTTAAACCCACTAAAACCGCTTTATATACGAAATCGTGAACAGGTTATCGAAAATTGCTAATTTAACATGTCTAAACGATTTATGTTATAATTGCGAGAAATTCGTTTATCGCGTTAAAAACCGATTTTTTATAGTAAAGTTAATTCGACAAGGTTGCCATAGAGGTTATTTTAGAGATTGGTTAATTTTTTAGGTATTCACTCGCGGTGTTCGTTTCTAAAATTTATATCTTTAATTTAAGGTGGTCTTCTAGTGTGTTGGCTTCATAAAATCAACTTTTTTCTTTTTGCATTTTTCAGTATTCTCAAGCCTCTAGAATAACCCTATGTAAATCTTTTTTTCATATCTGACCTAGAAAATGAGTTCTACGCAATTAAATTGGTACACGCTAAAGCATAATTTCAAAACTTTAAACGCGTTTTTAACGAAACCATGTTTTTCGAGCTGCTGTGCAGATTCCAGCAAATTAGGGCTTAAAATGATCCTCAGACATATAGTTCTCATTTCGACTACACTCAGATTTTTTGCGATGTTAAGGGGAAAGGTACGGCCCCCTTAAATGCGAAAGCAACATGGAAAACTTGAAAACTCATATGGACTTTCGCAGCATTTCTACAGTTTCTGAAATTTTGACTTTAATCTTGTCAGAACGATAACCACAACCTTATACTTTCGGAAATCGTTTGATTTCACATCACCGGAAGGGGTAGAACTCTGCATACCGTGGAGCCGCGTGTTTTTGGATGGGCCAAATTCGGAGCCCTGCAGCGCGGCCATGTTTGGGTTGTTTTACAAAAAAACTAAATTTCTGTACTTTATATCCCAAATAAAAAACGACGCATGAAGTTTCCTAATTGTGCCCATCTTACTTTTCTCAAAAAAACAATCGCGAAGTTAGGTATCAAAAAGAGGCCATCACAAAATAATATTATCATTATTTTTTATTAATATTAATTTTGTCCCTTTAATGGAAGTCCGCTTCATATACCATATAACACTAGTTTACAAATTTAGGCCTCATCTCGAGATCTGGTTTCTCATAGACTTTTTTTTAATGTATTTTAGGACGTAGATTCCAAAAATGGCGGCAATTTTTTTTTCTTAAGAACCGTTTTTGATATATTCTCAAAAAACCCGTTATTCGGCACTTTTCTTACTTACCATCTATCCATCAACTTTTATCCTATCTGCATATATTATATATCTTTTAAAAGGTAACTTTGTCCTCTTTCCAACGCTATGTTGTTTACGCGGATCGGATAAGATCAAAATTTTTTGCCCGATTTGGGCAAATTTATACTTAAAATTGTCGTAAAAAAATGATCTTTCATCTTAAATCTTAAGCCATTTTAACCCATTTTTGGAATCTACGCCCCAAAATACAATAACAAAAGTCTTTGAGAAACCAGATCTTTTTTGGTGTAAACTTCACTGTACAATGTGATCAATTTAATTAAAATTACATTTCATGCTTGAGATGCGTAATGTTAAGAACTCCGATTTCAAGTGCTGATAAATGCTTTGCTTAAAATTGTTCCAAGCTGAAAACCTGCATCCGATAAGCGGTACATAATCTCTCATCCCATCTTCTTGCAGATCCGCTAACGCATGAATAATTAGAGTTGCCAGACCGTGTAGGTAGTGGTGATTTAATTTTCAACCAATCGTTAATTATTTTTCCTTTCAGGAGTGTATACCTACTTTTTATTGATCTACATTAGGAAAGGTAAATATTTGTATTGAACAATTGACTAAAATCTTATCTCAGGTCTCAATGTCCAACATTCTCCCCGCCTTGACCTCCGTAGGATCGCAACGATAAAATAGTAGTCCAGATACTATGTACATATATGTATGTCTCCGAAAAAGAATGAAGCTATACATTTCCTTCTAGTTAATTGTGGTTAACATGGCGCCACGACTCGCCTTCACACTTAAAAGAGGATGAGAAAACTATTAACTTTGATAAGAATTCAATTAATTGTATAATGTGTATTTCAAAGTGCAACACTAGGTCTCCAGCTCTTACATTAGGTTGACGTCTCAATCACTTGGGTCTTTCTTGCAGCCTAGACAAGTATTCGCAACTCCACCTTTACCAGAGTTCCTGGTATACTTGTTGAAGTAGTTGCGATCTAGTAATAAAATTCATTCGGAGGTTCCAGAGATTACCTTCTGGTGAAGTTAATATAGCGTTCCCAATCAAAAAGTGCCCTGGAGTGAGTGCACTACAGTCGTCTGGATCATCAGTCAGAGCACAGAGTGGACGACTGTAAGGCATGCCTCTATCTGGATCAATATTGTCGATAATTCCTCATAAGTTGTGAGTTATTCTTCTGAGATGATACTTCATAGATTTCACACCTGCTTCCCATAGACTTCCGAAATGGGGTGAAGCAGGCGGTATGAAGTTTCTGCAATGACAATGCCGAAATAATGTCTGGAGCAATCGATTTTAGAGCAGAGTGATATTTATCCGATAATTTCTTACTGGCACCTCTGAAGTTTATCCCCCCCCCCCCCCCCACCCCAATCGCTGTCACGGGATAACCCACTTCTTCCAGTCAAGCGTCTGAATACTGCTAAAAAGGCCTCCGTTAACAGATTGCTTCGAGATGCACTGCTTTAGTGCTATAAATAGTGCTACGATTCCCAGTACGGTTTCCGCGCTGGCCGCTCAACCGAAGACATACTAACGGCTCGAACGGAGCGTTGGAGTCATTGTCTCCATAATTTTGGTGGATCCGAAATCGTCGCTCTCGAGATTTCAAAGGCTTTTGATAGAATCTGGCATGCTGCCCTTTTAGCCAAACTTCAAACATTTGATCTGCACCCTACCCTCATTAAAAGGAGGGAGAGTTTCTTGTCAGACCGTTTAATTCGTGTAGTAATGACGGAGTACGCGGAATAAAGAGTGCTGTCGTCGGCGAAATTATGTATAGGATTGAGAGTAAGGGATCATTAATAAAAAGAAGAAATAAGGGTGGTGAAAGAACTGAGCCGTGAGGTACACCGGCATGGCTGGACTGATCATATATTTGCAATCGCCAAAAGTGCGATGAAATGCTTGAGTTTTCCACAGAGATGTAAAAATTTTTTTTCATTATTAGAAATCGTGGATGGTACTCTATAAAACAAAAAAGAATTATCTAAATCGGTCCATGCATTACGCAGTAAGGTTTCACCCCTGCTCCCCACCGAACCAATCAGTTTTCTGACATGCTACTAATCGGTTATCATACTCTACCCAACAACAAGAGAATCATATTTATCTGTCCACGCGATACGGAGTTAGACTACCCCAGCCCCCTCCCCCATTCTAGGACCACATTTTTGTTATTGCTAGTAATGGGGCAACATACTCTATACAACAGAAAAAGAATCATCCAAATCGGTCCATGCGTTACGAAGTTAGGTTTCACCCTCACCCCACTTAAATTTTTTTGACATGGTACCAATCGGGGAACATACTCAATCCAACAAAAAGAGAATCATCAAAATCGGTCCATAAAAAAAGTCGGTTAATAAAAAAATACATCTTCATCTAAACTTGTCGTAGAACATCATTCGACAGAATTAATCTTTGCAAAGTTGACTTTGTTTAGTATTGCTTTAACTTTTCTTTTTGCTACTCATAATAAAACCAACTCTTAATTATTTCCTGTAACTACTAAAACATTTTCTAAGCTCCACAAGGCTGTCACCTAGGCCAACTTTTATTTACCGAACTTACCACTAATTACTGTGCGTATGATTTCGTATCATCGCGACCGAATACTTATTAATTTAAAATCTAACACAATCATTTCTGGATGCGTCTGTAATAGTCTTCAATTGAATTTTGATAATGACCTATATGGGACCTTAAAAAATGTTATTTAATAAGTAAGAAATGAGTTTTTTCGTTTTAAATTTTTTGTTTGGTTTTAGATTCGAAAAATGTCTACAGTAACTTCGCTGGTATGTTTGGTTTTAGATTCGAAAAATGTCTACAGTAACTTCGCTGGTATGTATACAATATCGGGATAGGGATGGGGCGGATTTGTGTTTGTTTTTAAGGACCAATTTTCTATATGCGCTCAACATTCAGAGACCATTCAATATGTTTTTAGTCATTGCAAATCTCAGCCGCGTTTTGACGCACCGCAACGTAGAGAAAGATCTTTCGATGCACCTTTTATTAATTGATTAAACGTGTACAAAATAAATACTTTTTTCATTCATATCTGATCTCAACAGCTAGAAGAAAAAAATTTTTAAATAAAGAAATATAAATTCATCTAAAGAATCGACTGGATACAAAAAAAAATTCGGTTAATTTTAGTCACTCTTATTTATTAGGATAACAAGGTAGTGAAGTGAAAAAAATTAAGTGCAAAATTAACAAAATTCGTTTCATTACGATGATTTGTCATTTCCACGAGGCCATAGTTCTGCGACTATCATTTCTCCACAGCTTTAAAATTATTAAAAATATTTAGTACATTGCAGGGAACTCATTTAATTTTATACTCACTCCAAAGTTACCTACAGCAACCATAACAGCAAACAAAACAGCACAGAGTGTTGAAGTTAAGAAATTCATTTTCTTCTAGTTCTTCGACTGCTTCTACTAATCAGTTCTGAGTAGGGAGCGCTTTATATACATATGTGGGCTATCAGATCTGCTTTATTTAACATATTGGTCAATTTAAGCTATTGTTCTTTTCTATTATGACCTATAACAATGGAGCACTAGAGAACAAAAAGCAAACAATTCGACAAGGTTGAGATGCATTTCTTTAGTTCATTAATTTATTTACAATTCGTTTTAGAAATTTATTTGAAAAACTGCATTTTCTAGCCATGAATATTAGATACGATTGTAAAACGCATTCATTTTTTGTACACTTTTAAACAATTATCGTCCCATTTTTTCGAACTTACAGTAATACACTAAAGTGCTCACAGTGTAATATGAATAGAGCATAGACATAGTTCTCCAGAACTTGAGAGAAAGATGCTTACAATTTCACTTTATAAATTTTCGTTGAGCTCCCTCTAACACAACAGAATAGTGAAAATCCGTAATGGCTATGACTTTTGAAAGCCACACCGAGAACTGTCCGATTAACCATAATAATAATATTTTTAATTTACTTTAAAAACTCAAAACTTTAAACATATCAAAACTTACTTCAAAGATTATTTTTGAATTAAAATTATATACGCGCCCGTTGCGAGCACGCATAGCGAACAAATTCGCCCGGTAGTATAATGCACGCTGACGCTACATAGCCAAAATGTGATAAAGAACCCAACAACACGGGTATGCACTCTCCCGCTACAGGCTTAAAATTCTAAATACACCCGCCATAAATGCACATTCCTGTTACTGCATTCTCACATTCGAGACTGGTGACTCATTACATGGGTTGTGTAAAATCTCACCCGAATAAACAGGTGTTAAGAGTCATCCATACCACCTGATATTAAAATTGTTCCAAGTCGCCCATGACTCACAAGGTGAGTCATGACAATAATAATGATAACAATTACCTGAAATTGGTTATTTTTATTCTTATACAGGGTGTATCACATCTGACGTACCAAAATGAGTAGCAAACCATTTTTTTTGCACTTTTGGAAGTGTCTATACATGCAATGGTAGGAGTTAGATCAGTAGTGTTGACATTATCATTACGATAGTTGTTTTTTAGCGTTTGTTTGATGTGGCTGTGTTGGGTAGATCAAGAGATAAAAATAAAAGAGTAATATTCTCACCATGAAAAAGTGAAATTTATGAATCACCATGTAACTCCCAAACGGTTGAGATTGCCCCCCCCCCCCTGCCCTAATATTTTTTGTTTGTCTAGTTGAGATCTCTCACCCCACTCATTTTGGCACGTCAGAACTGAAACACCCTATATATTTTCCAGTTATAATCTTTATTAACTCGAGTAAAAATAAGACTCAATTACACAAACGCTGTCAGCTACTGCGGAGATAGTTTTTTTATTTCACGCGTCGGTCTCGAATGAGTTAACCAACGAATATAATTTTATTGTTTTCATTTTAAATTTTAATCTAGAAAAAGTGTGAGCGTACTGTGTTTGGTTTGGACGACTTCGTGCATGTTTTATTAATACGTTATTTATTTAGACGTACCGTGCCTTATTTGAGTGCGATTTGGACGTGTTGACGCTGTACGTGCCTGTTTATTTATTCATTACAGATTCATCAAATACATAGATTACTACAAAATATATATATAAAACTAAGAATGGGCGAATATTACTTTAACTCGGGCAACGTCATAAGAGGTGCTCTATAGTTTCTTTTGTATTGGGTTCCTGACAGTGCAACACAAATCAAAGTAGAAAAGACCAATTCTTAGCGCATGTACCCCCGTAATACAGTGGTCGGTGTAGACCAACGTTCTACATTGAGGCCGAGATTAAGAGAGATTAAGTAGACTGTTAATCTTCTTTGATCATAGGTTCTCCACATAGTCTTCGCGATTCTACACGTTGTGGTTTTTTCCCATCTTCTTTTCGGAAGATCTAATAGCCTACGTGCCTGCAATGGGTCGTATAATTTTTATTTAGACGTACCGTGCCTTATTTGAGTGCGATTTGGACGTGTTGAAGCTATACGTGCCTGTTTACGTTTGGCATTTCCTTGCCTTGATTTCTGGCCACCTGGAGCATGCGCATTGCACGGTTCAATATTTCGCTTTTTTGTGGTCTACCCCGTGCGCGTTACAATATTTCTGGTCGATATTAGCAGGTGAGTGGAGCATGTCCTCTCGAGTCTTCTGTCTGTTCGGCGTGGTGTTCTTCAGGGATCAGTTTTCGGTGTTTTATTGTTTAGTCTGTTCATTAATGATATATCAAAGTATTTGAAGACGTCAGTATAGATATATATGCAAATTATGTAAAGATAAACCTAAGAAGGCACATTGGGCTGCCAGAGGACTGTAATGTGCGCGTTAATGATGACCTTGAAATAATACACATGTGGTCGAACCGTAATACTAAACACCATCAAGTCACCGTACATCACGTTTTATAACTCAGAGTTGAATGTAATGGCTGTTCCTCCTATGAATTTAAATAGATACGTATTACCTGTACAGTCGAAAATTACAATTCTTCGTATTATCCTTAACAGTAAAATGAAGTGTTGTGATTATGTTAATTCAATAATTTCTAGGGTGTATGCGGGTCTGCGTTGCTTGTGGCCGCATACATGCGTTAGAATGTAGTTGATAAAAACTTTAATTTTGCCTTACTTTACCTTTGAGAATTCAGTTTTCCTTAAATTAGATAGCTTATGTACCTGGAAAGTTGAAGTGGCATTCACGATTTTGATGCAGTCACGATTTGTTGTCGGTCTTCAGAGATTTGAGCATGGTTCACCCAACAGGTCAGTCATGCTGGACTGCTCGCTGAGGACTTACCTTGAACAGTGAATATTGATTCTTCCTTTTAATATTTTAAGTAATAATGCCCGGAGTAAATAAGGGAATTATTTCGTTTATCACTTTCTCATCGCAATTGTACTGTAATTACCCCTCAGTTCAGGAAAACAGTAATGCAAAATTCTGTTCGTTTCATGTCTAATCTGCCTGTAGCGTCAATGTCTTTGAAAGGCCTATTAGGACTCATGACCCTTAACAATTCCCTTACTTTCTCATTAATGTAGCATTTCTATTTATATTTTATTTTATTTCCTTTTTTATTTTTTTCTGTTCATTTATTATTGTTATTTTGATTTCTTAGCACATAAATATTTATATTAGTATAAGTCTTAAGTCTTCCAATTAGTGTTACTTAACTTTTATGATACAGTTTTGGTTATACATAAGATAATACGTTTAACTTTAGCTCCGTTTGATCTATTGTACTAAAAAATATTCTTAATCTTGTGTACACTTTTTGGGATAAATAAATTACTATTATTGTTACACACACACGTGCACTTAAGAACCACTTCGTTTGCAGATTCAGGAGGCAATTACGTCTCGAGTTCCTGGAACATTCAACTGCAGCTGTTAACCTTTATCGTCGGTGCAGAATGGTATCCTTGTCTTTCACTAGGAATAGCAGGCTGCAGACTGGCAACATGGGAACAGTTTGCAGATATTAATGGCGCTGCAGACTGGTCCCGCGGGACTCTAATCGGTTCGAAATTTTCGTACGTCCGTTTAGAACATTAATGGATGAGTGCTCCCGGAGGACTAGAAAAGTGACGAACAGCTAAATGGAGAGGGCATCTGCTTGGTATCAGGGCTGCCGACGTCGGAACTTCGCACGGTGCTTTATCTACCCTCTGGGAACAGATATCATTAACACTTTCGGTTTAGGTTAATTTCATTCCTTCGTTTAAGTTTCGCTCTAGGTTAAGTTTAGGAGTTTTTTAAAAAAATTTTTTGGGAACTTCTCCTAGTATGTTATTTGTATTTTCTTTTTTTTCAAGTTTTGGCTTTCCACTTCCCTTTTATTTAACCTTTTTACAGTAACATAATATATTGAGTTATTTTTTGTTATGTTTTTTTATCGTTATTACTAGATCTTTTAAATATTTGTACAATTTTTAGGATAGCTAGCTTTTGTACAATGTTTACCTTTTATAACCAAGAGCCAATTTGAATAAAAAGACAAGTTTTATTGAATCCTTGTAAGTAGAAATAGAGAACAGAAATAAAGAAAATAAGTTCAAAACAGTCTGAATAGTTTTAAGTGTTTTTATTTTCATATATTTACTCTTCATCTGCCAAAAAAATCATATCATTCTCTCTGCATTGTAGGCTACTCAAATATATATATATACTCACCACCACCGCAACCATAACCGCAACAGCAAAAGTAAAGAGATTTGCAATCAAGAAATTCATTTTCTTCTCGTTTGAAAACTGTTTGTAGCAAACTGCTTAGATCTGAGTTGAAGTCACTTTATATACACATGTGGTCTATCAGATCTATTATAATTGATATGGTGATGGTATTATAACCATATCGGAAACAATAGAATTTCATTCATCGCTCTAAAAAGCGAAACGGTTGATTCGATAAGGTTGTGATAAATTTTATTTTTAGATTTTTATTTATTGAACTAATGAGGTAATACAGCTTTCTTGATTGAATTTCAAAAAGTTCAGTTAATAATTAGGTGACATAGATTTCATTATTCCTTGCATTCATATGAACCTGAGAGAAGAAATTTGCAAGATGCTTTTAAGTTCCTCCATGTAACAGAATACTGTAAAATTTAAATATAACATATATGCAGTGGCTTTACTCTAAATATATCTGGAAAGTTTTAAGGAAATTAATCGATCATAACACAAAATCAAGGATACATATACATTAAAATGAAGCTAACCCCTAATTATTCGCAGTAGGAACTAAAACATTTCACAAGGTTGCCATTTAAGGCCACGTTTATTAACCACCCTTTACACTAATTACTGTGCGTATCATTTCTAATTGCGTCGTGAATACTTACAATTTTATTATATTTTTTTGGGTTTTTTTTTAATATTCCTCAATTGAATGTTAATAGGTTGAATATATTCCAAAGTCCAAAGTTAAAGTCGCTGCCTATCCAGGAACTAAAGGCACTCTTAGGATAGAAAGGCCCATTGTGGCATCACAATTGAGGTTATGCACTCAACCATATATAACCTCTAAAGAGAGAAGGGGTGCAGACCTATAGCTCTTAAAAGGCCGAGCTAGATCTTTATCACCAGTAGAAACTAGTTCTCAGGGAGCCAACGAATATTGTTGGCTAGAGCACGAGGTTGCAGCTTCATCACGTATTCGGACACCATTTAAAGCTTCTGATAAACCGAACTAGGTCGCTAACATCAGTAGAACCAAATTCGGTTAACCCTTTGAAACAGAGGGAGCCGAAAGAGCGGTTCCAGCAGTTGGCTAGAGTCGGACAGTTTCAGAGGAAGTGGAGGATTGTTTCCTTTTCCTCCTCATTTTGGCAACTCCTACAGAAGCCGTTTGATGGCGCGCTAAGTCTGTCGTCGTCTCTACCTATGAGGTAATCATCCGAAATTACAGCCGCGACAACACTTATAATATTTCTTCCGAGCAAGATGAGCTATTTTGTCCGCTTTAGGTCAAGAATCTACCGGGAAATAAGGCAGATGTGCTTCCTTTGCCATCTAACATTCGCAATCCTGCGGGATGCTTGTCTAATTTTCTGCTTCCTGGTACGTTCAGACACTCAGTTCTGTCATTCAGAGTTGAGCGGCTGGCTATGACCGTTTTTAAGATCGTTTACACTCCCGTGTATGATTCGTAGACAGCGTTAAGTTCTTCTTAAGTTTAGGTAGCCCTAAATATATAGCCATGATTTCAGTCTGAAAAATAATGCATTAGTCAGGCAAACGAAACGAAATGCTTAAGTCCACATGTTCCGAGTAAACACCTCCAGCCACTTTGACTTCTAGCTTGAAGCCGTCAGTGTATACATACATAGATGCATTGACTCTCTCTATTAGGGAAACCATCTTCCCATTAAGTTTTTACGTCGGTACGCGTCCTTTTGGGACTGAATTGGACCTAATTGCAGCAAGGATGTGGCATGTATTATGAGAATTGTGTTAAGGGCTTTAGAGGGTGTAGCTCCAAGAACACCTGTAATCAGTAGTGCTACCATCCTCTAAACCTTATCTAGTGCTTTCTGATTGGTCACTTTATCTAGTGCCTATGTATATCCTTTTTCACAAATACAACGCTATTGTAACTATACGTACTTTTTCTTGGATGTTAGGTTTCCAGCTAAGTTTTCTATCCAGGACGAGGCCTAGTTATTTAACTTGGTCATCTAGTTTCATTCTGACCCCATTAAGTGCTGGGTAGTTGATAGGAGGAACTATGTGACTCCGAGGAATATACTCTAAAAAGGGCATGTTGCAAAACCTCACCCAAGGTATTAGTGTGCTTGTCCAAACAAACCAGGGCAATGTCATCAGCGATAACCTTATGGCCGGAATCTTTGGGTGTACCTCTAGCAGCAATTCTTTGTATATTAAATCCCCCTAAGCTAGAGTTAAGATCCTGCTTTTGAGCATGAGACTAATAAGCCATTCGTTGAATTCGATGCTATCTTCATCAGCATCATTAGCAGAAAGAAGCGTACATTAAAGGAGTTCGAAGATATCATCATCAGTAGAAATGGAAGAAAAGTTCATGACATTTCTTGAATTCGAAACCATTTACATCAGCATCAACAGCAGGAAAAACATGCATTGAAGAACTTTAAAGCAACCCCGCATAAGGGACCAGCGAACACAAACGGACACAGAATCCTTTTCCATCAGTAAGCGGTCCTAGCGTAAGGTAATAATTATAATACTAATACTAGCACATAGGATTTATACATAAATAAATATATTGAATATGAAAAAAGAAATAAGTAGAATTTAGAGAAGTCAGGTTTAAAAAAAGCAGACATAATTGCATAACGAGTTCAAAATAACTAGCAAAAGAAGGTATGTACCTATATGAAAGGAATGAGATTTTAATATATGAAGTTGTAAAATTTTGTGAGAATATATGTAAGATCAGAAAATGTAGAAATGGGAAAAAAAGTTATATATGCGGAGACGGCGGCGCATGTAGTGTGCCAATGTTCTACCTTAGCAGTCAAAAAAAGTACACTGTTAAGGAAACCCTGACTTGGATCTTAGCACGCCGACCTAGAAACATATGATTGAGTTGAAGATGGAGTGCTAGAAAAATCCAGCCATTCCTCGGCAATTCTGCTTGGGCAAGGGACGAAAAGGGACACAATGGAGGTCCATGTTTTGGCTAATATTTTTAATATTCTATCAAGTTTATTAAAAGAAATTAAAAAAAACTTGAAAAAATCTTCTCTTATTCTGTTCGTCATTTTAAATTTGAAAGAGAAATGTTTATCAACTTATACTTTTTGTATTCTTACCTGATCTCAACGGCTGGAAAAAAAAAGTTTTTAAATAAAGAAATATAAATTCATCTAAAGCAAAATCGACTGGATACCAAAATAATTCGGTTAATTTTAGTCACTCTTATTTATTAGGAAAACAAAGTAGTGAAGTGAAAAAGTAAAGTTCAAAATTCACCAAATTCCTTTAATAGGTTTTGCCAAGTTATTTCTATGAACAGATCCACCGTATTTAAATGTACCATTTTTCCCATGACCAAGCAGATGCTTTAAAATTAATAAATATTTAGTACATTGATGACTACTCATAAAATTTTATACTCACAGAAAAAATCATTACAGCAAACATAAGAGCACAGAGAATTGTAGTCAAGAAATTCATTTTCTTCTAGTTCTTAGACTGCTTCTACTAATCAGGTCTGAGTAGGGAGCGCTTTATATACATATGTGGGCTATCAGATCTGCTTTATTTAACATGTTGGTCAATTTAAGCTATTGTTCTTTTCTATTATGACCTACAACAATAGAGAACTAGAGAACAAAAACGTTAGAGAACAATAACAAATAATTCGACAAGGTTGAGATACATTTCTTTAGTTCATTAATTTATTTGCAATTCGTTTTAAAAATTTATTTGAAAAACTGCATTTTCTAGCCATGAATATTAGATACGATTGTAAAACCCATTCATTTCTTGTACACTTTTAAACAATTATCGTCCCATTTTTTCGAACTTACAGTAATACACTAAAGTGCTCACAGAGTAATATGAATAGAGCATAGACATAGTTCTCCAGAACTTGAGAGAACTCACTTTATAAATTTTCGTTGAGCTCCCTATAACACAACAAAATAGTGAAAATCCGTAATGGCTATGACTTTTGAAAGCCACACCGAAAACTGTCCGATTAACCAGAATAATAATATTTTTAAATTACAGTAGTAAATGGTAAAAAACTCAAAACATTAAACATATCAAAACTTACTCTTCAAAGGTTGATTATTGAATTAAAATTATTCTAAAATTGTAAAAAATTAAATACAACAAAAACTGAAATGCCTTCAGGTGCGCTCTATCAGCCCGAGTAAAAATAATTGAGTTGGTATATTCACGCGCAAAACAAGTACAGACGTTAATATTTTTAAAAGAATATACGTGCCCGTTGCGAGCACGCATAGCGAACCAATGCTCGCGGTAGTATTATGCACGCTCCCGATAGAGGCCCAAGAATTGAAAAATATGCCCGCCACACGGGTATGCACGCTCCTGCAACATACATAAAAATCTTAAAATACTGCATACTGGCTTTAAAACATTCGAGACTGGTGACTCACCGCGTGGGTTATATAAATCACACCTGTATAAATAAGTGTTCACCGTGTAGGTCATCGGCTACCTGTTATTACAATTGTTCCCAACAGCCGATGACTCACATGGTCATGATAATAATATTAATAATAATTACCTGAAATTTGTTATTTCTATTCTTATATATTTTCCAGTTCCACTTATAATATTTTTTAACCCAAGTAAAATAAGCCTCCACTGCATAAATATCGCCGGCTACTGTAGAGATAGGCTCGTTTTGTTATTTCGGTCTCGAATGAGTTAACCTACGAAAATGATTTTAATGTTTTCATTATAAATTTTAGTCCAGAAAAAGTGTGAGCGTACTGTGCATGGTTTGGACTATTTCGTGCGTCTTTTGTTGATATGTCTCTGCAGCAGACTGGAATTTGGAAAAGTTTAACTTTAACTCAGCCGTGCCGTACCTCATTTGAGTGTCATTCAGGCGCTTTGACGCTGTGAGTGAGTGCCTGTTTCAGGCTAGGAATGGGCGAGTCTTAAGCCTGAATCCATTACAAATGGCAGCGCAGCAACAGCGGTTGTTCAGTATAGAACACGCAGCGGGCGTCATCTTAAAATCTAAATGAACTGCCGCTTTCGCAGTGCAAGCAACTATATAACGTGAATAAAACAAGCCAGTTAACTATAATGAAATATTTTTTTTAATTTATCTGTTAACAGTAATTTTATTTGGCAGTTTTAAGGGAAGCAGACATTTTTTATAATGGAATTGAAAATTATAAAATTCGAGACATTTAAAATGTTCGAAACAACGCTTTTCTTTAATCAATTAATTGTCAGAAGAGCTGTCGCTGCGCTGCTTCCTAGTTCTGTTCGGCGGTCAAAATTTCGAGATTTGAGCTGCCGCGCAGTGCTTCCGCAGCCACTGCAGTCTGTTCTATTCAGACTTTATTTTTACTTAAGAAATGTTCCACAAAAATATTTTACAAAAACTTTGAAACTAAACTTAAAGTAAGCTGAAACCGAAAAACTTTCTTCGACAACCAATTCTCGTGAGCTGAAGTATTCTCCACAGAGCCGTTCGCCACTTTTCTAGTCCTCTAGAAGTGCTCAGCCCAAAACAACTCAATGCTGTTTAATGTCCCTTAAAAAACGCCCAGTCCACCCTCAACCTATTTCAATCGATGGAGTGAATATACCCAAAAGAAACATTAAACAAACATTTGGGTATTGAGATATTCAGCAATCTTAGCTGGATAGATCACATATTTGTAGTCCATCTGACTTAGCGCTGATCTACTAGTGCAAGTCTCACATCAGGCCTAGAATTAAATATCATTCCTATATTTGGGTGCGTCATTGTCCGCGTTAGACAAAGTGCAGCGTAAGGCTATTTAACTCTGAGAGCATTGACGCTCTTGAGTATTGACGGAATTTCGCTTGTCCCTCACTCTTCTATCGTTATTTTCACTTCCATTGTTCTAACGAAATTGCTAGCCTGATTCACAGCCTACTTTAGATACAAGAACGGAAGCTGACTCGAACAGCTGAGCATTGGTGGTGTAAACAAACCAAAACTTGCTTCAGGGAAGAATAGGAAAAGGTTGGGGAATTCTACTTTTTCGTAGTATTTCTTGCAGTAAGGCTATTAAACTCTGAGAGCATTGACCCTCTTGAGTATCGACGGAATTTCGCTTGTCCCTCACTCTGCTATCGATATTTTCACTGCCATTGTTCTAACGAAATTTCTAGCCTGATTCACAGCCTACTTTAGATACAAGCCCGGAAGCTGACTCGAACAGCTGAGCATTGGTGGTGTAAACAAACCAAAACTTGCTTCAGGTAAGAATAGGAAAAGGTCGGGGAATTCTACTTTTTTCGTAGTATTTCTCACAGTATTTTTAAAGTCTAAACTTGGAATTTACTTGATGTGAACCTACAAATGTTTTGAACATAGTGGTCAGGATAAAAGAAATTTCATTTCCAATTTTCATGTGATTTAATAAGAAGACTCTCTCTTGTGTTTGTTTTGTTGAAGTATTGAGGTTAAAATGCGTCAATGACATCAGCATTTCTCTCTAGTTTTAGTTTAGACTTTGTGCAGTTTTATATGTGTGCAAGGATTGGTTAATCTGTGGTACAACAAAAATGAAATAACTACGAAACGTTTGGTGGTGAAATGGCCGAACTGTCACGTTTTCCGGGCTTGTATCTAGAGTAGGCTGTGCCTTATTCCTTGTAGACAGATGACAACGCTCGGGGATCCCCTGACTTTTGGTAAGATCTTATAAAAAAATCGCCAAGTAGGGAAGCAGATGCATCGGCGGTATCGAAACGCATGGCAACAAGGAGTGAAAGGTGATGACACAATTCAGAAGCCAAAGTGATCAGGCATCTCCTCACAACTCTTACTGAACAAAAGAACTAACTATTCCCAGTAATACCTGAAGCATTTCCTGGTTTGCATTTCCTGCTACCTTTTATCATTTATGTTATACCGATAATATGAAACTATTTGTTACCATTAAATTATAGGTCTAATACCATAGTCAGATAATACTTTCTTCTTATCAAAATTCAGTGCGCTCTCAGAGAAACAATTTCCCTTTTGGTCGAGTAATTCCTATAGGTGGGCATATCTGTTGGTTAAATAATTGACAGTTCTTTTGACTTGGATCAGATGACGTTTACAAATCTATATAATTTTACTGAGCCTATTTCCCATTAGTGAAATTTTCTCTCAGTGTCATTACCATGTAAATGAAAAATGGAATCAAGTGCCAGGAAATGTTTGTCATTTTGTTAATTGTTTGATGCTTCTACAATTTTTGGATTGAATTTTAATGATAAAATTCTCTTCTAAAGCTTATCATAAAATTAATGTTTATTTCATTTTATTTTCGTTAGTATTTTGAAGTTCTCATTATAACCACTCGAGTTGCTGTCTTTAATTAATCAATTACCAAAAGGTTTAAATCTGAGTAAAACATGCGAGTTTAATTGGTCATTCAGATTTTCTAAATTCATAATTAATTGAAATCACTATGCTAAAGGTCCTTCGGTAGTAACCGAGAAAGATTTAATCAAATTTTTTGATTATAAACTTTCTAAACTATTTTGCATTCTATGTAGTTGAAGGAAAATACCTAGTATGTGCCTAATCAACAGCTGAAGGGTGGATGCGTTTGCCCTAGTAAACTTTCAAAGCAACCACATGTGACACGGCCAGGAAATTTCCTTTAATTTCAACGGAATTAGCTCCTAAACTTTCAACATTTATTATAGGAAGGAAAGCAAAAAGTGTCATCTACAGGGAAAATAACGAAACTAGCTCTTTGTGTCGCTGATGCTAAAGAATAAAGGGTTCAGGCACCAAGTCTGAGGGCGCACAGTAAAGATTTCACCCTACTGCCTTCCGTTTACATCTTGTGCAATCTAGACTCTTGAGGGGTTGCTGTTCTGTTCATGTCGGAGGTGCATTAAAGTAATACAACGGAGTGGCAGCAAAAGTAGTATAGACGTACCCGAAAAGAAACCACTCAAAAGTTCACTGAATAATAGCCGAAAACTTAATGCTACGGAAAAGTTTCATTCTGTGGATTTTAGTTAAGTGGCACTGCCTGAAACTTGAGGTCAAGGGAGGAGTAAGCAGTGAAATCAAAGGGAGCGACAAGGACAGGTCTTACCATTCACCTGAAGAAAGTTAGTCCCGTAAATTAGTTTTAGCCATGGCAGCTGGGGGTGATTTTAAAATGTTTTGGGGTTAATTAGCCCGGCATAGCGAGTTTTTCGTTTCTTAGAATAATTACTGTGGGAAAATTTACCGTTTGCGAAGGTATTGTGTTGGTTGGATTTAATTTTCATTAACATTTTATTTTTTTACGCTAACTCACCGCCGGGATGATTGTGTTGCACTTTTATTTTCCTTCTTTTTCTCTGTGATTTATAAATCCTGCTGGGATAAAATCTAATATAATTTGTGGCCAACGGCGCGAATAGAAAAAAGGTTGCAAATAAGCTAGAAATCCGGACTATAATAGACGACCCAACCCAATTAAGTTTATTAACGTAATCCTTGTGCTATTAATATTGTGTCTGCGGTTAAGTATTTAATTTATTTTTGAGCTTCTCTAGGAGTAAAATAATTTGCCAAGTGATCGGTCTTAATCCGTAGTATGCAAAGAAAATAGTAATTTTTTTAAGGAAATTTACAGGGAAAGACGCCTTTACATCAGGGTTGCGAATCGATACGAAATTTCGCTTCAAATATCGCTCTAAATTCAGCTAGATCGATTCAGTCTAGATATATTACACATTTTCTTTACATATATAATTAAAATGGAAAATTTTTTCTGTTGATGACTTAGATGACGGGGCCCCTTTTAAAAGCCCGGGCCCGGGGGGTATCACGCACAAAACTCCCGGTCTTCAGGCTTAATCAAATCAGTCAGCATGCACGGGATGTCACGACGAATAGCACACAGCTTTCCGCCACCAACAGAAGCATCCAAAACCGAAGAGGGACAAGCCTGACGAAAAATCTGAAGCTCATGGACAAAAAGCTTTGCATTTCGGTAAAAAATACCATGTCAAAATAGTAATTCGTCGAGCCAGTGATGAGGTGAGTCAATTCGGTGGCAACCACAACCATGAGTTATTAGTTCAATAAAGCTGCCGAAAGACGAAATAACACTATCGCTCTCTCTGTGTCCTTTAATCCCTTGTAGGGCACTACTACACCGACTCTCCACCTAAACCGGTTCTACACCAACGCTTTTAGCTATTGTCACGATTTGTTGAACTTGGTGCCTTCCTTCTCTACGAATTTGTTCCATGTGTTGTGCGGTGGTCCAATTCGGCGTTCTTCCTTGGGTCCCGTGCGGGTTCCAATCTAGAGTCTGCTGAGCCATGTTGTTTGACTCTTTTCTTAATGTGTGGCTTATCCATTATCACTTTCGTTTGCGAATACTAGTGTCTATCCCGTGTTGCCCTGTAAGTCTATGTAGGATAATGATCTTCGGCCAATGGATGATGCACCGGGGACAGGGGTTTACAAATGCTTGTAGCTTCGATACTATTTGACAGGTCACTTTCCATGTTGAAGAGCCATACAACAGAAAAGTTTTTACGTTCGACTCGAAGATCCGGAGTTTTGTGCGCCTGGAGATGTTGTTATTGTGCCAAATCTCAACAAGAGTATTAAATGCAATTCAAGCCTTATTGATACAAGTTTGTACATCAGCTTCAGCTCCGCCATCCGCTGTAACTATGATTCCGAGATAGCAAAATGTATTGTTCTATTTGCTGCTCTTCGATAAAATTTCGTTTTGTCTCCTGATGTCCAGTTTGGTTTTAGCAGCATTGATCTTAAATCCTGCTCTACTTAGGGTTTCGGACATTAGAGGTACGTGACTCTGTTTGTTGGATAGGAGGCATACATCGTCGGCATAGCCCAGGTGCGATGAGGTGGTTAAAAAGTTTCCATCTCATACCTGGCGATGGGTCGCTGCACAATACGTCATTAATGACGATCGGGAAAAGCAAAGGTGGTAGTAGGCATCCTTGCCTCACTTCGTTCAACGCTTGGAAGGGCTCCGACAATTTTCCTTTGGGCTCCTGAATAGGACTCCTTTAGGATGATGATAATTTTTTCTGGAATGCCTGTCTTCTCGAAATTTCCTGCCTTCTCGAAACCGACGAACATTAGATGTAAAGGGGACCTCCATTCGACGAATTGCTCAATAATAATTCGGAGGGTGTTGATGCGAATGTTCATTTAAAAGACAGATACAACTTATCAGGTCGCCATTTTTAAGAATCTTCGATGTACGTACTATATACCACTATAAAAGCTTTTCAAGATATCCTCGTAATATAATTGTTCCTTCCTATATGTTTCGATGTCATATTTATACCGAGGTAGAAGACTAAAACAGAGAAAACGACTTGCTATCGTATCGTAAAAGGGAGGGTCCAATTTCTCTCTCGATAACGACTTGCGTTCGCATGGAGAACGAATCAAGATGGAAACGAGAAACGATGTCATTGTTAAATTACTTCAAAAATCAAGAAACACTTCTTAATCATTTACAACATGTACTTTGAATATAATACCACAGCTCAACTAGAGTTTTAATTTCCATTCAATTAATAAAATGAAGGAGGGTCATTATATTCCAAAGAATTTTCAGTACCAATTTAACAATAACGAGATTGTCCTTTATTACTCGCTATCTTATTTTAAGAAGGCAATAAAAAATCAATCAATCTTGAAGAAAATAAGCTTACAATAATAAAATTGATGGAAAACTCCAATCAATTTTAAGAAACATAAATTGACCCTTCAATTAAATATTAAATCAATGGACAGCATCTTATCCGAATAGCACCCACAAACAAATTTGAATCCAAATACAAATTAGATTAATAATACTTGGGGGAAAAAGAATTAAAGAAAAACCAATTGGAAGGCAACTGAAAGTCCACATTGAAATCATTTTTAAAAGAATTTCGAGGTGAATTTTTTTTTGCTACTTCTATGTACAAAAGGGGCTCCGAAAGGCCTCTAGAAATTTATCATGCCTCTAACTGCTTTTCAATTGCACCCGACTTAAATTATTTCTTTAATTTAATTATCTCCATTCATTTGGTCATGATTAATGCCGAGGTCATACAGATTCTACGAACAAAGTTTGACGACCTTTCTGAAAATAAACTACAATTAAGTAATTTAACTATCGCAAAAAACTAAAAAAAGATATCCACAGTGTTACTGAGGTAATAAACTATTCTGTAACATAAAGGATTTGACATGGTTTTTTAGAAATAGTGGGATTTTCCATTTAATGGGGTTGTTCCACTATTTCTGCAGCCCCAAAAGCGACAGTTTTCTCATTTACGCAGTCAGAGTGATGAACCCAGGCACTTAAGATTATAAAAAATTGTGCCACCCTGTTTTATTTCCAACAACCAATTAATGAACACACGACGTTACACATGGTCCTATGGTTTCAATTCTAGTGTCAGCTAGACTTTGTAAGGACTTATTTTGCCTACCGCCCAATTTGAGCACACAAATTGTCTATGCGGGAGCCCCCCCCCCCCCCCCCTCCTCCCAAACTTTTTAACTTACCATCTGTTGCACATCTTAAAAGCATTTATTGCAAATATCGTTTTTAAACGTGCAATATTATATGGATAGGAAGATACGATATGACCCATATCCTATTTCTGAATTCAAAGAAGAATGTTCCAATGACATCAATTAAAAAGCATACTTAATCATACTTAGAAATATCTCTATTAATATTAAAGGAAAGCTTTTAATTTAACGCTTATCTAATGTGAAGGATGAATCTGATACGCGTAACGAATTTGTTAATATCAGGATCGAATTCACTTAAGAAAAGCCCTAAGTTGCCGCGTTCAGTAACATGCAGCTGATTTCAGTGTTAAGTAAACGTTCAGACAACTACGACAGTAAGAATGCTATCAGAAATCGTTGAACACTCGACCATATTCCAGGGTATCGTTGCAAGATTGGCTCCTATAACCAAAATTTTTGGTAGCCATTCTTGAATTTAATTTTTAATTCCTCGTTTGTTGTCAGTTCTGTAAGTTGTTCATCTAACTGGGGTGATCCTGCTGTGTTGGCATTTGAAAAATGATCCAGCACGCAATCTAATATGTCCATTAGGGTTCCCCGACAATTTTTTGACGATCGGCAGCTACCAACTATAAGGGACGTCATTACATTTATTTTATTTGTCAAGAACGATCTGAAATTGAAGTATAATGGAAAGGATCCATCCAATTCAGATGACCATTCAGATTCTTATATGGGATTTTTTATGAAGAGATAAACAAAATTTGAACAAAAGCTTCGATTCCAATCGTAACTAAGGAACGAGTTTTTCAGTTACTAAAATCATATTTTGAAAAGTACCTCAATTTGAAAAGATACCCCAAAAGCAAACGAAATGATAGTTGTGAAAACAAACTGAAGTATTTTTTCGAATCATCTGAGAACCTTTTCGACGTTGCTGCTTGTAAATGCACTTCATTTAAATCTTGTTTGTGTTTAAAACTTAAAAAAGTTTCCATCAATGAAAGATGTTTTTTGTTGCATCAAAGAAATGACAGGATAATGGTTATAAGCAGTGTTGATAGGACAGAAGTTGCTAGATTACTGAAACGACAGCAGAGACAAGTTGAAGAGTCAATAAGCGCAGCAAAAAAGTAGTGTTCTATTCAAAAACCGATTCTGTTTCAATGGGGGGGGGGGGGGGCTGTAATGACGCCATCTGCTGCTTATCGTATACTTTACGAAAGTATACTCTTAATCCATCAGTAAATTTGCAATTGCTTGTCAACTACGTGGTTAAAGTATACTCACCAATTTGGTTTTCTATCAAGCAAAAGACGTCTTTTAAGGATGGAGCCAAACATTTTTTCAACAGATTATGTACTCTCCATTTTTACCCAAAAATCTAAGATCTGTTGTGGATTTTGTTATCGAAAGAAATGCTTTTTTTGCGCACCCAGAAAACCTACTTGTCAGTATGTTGTTTAATGATAGAGACCACATTCGGGAGCAGGCATTGTGAAGAATAATAAAAGCTAGAGAAGCTGAAAGTAGAACTAAACGCAGGATATTTAAACCACCAAAAATTAACTTCTTTTCCAGAGATTACACCAAAATTATTGTGTGGCACGAGTGCCAGGTTACAACACCGCGGGTTCTTCGGCATATTTCTAATGGGGTCCGGGAGACGGAGTTAGATCAATTCGTTGAGCGGCACGGCTACCATGCCATGGGTCCCGGGTTCGAGACCATGTCTGCCTGTGGGTTTTTCTTAAGAAATTAAAATAATCCACTCCGTCTCTGGGCTGTTGTCTAGCTCGCAGCAATGCAAAAGAAAAACAAAGACATTCAAGTTTCCTCACTTCCCTTGCCCTAACTCCCTTTCTGACAAAACCATGCTAACTCATCAAAGGGTTGTCCCCAAGGCCCTAGGCTTTGGCCACATCGTATAAAAAAAATCTTGGTAAAACATAAGAGATTGGAAATTGTTGACTTTCCTGGTCACCCACAATCTTTGAGAGATGTGTTAAACTGGTAACAGAGGCCGCACGAAGTGTAAGTGACGCTACTTCTAGAGATGGCTTTATTAAAACAAGGTTGTAATCTCGAACAGAAATGCCGAATTTTGGACACAAAAATAAGTTTAAATTCTAAGTTTTTGTCATTGATTATAAGCTTTATTTTGTTTAATTTGTTTCCAAGGACATCCTAATGTCCATGCTTAAAATATCCTGGAATCGTTCCTTAAAATCACCGTGGAGGCAGTAAACAAGCAAGTCGTCGTTGTTGAAAGATACGTCTGATAAATTCGGGAAGTTACTAAATTCACGTCCGCCGATATTTTTTTTGTACAATAGCAGTTCGGCTACGAAAGTAGCGACGATATTTTTTGTTGTAATTAAGTTTAAGTAGTCGCCTTGAAGCTGGAGATTTCCATCATTACACAGTTTATACAAACCTGTCAAGTACGCTAAATCACTCTTTGATGTGATGAGGCTGTCGCGCGATTCTGTGGCTGTGTTTTCCAGGGACTCTATCACAGAGTCAAACAGATTGTAAAATCAAGTCAGAAAAGTACCTTCTGATAACCAGCGTGAAGAAGCAAGCGGTTGAAATCTTCATAATTGGCAACGCAAAACTGACTAAATAATCTGTCAGTGAGTCAGTGAGTTGCTTCTAATTTTCTTAACTGCTCTGATAACATATTACAGTGCCATATTCAGGCGTTCACTCATATTTTTTCCAACCAAATGCTGACAATGAATGACACAATGTACCTACAGCAAGCACACAATGTACCTACACCATACAGCCCAAGTACATGAATTACTGACAAAAAATTGAAAAAATTAATAATGAGGTCTGACTATGTTTACTATATGTTTTCGAGGCCGCTGATTCCGAATCAAAGGTCTTTTTAACCACATCACATCAGGATTTTCTATAACCTCAACATTTAGACTAAAAACCCTTATTACCCCTTAAATTTAAAACCCCATAGCTCCATCATACCAAAAGCTCCAAAAACCCTAAGCCCTTAACCCCCAACTCCTCCACCCCAAAACCTCAAAATAAAAGCGGTCACAATACGCTCCTCATTTCTGAAGTTAGGGATAGATAGACAGTTCGACAGAACATAACGAATGGAAAATCCTGATGTGATTGGGTTAAACGGACCTCGGATTTGGATTCAGTGACCTCGAAAACATATAGTAAACATAGTCAGACCTCATTAATAAATTTTCCAATTTTCTTTGTAGAGCTATGTTATATTCGAGTCTTGGTCTGATGTGCAGATTAGCGCCAAGTCAAAAGGAATGAAATATTTCTGACAGCTCTGTACAAAACCCAAGCATTTTAATGTCTTTTTAATAGTTGCAAATATATGATCGCTCCAGCTAAGATTGTTAGATATCTTAATACCCAAGATGTTTAAAGAGGGTGAATTGGGTATATTTACTCTGTCGACTGAAATAGGTTTAAGGTAGACTGGGTGTTTTTTTAAGGGACATTAAACAGCATTGAGTTTTGGATGCGTTAAATGTCGTTATTTAATGATCCAAACAAACGTCTTCGATTAATTTCCGTTGGTTTCCCACGAGAAAGATCATTGGTAAAAATAAGAAATAAGGTTGGCCAAAGAACTTAACCTTGAGGGACACCGGCATTTAATTCGTAGGAATCAGATGTAATTGCGTCTATTATTACACGGATTGGACAGTTTTGACAAAAAACTTTCTATCCATTTAGAAAGTTCAGGATAAAGACCGAAAATGAAATTTGGCTAGAAGGGCAGCATGCCAGACTCTTACAAAGGCCTTTGAAATATCAAGAGGAACGATTTCAGTCTTTTTTAAAACTATGGAGACAATGATTCCAACGTTCCGTCAGCGCAGTTGGTATGTATTATTATCGGCCAGGGCGGAAATATTAAGGTGGTGGTGTCTTCAATAAATAAATTCGTATTTATAAATTAATTCGTATTTTCTTCTAGTTTTCTCCCAACCTTCTTTGAAATTGCACTTGAATAGTGTAAAAATCATGTTAAAGAAAAGCGTCAATTTAGCTTATCTAATTTCAGTTTTTTTTTACGATTCTTCCTATCTTGCCCAAAACAACTAATCTGTAGGTTAATTCCCAAACTCTAATTTTCTAAAGCATTTCAATACAAAGATACACTTGACAAATTTGTTTAAATTCCTTAAAACAAATTAAGGATTTACATAGTACCATCCAGACATAACCGTATGAGAAGTTAATTGGTACCGCTGTAAATGGCCCTGCAGTAGTTATTCGTACTTGCACTAATTAACCTCGTGACCATTCTCGTTATAGAGATACAATGCAAGCATGTTAATAGCAGACGTGTTCTCGCTAGAAAGCTTCTGGTTGAACCGCAAGCTATCTCCCCGAATGTCTTCGATTGCTCTTAGATAACCTAAGCGATAATTGAAGGAGGCCTTTGGTTAAAGTGTATATCGATTAATTGACGATAGAGGAAAGCACTTTCCCAAGTGGGTGTTAATTACTGGGAATCATATCATAGGCACATTGACTAACTTCCATCAAGCTATAAAGAACATAGAATCACTATAATGGGTGAGCATCTGGACAGCTTCTAACCCAACATTACCTATATAAAATTGCTATATTATGTATATGGTATACCCTCGAGGCACAAACATCACGTTCCTAGTCGTACTTTTAATCCCCAGCCAAATATCCAGAGGAGTCATAAGCGTATCCACGAATAACTAGAATATGTTTTCAATTTTGTGACCATTACTGATGGAAGTTTGTGGTTTTTGGTTTATTTGGATAGCAGCTTAATAATTCGAAAGTTTAGAATTCTGTTCACAGTGCCGTGCCTAGAATCGATTTCGCGAGTCACAAGCCATGGCGCCTATTATTGTCGGGCACTAAATTGGGCAGGGACATGTTTTTCACCTCGGTCGATATGTTCTCACTGCATCTGACAACATATGGCTTTTGTTTATTGGTTCTATTTCGCAGAGAACTAGGGAACGTAGTGTAAATTATTTTTTCTGTGTTCAACATAGGTAACTAATCAACAGGATGTGTGAAAAGGGTCGTGAACAGAAAACGATAAAACGAAATTATTAAAAGACCTTTTAGTAAGTTGGATGTAGTAACTTACGGTTTGAAAAGAAATTTATCGTGATGTTTGCAACACATCGTCAGACAATAAATAGCCTTTGAACTGGAATAATAGCAGAAGTGGAGGGGATGATAGGAGGAAGTCAAACATATATATCCTTTTTAGAAATTTTATTCAAAATGAAACATTGCGGATTCGTCTTTATGGGACTGGGAGAACATATGAACATACCAAAGGGCCTTCACTTATACTACATCTAAATTTGATTTGTAAGATCCCGTATTGCTCAAATATATAATTTTATTTGTATAATCTCATAAGGACCAAATCGCGGCGCTTTCCAAATAAGAATGCAGTGGTAAACTCTTCTTTGAATTTTGGAGTGGGGTGGATCAATAAGTACCCGCGTATGAAGACATTGATTACCGATTACTGAGGGAACTAAAGGGAACATACATATTTCAAACGACGACATAGAAAACTGCATACGCATAATTGCAATATATTTTACATGTTAAGTGAGGTGGGGCAGCTTAACACGCTCTGGATTTAAACCACCACGAGACGACGAAAGTCGTCAAATTGGACGACGGCGCAACAATGGAGAAGATCCGTAATGAAGGAAGGTACCCAGATCAAAAAATCGTGACTGCAAAAGAAAGCGTTGTCGGAGAACCGGAACCTATAAGAGGTTACAGTAAACTGAGAAAAGTTAGTGTAATATGAAAGTTAAAAGTTCAAGATTTATCTATGTAGGTGTAGTCCTCAATATTTTGGTACAAGGACTCAATTCAATTTCGATGCCATTAATCTTTAGTTTTCTGTCAGGTACGGGCAGGATTTACGTCGCTATTTGAAGGATATTGCGAATGTTTTGTTAGGTAGGGTTAAGCTTAATTTTCCATTTGTATATTTTTGTAATTAATTGAGAGCGGACTTTAAGTTAGAGTGGAGTAAATAAGTCGGAATTTTGCAATATTTCTGGATCTAGAAAAGCTACTCGTCCTCGCTACCCGTTTTTCACGGTGGAGAATGTCAAAAATCGTCCATTCTCATCTTCTTTTCGTGGTAATACTCAGTAATGCGTGAGGGAAGTAATACGTATTTGCAGAGAAGGTTAATCACAAGGTAAACCTACCAAGAAGTGAAGATCTTTGCGGAGTAATGACTTTAATAGCCTTCTATTTGATATTCCGCTTGAATATGAAAAGAAATCAACTCTCCGCCCCTTGGAAGCGAAAGTTCACCCTCTTTCAGGGTCGATCAATCATGACCCTATCCGCCTCCTATCCGATATCCCTATTGAAAGTGAAAAAATAAAAATAAAAAATTAATTTTCCCCCTTGAGAGGGTTGTAATATTCGTTGTCATTAAACCCCTCTGGAAATACGAATCATTCCCCTCCAAACACGCGTTACCGAACAATATCATTAAAAAAGAACTTCACGTCGAAATTATAACCTCTTTGTTTTTGGGAAGTCGGTTAAAAATGGTATAACGTGGGAATTTTGCTTGTTTTCCGAGTTCGTGTGTTGACAATTTCTTTACTATTTCTTTCGTGTTCTATTCAACCCTAGAAAATGAGGTAGAAAGTAGGCTTTGTAAGAATAAATAGGTGTATCATCAGCATACAGCAGGGATGGGCGATACTGACACCGATATCTTGATTATCGATACTTGACAGCAGAATATCGATAATTTTTATTCGATATAATGACTTTCTTTTCTTTGGGTTGCTGTAATGAATCTATTTTTCAGCACCCGTCACGATGCGATGAAGAAAACCCTTCCTTTTTTGCCGCTGGAGCAGTTGTTCACAGGTGAAAAAACGACGCTCAACGTCCCTAGGCTTCAAATCATAAGGAACCCAAGTTCCTTGCTTGTGAATCATTCCCAACGCATACAATCGCTTGGAGATGGCTTGGCGGGTAACTCCTAATGCTGAAGCATTGCGTTTGGCACGGATCCTCATCGAGCAATGCCTCCAATTCAGTATCTTCGAAGGTTTTCGGCCTTCCTTCACGCGGACGATCTTCAACATCGAAATCACTGTCTTTGAAGCGACAAAACCAATTACGGTTGTTTCACTTTTCGCTTTTTTCGAGTGAAAGAAGAAAATCAACACTTCTCGCAAATGACGATTATTTGGCACAAAATCAGCCATTTTTTGACAAACAGCGAGAACTTAGTTGCGCACCTAATAGATGCTGTTTTCTTTGTTCCCCGATTTATATCATGTCAAAAAATTGTTGTTGGGATGGGGGTGGAGGTGAGGATGAAACCTAATATCGTAATCCGTGAACCGATTTGAATAATTCTTTTTTGGTTGTATAGAGTATGATCCACTTTTGCTAATAATGAAAAGACATGGTCCTAGGTTGGGGTGGGGAGGGGGGTAGTCTAACTTCTTAACGTGTGGACCGATCTAGATGATTCTTACTTAGTCGGGTAAAGTATGTTCCCTGATTGGTACCATGTTAAAAAATATTTGGTGGGGTGGGGCGGTTGATGTAATCTTAATCCTTGGACCTTGAACACCAACATACATATACCAATCGATTCCTTTTTGAGCCTCCAGATCAGCTTTAGGGAGAAGATCATAATTGAAAACCGGAACACTTATGGAATCAGTTCGGTGTCCGTTCGTCCGTCTATCTGTCACAATCTGTCTGGTTAATCTGAATGTATGTAAAAATTTAAAATTTAGCAGAGATAGTGTGTGATAACCCAATTAATGACGTGAAGTATCAAAAGTTAAATTTTGATTCTGAGAGTTAATTTTAAGAGGTAAATTCGGAAGAGGAAAAAACAGCTATTCCAAGGACATCTTGTACATTATCAAACGAAAGGTAATTGAAGCACGGTTTCAACAATATTTATGATATATTTGTGATTACAATTGTGCAAGTCCAACTGGCACTTGCCCGGTATTTTTTATAATAACCTGTGTTCATTTTTCTAACATCGACAGATTTTTAATTTATATTTTGAATCCCCTCTAGAATATCTTAATTCCCCTCTTTATACATAATAAAAAATCTCTATCAGACTCCTTATGATGTTAACATAAAAGTTCCACAATTTCGTAATTTCTGAGCGACGAAATTTTGGTGCCATTACTTGCACTTGCCAGTGCAAATCAATCTTCTCAGCAAAAAGAAAGTTTTATTTCTATTCAAGCCCTATCTTAAGAGAGGCAACCAAAGGTATACTTACACAAGCCTCCCGAAGGTCATCCAGTTTCAATTTCTTTGGTGACAATTTGTTTTGGTGGGGTTTTCAGCAATAGGGACAAGGATGACTACCTTAAATGTAAACGAAGTAACATTTTCCAATTCAGTTTCAGCTTTTCATTTTGTATACATGTACCTGTAACATCTTCAAATGTTTACACGAGGGTAATGGCTGTTTGCTCAAGCTATATGGAAAGTAGAGAAGAATTTTTTTCCAATTCATTCACTCTTTTGATACAGGAGCCAGATGCTCGCTTCCATAGAAAGCATTTTCCTTTAGTTTGTTTTCGAGAAAACTTATTCTGCTATTCAATCCTGTTTTACTTACTTTTTTGGTCCCTTACAGTAGCTCAATAATTTCAGTGCATTTCAGCATCATTATGCAATTTCTGCAATATGTAAATAGCTCGTAATTTTTCTACAAAGAAGCTATGTTTTGCATTCGTCATTTTGTATCGAAAATGTGTTTTTGATTTTACTTTTTAACCGACTTCCCAAAAACAAAGAGGTTATAAGTTCGACGCTTATTTTCATTTTTCATTAGTGCCAGGACAAAAATGTATGGAGTGGGTAGTGGTGAAAGAAAGGGTGGAACTAAATTTGGATTCTTTTTTATTGCGTAGAGTATAATCCCCCATTGCTACTATGAGAGAAACATTTGTCCTAGGGTATGGGTAGGGGAGGGGCTGGCTAACTTCATAACACGTGCACCGATCTGGATAATTGTTCTTGCGGTGTATTGAGTATGGTCCCCCATTGGTACGACGATAAAAATGTATGGGGTGGGGTGAGATGGGGGTGGTCGCGGAGTCGAGCCTAACCTCGTATCGCGTGGACCTATTGCGATGATTCGTTTTTTGCTTTTTTCTCTATTTGTATCATGACAAAAATTGTGGCTTAGGTCACAGTCAAATCCAAGATGCAGACACTCACTTTTGAAGACGTCATTTCACCACTGTATTGAGTAAGTTTATACTCTTTTCTAGTCCTAGAATCATTAAAAAAAATCTATCTTTCAACCAACCGAAAGTGGCGTAAATAAAGAAAATAACATTGGTTGGTTGGTTGGTTAGTCGGGCTGTTTGTTGCTAAGAAGCACCAAATTCACTCGGAGGCCATGAAGGTCCATTGAGAGTGCCCTTAAAAAGAACTTAAAACCACCCAGATCTCTGTATGAATCTATTTAGGTCCACCAGTACTATCTCGGCTAAGTCGTCCAAGTTGTCAAAGAACCTTGCTCCCAAACAGGCGAGTCGTCGTTCTTTTAGAGCCGGACATTCGCAGAGTAGGTGCACTATGGACTAAATTTCTTCTTCATCTCTGCAGCTTCTACAGAACTCATTCGATGGTACGCCGAGTCTAATGGCCATGGGGTAGTGTCCGGTGATGATGCCGACGAGTGTTCGAATGCGCTTTCTATCGAAGGATAAGAGATTTGAAGTTCTGCTCTGATTCAGCTCCGGCCAAATACTTCGTGTTGTGAGACAGTTCCACCGTTCCGAAGTCATGTTGGAGTAATGTCTATCAGTTTGACTTATTGCTGTATTAAGGGGAGGGTGTACCCGTTCCACCGGCATGTCTATATCTGTACTTGAACCATTTTTAGCCAGTTGGTCGGCTTTTTCGTTACCCTCTATACCGACATTTCCTGGAACCCAGCAGAGCCTAAGCGTATGTTGTGAAATATTTTTTAGGGCTCTGATACAGCCTTTCACACATTTTGACTTTATCACGTTGGAGTTCAGCGCCTTGAGTGCTGCTTGACTGTCCACACAAATTGTGATCTCAGTTGCTGACATCTGTTTTTCTTGGGCAGTAAGTGCAGCTTTCATTATAGCGTATATTTCCGCTGGGAAAGTCTGAGTCTATATGACTTACTTATTTGCAGCGCCTCCGAGAAAACTCCAGCTCCAATCCCCCTTTCTGTTTTCGATCTATCCGTGAAGATAGCAGTTCCTTTAATTGTGTTTTCAGGGTGCTTCCAATCTTCTCTGTTAGTTATGATAACATAAAAGGGTTTTCTAAAGTCAAATAACATTAAAATCGAAGATTTATTTACGCGAACATCATTGATCTGATCAGGCTATGTTACCCTTGAAAAGTTGCAAAATATTATACGTATTTAAAGCGATTTATATTAAAGCCTTTTAACGATTTAGCATCAAACAACGTTGATAACTAATCACTTGGATTGTTTTTTTTTCAAAAAAACGTCAAAACTGACAAAAATTGTGTAATAATATGGCGAGTATATTTTCATCTCATCAAATCTTTAAGAAAGCGTTAAAAGCACCAAAAACTTTTCGCTACTATGACCTTTTATCTCTCTAGTTCACTTCGCAGTCAAACGATAATTTTAGCGATCTATGGCGAGTATCGGTAACAAAATTTATCGATACTCGTGGTTATCGAGTAAATAAAATATCGAGATCTAAACCTCGATACCGAGGGAGAAAATATCGATATATCGCATCGGTATCTCCCATTCCTAGTAGTAGTCGATCCAGCATTGGATCAGTGGACTTTCCTCCTATATCCCATATAAGCGACACCAAAATTAATATCGCAAGCGATCAATTAAAACACCAGCGAATCAAAGCTCATACATAAGCTGCCGTTGAGCCATGCACGACACTCCGGCGTACACCCAACTACGCTCAGCTACACTAGATGATATGTAAGTGTATTTTGAAGTAGTACTTACGCCCAGTTTTTCCGCTAGGGTTTTTGTACTTTAAAAACTCTCAACAGGTGGCTTTTTGCTGTTTTATGGTATGACAGATATTAAAAGTGTTTAAAAGGAAGCATCTACTTCCCGTTTATCAGAGACTTTAAAATTTTTTCTAAAATTACTCTACTTATCGCATAATATACCATATTTTTCACAGCACATCAAAAGCCGCCAAAACAATCTATGAAATGCCAATCTTGACAGCAGCTTGAACTAATCAGGTAAAGAAAAAGCGTTCCATTGGGGAAGTATGCCGGAGTACTCTGCATGGCCCAATGGAACGTAGCTATTGAAACTATTCAAAAACTACTTTTAAAACGAGAAAAAATTTGGGAGCATACATGATCACGGCTAACGCCCATTCTCTGAAACTTATAGCTTTCATGGTACTAAATAAAGGCTATATTTTTTGCGTCGATAGTTTAGAAATTAATGGGGGACGCTTTGATAACTGAACTGACTGAAAAGTTAAAATCAAAAGGTCCTGAAACATTGTTGAAACCTATCTAAAGACACCCCCACTCAATTGTAAAAGTAAAAAAAATGTACACTTTTCAAAACAAAAATGTATTTTCCAAAAATGTCATTATTTCTGTTTTTAAGTCGTCAATCTACGTCCGTTTACCAAATTTCATCTTGATTGATGTATAAATGAGATGATGGAAGGTTTGTGAGATATGTATAGACAGACAGACGAACAGACCAAAGCTCTTTAAGCTTCCTTTTCTTTTTACGGAACCGTGGAAACGGGGCTACTTTACTAAAGATAACATCATATTAACAAAAATTCTTGCTTCTCCATAAATGCAATTGTGAACGATGATATAAGCAACCAAAGAGAAATCAAATAAATTGTCAATTAAATGTAAAAGTCATTTACTAATTTTTAGGGTCCTAAAAAGGCCCAAATAAAAATTTTAGTGTAAAAAATTTTTAATTTTAATAATTGTGCAGTTTTATATAAAGACGACATGAGCAAGAAAGAGGATCAAACAATAAGCACATCTACGACCAAACCTTTCACACCTCAGACAGAAATGGAGGAAACTCAAGGAAGTTCGTCGGAAATCAAAGGTAAAGATGACGCTAAACAGGCTAAAGAACCAAAACAAGAGGAAAAAGGAAAATCCATTTTAAGAAAATCAAACGTTAAAATAGATGATGCAAATTTTAAAGTGGATAAGGAAACCGAAAACGATTCAATTGACCTTGAGATTGGGAAAACGGATGAGCGAAAGAAGTCAACTGCTCTCATGGACAAAATGGATGAGACAGCAGCAGAAATTCGTGCAAAAAATGATGCTTTAACGACAATTAAAACCGATATAATGAACTGCACTAATTTGGAAGATATAAATAAGCTAACGGCATCTTATGAGGCAGAACATAACAAACTACAATCTTTAATTATCAGAGCTTGTGTTCTGCAACAAGGACTGGCTAAAATTGAAGCGCCTATGACAGTAAATGTTGATAAAGAAACTATCGATATATGGACACCCAATAATATTTGCGATTATGTTACTCAACCTTACTATTATAGCCAAATAAAGTCGCATATTCCAAGAGCTTCCTTTTATGGAGATTACTTTGGACTTAATGGGCAATCTACATCAATAGACAGATCTAGCAATAATGTTGACGTAAATGAATGTGGCTGTAGTAATGATGATGATGATATTGTTGCCAACCCAAATCCCGAAAATCAAACAAATTCTATAGTTAGTCAATTAAAGAAAAGAATTCATTTCATCGAAAACGAACTACAAAACGCCAAATCCGAAAGGAATAAACTGCGTTGTATTATGCAATATGGAGGACCTAATCGTCAGCGTTTCCTTTCGGAATATGATACGAAGCAAAACGAAGAAATCAAAAAGAAAAGAATACTAAAGCGTTCAAAATCAACAGCCGGGAATGCACTTGAAGACTACCGAATACCAGCAAATTCAACTGAAGATGAAAATTTCCAAGAAAGACGAATAGGAAATAGTTTGAGACGTTGCAAGTCTTCGGCAGCACCTGTTAGCGAATTATATTTAATACCATCTGAATTTGATAAATACATAGATGAGAATATAATCACTATAGATCCGAATTGTGTGAGGCCTTTTCGAACCACAGAACATAAAACTCATAATCCAAGGTATTCAAATATTCATTTTTGTTCCGATATTAAACGAAATAAGGAAAGTTCAGACGACGTTTGTTCCCAGCATGAGAAGGACGGGTCTGATATTTTTAGTAGATTACCATTTCAGGATTTTATTGACTATCAGAAAAACCATGGAAGCAGTAACAAATCTAAGGATGTTTTAGACGAAGAGGACGATTTTAAATTAATACTTAAAGAACAGGAAAGCCAACTAGAAGAATATCGGCAGAAATATGTGAAGGCTCAGCAAACAATCGAAGAACAGCAGAACACGATCACGCAACTTCAGCATGCTAACGATAAATTTGAGGACCAAATAACTATGGAGGTACAAAAAGTTCAATCTAGATTTCAAAATAAAGTTAAACAACTTTCGAAAAACTCACAACTTTTTGAGATCGAGAGAAATAAGTTGAACAAATGTTTGAAGGAAAAAGAAGAACTTTCTAAAAAAATGGCTGTATTGAACAAGGAGTTGAAGGCAACCAAGGACCAACTATCGCATATGAGGTCTAACCAAAAGCCTCTAATAAATGTCGAAAAACTAAAGAAAGATCTTAAAATGGTTACAGAAACTTCAAATGCAGCCCTTAGAGACAAGGCAACATTAAGAAATAGACTTCAACGTGCAATCTCAGACCTGCAAGCATTACGTTCAGAAACTGCGGCAATTCTAGCTCGCACTAAGGAATTTGCTGAGCATCAGAAATTTGCGTTAAAGCAAAGAATTTCGAATTTAGAAAAAGAATTAGCTTCAGCACGTGCGCAAGCTAATATTCGTCAAAAGGATTATGATCAGGAACTTAGTCAGATGGAATTCCGATTACAAACTGCTATCTGTAATCTTCAAGCTGCCCAAGCCGAAAACAGAACGCTTCGGATGCATCTAAAATTTACGTCAGGGCAGATTTGTAAATGTCACACCATTCATAATGGAAACGATGAAATACCTCAACAAGAAAAGGATTCAATTTGAGTTTAAATTCCTATGCCAAACGGTTTCGTATGCCTTATCCTGCTAATCCTACAACTGAATCTATTTCAGTGACCTTAGTTACTTAACTAAAGTTGTCAGTAAGTTGTAGTACGAGTATCTCATCAAAAGCAGAAAGAGATTTCCTGAACTAATATTATATTAAAGTGCCAATACCTCTCCTCCGCATGAAGCTAGTTTCTTTTTCGAATATGCTTTTACATTTAGATAGGTTAACCCATTCGCTGCCAAGGACGAGTATACTCGTCTTAACAAATTGTAGCCTTAAGCTGAACTGAAAGGTATTAAAAGTGGAATTTATTTTGATCCCTAACGAAAATTTTAATGAAAATGTGTAAGGATGTTAATGACAAAAGTTAGCACATTAATATTTGAGATATTTTTTTATTAACCACTACCTTAAGCATTTTTAATTCCAAAAACTTCATTAGAATAAACTTTTTTGTAACTAGGACTTCTTTATAAATTCGAGGTTGTGCAGATAACACTCCTATTAAAAGTATAAATGGCTAAGACAAATGTATTTTCAATCGAAGTTGCCATTTTGTAATCAAAGTTTAATTTATACCACCATTAATAACCGACTTCCCAAAAACAAGGAGGTTCTATGTTCGACGCGTATTATTTTTTCTTATTTTTTTTTCAGGCATGCCTGTATCTCCAAGAATATTTGCCGGATTTGTCGATTTGATATTTTCAGGGAATATAATCAAATATATTTACATTCCAAAAAAAAATTTCTAAGGACGTCTCGGAGCCTTAGAAAGTACGCGGCGTATACCAAACAAGTGAATTTCGTCAACAAAAGTGAAACAACTGAAACTTTCAACGCGTTTTACTCAAAACAGTGTTTTCAAAGTCGGTGAGCACGATTTCTCAAAAACAGCTCAACCGATCGGTTTGAAATTCTAACACAACCTTCTCAGATATATACTTCAGAGATTGATCGAAGGAATAAGTTTTCCGATATTTATTTCTATTTTTTAAACAATTTAACGAAAAAAATTTGGTCGAAAATCGGAATTTTTTCGTTTTCAACGCCGCCTTTTTGTCAAAAATCAAAATTTCCAGTATTACTTGGATTAATACCTCGATTTATCTATCCACTAATAGAATTTTGTTGGCTTTTTAATTTTGGATAATCTAAACCAGATATATCGTGCTCACCGCCAGGCACCTTTTTTTGGAGGACCTCCAGCAGATCGTCTACAGGAGCAGTGTAACTCAATATTTTGAAAAATGAAAAATGCCGATATAAAGTTACCACCCCATGTATTAATACTTGTTGCATTTGTCAAATAAAATCCCTTTTCAGAAAAAATTCGTAAGTACACAACTTTTTTTGGATTTGCAACTGCATACAACCCCTTAGTAAAATCACCGACAAAAAGACCCCTGGTATGTACCATATGAATTCTACAAATATGCCCAGGAGGATTTTTTAAACTATATGCTTAACTGTTATAACAGAATTTTTGATAATGCGGAGGTTCCGGAGAGATTTGTGAAATCTATGTTCCTCGATACAGGAAAAGGTAGACGCTAAATGTGTGCAAAACTATAGAGGAATTTCTTTCATTAATGCTTCGCTTAAGATATATGCGGGAATGTTCTACAATAGAACACCTCGATGGGAAAAAATATATAAGGTTCTAACTGAAAGTCAAGCTGGTTTCTGCCTATGCTATTCAATGACGAATAACATATTTTCCCTTATAAATATTATATAAAAATGCCATTCTAACAACATTAAAAAGGTTTACGCATTCTTTGTTGACTTTAAGCCAGCTTTTGACACGGGAAATCGATATACCCTTTTCTGCAAGCTTTACTAAATAAGCATGTCAACAAAATTTATTAGAATTTTGCAGTCCCTGTATAAAAACACATTTTCATGTATGAAATGGCGATAAATTCTCGGATTGCTTCACTACACTTACTGGGGCCAAGCAGGGTTGTGTGTTAAGTCCACTGCTATTTGTGTTTTTTATAAACAATCTTGAGGATTCTCTGGAAGTAGAAATCAATGTAGATGACTTACCGGTCAAATATTTAATGTATGCTGATGATATTGTCATTTTACTAGATGATCCTGCTAAGTTGGAATGAATGAACTGTAACTTAGAAGAGTATTGCCAACGATGGAGTGTAGTAGTAAAACCAGAGGAATCAAAAATTATGATTTTTCAAAAAGAGGAAGGAAAAAGAAAGCCTAGTGAGAATTGGAAGTTCGAAAACAAGGTCATTGAGGTGGCAACAGAATATACGTACTTAGGAATAGTTCCTTCCCCTAGACTTTCTTTAAAAGCTAACTTCAAAAATCAGCTTTGAGACCGCAAAACTTAGTATTAACATAACATGACAGGCTATCTAAAGACGGCATGTAACATAAAATGTTTTTTTGTTTTTTCCTGTTTTATCAGAAGCCTCCTCTACGGGTCGATTTATAACGTTTTAAATAAATTTTAATAACGCATACCTCACATCGTCACTCAAACGTCATCGCATTAGTTTTGACTTTTAGGTCTAAATCTAATTTTTCGCAAACAAAAATTTTAAAATTAAATTTAGCATTTAAGTAAAAAATATTTGGCGACCAATATTTAAAAATGGAAGACGAAAAACCAGCTGAAGAAAAAAAACCATCTGAAGAAGAAAAACCAGAAAAGCCAGGTCCTGAGGATACAGGAACAGCTGAGAGTCTTCCAGAAGCTGTTCCAAAACCAAATGAAACAACTACTGAAACTGAAAACAAAAAACCTGCCGAAGAAGCAAATAAAACGGATGCTCCAGGAAAAGAAACCACAGCCAAAAATGAAGCTGGAAAATCACCCAGAACTTCTTTAGATCAAAGTGAAAAACAAAATGAAAATAAAAGGCTTAGCCTAGAATATACAGAAATTGTCATTGAGATTAGTGACCAAAATAAGGTATTACGTGACCTTAAACAAAGACTAATAGAACTCGCCAATCAGAGTCCTAGTGTACGCTCGGCAAGTGAGCTTCGCGGTATTCGATGTTGTTTGGAACAGGAAAAAACAAAACTCAAATGTCTAGTTCAGAGGGCCGCAAAATTTCAGATTGATCATCCTTCAGGACCTTGGGAAGATATTCCTCTTGAAACCAATATATCTGAAGATTGCATGCCATCCAGAAAATATAATTCATTGTGCACTGCATTATGTAAAAGGATAGACGCGACAAAAAGGAAAATGTCTTCAAAAGGAAAATAGACCTACGAATTTCTTCAGCTCAAATTAATAAAATAGTAATATTGCTTGCAATTAATTTAGTTTCTATTTCTTTGAGCATTTTTGGAAGTTCCAAAATACTTGAAAAAAAAACCTTATTTTCAAAACATCAATCAGTAGTGTTCGTGGGTTAGTACGTTAGCATATCGTCGATTTCCGAGTATGGACGTTGTTTTATACAACTAATATAATTTAAGGGCGAACCATAAAAGGCCAAAGTGACCCAATATTCACAAAATATTTTTTTCAAAAATCAAAACTAGATCAGATAAAAAACATTCCATTAATAATAATCACAACATAAACAATATTTCTCTGAAATATATAAATCAATTACTTAAGGTTTTCACATCTACTCATTCAGCATGTAGAACTAGTATAAGAAGGTTATTAATTTTACTAATTACCAAACTAGTAGGATTGATAATCCTTATTTCAAGTGATCAATTCACTTTTTTATTTTTAAGAAATAAAGTTGCGATATGTGCATTTTGGTCAAACGGGTCGCAGCGGCGGTTCATAATAGATGGTGGTGGTGGTAGCATCCTTTGACTTCGATCTGCAGCAATCAGGGGCTTATCGATCGTAAATATAGAATATTTCAAATTGAATGAAATTAAAAAGATATATTGTACTACTGTACAATCGAACCATATTCCGTAATAAGACCACAGAACGATAAAAATGTGTTAACATAATAATAATTTCTTAGTAGTTAATCCTTTAAAATTTGAAAAAATTGAAAATTTATAAGAAATTTTAAGTTCAAAACAATGCGATTCTTGAGTAAACATTCCGAGTTTTATATGTTGAAAATAATGTTGTTTTACATATTATTTAGAAACCTGTAGGTTTAACTGGTAGTATCGAAAAGTTTTTTAAATATCTTGTCCATCGACTCTAAAAATGATATTTCAAGGAAAACGCCTTTAAAGTTAAGAAGCGATAAATCGACGATTATCATGTCCTATCAGCTATTTGACAATTTCAAGTCAATACTGTAATCCTTCAGCCTACTCATCCAGGACATTTTGTACCATCAGAAGGTCTTTACTGTCCGCTTCTTCTGCATACATTCTACTATATCCAACAATCCAGCATCCAAACAAGAGGCTAATTTTGGTACAAACGACAGATTTTAAAGTTGAAGGTTTCGTTGGGTTTTGGGTATACAATTAAGTCATCAATACCACCCAAATACCTCTACAGCCGATCATCCTTCGATAAGTCTTCATAAATTGTTTAATGTTTTGCCATTTCTGCATGAAATGCATGTGAATGAAGTGATTGAATATATATACCAATAAGTGTCCATATTACTTTTTGTCATCACTTCTACACTTTTAAGATTTGTTAGGAAGTATAAATAATGTCCTGCTCTGAAGCCCTACTCACTCCATTGGCACTCGTCTTCAACAAGTTTCTTCAGGCTGCTAGATTTTCTACGCTATGGAAGAGCTCTGTTATAAGCCCTGTTTATAAAAAAGTTTATAAAAACTTGATAACAAATAATAGGTCAATCACGAAGATTTCCGGCATACCCGAGTTCTTCGAATCTGTTATATATTCACAGCTTGTAGGGCAGTGTAATCAGAATGACTTTCTGCCTAATAGGTGGATGACACCTAACCTGCATGAATTTACCTCCCACATAATCTCTTACTTCCAACTAGGTCTCCAGAACGTCTGCGTCTACACAGACTTCAGCAAAGCAGTTTATAAACTTTCTCACTCCGTGATTATGCTCAAAGTTGGATTTCCCGCCTTTATTGCTCCATTGGATCTGCTCTTACTTAAAGGATAGGGTATCTTTCCGTAACACTTTATCTAGAGTCGTTAGGGCTTCATCAGTTATACTGCAAGGTAGCCATCTGGGTCCGCTGCTGTTTATTCTTGACATTGAGGACATTGTCCCCCTGACTAGGCCGCCAACGTCTTAATCCAACCGGACGACATGAAGATTTTCTTCTGTGTTAGAGACAGTTATGATTCTTCCCGCATTCAAGATGATTTAAATACCTTCAAGGATTGGTGTGGACCTGATGGCTTGCAACTTAACTTGGCAAAATGTGAAATTATTCCATTCTCTAGGAACCTTAATCAGCTCGTCTTTATTTGTACCATTGCGGAAAGTAATATCTATCCCGTGCTGTCCGTTACTAAACTTGGTCTGAAGTTTGACAAAAACCTCGATTTCATTCTGCACATAAACTATATTATTTCTAGATGTAATTCTGTTATGTAAAGCGGTGATGAAGGGAGTTTTCTAATAGACAGAGCTTAATTCAATTATTTTTAGGGTTCTGTATCTCAAAACAAAAAAGGAACCCTTATAGGAGCACTTCCTTGTCCGTCTGTCTGTCTGTCAAGACACTCGCAAATAAATCAAACCCTATAGCATACTTCCCATTGACCTTTTAATCACAAGTAAAGGAAAAAATCCGAAAATAGTTAATTTGTAATTATATCACATGAAAAAATATTACGGGAACCTCGGTGCGCGAGTCAAACTCGCACTTGTCCGGTTGTTTTTCTCTCGTTAAACCAATTCTAGAGTAAATATCGCAGGTATGAGTCGATACAGCGGAGCTTTGTAAGGTTCAGACTAAGAGACCTCCCGCGAAATGAACCACTCAGGCTTCCTCCTTATATGGATCGCCTCCGAGTGCTTAATATGCACTCTTTGGAAGAGCGTCGAAAAATTACTGAAATGGTCTTTATTCACCAGCTTTTGAACTCGAACATAGATTTTCGTGCTCTCGTATATACAGTTTCTTGTAAGCATACCCTGTACCCTTGTGACCTTGGTATAAAACTTGATTTTCTGCTGCCTATTAGTTATATTGTGTCTCGAGGCAGTTTAATCCTTTGTAAAACGTTGGTCTAGAGAGTTCTTGGATTTACCAGCTTTAGTTTACTTGTATTGCTTCTTAGTTAGACCTATTCTAGAATATTCATCTGAGGTCTGGTCGCCCTACTACGCTGTTCATTCCAAACAAATAGGTGCAGAATAATTTTGTTAGATTTTTTCTAAGAGTCGGGACGATCCACTTAGACTCCCGCCCCCATTTGCTCGGTTTGCCCTCACTTGAGGAAAGGCGTAAAGCCGATGATCTGGTCTTTATTCACCAGCCTTTAAATTCGAATATTGACTCAAGTATTCTTGTTAGCAAGGTTTCCTTTAGGCAATCCCGACATAGTTTTCGAAGACTCCTTTTGTTGCACTTTAAACCCTTCAGTTTAAATTACTGCAGGCGTTTACCAATTAACCGTTTATCTAGGGCTGGTTAATGCCGGAATTTCAATTTAACTCTTAGCACGAAGTCACTTAAGAACTATCTATTCTCTGTGCTGCCGCGACTGTCTGTTATGCATATTTTGTGCTGGGTTTCCTTCCTTATTTTCTTTCTTTTCCTTTATATAACTCTTTTTTTCTACTATGTATGTTGGTGTGGGAGCCTGGTTCACCAATTTAATAAAATAGGTCAATTTTTTCTTGGCTCCTACCAAGAAGTGCGCCTTCTGTGTTAGAAGGGAAATTTTGCTATTAAAATATCTTTAGGAGATTGCCTTTACATGCCGTTTACTCTCGGTCTACCATGCGTGAGCCTATAAATAGCATGAGTAGGGCTGCGAACATGTGCCCTATTTTCGACCCAACTCTTACTAACTGTACAGTACACCCTTGAGTGTTGTGTATGAACGTATTCTAGTTGATGTTTTTTGCATGTTGGTTTGGGAGCCTCTTTCACCTCAATATATTGTTATATTTTGGTGAATAGGTCAATTGTTTCTTAGCTCCTTGCCGAGAATTGCGCCTTCTGAGTCGGAAAGAAAATTGTTATAAAGAAAAATTTAATATCAAATAATTTATATAATATATACAGAGTGTTTCCAATCTGGTATGCCACAAAAAGTGGGGTGATAGATCTTACCTAGTCAAATTAAAAATTGTATGGCAGGGGAGGGCAATCTTAACCATTTCGGAGTTACAGGATGATTCACAAATTTGCAATTTTCCTGGTACGCACATCGCTATTTTATTTTTATCTTTTGATCTACTCAACGCACAGACATAAAAAACAAAGCAAAAAAACTTCTGTACCAGTGGTCTTCCCAAAAGAGTCACCAATGTTGATCTAACTACTACCATTGCAGGTACAGTTACTTCCAAAAGTTAAAAAATGTTTTGAATTACCAAAAATGCAGCATTTTCCCAAATTTTCTCGGAAATTCATATAACACGCCGGTTTTTTATTTTTATTAAATTTCCCATCCTACTACCTTTCTGAAAAAGTGCGACATGGTAGGTAGGAAAAAATTATAACTTAGGATGGAGATATCTGATTGAAATAAAATAAAAAAATTTTCGTTATTTAATTTAAAAAAAAAATTTTAAAAATTTTTAGGGCTATTCGTTGGTGGGTAGGGGTGGAGAGTGGCTTACCCTTACGACCAAATAAGGGATGTGGGGTTTCAAATTAAACGTTGTCCTGGCTCCAATTTAACTGTGTATTATATTTTTGAATATAAACAACTTCATAGCAGACTTTTTCTCTCGAATGATCTACCGGAGGTGCATTTTAAGTACATAAGAAGATTTACAGCGTTGTTTCAACAATTAAAACAAACGGTTGAGAGTTCCCCCCCCCCCCCCCCCCCTCTGCCTTACACTTTTTTGTTTGTCTAGGGGAGATCTATCACCCCACTCATTTTGGCACGTCAGATCCGAAACACCCTGTACAATACAAATTTAGCAATTATCATAGATCAAAAACTTCAATATTCGACCACCTCAATTTTTACATATCAAAATTGTTTGCGTCTTGTTTCTCAGGAGTGTGCATGAAAACTGAAATGATTTTCTCTCTGGTTCCTTTAGCCTTTGAGTATAGCTGAGTTAAAAGTAATAAAGTATGAAGCCAAATCCAACTATTCAAAATATAAATAAATCGAAGAGCTTGTGTAGTGAGCCTTCAATCCCAACAAAAAACAAGGTAGTTTCTATGCTTTTCTCTGAATACTTGGCAGTATTCTTCTCAATTTTATAAAAGTAGGCATTGTTTTATTCCTTTCATTTTTGTCCACGTAGTCGTAGCACTTCCTTTCAAACGTTTTAAAAAACAAAAAAAGAAAGGCGAAATTTTTTTGTGTGCAAACATAATTGAGGCAATTTATGTATTAATATTTAATAAGTAAGTTTTAATCTAAAGCATTAAAATGTCACTTATGAATTGAAATTTTTCTCGAAATAATTTAGGAGTACTATACAGCTCAGTGCGAAAAAAACTTTTAGAATACTAATAGTAACAAAAGGTTAACTAAAGTCAGAATGGCTGACGAGGAAGAAGCTGTACCTGAGGCAACCGAAGAGGCGAAGTAAGAATAATTAAATTTGTAAATTTTGAGATATTGAATTCGTTATTTTAAAAGGACTGACGCTCCTACTGAAGGAGAAGGAGGTGCAACAGAAGCTCCTACCACAGATGCTCCACCAACAGATGCGACTGGTGCAGAAGAGGAGGGAGAAGAACAAACTAAACCGGAGAAAGAAGAAGGTGAAGAGGAAGAAGCAGAGAGTGAGGAAAGTAGCGATGCTGGGTCAACAGACAGAGAAGAAAAGGAAAGAAAGGAACAGTTAATGAAGGAGTATCTAGAACTCTTGCAGGAAATAGAGGCTCAGAATCGCATTATAAGTGAATTGAAGAAAAAGATTTGTGAAAAATGCCAAAAAGGTTGCCTAACGAAATGTGAAGAAAGAGAAATTAAAAATTTAAGATGTTGTCTGGAGAAAGAGAATTTGAAATTACAGTGTCTTCTTAAAAGAGCAATTACACTTCAAGAGGAAGATCCTTCAGAAGTTTGGGATGAAATACCCATTACGACAACTTTTGAAGAAGACAGTATGCCAATCGGATTAAGCTATAACGTTATGAAATCTGTTTGTAAAAAGTCATTCTCAGACGATGAGTGTTGTCGGGAAATGAACAAACCCAAGGTGTGTCAATCGGAAGTCAAAGACTCGGATCTTGACAAGTTTCTCGATTGTCTTTTGCAAAAAGCCAAAAAGAAAAAACCTTGTAAGAAAGCCGAAAACATTTGCCCTGATGATGGAGGTACTCTATTAGAATTTGACGACGAAACACTTAAAAGAATCATGTGTGCGCTTCAATGTCAGACTACCTGTGGCAAGAAAGACAAATGCAAGAAGAAAGATATGAGTAAAGTTTGTAAGGAACTTACACGCAGTTATAGCATGCAAGAGAAATTGGTTCAAGATAATGCAGATCTTGAGGGGGACCGTTTTAAATTGCAAGAGGAAGTTTTGAGCAGAGATAGAATGATTGAATGCCTACAACAAAAGATCCAATTAATGCAGTGTGAACTGCAAAAACTCTGCAGAGAAAAGCAAAAAATTGTTAACGACTCGTGCAAGTCGGGTGGTGAAATTTCCCCAAGGACAATGGATCGTTTAAAAAAGTTTAAAGACTGCGCGAAAAGTTTGCAACGAAATATTGACGGCATGCAATCTTCAGTTGAAAGAATGAAGCTTGAAATGAACAGCTTGAAAAATGAACGAGAACAGTGGGAGGATCAGGTAAGAAAGGAAGATGTTTGCCCCAAAAGAAAATCAAAGGCAAGTGAAATAGAAGAACTTAAGAAAAACTACATGAATCTTCTAGCAGATTATTGCAAAAAGGAAAGCGAACTTAAAGAAATGAAGCAAAGAACAAAAGGTTTTATTGATCCTTGCGGAAGACAAGGTGGAGACGATATAGACAAGGCAGAGCTGGAATTATTGAAAGAAAAGCTCAATGATCTCCAGGATGAGCAGGAAGAGTTTAAATGTCTTATTAAAGAGCAGTCTGGGCAAATGGACGACTATCGCAATAAGTACTTAATAGCTCAACAAAAGGTAGAAGAGCAAAAGTGCATAATTGATAAACTCGAAATGAACAATAAAAGAATCGAAGACCAAATCAACATGGAAATTCAACGAATCAAAACAAAATTCCAAGATAAACTAAAAGAGCTGGCACAGTTGCCAAAGTTACTTGAAAATGAACAACTTAAATTAGCTAACGCTTGTAAGGAAAAAGAAGATTTGGAGCAAAAATTGCGTCTTGTTTGCAAGGAACTCAAAGCAATAAAGGCGCAATTAAGTAATTCTTCCGATGGTGGTGGAGATGTTCAAAAATTATCTGAAATGATTCGAAAGCTTGAAAATGAACTAGCGCTAGTAAAAAAGCAAAACTCTGAGCTAAAAGCTGACAAAGACCTTATTTGTGATAAGCTTCAGAAAACTCAAGAAGATCTAGATTGCCTGCGTACTGAATCTGCGCGAATAATAGCACGTACTAAGGAAAGAGCTGAAAATCAAAGGGAAACTTTGCAATGTAGGATAGATAAACTGGAAAAGGAGCTTGCACAATGTCGAGCTACAGCTTGTTTATCCATTTCGGACCGGGAAGAAGTAATTAAAGAAATGAAAGGCCAACTCTGCACGCTCTCCTACAGTTTTGATTCAGCACAAAAACAAATCAAGACACTTAAGAATCATATTTGCTATTTGTCTAATGAGAACGCATATCCAGTTAAAGCTTAACTTTTCCCGACCTACGTGTCCCATTCCTTAAATCTTAAGTGTACGTTTATTGCACACAAATGTTGTATATTTCTTTAAAACTATAAAACTTTGTTTTTGGATTTGATAATTTTTTTGAAATAACATAAATTAATATTCTATCATGGTTCCCCAAGCGAATATGTCTGGCGAAATTTCGACCATAATTTTTAAACTGATTTTCAGATTTGATGCGAATGTACTATCTTTGCTTTGAGAAATCATTCAAGATTTCAGTTTCTGAATTCCACTGCTCAATTCACAGCTTAACACTACTCTACTCGCCGAAATTACTGAATTAAGCAGTCATCTAGAAACTGAATTATTGTATGCAATCGTATAAACACAATTAGGTAAATTTGATTTGCATTTCTAACCATGAGTAAATATCAACATTTCTTATTGTATTTAATCTTCATCTGCCGTTAGAGATAAATCGGCTGCAGCAAACGGCAATCTAAATATACGAACTTATCCAGCTATTATTACCCTTTGATGCGTTAGCGTGGCTTTGGACGGAAAGGAATTAGGGTAAGGGAAATGAGGAACCTTGAGTCTTGTTTTTGCATTGCTGCGAGCTAGACAACAGCCCAGAGACGGAGTGGATTATTTTAATTTCTTAATAAAAGCTCACGGGGAGACCTGCCCCCTGGCCCGCACTCACGGCAGACCTTTTACCGTGTCTGGAGGGATGTTAAACCATTCGGATGGCGAATAATATATATAAAATTGAGCCCTTATACTATAATGTAGATTTGTCGAGATTTGAAGCGTCTGTAAAAAGTTAGGGCCCGCGAAAAGCGACTGGCAATAGTGAATGTAGGTTTTAATAATATATCGTAAAATATATTTTAAAAGAGAGCTTTTAACGTAAAAGAGCAACATTTTTACATACCCTTAGCACCTGTTACCTGTCGAAGCCACCTTGGTTCAAGCTAGCTAATACCCACACGTTCTTACCTACACATTTATAGAAAAAATATTAGCTTTGTTGCTATAAAGTAGGACTGATGGCTCTGGGATCTTGGTATATTATGTTATGACTACATTTAACGTGCAAATATTTTTAGCCAAGTTTCCCTAACTCTGTGCACTTGTTTGTTTATATTATTGAAAGCCTTCAGCTGTTCTGTTTTTTAACTACTCGTCGTATTGAACATAAAACATGATAGCGTTAGTCACTTTGGTTAATCACTTACGGAAAAAAGGATTGCATTAAAAAAAGATCTTTGTACATGCAAAAAATACATGTATTGACAACTTTTAATGTAAATCTCTTTGAATTCATTATAATAAGTCAACCAAACCACTTCGTTAAATAATTAAGATACACCATCATCAGAATACATCGAGTCTATGACTTTATTGTAACGAAGTATTTAACAAACTACGTCAACTTAAAATTTCAGTTTAAATTAAAGTGTGCATTGTTTACAGTGATTTAACAGCAAGTCTCTTCATTTTGGGAGCCTTCTTTTTAGCTTGACGTTTTTGCTCCTTTTGTTCCCAACGTCGTTGCTTTTCAGGATCGTCTTCGGCCATAACGCGTTCCTTCTCTTGTTTTCTTTTATCTTCACGACGCTGAGCTGCAGCCTCTGCTCTGGCGGCATGAGTACTTTTTAAGAAAGCTTCTTCAACACGTAGACGATTCTTTTCAGCTTTCAATTTTCCCTGGAAAATTATATTGAATATCAGAAATCTAAGAACTTATATTACCAATATTTTACTCACCTCTTTTGAGAGACGATATCTTTTCAGTCTTTCCATTATATAAAATACTAAAACAAGCAATGGCTTCGCAGATTCCATATCACAAGATTTTGGCAAATTAAAGCCAGCCATAAGCATTTTTTTAACCTCGGGTTGCTTAAGGTTATTAGGGTCTTCCTGTTGTACAGGTCCACTAAATTGATCAGAAATATGAAGATAATCTATAAGATGTCCATATTTGTTGAGTGCCGCCACCACTCGTGAGTCTAACATAGTAGACGTGGCTTCCGGTATTTCAGATAAAACTGAAAATCCATTTGGTACGTTATATTTTTCCTCAGGCTTATTGACTAGACTACAATATTTGTTCTAAAAGTTTGAAAAAAAAGTATAGTTCGATTAATTTCCTTTAAAATCGTAATCTAATACATACAAGATCCGACATTTCCTTAAATAATCGAGTAGTTGTTTTTTTCGTGGCAACACAGAACACAAATGTATCTATTGCATCTTTAGAAATTTCTATTTTTATGTGAACTTGATCCTGTACAGGCCTCATTAATTTGGAGACAAGAGCCACTAGATCTTGTCGCCTTATCATCCGAAGCTCCACCAGCATACCTTCACAACACGTCCGGCCAGAACACCAAAGCGTATATACATTTTCACTTTCTTTCATAAGACCAGATGATTCGTTTTCAAGTTTACCATCGTCACCTAAAATATATTAACTATTTATAAAATACCTTCAATACATTAAAAGCATTATTAACTATTCAATAAATTACAATAATCTTTCACATAAAATATGAAGATAATGATAGTGCGAACTACCTTTAATTTACACTACTTTAGTCCTGAAAGTGATAGGAATTAACAAAAAAAAAGCAATCAATTAATTCTTCAATATTTATTCCCTTCCAAGTAGTGCAATAAACTTATTCTACTCATTAAAAATTGCTGAGAACGTACTTTATTTATACTACTTAGAGATTGTAGCGAATCTGTTATGGCTTCAGCCAGTGGTAATTTGAGTCATGGCAAGTGATCTGTTAAATAACATCTAAGCAACAAGTCTTTGTGATGCGATGTCTCCGGTGCATTCTTAACAGCCACTAGCCGAAGGTTATTACGAACAAAGCCCTACACAGCATTACAGGCCAAGACGGGATAGACAGGCGAAAGTGACAATGGATACCCCACACTAAGAAAAAAGCCAAACAACATCATAGCAGGCTATAGATTGGAATCCTCACGGAATCCAAGGAAGACGCCGAATTTTACAACCGCGGGTCACATGGAGAAGATTCGTTGAGAGGGAAGGTACCAAGATCAACAAATCGTGGCCACAGTTGAAGGCGTTGGCGCAGAACCTGACCAGGTGGAGGTTCGGTGTAATAAACGACCTATGCCCTACAAGGAGTTAAAGGAACCAGAGAGAGGGAGAGAAAATAATATGACCACGGGTTTTCGAAACACCAAGTTCTTGTGCTGGCTCCATAACAGACACGCGGCGATTTTTAAGCATAAATTCCTTCGCTTTCGCTACGTATTCTTGATCAGTCGATTCCTATTACTTTCGGTAGTCAAGGTATAACAAGAACTTAAGCATTATGTAAAAACTATTCTCTAATGAAAAACCCAAGATAGGTCGGTTAATGCAAGGCTCATTTATTTCTCTAATTATTGATGCCAAGTTTCTTGTAAATTTGTCCAGATCTATTTCTGTCATCTTAGAAGACATTCAATAGCTTCTTTGTCTAGCTTTTCTTACAAAAGCTTTATTGTAGTGAAGTTTTCGAATTGCAAGCACTCATCGAAAATATACTACGTGTTAATAGTGTATGTATAGTGATATTTAATACCAATTAATGCGTCATAACACCAATGATACTTATTATAATACCAACATACTTTTTATGCTATATTAATAGTATAACCACGAGAATTATTTAAATCTAAAAAAGATTAATTAACTGAAAAAGCCGTTGCCAAGTGTAAATCTCGAGATTTTTGGTAAACTCCTGTAGGTTGAATGTTATTGAAAAATGAGTACACCAAGCTGACGCGTATCCTAGCATTTCTACCAATGCAATTTAAATAAGAAGTAAAATATAAAATAAATTACCAGAGAAGCTTAACGGGTCAACGAAAAAGGGGAGGGGGTGTCATGTGGAGAGAAACCATGGATGGACTGACTTGAGACATTTGATTCCTGGACTATTCAAAAAGAATTAATATGGCTGTTTGCGTACTCTTCCTGAAAGAAACTTGTATTATCTCCTTCTTTAAAAAAATCGTAAATACGTTAAATAAAATAGTTTTTAAAAAAAAAAGTTGAACCGACTTCACAAAAAGCGCTAAAAAGCATAAAATAATTTTTAATTTTATATCTATTACGACATTTTGAAGTCAGTGCAAATCAAACAAACCAAACAACTACAACAAAAATATTTAATCTTCATTTCTTATGATCCCGTGAGTTGAAACGTTCAGGTAGTATTATGTATTATTTTTAATTGTCGCTCTGTAGTTGTTATATTTGTTTAATTTGCACCGACTTCAAAATGTCGTAATAGATATAAAATTAAAAATTATTTTATGCTTTTTAGCGCTTTTTGTGAAGTCGGTTCAACTTTTTTTTAAAAAACTATTTTTTGTTTTATGAATTGCTCAGTGAATTGTCAATCATTAAAGAATTCTTCCAAGTTTTTCAATTCTTTACAATTGGCTGTTTGTACGAATGTACTTAATTTGCAGAATTTTGTTGTTACTAATTTGCTGTAAAGTTAGTAAAAAGGCTAAAAGAACAAATAAATAATTGCTTTTTTGAAGTTAAGAACTGTACCAAAAAAAATTGACCTTTTATTATTATCTGTTAAAACAAACATTTCATAATTTTGTTTAAAAATTAGTTTTATTATATATTCTCTTGATTACTTGTATCGGTAAACTAGCATGAATTTACAATAAAATGCTGGAACCTTCTTTTTCACATTCTTCATTAAATTGTGTACCATGACTTGATTAAGCACGTCTTATGCTTTTCTCCATCGTTGTTGAAATTCTGTGACGGTTTTAGCAACCTTTCGAGTTCTTTTTAAACTCCGCTTCATTAAAGCCCAGTATGTTTCAATTGGTATCATTCAATTCGGGACAATAAGGCGGGTTTGCCTACCTTGGTATAACATTGATGTTTTTGAAGTGAAACTTCTTTAGGTGCGGTACGTAGAATTTCCCTGACTCAAACGAAAAGTGAAACTTCCCCCTTCTCGGATTTCAACCAGCAGTTGAAAGGAAAGAGTGGGAGAATCGTTTTTACTCTCTCTCTCTTTTTGTGTCAAATGCGTCATACGCACTCTTCACTCTTATAAGCTTCTACTTACATTCACAAACAGCAGCCAAACAGCAATGCCTATAGGACGGCGAACATCAAGTATTGCATTAAATAATAATAAAGCCATACTTGTCAAACGTCGGCACTTGCCAGTAGTGCCTATCTTGGCAATTACCATTCACAACTGTCAAAGAGAGACTTTTAGTCACGTTGTATATGAATATGAAAGACAGCAACTGGTATATATCATATCATGAGCTACAAAAATTAATGGAGTATTTATTGTTACGATAGACATAATAACGGCCGCAGAGCAGCTTCAGTGAGTGATTTGCAAACTGAGTTTCGTAGACTGCATCTCAATCAATTATAATTGTCCAGTGTTAAAGATGTAATCGATTTTATGACGAGCAGAAGAAGAGTATCATTTTGTTCATTTAATTGTCAAAGTCTGCGAGCTCATTTTCTGGAGATGGGTGATACGGTCATAAAACCTTCGTACTACTAACAGATATCTGGTTACACAATGACGAGAGACTGGACATCCCTAACTTCAATTTTTTTTTATACGTTGTGGCCAAATTCTAGGGGACAACCCTTTCAAGCGTTAGCAAGGTTTTGGCCGGAAGGGAATTAGGGTAAGGGAAGTGAGGAATCTTGTTTTTGCATTGCTGCGAACTAGAAAGTATCTCATCGTCCAATACAATGCAAGGAATTTGGTTAGGCATCCTTCGTCGAGCCTTACTGTTAGCTTTTGTTTTTCTTTTTCTCAGAACGGTCCGGTATCTGTTGGACTTTGTAGGGCCTTACTGTCGTAATAGATATATAAAATAAAAAATTATTTTATGCTTTTTAGCGCTTCTTGTCTTCTACTCTGTACAGCAAAAAAGAGCCATCCAAATCGGTCCACGATTTAAAAAGTTAGGTTCAACCCCCTACCCCACCACAGCCAACCACAATTTATTATTTTTTCTTGTGGCATCAAACAGGGAACATACTCTACCCAACAAAAAACAATCATCAAAATCGGTCAACGCATTACGAAGTTATGCCCGTTCAGACATAAAAAAAATTCACGTCGAACTTAGAATCTCTTTGCTTTTAGGAAGTCGGTTAAAAATGAGTAAAACGTTTGACTCAATGGCCCTTATACAAAATAAAAAAAGCACAAGCTTTGACGCAATATTGTATTTGAAAAGGTGAGATTGATCTCGAAACTAATCCCATTTTGTCGAATAAAATGTTCAGTCTGAGTTTTGCTCATGTTTTGCATAAGGGCCATTGTCTCCATAATTTTGGTGTCCAAAATTCTTGGTTTTGATATTTTTAGCTTTTGATAGAGTACCGGCATACTCAAGTCCTTTAAAAAAACATTCAACCCAACCTAAAGCCAAACTTCAAACAGTTATGAGTCGAAGCTTCGAAGGCCATTAAGGAAACAGATAGACATAAACCAAAATATCATACACATATGAAAGGTAGAACGCTCTACATAATCTGGTAGATCAAGTGAAAAACGCATTGATGTACTTATGATGACCGGTTAAAGGAGAAGCGGGCAGATAATAGTATAATGCTGGAAGACCGAATCATTAAGACAAGTTTCGGAAATTGGACAGAATTGGCAGCGTTGGTATATAGAGGAACTCCACAAGGAGGGATTCTTTCACCAGACTTGTGGCTGATGAATTACTTGCAGCCTTGTCAAATAAAAGTCTCTACGTCATCTATCGATAGATCAGTTGGTTCGACATTGGGCTTAAGGGTACACTGCCGAGCAGGGGTGTACAACGGGAAAATTCATTCTAAAAAGAAAAATTGGTGCCGTGCACAGTATACCGCTCATCTAAACGATGTGTCTGAATAAGGTGATAAATTCATTGTGATTTGTCGTGCGAACAAATAAGAACTTGCGAATTATCTAGTTCCCGTTGCCCTTTGTAAGGCATTGGTCAAAAGAAGAACCGCACCACATATGGACCTACAATTTAAGGTGTATTTCGAACCACCGACATTACGCTGCAACCCCAAATGGCATTGAAGCGCAATATGTTGTCAGCAGGAAACAACTATGAGTCGCCGCAGATGCAGTTTTACTAATAAAAGTCCAACGGTTTATACTTTACACCATGAACTTACCTATAAGGACAAAATTTTCCTCCAACAGAGTGCGATGTGTACTCAGCCACTTATTGGCAAGTGCAGAATTTCTAGTCTTACCGAAGAAGAAATTAGCAAAATATGTGGTTAAGCCCGCAATCATCAGCATTTCCATCCAGTACGAATCCCAATGAGTACTGTTGACATAAAATTAATTAGAAAGCTCACCACAAAATTTTAATAAGGAAAATCACCGGAAATGCATTGGCACTTTAATCATTGTCAACGTAGGTTCCCCTTTTGAGTTTGGCGGTGGTTCCTTAGTGTCTCCCCCATCAAATCCTTCAAATTCTTCTTCATCTTGAAAGTGTTCAAATTCACTATCCTCATCTTCCACGATAGCTTCATCTTCATCATCTTCTTCTGCCATTTCTACAAATTCATCACTTTTAACAACTGGACTTCCTGGTATTTTTGGCTTTTCTGTCTGCGCTGCAGGTTTAAAGTTAGAATCTTCACATCCTTCGCAAGCAAAGTCATCGTCCGTATCAAAGTCTTCGAACTCAGCAAAGTCGTTATCTTCGTATGCTTCATTTTGAGCTTGTGCGGCACAAAAGCCCCATATAGATAGTAATAATATTAATAATGCAGCTCTCATTATCTGGAAAGACTGGTAATACTTGTAATGAATTTTTACTTTCACTGTTTGCTTACATCGCACAATCACGAGACAAATTTTGAATGAAAATTTTCTTGACAAGGGCAAATTACGCCATATATATCTCTATACTAAAATTAGATATTATAATAAATTAGTTAAGCGTACCACTTACAAATTTTGCTGAATATTTTTAATTCCAAAATGCAAATGTGCGCCAATGACAGAGAGAAAGAATTGACACAAATGACGTTTCCCTAGGCAAATATCCGTCTCTTTTAAAATCTCTTCCAACTTCAAGCATTTGTGGGCGTTCAGGTTAATCGAATCTATTAAAATTCAAAAGCGTACATTTTTTGTCGTGTGAAAATTTTATTAATTATAAATTAATAATTTTAAAATACATGTAATAAAAAACATGTTAAAAATTTTTTTGTAATTTGTTTAGAAAATTGAAAAGAGTAGAATCCGACTATTGAAACGTCAAATGTCACGTAAGTTATGACATTTCGTTTGGCAGTTCCAAAAAATTGTTTACATCATCGTTAATTTCGTTTAACATAACTAAAAATGTTTAAAAAGTCCCAAAAATTATCTCCTCCTCCAGAAGCACCCACATTACCCGAAATACTGGAGGACTTGGAAACATTTCAAGTTGAAAAGCGCTTACCAGTGAAGTCACGATCAATGGATCCAGATAGTCCAGCACAAAGTGAATGGTGGAAGTTATTCGAAACGTTCTTGCAAGATGTTGACGATTTTAAGAAAACGAAAACTGATATAAATGGATATAAACTGAAATTAGAATCGTCTAAGATGGAGATAAGTACAACCGCTAAAAATATAGAAAATGACATCAATGAAAATCTAAAGAAAACAAGGGATGAAATTAAGGAGTAGGAAAATTGTTAAGATACTGTGATAAAATAGAGAAAATGTTTAACAACTATTACACGTTTGTTTTAAAATTGATATTGCGAATTTTGGAGTTTAGGGAGTCTATAACTAGTCAATCTAAAATTATATATGGCTGACAGTCATTAAAAAAATTCAAGTTTTTCCTCAAGTACCTACCTTGGTAACATATTTCATTTTAAATTCAATTTCTTGCTAAACACTTAAACATTTCAATATCAAAGCCCCCGATGACCGATGATGGCGTAAGAGAATTGTCCTCATTGCCGTGCACTGGAGCACTCTCCCGTAATGAGCAACAATATTGATGAACAGTACTCAACATGTAAACCGTCGAATAAAAAGTTTTAATTAAGCAACACTAGAGCTATCTCAGAAAATGCATTAAAAGATGTAGTACTGTTGGATGGCGTCTCATATAAGATAGTTTAATGTATATAGTAGAATGTTAAAGATGAGGTAAGAAACTGAAAAATCGTTCATCCCTTTTACAACCCTCGAATATTTAGACATAAAAAGTAGACCGCAATAAATGACTGGCCTCTTCTAGGAAAACTAAATTGGGAAAGACGCCATCGGCGCCCGCGTAAATAAGTGGCGTATTTTTCTTAAAATTACATAAGTTTATGACCCTTACCCAAACTTATCAAAAGTAATTAGCGTTACTTCGTAGGTATTGATCATCCTTTACTTTCCTAAGGTTTTCTTTTATTTTGCTAGCCTGGATCTCAGGCTTAGTGATACTTCAAAAAGTCCAGTATGTGATTTATATCTAAACAGTGAATTAGTTTTCAAAGATTTTCAAAGGTGGGTACTGTTGAGTGGATAGTAGTGCTGATAATAAATGTAAGAGTTTTGTGTAGATTAGGTTTCTTCAATAGAATAGCCAATAGTGTAATATTTGGACATAAAAACATTGTGGCTTTAATAGTTGTGTAAATGAGATCAATATGCTCCTCAGCGGAAAGTTTGGGAACATTTTATGTTTGTGCCAATAGTTCTGGTGTGCCCGCATATTAGGAGGATATGACCTCAGCGGATCGTGGTGTTTCCGCTGGATTCGGTGTGTCCATGAAGTTCAAAACACCCAGTGATATTGTAAAAAGCTGGTGTTTGTGTTTTTGAGTGTCAAGAGTAGATACGCATTCCCACTGAGTATTAAATTATATTCATACTCTTCTGCTTTTCTCTTTGCAGACTTCATCTGAGAATTCGGGAAGAAGTCCACCGGCGGACCTCAAGTATTACTCTAATTATTAACATCATAGTGATTCGTATTCGTATTCGTATAATAAATAACCTTTAAAAAAGATCATTTGTGTCTTTGAGTTTTATCGTAAAAAGAATATACAAGGCTGCTCTATTTGGTATCCATTTATATTTAACTCGTGAGGACCAAAAATGTTTAGCTGACAACACATTTCTGTTCGATGTAGTTTAGTTAAATCAGATTTGTCCTATCCGCTTAGTTTCCACAATTCGTGCTAGAGTTCACTATTACTTATAGTGTGTAGGTAGTGGACATTATATATTTCTAGTTTTTGAGGTACCCGCCGATCATTTATTAACTATCCTAATTTTACGCTTACTTATAACAATTAACGTAATTGACGATATCTGTTTTCTCTATGTTAGTGGCTTTGTGATTAACTGTGAATATGTACAAAAATGTGCGAAAAACCTCAGTGAATTCATCCCAAAGGAAAATTCTTGAAAACACGAGCAGAAAAAGATATCTAAAAATTTTTCAAATCACAACATTTTTGATTAAGAAAAGTTAAATTCGTTTGGCTCTTTCTCAACATTACCACTTTTTGTTTAGCTAATACGAAAATTAGATATTAATTCAACAAGCTGTCGTGTTAAGAAATTTCGATATTTCTTTTGTCGCGCTTTGAACGCGTTTTCGGATGCCCTATGATGCTAAAGCTCAGTCTTGGCAGAAAGGGAATTAATTCAAGGAGATGTCGATATCAAGGGCGGATCTTAGTGGGGGGCGCGCCCTGAACAATTCGAATAAAATTCTCTCCGTCTATTGAATATTTTTTAATCAACTCGTATTAATTTTTAAAGATAATTTATATTATATAATAAGAAGGCAGACTCTTTGAAAATTTCTAAAATTTCGCCATTAAAACAGATTTCTAGTGTGTTTGCTCAAAAAAATAGGTTTATTTGGCATTTTTCGATATTCTGAAACCTTTAGAATAACGCTGTGTAAACCTTTTTATCAAATCTGCCCTAGAAAATGAGTTGTACGCAAATTTAGGACTGCCGGTCGGTCAGGTCCCGCCAAAGCACTTTCAAAACTTTAAACGCGTTTTTCTCGAACCATGTTTTTCGAGCTGCTATGCAGTACTTCGGTATCTAAAGATTTTTCAATTCCAGCAATCCGAAATACTATAAATAAATAAATTACTTTCAGATCGCGCATTTCCATGCATTTATGCATCATGGGTAACGAGAGAAATACAGAGCATTCGTTTCTTCTGCTTTTCTACGACGTTTATTTTCTAATATGATAACAGGCGCTTCATAATCAGCTGCAGCAGCATAGCGCCTCCACCTCTCCGACCCCACCTCCAAAGACTCTTCTTTTCGATCGACGGTCTCCTCATCTAGAAATTTACCCCGTTTTGTGTTTTTACTTAGGGTAGATAGAGTAGAACCCCGCCGCCTTCCCTCTTAAGTAAATCCTGGACCTCGATTGAAAGTTTCGGGCTTCATAAAGCGAACGATAGTAAACTGTGCCACATTCGTGTTGTTCTGCTTAGAAAAAACTCCCGTAGGTAATTTGATGACATACCGTCAAATATCAGGCTAGTAATTTTGTTAGAACAATGGCTATGGAAATAGCGATAGAAGATTGAGAGACAGCCGACATTCTGTTGATGCTCCAGATATTTTTATTTTTTTTTTTATGGGAGCGGGGAAATGCATTTACGCACCTAGGGGACTGGGGTCCCCCGTGTGCCGGACTCACCTGGCCAAAGGCCAGTAATACCGGCTAAAACCCCCCTCCCCCCTCCAGGAAGACCACCACGGGACCGTCAAGAAGACATTACTTCGTGGTGGAGTCCTATTTAACTAGCCTCCACCAAGGCACCCAAGCCAACAGGTGCTCCCCTGAGAGCCCCCGCCTTCTCGCCCCCCCCCCCCCCCCCCAACAAGTTAGCAGGTGCTCCCATTAGGGAGCCCCATTGTTGTCTCCTTCCTTGATGCTCCAGATATTAAAGGATCGCCAACAAGTTTAAAGGCCTTATATTGCACTTTGCCTAACACGGACACGGTGTATCCGATCCCTGTCCAAATATGGGAATTATATTCGAATCTAGACCTGATGTACGATTTGTCAGCCGGGGTAAAGTATTTCTTGCATCTCAATAGAAATCCCAAGCACTTCATGGCATTGTTGGCGATAGAAAATATATAGTCAGCTTTACATAAACAGAAATTTCAGCTATGCCCTGTCGATGTATTGTTAAGGGCCGTTCAAATATTACGTAATGGAGTATCATAGCTTATTTTTGAAAGGTCGCTCAAGCACCCTGAAAAACTTAGTCACAGACACTATAAAAATGATAAATTTCAAATTTCCTAGGACGCGAATTTGGGCTAATTTCTTACTCGTATAACTATATATAATTGTAATCGAAAATTTGAATATGTACACAATCTGAATTAGATATTACACAAACGCAATATTTAGCTATTTTAGCTGGTTAATCAGTAATCAATTGATGGGACGATATTTGAGGTCTGGCGCTATAATGCCGATAGTCTGAACAGTCTACAAACTACTTACTTTAATCCTACAGAAATCTGTATATATTTCATCCGTTTTCTTTTGTTTCTTTTTGTCATGAATTAATATATAAAAATATACATTTAAATTTTGGGAAGTATCATGGAAATCCCTATTTGAGAACGATGCCAATAGGGAAAAGACCTGCACCAAAATTCGTGTGCATTAATTCTAAATGCATGATGTAGAAGGTATAGGGAATGAGAACAGTGACGTTTAGAATTATTTCAGTTTTGAGTATAGTGCTCAAGTTTCAAATGTTCAATTTTAATCAAGCTCATGCTGGCGACAGACTGTTAAGACTCTTACCATAGCTCCAATCCCCTTAACATATCTTCCAGAGAAACTTCAAAGAAGTTTTGAAAGTTTTTACTAAAATATCAATCTCTTCTATATAATATCCAAGAGAAATATCTGTTTGTGGCAGATGTATTTTTCTGGGACTTATCGTGCTGAGGTAAAATTTAAAAATATATAAAATAAAAATATAACGCACACAAAAATATCGCATTTTTATTTCGAATATTCACAAATTAAAATTATAAATTCATAACAACTTAGAAAATATAAAAAAGTATAATGGAATGTTTTTGGAATGTCATGTTTCCATCCAAATTAAAATTAGAGGTAGCTTTGAAGCGAAGGATCAGATAAGTAAACACAGCAGCTGCATGGATATCCTGGGGAAAATTTACTAAGTTTAATTTAAAATTTTTTATGCATTTGTAAATGTATGTATGTTTAAAAATGTATTGTATATATACATAAATTTGGTTAGTATATAGTTATGTGCTTACTTAATAATGTTACGAAAATATAACTTTACAATACTCACACAAGTCCTGCTATACAAAGGACGCAGCTGCCGAATACCAGATATCGTTACTACCTATACCTAATCACAAATATTTACTTTTTTATAGCAATAAATTTTATATACATGCTTGTGATTATGACAATGCGTGAGATGGTTTCATTCGATGAATGACTTATTAACCTAAAACTGGTATACTAATACCACTATTCCTTAAATTAAACGCTGAAGATGAATAATGAAGATTTGTATGCCTGATGCATACATGCTCAATAGATATAGATATGTACTTATTTAGGTCGATCAATGTGATTGCTTATTACTTTTTTATTATTTATTATTATTTTATTTACAATGGAATGAGATCAATTTTTACAATCACCCATTGCTATATCCAGAATATTAAGTTTTGGTATTTCATTATCTGTTATTCGGTATAGATAAATACTATACTAGTTTATCACATCGTAATAACAAATAATAATAATGAATAAATAAATGGAAACCAGAAAAGGTAATTTAAGGTAAATTCTCTACCTGTTAACACCTCCGTTTACGATTCAGTTATTATTGTTTCATTCAATATATTCGTACAAAAATACACCCGGAGTTTTATCCAGATCATCTATTGAACCTGTATAATATAAAATATATGAAAGTAAGATTAGGTGATATCCACTGTTACGGGTTAGTTAAGTCTAGCGAAGTAATGAAGATTCGCAAAGCCTATTGATGTATTTGTAATCCCTCAAAAACCATAACCTGCTGTTTCATTAACTTGGTACATAGTACATATTGCGTGAAATGTAATAAATATGCACTACACTAATTTACATTTAACCATACCTAGTCTACATAGCCATCACCTTGGTTTTGCAGCCACTATTCAAGTTGTTGATTGTCTTTAATTGTTTTTAAACTAAGAGCATTATAAGTGGTTGTAGAAATAGTCAGTAAAAACGGGATGTTACCATTTTATAGTTTTCAATTTATATAAAACTTATCACAATGTGCACTGTCGGACTTACACGGGAGCGAAGCCGCAGTTAAAGGCTATTTATTAATAAATATTTTAAATCTATTGCCCTACACTGTGGCAGGTTATAATTCTAAAGACCAAAACCCTGGAAGTATATTTAAAAGCTCAAAACTTTTCCATATACTATATACTTATACATTTACAAAATAAAACGGACCTCTTTTAAGGCTATGCGAAGCTTATCGGCTTTCCGATGACCACCAACCTAACCTATACATTTACAAACTAAATTCAATAATTTAAAAAAATTTTAAATTGTTTTAATCTTAAGAACTTGTCGTCTTGCCTGCGCAACTACATACATTGAATTTTCAAATCAAACTTGCACTTCCCTTATGTCCATTAAGCCCAACGCGTTTTAAATATATTAGTAATGTCGTCGGTAGGTTTTATATCATGAGAGTCAGAGATTCGAATCCCCTCAGTGGCAACACTTGTCGTTTTCTGCTGATAACAGATTACGGTAAAAGCAGTTCCGGTTTGTAGAGGAGCCATTTGTAATCATGGACTCAGGCGAAATTTTTCTTACACTCTCTAATAATATAGAGATTAATAGTACGCGATATCTAAAAAGGCATCTTTCTGTAGAGCCCCTCTTATATCCAAAGAGACAGCTTTCTGCTAGATTTTTAAGGTGCACCTCTTTTTCGAGAGGTCCAATAGTCTAGAATGCCATAAGTGAGTATAGGGTTTCAGCCCCATTTCTTACCGAAAGCTTTCTAACAGGCATAAAATTCTAAATTTTCTTCCAACGTTTTTCTATATTTAAGCTCAAGTTAAGTTTTGAGTTTGTTCTTCTATATTTAAGCCCAACTTAAGTTTTAAGTCCGATGTAACTCCTACATACTTAGCGTGCGCTTTTACTTCGAGGGTGGTACCATCTGGATCGGGTAGAGTGACCGCTTCAATTTGAAGACGACTATGTATTCATCTTTTGTAGAGCCCGTCCATATATCTCACTAGTGATGTCTAAAAACTTACCCGAAACACATAAGCACATAAACCTTTATTCCATCTCTTTTCAGAGATACTAGAGTAGCATTGACAACTTCGGCTCAGGACACTGGTGATACAGCCCCATCTTTTAGAGTACCCCTCCTAACATATCTAGCCACTTCAGTGTCAGCATTAAGTGGATCCTTTTTTAGATGAAAGGTTGGATCGCCTTGCATGGCCTTTAAAGGCACGCACAGAATATTCTTTTTTCTTGAGAGATTTTTGGATAGTACTCACCACTATATGTTGTGCAGTTTCTATACTTTCGACAATAGCCCATATAGAGCCCATATCATCAGCATTGGCTACCAGTACCAGGTAAGTGAATATTCATGAGCAGCTCTACTGGCTCCATCATTCCTCCTCAAGAATGTTGGAACATTGGAATCTTTTGACAGGATTTTCTTGAGCCTGGGGTCCTTCATACTTTCTATATATTCGAAAAATATGTGCCACTTTATACCTTTGGCTTTTTTGATAGAGCTTTTGTAGCTTTTAACGTACGTTGTATAATTGGTACAACCTTCACTATTGCTCACTTTTGCTCTGTTCCGTGCCTAAGATGTAAAAAGAAAGGTTTGGTCCTAAACAGATCAAATTAATAAGCAGTCTACGATATTCCGATTTATTTTCTATCTTGCCTGCCTAAATTATAAAAAGGCGTAATTTAATCAGCCATTCCGGCAACGTTGTATACTAGAAAAAATACTACTTTAATCTCTCCAACAGGTTTTTAAGCTTTAATTTGCACACAGTTATTTTATAAAATCTCAAAAACTGTTCGACAACTTTAAAAAACATTTGAAATTATCTGCTTTAGCTTACAACTTTCTCTTGGCCCTGATATTGGAATATATTGTTAGGGTCATCAAGCTGAGTCGAATTATGGTGGGTTGAGGGTGCGCTGTCGTGTTAGGGGTAAGATATAAATATAATATAAGTTTATATAAGTTTATTATATTTACTAATAATTTGAAATTTGGGAGTTGGCGGGTGGGTATGTTGAGGAACGGCGGTGGGGTGTAAATTTGGATAAGCACTTCAACCACTCACCCCCCTTGCATAACTCTTCTACCCCTACTTTAGAAAAGGCAAATTATAAGGGATTATATGTACCCCAAAATTATTATTTGCCTTTTACAGAATATTTGTAGGAGACGTTTTGTACAAGGTCACTAATATTACCTCCTTATGTTATGCTTTTTAGCGCTATTTGTTTCAAAACTATTTTATTGTTAAGATCGAATCACCGGAAATGTGTGATCATATGGTTAATGAAATTTTTTTTGAAAAATTATTTTGGAAAAGAAATACTATCATCAAAATCGAAAACTTGGGTGGCGCGCACACACGATTATTCTTTAAAAAGTTCCTTTTTAGTGGAAAAACTGGATTCAGGTTAACGTTTTATTAATTACTACTACTGAAGTATCAATAAGCGCAGCTTACAGAAAACGTATACTATCCTAATTTAATCCTTGAATAAATTCCACCAGGTTTTGTTCTTTATTAAAAAAAACTATTTTAATATATCAACAATTTTATTATTTAACATTATTAAAATGGTTTTAAAATTAACACGATGCTTCTAAAGTAATTTAATCAAAGAAAAAATGAATATTTATTTAGAAACAAAATTTAAACAATTTCCAGCTCTAATCAAGAAAATTGAATCTAAATTTTTAGTTAATAGTAATTGAACATGTAGGTACATGAAAAACTCATTTTATTATAATATTGTTCTTTCTACTCTAATTTATTATGTTCTAGTAATTATACGATTTTCGAAAAATGTGCATGTCGACATTGAGTTGGATGAAGTTATGATAAAATTTCTTGTGTTCTTACCTTTAACCAGGTTTCAATACTATACATAATAATATTTTTGAATACTTATTTTGGTAATACCATTCTATCATACAATAGCAGTTCTTAATTGAAACTTGTAATAAGTATTTATTTAATCACATTATTGATATTGATTTTAATATTGAGGTGAAATTTTTATTGTCAGTTTTATTGATTTAAAGTAATTGTTGTATATAATTCCCGAACAGACTTTTTAAATAAAATAAAATAGTAGTTTTTTAATTTTACTCATTTTATTTAGTAAAAGTGATGTAAAAATAATAAGTATAACCTTAGGTAAAAGTAAACGTTTATAAGTACTTCATAACCTTACCATTAACAAACAATAAAAAAAAAAATAATTTCATTGAAAAATTAAAATATGCTTCTTGGTTATACTCTTTATTATATTTTTTTTTCAAAATGGCGTTCCAACTAAATAAACAGGTACGCAACCACCTCTTATGGATCTTTAAAAAAAATAAAATTGAAAAAAAATATTTGTACTAGTATTATCAAATTATTGCACAGGCGCAAAACTTCAAATCCTGGTTTTGCGCCTGTGGAATAATTTGATAATACTAGTACAAATATTTTTTTTCAATTTTATTTTTTTTATTCACGTTGTTTACAGTCTAACCAAATGAAAAGAGGAGGGGTATTTTTTGTTCTTATAAAGGTCATGCAAAGAACAATATAATGATTATTACTAAAATAGTTAGTATAATAAATCGATTACATAATACTTTTAATATGTGCCAAGATTCACTGAGAACTGATTATTAGTTTTATTTTTATTGGTACCTAAAATCTTAAAAATGTAAGTTACGGGGAAATTGATTTAAAGTTAAGGAACGAATAATTACAACTTTAAAATTGATCTGGGTCATAGGACGCATCTGAATCTACTTTTTCCTCCTCTGCATTTTCCTACTTCTAGCAGCTATTCTACTAGTCCTAAACAATTCTAAACTACAGAGCCTGAAAATTTGTGTAAAAGTATTTCAAATTTGAAATTATTATCCCAGAAATTTCTTATGTCGTCAGTAATTTTTAGCTAGTTAGTTCGGAACCCTGATTGAAAATCTGCCAAAAGTTGCTCTTTTCTAGATGGTGTACAATCCTTTGAACGAATTCCACACGATTTGTAGACTAGACGTACATGTAATAATGTTAAATAATTGTGTAAGACTGTGAAGAATAATTGGAGGTAGTGTCTAATTGCATTAGATTTAACAGACATCACTGCAGAGCAGACACCAATATCAGTAACTGGAATAAACGAAAAGTCTTCGGATGGCTTACGATCTCCAATCATCCAAAGATCCGTTGGACGTGAAAATCCTATTCAAAAAATTTTGGCATTCTCTATAATACCACTTCTTGTCTTACCTATAACAATTGTTGACAAGTTATTTCACAGTTTTTTTTCAATTTACACAGAACCAAATTAGAAGCAATATTTCTTAGATCTCTATAGAACATCCAAAACAAACGACTGCAAATATATGATCAGTTCAGTTAGAAATTAATATCGAATTCTATTCTAAAACTAATGGCGATCAATTATTTCTTATCATAATTACGACAATGGAGTAAGACAAGGATGCATACGTTCACCATTGCTTTTCCTGATCGTCAATAATAACGTATTGAGTAGCGCCCTAGATGACCATATATCGCGAGGAATTAAATGGACACTTTTTAACCACCTTACGTACCTGTACTATGCCGACGATGTATGTCTTCTATCCAACAAACAAAGTCAAGTAGCTCAAATGCCCGAAGCCCTGAGCAAAGAAGGTCGCAGAGCAGGGCTTAAAATCAATGCTGCTAAAACCAAACTTACATATGAGCTTGCACTCCAGGAGACAATATGAAATTTATCTGGAAGAGCAGCAAATACAGCAAGTGGATTAATTTTGCTATTCCGGAAGCATAGTTACAGCAGACGATATAACTGAAGCTGATGTACAGGCTCGCATCAATAAGACTCACCATTGCCATAAATTTTTGCTGCAAGCAAGAACCCCTGCAGGCGAAACCGAGTTCGATAGTTAACATTTTTTGCTCTTTTTATCTATGCCACTTTTGCTCTGAACTACAATTGTTCTGTTTTTGCCCTCAACTATTTTTATTCCGCTTTTGGGCGCAATATTTTTTTGACTCACTTTTACACTCAGCGTATGTGTAAGATAAGAAACTATTTCTGTAAACAATATTTTTTGTTTGTATAATTTCATGAAAATGAATATTCGAAAATAAAAATAAATAAATATATGAAATCTGATATGTTTGTTTTCATAAGTTCAGTTACTTTTAACCATGATTGTAAATGCTTTCCATATTAATAGCTCTGTGATCAATATGTGTGAATTCAAAAAAAAATTTAGTTTGTATCCTTTTACTATCCGAACCCAAAAAAGATTTGTATTCAGCATCCATTATCATGCACTCTATTCTGGTAGACAGCTTTAAAACGTTATATTAATACTCAGATAAGCATAATCGTGTAAATATTAAATGTAAGAAATATTTTAAAATAAACATAATTATATATCTATTGCACATTCCAAAATTAATGTTTTTCCTCTTTGTGCAAATATGTGATGTAAAGAAAATAACTTTCTAATATTTACTTATTTTATCAAATGTTGTTAAAATGATTTAAAAAAACGATTTTCCGTTTCCATAATGATTTGGATTTGGAATGAAATGAAGTTCGGCATGTGATGTGTCAACTTACTACAATTGAGCATAACTTACTAGCTTTTCAAATAACTAAAAATAGACTGGAAAAATAAACCAAATTTGAAAATATATAAATCACTTATAGTTCGTAGTATAGGTATACATACTGGAACTACAGTGGTTTTTTGTGGCATTTAAGACATTTAACGTCTTTTAAGGTCCAGGTGTTTAGAACCTGTGATTGAAAATTAACTTAAGTCTTCCTATCTGAATTGTTTTTGACCTTGAAATGTGCAACTACCTGAACCGCATGTTAAATATGCAAATACGCATGGAGCGAAACTCGTCCCATTTTTTCTTAACATACACCTAGGTCTCTTTTACACAATTTTTTACAATGTTTTACTTAAAAATGATCATTCTTACAATGGTTTGATTTGCAATGGCACAATCACAACACTACATACATACTATCTTTTGTTACTCTTCTAAAATGTATTTATTAATAAGTATTCTATTTAAAAAAAATAAATGTTCACTACAGCTCTACATTTCAAATTGTTTTTTGTAAGTTCCCTATATTATTCGCGCAGTACTTTTACATCATATAAAGAGAGACACAGGTGTATAAATAAACTCTAACCAAAATATTCTGGTAAAATGTTGTAATATTACGGTTGTTATATTTTTTTCATAATACATCTTAGGCATAATTTTATTTTCTTTAAAAAATCCCAAAATTAAAATAAACTTTGTCTGTGCACAAACCTGCCAATTTTGGATTTTGATATACTTTTGTTAGTAAATTGTAAAAAAACCATCTACTTTTACGTTTAATTGAATAGATAAAACCCTGAAGCATTAATACATTACTAATAATATAATATGTGGATGTATGTAGGTATGTAAGTTTTATTACAAAAATTAATTTTCATAGCGCTCAGAAGCCAACACCCAATAAATTATGTTTAATTTTGACTTGCCTCGTGGTTTGCATGATAGATGTCGTTCTATATATTGACATGGGCATATATAATTGGCACAATGTCTGGCAGGTTCTGTTATAGATACATCTCCTAATCCACGAACAATTTCATTTCCCCAACGTGATGCGTAACGCAGATATAGAAGAGCAGCTCTTTCCTGCAAACCACGAAAGCGAAATAAACAAAATTTAACATAATCAAAAAATATTAAATAAATTAAAAATTAGTTCAAAAAATAAAAGTTCATAATTCAGTTAGAAATCCATGCGTTAAAAGACAAACAAAATCAATATTCGAATGCCAACGTAAGTTTAATGTGGCTGAAGGAAAAGAAAACACTTAATTTTAAACTTTTTTTAATTAATTTTACAATTTTCTATAATTTGAAAATTAGTAAGGCGCCAAATCTCAATGCAGGCGAATTCCTTGATATGTTGGGGTGTTCTATTAATGATAATTTTCTGATAGATACTTTGACGAGACGGCATAATTTTAAATTACATTTTAATATGCTTTCCTTCTCCAAGCATAATCTTGAGTTTTCTAAAGAAAAAAGAATCACATTCAAGCAATTCAAATTTAAAGAAAATGTGCTTGGCGGTGGTAGCGCAGTCTATTCTAGATACAAGTCCACAATTACGGATAGTTGTGGCAATTTTACCACCAAGCATGTCGGCACAATTTCAATTTTTTGTACATTCTTTGTGCAAAACTATAACAACTTTACACACACATAACAAAATAAAAAGAAATATTGACGTCATTGACGCATTGCAAGCTCACAACTTGAACAAAATAAACACAGAAGATATTCTTCGCTTAAAAGATAAATTATAAGAAAGAAGATTTGTATCGTGATCACACGTTTAAAATATTTGTAGATGATTGATCTCAAACAAGTTAAAAAATTACGCTTTAACAATATTGAGAAAAATATTATGAGAAAATATAATTTCTCAGTTCATTTCTAACACTAACACCACAAACGCTCATAAATGCTTCCAGGATTGTATCTAGATTAGGCTGTGGTCGAATACAAGGTAACGGTTTGTTGTTTCTCCTTTGTTACTTTCAAGTCTATTCTTATTTCATCGAAATTATATCAGTCTTGTACTATTGATTTCCTTTAAAATCGAAATATGAATGAATTCGTTCGAAATATCAAGGTAAAACAATATATCTCCTATAAGTTCTGTTTGCATTCAATAAAAAAATATTAGTACAAACAGTTGTGTTAACTACTCTACTACTTTACTTTTTTGTATCAGAAGTATAGAAACTTCGAAGATTTTTTTTATTTATCATGTGTGGGTATCCATATTGTAGACACTTCGACGATGGAGTTCTTTTCTGGCAAAACCCCACTACTTTAAAAGACGCCCTGCAATAGGTTAGTTGGTAAGGGGGTCTTTAACAGGGGAGGACTGACGTTCTTCCTTCTAAGCGATGCTAAGGCAGGGCAAAAGTATATAATGTGCTAAATGTGAGCCGACGCACTGTCTTACTAGACAGACATATCCGGTGTAGGTGATACCTTAGCCCGCAGTGGCCATATAGGTAACTTAATAACAACCTGAGATCCGCTTTACTTAAAGCGGTGGTAACAATACAAACCAAATAAGAATATTTTGAATCGAGTGTCTTAACTAAAGTATGAAAATTAGTGAAAAATGTAGTAGTAGTTTGAATGTATATGTATTATTTAGAAAATTCAGAAATTCTTTATTATCTCATTTATGTACACAGTAAAATTTTCAAAAACTTTTAACACAGTCCAATACCTCACTTAAACATTACTTTATTGTAAAAACAATTATTAAAAAAATTTTGCTCTGACAAATTTTTCCGCACCCGCAATAACTACGGCGAAAGTCATAAAGGGCAAGTTGTAGTGCTTGAAGTTCCCTCTACGCTGGTATCGTTGCATTTGTCGTAACTTTAATAACAGCCGAGATAATTGAAAAACAATTTTTGAACCTGTTCTCCTGATCCGCCCTCCTCCCCACCGGAACTTAAAAATGAAGAAAGGTGTGCATTTGTGACATTCAGGGGGGGGGGGCTTAAGCCGCATCTAAAAACTCAGCGAGGTAGACGATCTTGTTACAATACCATAGGGACAATCTTCCTGTCGCCTGTAGCATTTTCAAAATCTTTCAATCTTTCGATGAAATTCGTTAAATTGTTTTTTTTTACCAAGGAAACCTAGATCATTTCAACAGAAATTTGGCATCATAATTTTTTTCCCGTTATATGGTACCTATGTCTACATAGTACTGGGACGGAACCTCACTTCGTAACGTGCAGACTGGGGAGGGGAGCCTGACTTCGTAACGCTTGGACCGATTTCAATGATTCTTTGTTGCCCCCAATTTAACATAATGTAAACAATTTTTGGGTGCGTTTGGGAGGGGGGGGGGGGGGGAGGATTAAGCGGAACCTAACTTCGTAAAGCGAAAACCGATTAAGATAATTCTAGAGTATGTTGCGCCACTGGAAACATATTAAAAAAATTCACCTAGGGAGGGGTGTAGCCTAATTCCGTAACGCGTGGACCGCTTTGGATGATTGGTTTATTATTCTATAGAGTATCTTGGTCAATTCGTATCTTGACGAAAATGTTGGCCTGAGGGTGGTAGGAGGAGGCGGAACCCAGCTTTGTAAAGCGTCGAACGATTCCTGTAGTACATATCAATCCTTACGAAAAATGTTATTAAAAAAAGAAGAAGTTTTTAACGTAGGGAAAATAAATTAAAATAGCAAAGTTGAAGTTCGGTCGCGCAGGTACTACGAGAATTATAAATAAATGTGAAAAATAATTTGAGGTAAGTATTAAATTATTTATTGAACGAGATAACACATTTTCAGGGTCCACCCCTATATTTTTATCAACTGTTAAGACGTTAGTGATTTCAATTACGTTGACACATGGAAAGCTAACGAGATCATTGAGAAAAGTACGACGTATTTTGTGGTGAAAAATTCAGGGAATCAATCAAGAAGTGCATACGAGACAGTCCTTGTGAAATATTCATATAGAACATCAAAGTATAGTCGCATATCGGGTTCAGAATTTCATGCGTTCTAGCTTGTCACATTTTAGTTTCAAATAATTGGAGGCTACGGTTCTAGCAAAACATCTTTGCTTAGCTTTATATTTGTATTAGTAGTCCTGCCTTAGCATTGCCGGCGATTATAATTAACGAAAGATAATAGATATTTATATGCTATGGTAGAATTCCATGTAGTACTATTAAATATTTACATATTTCTCGTACCTACATTATTTTAATGTATTTTCCTTATTTTAACCAGCACTCCTGAGGAATTATTATAGTTTCGACATGCTCGTCATTTTACTTATTTGTCATTTTTATACCTATTGTGGTGAAATCTGTTATGCAGATGAAAATTGATGCTACAAAAGCTTAATTGAAGAGATTTAAAAATTTTTCATTTCGCAGTGAAAAGTGAATCCAAAGAAAATGAAAGTTAAATTTACCGCATCGAATAGGGCGTCGTTGCATAGGCTGTCGCGCTTCCCTCTAATTTACAAATGGACGTCACAGGTTCGAAGCCAACCGGCGTCGACCAATAACTTTTTTCTGCTGACAACAGATAACGAAAAAGAAGCCATTGTGTGGTTCGAAATTCACCTTAAATTGTAGATCCACTTACAATCGTGTGGGGTAAATAAAGTTCTTCTCACCCCTCATGCTCTACAGAAGGTTACGGGAACTAGAGAGGGTATTATAATAATTGTGAAGTAAAGTTGAAAGATGGAGTAAGTGTTAGTTAGTGTTCCCTCCCGAAGGTCCCACGTACGAGACCCACCGAATGCGACAGTTATTTTCTGCTGACAACATTCAATCCACCGTAAATTCTTGGTCAGTCGTTTTCTCAATTCGGATGAAGTTCTTCTCCTGACCCATGCTCCACAAGGACTTACGAGAACTAGAGAGATAGGGAAAGTTAAAAGAGAGTATAAGCCGAAAGTAATTTTTGTAAATGCTTTTTTCTAAAACTTCTCAAAATTTATTTAATTTAATTTTCGATTTTCTAGCGTGCGATTCCAATTTACTACTGATGTGTCTCCAACACGTTCTTGGGCGGTCTTAAAAACTCTTTAACGGATTTTGATAAAAATTTCTCTCTTTCTCTTTCTAGTTTTCGATAATAAAGATTGCAGGTGGACCAACAAGTTAAGGTAAATTCTGAATAACTTATAGCAAATGGAATGAGAGATTATGTTGCGACTGCCTAAAGGAAACCTTACTAACAAGAATACCCGAATTTATATTAGAGTTCAAGAGCAGGTGAATAAAGACCAGGTCAGCGACAGGGCGCCTTTTTTAAAGTGATGGTAAACCGAGCAAACGGTGGCGTTCGGTGTAGGGCGGGGTCTAAGTGGATCGTCCCAAGGGAGCCCTCTTAGCGAAAATCTAACAAAATTACGTTGCACCGATTCGATCCGCTTGAAATGAACAGTATAGTAGGGAGACCAGACCTGAGATGCATATTCTAGAATAGGTCTAACTAACGAATAGTACAAATGAATCAAAGATGGTAAATCCGAGAACTCTCTAAACCAAAACTGCCTCTCTAGACCCAATATAATTAATATGCAAAGTAAAGTCAAGTTTCCTATCAAGTTTTACCCCAAGGTCAATTACGGATAGCACGCGAAAGAGGCAAACTTTTATGCCATAACACTTTTAATATGAAAAATCGCTCAAAGTGTAAAATTTAGTTTATGTGGTTTTGGTTTAATCGTTTGGCTATTAATAGCGAATAAGAAAGTAACTAGGTAAAGGAGAGTACAAATGTTATTTGGGTAAAATCAACATGCCTCCCCACCTTCCCCACCTCCCCCCAAAATGTTGACATGATAATAATGGGGGGAAATCATCCAAATCGGTCCACGCGTTACCAAGTTAAGCTCCACCTCTCCTTCCCCCATCCCCACCGTACCAACAAAATTTATGCTATGGTATTATTAGGACGGCTTATTGGTTAATTTATTTTTGATATACATGTAGTTGATGAAATGCTATCAATTTATTGTTAATAAAAAAAAATTAGAAAGTTACATTTTAATACCAGTCAGCTTAGCAAATTCCTAACAGCTTTTCAGAGTGAACATCATTGGTGACTTTTCAATTGAAAACTGTTTACTCTGCAAATGCAGAAAATAAAATTTTCGAAACCAGGTTTTAAAAACCCGGAACTCCCACAATAAGCTTGTTGTCATACTGCGAAGCCGAGAAAATTTTTTTTTCAACAATTGTTGAATCCTTTACCAAATTTTTAATTGTTGGGGTGCATCAAAATTATAATTGGCCTCAGCATCGTTTACCAAAATAAAACAAAGCAATTCAAAACGGAATATTGGAAATGTGTACTTTAAATAAAATTGTGTTATTAGGAAAATATTATTATTTAAGATATTAAAAAAAACATTTATATATAAACGAAATTCTTTATAAAAAATTAAGTGGAATGCATGTAGGAATGTTTTTGTATATCAACCCAAACAGTTCGGTTCGATAAGGTTCTTTGTGATGCGTTTCCTAAATACTTTACAATGTACAACTTATCTAAAATAGTTGACTAGTCGAATGAGTTAAAATATTATAAACATGCGTAAACGTGTAAAATTTTTATAAAACAAAACGTGTAAATAATATCGCTATGTGTGTATATTATTAACAATTGCTTGAGATTAGTTTAATACTTCGGACGAAATTCGAGACAATTTTAGTGTAATCACTCAAGGCTAGATTGCGAAGTTAATTTAAAAAACAGTCAACTATTTTAAACGGGTTCTTTTAACAATAATAAGCAAATGTCAACAGATTTCTCTAAAGGGACTTTGCATTCCGAAACAGCATGTTTTGTTTTGCATTTTAATTTTGTTATTCAATATTTCCTCAATGTACTGGCAGGGACAAACGGATGACATCAGATGGCGGGGTGTTTCATGTACACCAGCTTCATTGACAGTCCAGTCGAGACGTCTCCTAAGAAAGTCTTTACCCCATCGTTGCATGTAGGTTAGAACAATTTCTTGGGCTATGGCCTATCAATAAGAGTGGAAGGACAGAAAGAGATTTCACTCAAAATATTTTTATACATCGATCGATTAAATTAATCATTTAAGTTGTGCTCACCTGTTTTCGAGATAATCGCATAGGATTGCTTCCTTGTATCACAATGTCATTAACATCCAAATCAAGCTTGGCTTCCCATCCGGCTTGAATGTTATTTCCGTTCTGTTCACTCCTTTCGATGTACTCATTCAGGTATGCAACGCATTGGGCCGGATCAAAATACAAGAAACACAAATTTACTTTATGGCAGGAGATTCGTCCTCGGTCGTCTAATACAAGCAGAATTTTGTGTCGTACTAGCTGTTTATTAACGCGAGCAAGGCACTTTTCAAGACCTCGCGATAACCGCAGTTTGACCCACATGCACAGAAATATAGCAGCAGCATTTAAGAAAAGCCATCCAACTCCTAATGAGAAAAGTGCGATTCCTTGGAGACCAGAAAACAGAAGTGTTAGAAGGACACAAAACGCAAATATGATCCAACAAACAAGGACCCTTTTGTAACAAATATTGTATGTTGTAAATCTATAATCATTCACTAACGTTTCCATTGCATTCACATACTCTTCCACGGTCAACTAAAACAATAATAATTAAACTATGTGGGAAAAGAAATCTTCGCGGTTCCTTACAGTAAGCCCTTGTGCCATAAGTTCCTCAGGTACAAGTTCAGGTCGGAAGACGGCTGGTGATATCCATGGCCATCTGGTGTTTGTGGGTAAAAGCGTTACGATAACATCACCATTTGCTAAAAACAGAAATAATGCAATTTTGGAAAAAAAAAATCAGGCTTTAATTGACGGGCTGAGAGTAAAAGTGACCTATTTATAAGGTTCGGGCAAAATTGGCTTAGAAAATGTTCCGCGCAAAAACGAATCGCGTGAGATTCCGGGCAAAAACGAAACGTAGAAAATTTCCGGGCAAAAACGACTTAACTGCATTAACTTTGCATTACTTTTTGTAGTTAAATCGTTTTTGCTCGGACATTTTCTACGATTCGTTTTTGCCCGGAATATCACGCGATTCGTTTTTGCGCAGAATATTTTCTAAGCCACTTTTACCCGAACCTTATAAATAGGTCACTTTTACTCTCAGCCCATCAATTATGACTTACCGAATCCTTCGCGTATTCTTCCTGTGGATAGTTCTATTGTTCGCATAGGAGCTGGTGTGCTTATCGCAATTGAAGTGTTCTTTGGTGCGTCATTTGAAGTTGCTGGAACAGCATTTGGTGCGTGCGGTTTATGTGGACTTGTTACAGAATTATTAAGATTAACATGGGTGCTCTCTGTAGCTAAAACTGCTGGCGTAAGATCGAGAGGCGATGACGATGTTGGCTTATTACTCTGAAAGGATCAAGACATTGTAAATCGTTGGAAAAAATAATATATGTAGATAAGAGAAAAATTAATTTAATTTGAATAATATTTACTTAAGTTTATTCAACGATGATTGTTATATCTTTCTTTAAAAGTGTTACATTGGTCCCTTTAAAACAAAACCGTGAATATCCAATGTTAATATGTACTACATTAACTGTTTTAGATTCAGGAGACAATTTGTTATAAATTATAATATAATTGATCAGGAGCAAATCCAAGGGGAATTTATTTAAATTAAATTAATTAAAAAGCAAAGGTTCCAGATGACTACTCTGAGGATCGCCTATTTCACGAGACTATCCCACAAAATAAAATACGCTGATAACTGAGAACTCACAAAGGCTGAGGAAACTCCAAGAGCAGAGAGCCTATCAAGTGTTCCACAGGGCAGCCATTTAGGACCACTATTTCAAAATTTTCCATTTAGTCCGATGCTAATGGCGCCCTCCAGAAATCTGACCTGAACCTTTTCAAATATCGTGCTTTATTAAATTTCTATTTCGTAAATTACCTTCTTACGTAAGACGAACTTTTTTTTTATTTTAACTTTACCCGAAACATTTCAAATATACCGTAGACGGACGCTGTCCTGCTAGATATGAGACGACCAAAGTCTTGGACTTTTAGCTAAATTCTCGTTCTCCGTTGAAGATCACATGGGCACAATAGTCAATAGAACTAAGCGATTCTAGATTTTATTAAAAGGCGGTCTGAAGAATTTGACAATCCATATATTACGAGGTTACCTATTGTACTTTCGTCAGGCTGATTTTGGAGTACGTTTCTATGCTAAGATTCGATATGTTTACTTTACGTTTTCTTCCATGAAGCAATTCTCTTTTGTTCTGCCTTCGTATACGAGTACGCTTAAGCTCATCGCTTTAAATATTCTTGCGCGTAGACGCAACATTTTCCAAATTGTATCTGTATTTGAGCAGGGTTCTAAAGAGAAATACCTTCTTCACTCGACTACGCAAGAACGAAGCGCCGCCAGGGGTGATTTTTCTTTAAACTCGTTCTAGTGCCCAATCAATCTTCTATGAAAAGATCGTTTTTTTCTACTTGAAGTTAACAAAACAATCTTTCGAATGAAGTAAAAATAGTCATACCGTATTTAAGAAACTAACAAGCATTTTTAAGCCTAAAAGCGCAGAACTGTACGGAAGGAGAAATTTATAAAAAAAAAAAAAGCAAACACCAGACCCTGGTCGGATCATGATTTACTGCTTGCGTTTTGGATGAAAATTTGGTTTGCGACTAAAATTTCAGGTTTAATCAGAGATTTCTTGTTATTTCGTTTAATAAAGTGTACATGTTTTTACTTTGTTGGAAAGATAATTTAGTCTGCTTTAAGTTAATATAAATCCCAACAAAAACATTTCATGTAAAGAAGGTTGCCAAGACGCATACCGCTCATACCGCTTTCATTGTTAAAAAGTTATCAGATCTCATGTGGAGCCAAGCCCCTAACTCTACAAGGCCTAACTCTACAACCGTTAACTCTAGAAACCCTTGGTCAAAAAGTATGGCTTGGCCGTTTCATAGATCTAATGCATGACACGACATTAACGATCAGAGACTTAATTTCTTACCATAGTCCATAGGAGTGAGTTGATTTATAATGTTAGGTACTGAAAGATTGGCTTAAAGTGAGGCAACAGTTGGAACGCCAAAGAGTGGCAGTTAAAGCTTGACTTGCTTAGGCGTGAACTGCAAAACTAAATCTTGGCTTTTGAGTGCTAGCTCAGGCTTGGGCATAGACTCTAAAACAAAGGATTGGCATTATGATTTTTAATCCGTGGGAACTATATTTGTATCTCCTGGAAGCCTTTCGTTCATGAGTCATTTTTAATTCAATGCGCAATTTCCAGCCTCGAAAAATATCCCAATCCACAGTTTAGAATATCTACTTTCAAATGGCCCTGGAAATTTTACTGGAATTCATCGAATTAATTAATTTTGAGCATTCTGAAAATTGACTGGAAATGATGCCATTGCAACGGTTTTTCGTCATTTTTTCCATGTTTCCAGGCTCTAGGGAACGGGAAAACCAACTAGACCACCATTTTTTTACATGTTCTTTCGAATAGCATCAAAATTGTTGCAAAAAAAATTTCACTCAAAATCCACAAAAATCACTGGCCATGATTTTTTTGGTGAAAAAATTTTGTTTTTTACGAAATCAAATAAAAACGGTCTCATTCGAAAGAGGACGCCAAAAGCAATTATTTTGGAAGATTTCACTGGAAAGTATCTCAATTTGACGGAACTGGAACGATTTTTGTATCTCCTGGAAGCGTTTCGTTGATGAGTCATTTTTCATTCAATGCGCAATTTCCAGCCTGGAAAATTATCCCAATCCACAGTTTAGAATATCTACTTTCAAATGACAATGGAAATTTTACTGGAATTTATCGAATTAATTAATTTTGAGCATTTTGAAAATTGACTGGAAATGCATTGCAACGGTTTTTCGTCATTTTTTCCATGTTTCCATTTAAAATTCCATTTAGTTTTTTTGTTTAAGAAGATCCTGTTACGAGATATCACTTGCACCGATTATATCTGGTTTTTTTTTGCCGTATACAATAAAGATTTCGGGGAAAACACTTATTAAAATAAGCCTGTCTTTGCCAAAATTATGCAAATACCCCCCTAAGCTCACTCATCTTCTCGCTTTTTATTAATGGCATTAACGATTACTACTCTAGAGACATAAATATAGGAATTATAGAATTAAATCGCTGCTATATCCGGATGCTCTAGTCCTTCTTGCTGAAGCCACAGTAGAATTCGAAATATACTTGATAAACTTGAACAATACTGCAGAACTTGGAACATGGTCAATAATTTAGGCAAATCAAAGCTGATGATATTTAAAAACGTATATTTTCTGAAGTCTTAGTGCTAGAGATGTTATTAATACCTCAGTTGACAGGTAACACAATGGTGCTAAAGACTACTACTGCTAGTAGTTTTAACAAAACTGAAATATCTTGAAAAATTACGCTATTTTTTTAATTCTTTGGTTTAAAATAGTGGCTAAAATTGCTCGACAAATTTTTCTACTATTTATTTTTGGATTTATAATAGTGGCTAATGTGTTCTCTTACAAAGGATCTTTTACCGTTCTTTAATTACATGACCAAACGTACAGCTAATACCTGCCATTTAAACCAAAAAGTCAACTGATCTTTTTTACTCTTTCTGTTAAAATATTTTTTCCAAATGGAAAACTTGGAACGTTGCGAAAATGGGCGGGATACGGTTTGCCAGAGAACTGTGAGGAAAAGGAGGGGACATGAGGCTTTAATAGCGATCTCGAGCTGAAGACCGGGCACCGAAGATCTCGTAGCCTCAACCATGAACCTCATTGTAAAAGCGTGCGATACCTCTATGCCGAAGAGAAAACCACGACACGGAAATCAGCCGGTATACTGGTGGATCCCGGAGAACTCGGGTTTACGCAGAAGATGCCGTATACCTCAGCGCATTGCACAAAAGGCGACAGACCGGGCTGAGGCAAATCTCCGATCCGCAGAGTATAAACCGGCGGAAAAAAAAACTTCGGCAGGCGGCAATAAACCGAAGCAAAATCCGATGCTGGCAAGACTTAGTCGAAGTTTTTAACAGAGATCAACGGGGGCGCGGCTACGAACTGGTGCACCAGAAACTCGGAGTAATAAAAAAAATCGACTCTTATCTATGACCAGTCGGGGATTTTCTGATGTTTGTTTACATTCCAGAATTTGGAGAACGCCAAGCTCACCATGAAAAATAAGACGGCCTAAGCAAGATCGTCTTCTAAGCATAGTAATGAAAATGGTGTGCCGCCGAAGTCCGGAGCTGCTACTATGCATGTACACCGCATACTTGGATTCGGGGGTTTTCAGTTTACGCTGGAAGATAGGACATTGCTGTGGAAATAAATTCGAAAAGGTCATTAGGTCAAGACTTACATTAGTCGAAAACGCTGAAGACCTTTTGCAAAGTCAGTATGGCTTTATAGCGGGACTATCCACGATGGATTTTCACCGAGGCAGCCAGGAAAGCCATAGCCGCTACTTAAGCTGAACCAAATAATGCGAGCCGGAGGTTGTTCTTTTGAGGAGAACATACAGATAAAACCAGCGTTGAGGTAATACGGCGTGACAAATGACGACAAGATCAGTTTGTTTCAGCAGATAATGGAAATGGCAGAGGGTAGTTACATCGCTGAGAAGACTCAAACGCCACCGTTGGAGGTTCAAGCTCGAGTAAACGATGGCTCCTGATGTCAGCAGTGCTGTCGACCAACCTGGTGCAGAGGTATGAACAGAAGCCATACGTCAGGAAGGCAGAAGTGGACAGAGGAAAGGAAGTGCCAAGAGGAAAGGAGGTACGCCTCGGACAGGTGGAATCAAAGATGGAGCGAGGAGAGCAGGGGACAATGGACAGCGAGGCTCACCAACGAGCTAGTCTTCTGGATAAACAGATAGCATGGAGAAGTAGGTTACAACCTAACTTATGCTGAGCGGCCACGGTTACTTCTGCTCGTACCTCATCCAAACCGTAGTCCTCACTTTCTTTAATCGCCAGAGATAGGGTCCCGAAAGAGGAGCGCTTAGAGTTCATTTAGGAGGAGCGGTATTTCCGGACACTCTAATTCAGAGAATGGCCGCCAAAGAAGAAACCTGGAACGGGGTTGTGGAAGACGGCGAGCAGGCTGCCGTAGACGGAATGGTTACCTGACGGCCAAAAGAAAAGGACCAAGTGTGAAGTAATGTGTAAAACAGTTCCAGGCTAGTATCCGGATGAAGTTGTTTTAGTCAGTAAATTGCGCCACAAGAGTACTTGTAATCAAGTTATTATTTACTATCAATATATTAATTAAGTTATTATTTATTATTACCATATTATCCACAGAGACAAATATCGTGCCATGTACTTTTCTCAAGATTATAGCAGTTCAAATAATTACTGTAATTTAAGTATAAGAATCGCATCTAAAGAATCGAGTTCTCACATTTCAACTTCTGTCCAGTTCGAATGCTTGTTATAAAAGTACCTTCGTCACCATATCAGTATTCTTCCGAGATGCTGTCTTTTGGTATTCAAGAACTGTCGGCTACTTCAAATCCCTTCTAAGAGGATCAGAACTTACTTAGTCCAACAAAAAGTTAATTGCCAGAGATCATATAAAATACCTTACAAATTTTGTCTGTGATAAAATGTAAATAAAATTGTTCCTATGTAGGTTTGAAGTATAATCTGAATTCGCAGGGTTGGATAATGATTAAATATAATGCCAAGTTAAATCCGGTCTAGTCAGGTTAGCTGAAGAGCAAAATATTAATATTACGTAAAAATCGTGTTTTGAGTAGCTCTGAAGGTCGAATAAGCAAAATTTAGTGAAATACAGATGTTAGTAGGCGGAAGATACAGTTCAGTCAATCTGAAAATATTATATTATGTAGCTGACTTAAATAAAACTAACGAAACAAATAAATATTAAAAATGTTAAGAGATTTTATGTCTGCAAATTCATATATTCCTAAAAAGCGTTCACACGCTGTTTCTCTCAGCAAAGTTCAATAATCCATCAATCGTAACGAGCGAAACCTCCACGAATAGCATGCAAATTAAAATGATTAAATGTCACAAAAAAGGGGAGATATTGGGCCTATTCTCTAAAGGCGTTACTGACACCAAAAGGCTTTTACACAAAAGCACAAGGTAGCACGTCACGTGTTTACCTTTTCATTGTTGAGTGATTCAGTGTACAAAGTAAACATTGGTTGCCTGTGGTAATCACCTACTCTAGCTCTTACAGGTTGGCTGGCACGGAGTCAAATATAATAAAAATTAATTTTTAATGCCAACTTAATTTATCCTCCAACTGAATGTGTTACATTGTCAAAGAATTCCGATAATGTTTTTCGACTTCTAAATGGAGGCAACATTCAATATGGTGAATCAGGTGAATTTCAAAAATTATTTATTCTTTCCATTTCATGGGCAATTAGCGCGACGAGTATCAGAAATTTTTGTTGCGTAAAAAGACAAGAAAAAATAAATAAAAAGATTTTCTTATCATTTTAACGTCGCTAATTATTAGCATGCTGAAGGCATCTCTCTCTCTTACCTGTACAGGTGGTGATGGAATGGCTGAGATTGCTGCTACATTTGTGGAATTCGTTGTAGTGGTCGTTGCTGTTGTTTCTGCATTTGATTTAGGTGTCTTAGCAACCGCAGTACTGTCATCATCGTCGAATTTAACCCAATTGGATTTTTGTGCACCGTTTTCATTGCTTTCACCATTCAGATTAATTTTCATTTCAATTTCGGTCACCATTGCACTCTCACCTGCACTTTTACTGTTCGCTTTATTGTTAGCTAATTCCACGACACCATTGCTAGCAATAACACTCCGATCAGGCTCATCGACAGTCGCCACCGTGGAGCTCATTTTCAAGGAACCGCCTTTATTCTATAAAAACTAAATTCAAACACTTCCGGTACACAATAGCTATTTGTATTATTCGAGCAGAACGAGCAATTTATGAATGAAGACTCGCTAGATTTTTCGTTATTTCCGTAATTTTATTGAATTAATTCGATTTTGTTACGTGGTTAACATTCTCAAGGTAACCTGGACGGACGGAGAGGTGCAAATGAACTGACACCGCCCCTACTACTGGTCGGGCTGAGAAATATTTCGAAATGTTTTCAATCGAAACGAGTTGTGCCACAATCCCACCTCTGCCCCACAGCTCCTCATTAAACCGTCGTGCCCACCACAACAATTCACATGCGTTCCGTCAGTATCCACCAGGTAAGTAACGTGGAAAAGTTTCTCATATACGGAGTAAGAACTGACGTCTTGATCGACTAGACGCATATTATATGATTAAAAGAATTGAAGTATAGATTTTGCTCGACAATCTCTCATGTCTTCAATACGCCAGATTTATACCTTTGATCTCTACGAAATTACCTGGAATTCTTTTACCAAAGAAAGAATCATGCATGCAAGGCATGCCGTGAAAGAGTAGCTAACACCTGAGTTAATCTAGATGTATCTACAGGTAGATATGATATGAATTAAGCAATGTTATAAAACAGATGAGAAGATATAGTGTGAATGCGACAGGGGGCTTTGCCCCAAGAAGATATGAAACCTCGAAGTAGCAACCCAAATTGATAGTTTTATGTCTTTTTTATCAAAAGATGTTCGAGACCGATACATTTTGGGAATTAGAAATGAAACTCATAATTTAAATACAGAAAAGGAAATGTCCATCCCGAGCCGGCACTTACCTACTTACCACGTCGTAAAAAATTTATCGTGCGACACAGCGGAAATGATTGACCAATTTTGGCGTAGTAAATAGTGTTGGGGTCCGCAAGAAGATCCAAATATGTTGTAATTTCATTAATTGCTTTACCTTGGTGTTACAACTTATCAAGTTATAGCATAAAATAATGCGGCAATTTTGAACAAGCTTTTATTACAAAAAGTAATAACAATCTGTTCGATGACTAATGAATAATTTATAAACACTCGCTGTTTGAACTGATGGTAATTGAAGGTGGTGGAAAAGAATTCATATACATTCCACTTTCTGCTCAGATTTATCTTTTACTAATTATTTAAGTAGAAACGTCGAAACAGACATAGTATAATCGCGTTACAATTAGGCTTCTTGATATGATGTCGGTTACCATCCAGTAAAATTCATTTTTTTATTTCGGGAAAATGTTTTCTTCCTAAAAATTGGATTTCACTTTGAATTAAATTAGCAGGTGTAGCTGGGGTCTTAGGTAAGGAATTTGATAAAAATTTTATTTATGAAAAAAACTTATATTTTGACATAAATGTTCTTAATATATAATCAATCCCAACCAATATCGTTATTTAGAACAAAATCATCTATCAGCTCGATACATGGCAATGGCTCCATTTTAAAAATCAGACCCGACTGTCTCTGGTAGTGTGAGATTTTAACTCAATGAAAACACTTCTATAGAAATTAGCCGAATCAGACCACTTTATGCGTGTCCCTTTTCGTCCTTATCATCTTGGCAAAGAATACCTGGACTAATCCAATTTTCTTAAAGTCCTTCGATCCTTCTTCTCATCACTTCTTTGCGAAACCGAGTCAGACCACTTTATTCGTGTACCTTTCGTCGTTTTCATCTCGGCGAAAAATACCTGTACTAATCCAATTTTCTTCCCTCATCTTGATTGCTCGGGTCAACGCAAGCATTTGCTTACAGGTACAGGTATCATCCTCAAGAATGTTAATAATGCCGTCAACAATCTTAAAGTCTTTCGATCCATGTCTAGGACCCTGTTCTTCTCAGCACTTCTGGGTGACGTAATCTTAATTTTAGCCTGTCTACACGAGATCGCGACGGTCCACTGTTCCCAAGACTCCCTCGTGGCCCACATTTCCAACAAACCCTCTCTGACTAAAGCAATGAAAGGCTCCGGACCTTGGAAACTCGAAGCAGCTTGCATGTAACGAACTGCTGATACTGCAGTTTTCTTAACATATAAGTCTAAAGGTAGCAAACATAGCAGCATCTCTCTCCAATATCGGCGTGGTTCGAAAGGCACCTGTTATCCTGACACAAGCCAACCTGTGAACCATCGAGACATATGAGATAACGCGTCTCACCATCATACTGTAGATACAGTATGCGGCACCTGGCGAGATTCTCTATTTTTGACCACATACCCTTCCACATTGATGCAAAGCCCTGTTTGCTCTTTGTTGTTTTGTTTTCCCCTAAATATCTTTCCAGGCTAGAATTGAGTCTGGAATACCCCAAGATACTTGAAAGAACGAAATAGAGTAAATTCTCCTTCTCCAAAGAGTTCCACTGGTCTAAAGTCTTCTTTCCTTTCTTAGTGAAAATGATAAGATCTAATTTCTTTGCACTTATGAAGAGCTCATGTTCCATGCACCATTCCTACAGTGACTCCGCTCTATATGACGTCTGTTGCGGTGCGTATGAACTTACCTCTTGCCATAATTGCTATGTCACCCGCATAACCCATGTTGTGTATGTCCTCTTCATCAAGTCTGCATAGTATTGAGTCGACAGTAATGTTTCACAGAACGTGAGATATTACCCCTTCCTGTGGGCAAACTCTACCTACCCTCCCGCGCAATCTCAATTCTCCTCTCTCGATATTTACTGATCTCGTCTTTAACATATTGCTAATCTCATATTAACTTTAACATATTGCTAATGCTCAAGGTAAGATAGCCGATAACAGTCTTCCCAAGTCTATATTATTAAAGGCTTCATAAATGTTCATTATGGCGGCCATTGCTATGCCTTTTCTAGCTCCTCTTCTGCTACTCTCACCACTTGGTTGAGTGCCCTTTCTGTAGATCTACCAGAACAGTAAACATGTTGGTTCCAACTTAATGAGTATCTGTCGACGGGATAGTACCCTTCGATGTGATAAGTCACAATCCTCTCCATTATTTTCAGCAAAAAGGACATCAGGCTCACGGCTCTAAAAGACTTCGGCACAGTATAGTCTTTTCTTTCCGGTTTAGTAGCAATATGATCTTAATCTTTCTCCACGAAACAGGAACACAACCTATTGCGTGTTTGTGTTTATTTTTAAAGTTTTCCTCGAATGGAATGTTTTTGTAGTAGTTATGGATGGCCTCCAAGACATTTTCAAACAACTGTCCCACAGACAATGGGAATTTATTATGTCAGGGAATTATACGGTCACTCAGAAAGGACGAAATCCATTTTAGAAAAGTTGAGTGAAACCCAAACGCATAAAGCTTGCCTATAAGTAAAGATAAATAACCTCGGTCAAAGGCTTTAACAAAATCTGTATAAATGCAGTCGACCTGTGCACCATTTTCAACTTGCTCCGAGTCATAATGTTTAAAAAGTACTAAATTTGTAGATGTAGATCTCCCACTCATAAAACCATGCTGCTGAGGAGAAATCACTTCCATAATAAGAAAATAGAGCTTTTCTTTAACTAAATCTTCGAAGCACTTAGGGATAGGCAAAAGTTTAGCAATTGGTGTATAATTATTAATCATATGACCCAAGCCAGCCCTGCGGCTGAAGTTCCTGTATGGGTGTCACATGGAAAGGATGAAGTCCTTCTCTTCGTAATATTCTCCATAGCATAGCTAGAAAGCATAAAATAATTTTTAATTTTATATCTATTACGACATTTTGAAGTCAGTGCAAATGAAACAAACCAAACAACTACAACAAAAATATTTAATGGTCAATTCTTATGATCCCGTGAGCTGAAACGTTCAGGTTATGTATTATTTTCAATTGTGGTACTATAGTTGTTTTATTTGTTTAATTTGCACCGACTTCAAAATGTCGTAATAGATATAAAATTAAAAATTATTCTATGCTTTTTAGCGCTTTTTGTGAAGTCGGTTCAACTTTTTTTTGAAAAGTATTTTATTTTTCACTTTTTAGTGTAGAAGACACTATACAACGAAAAAAGAACCATCCAAATTGGTCCACGCGTTAAAAAGTTAGGTTTAACCCCCTACCCCACCTCCATTCCACAAAAAAAAATTTCTCATGGTATCAATCAAGGAACATACTCTACCGAACAGAAAATAAATTATCGAAATCGGTCCACGCGTTGCGAAGTTATCCCCGGTCAGACATAAAAAAAAATAAATTTAAAAAAAATACACGCCGAACTTAGAACCTCTTTGTTTTTGGGAAGTCGATTAATAACACCTCTCGACGGTTGCCTTCTTTCTAGGAATCGCGATGATATTCACGCTCTGCTTCGAGGGAAATGCTAAATCCGTAACAGAAGATTACGTCCGGGTATTCTTCACTAGTAAATTGCACCATTATTATCAAACTATCAAAACGACTTCTCCAACTATCAAAACGATTTCTCACTTTCAAATTTTATGTGCTATTAAATTAGGCACTGTGTTTGCATCTCATTTTACACCTGGAGATAATAGGATCGCCATTCCAAGTACAACCGATCATTAGAATCTTACCGTGCAAATGTTTGCAAAACAATTATTTTAGAACCTACAATATGCGTTTTGCTACAAAATCTACTAATCCATTCAAATTCGGGTTATTATAATAAAACAAGGTATAATTTTTTCTAAGGAGGCTGGTAAAAGATTTTTGTGGGCTTCAAGTTTACATCCAAAGAGAACACATTAGTGACTACTTTAAACCCAAACATAATAAAAATATGGCAATTTTTCAAGATATGTCCCTTTGGATGACTTTTTTTTCCAAAATTTAAGTTTGAAAATCCATTTTTTTAATTAGTAGTAAAAAAGATACAGTCCTTAGCAACATTGTGTTACCTGTCAACTGAGATATTAATAACGTCTCTAGCACTAAAAAGATATATGTTAAAATGTAAGACTGGTTTTTTTCATCGTAAAAAAACGTTAAACCACTACAGGCTTCCGCCCCCCCCCCACAATTTTTTTCCTATTTCCCCTAGATCTACCAGATCCCTCATGAGACACCCTGTGTAATATAGCCTAACAACTAGATAAGATTAAGACAATAATCAAATTGTAACACATATATATGTAGTTGAATTTTTTTTTAAATATTATTATTCCGCTTATTTGATTGTGTAACACAGTCAGCATATAATAATTTTTTTTTTGTGTTAGGATGCAGCCAAGGCTCAGGGATCAAATCTATGATGCGTTAGAGGTAAGAGGAATGAACGAACATGAATGTCTTGTTTTTGCATTGCTGCAAGCTAGACAACGACAAGACAAGCTCAGAGACGGAGATGATTTTTTAATTTTAATTTTATTTTAAAATAATATAATGTTAAGTAAGAAATTATTTCGTTGGTACGTTCATACGTATAAGAGTAAGTAAGCAAACTCATCATAAACATTTTTGCTGTTTTTCAGATATTTTATGAGTTTATTTTATGGTTTATTCCTTAAACACCTGGACCTGCGATCGAATTTAATTATATCTAAAAGAAAACACCGTGTCTTACAGAAAACTTCTTTACATTTTATTTCCGTTTATTAAATATATAGTATATCTTTATACAACACATTTATATTACAAACTATACAATTTCAATACTGTACACCTATGTCTCCATTTATACATACATAGTTCTTTTTTAAAGAATATTCGATTTATTTAATATCTGTCATTTTTACTCAGTCATAACAGTTACATCATCAAAAAGAAAACACAAAAAGCATGCAACTAATTTAAAAAAAAAATTCATAATAAAAACAATAAATTAACAGAAGACTAAAATTAATTAATATGAGATTCGTAAAACAAAAAAAAAATTGTTACGAAATTATTAAAAGTTTTGTTCTGTGCATTCATCAATTCCTGTCCTCTACACTTTGCTTTTTTTACATTCCTAAATTACACTTACTGTATAAATGCGCTGCATTCTATTTAAATTTGTTCTTGACACTTTTTTTGACTTTGTTCCTTACACTTAGTTTTATTAACACAACCTTTTTGCACGAGATTACTAAATTCTTAAAAGCAATATGCACATCTTAAATATCAACTATGCAAATTATTTGAGCAATTCATTTTACGCGCACCGTCTTAATGTTATATCTACACTGGCTCTTTTGTTTTTGCGATTACATTAATAGCAATTGTCAAAACATTGTCTTTAAGTTGTATATTAAAATATTTAAATTATTTAATTAATAAGTAGGAGTATAAGTTACTGATTACCGTCAAATAAGCATCAGTGGATTAGTTATAGAAAGTCTTCGGTGAATTAAGGTATAACGTGATAACGTTCAATCAGTAGGATCCCAGGTTTGAACACAATCGTTTTTGTCAATTCAGGTGAAGTGCTACTGCACCCCCATGTCCCTCAAGGGTTCACAGTAACAAGAGAACATTATAGTAAGCACTACGTCTACAGTTTGGGAAACATTCAATGAATGCTATAGAATAGTCAAAGACTTGTTGTATAGCTTTTATTAAAATACTTTTATTGTAAGGAAAATGTCATAGCTGTACTAATTTTTTTTTTGATAGATAAGAAATATCCTCTGTCAATCTGTCTTAAGCTGATTTAAAGAAAACCAATTACAGTACCCCGCCATTGAATTAGAAGCAGATACACAAAATGTGGGAACCGTACTTTAAAAAGAGATTATTATTTTTCTAAGTATTAATTGCTGTCATAAATCCTAGCCAAGTCGGGCGAATAGGTATATATTTCACAAGTACATAATGTACGAAATAGGATAAGCCACTGCAGTTTTTGTCGTGCGTTTGACGAGATTACATATAAAAGTGTTTGAGTTTTCTAAAATTTTGTATTATTAAGCAGGTCTACAAGATTCAGTGATGCCAAATCAGGGACTATGTCACCAAATCTGGGTAGCGATTCTAACACAATTTGGTTATCTAACCGTTTCAATAAATTAAGCGCATGCCCAAAAAATGTTGTGGCAACAAAAAAATATTTCATAGCAACGAATAAATATGTCAAGTTTGTGCGCATGATCTGTAATTCTCCCATGCCGTTCCCCGGAGCTTGCATCTAAATACTCAGTCGCCTGGCTGGGAGCTGGCGTGTGATTTTGACACTTCATAGCGTTTGGACTGCCATGAGTAAAAATTTTGTAAAACGGTTTGCATTTCCTTCAACCGATTGAACACACACTTGTTAAATTCAAGCTCTACATATTTTTACAATTTTGCGTAATTACAAGGCACCGAAACAACAAATTTCGTGAGAATTCCTACCCTGGTGTTTTCGAATACCTTCCTAGTGCTGATTTTTTTTCTGCGGCACTGTGATTTTGAACCTCTTCTGATGACACCATTGTTTTTGACTATTTTTGTACATATTTGCTGAGTTACCACTTAATTCAGTTACAACCGGTGTTGCACCACACATTCAAGCGGACCCATTTAATGCTTTTGTTTCTAAGCTAAACGCATGTGTAAGACAACTCGAACAACTTCCTGTTCGAGTTCGTTCATGACTTTCCAGCGGGATCCTGAAACTTTTAACGATACTCATTTTCTGTCGCTTACGATCGCCCACAAGATTAGAACTTTATCGCATTCTAATAGTTCTCTGTTTCTCTTCCCTTTCCTTTTACAAATTGAAAGGAAGAAATTACACGACGCTTAAGTACATGAGATCAGCTGTGGATCAAATCGAAAGTGCACTTAAGTTCTTAATGAGCACCAATTAAAGGTAAATACTCTTGTGATTCAGGTAAATACATTCTTCGATTGAGTAGTAGTATTTACATTTTTGTTACTTAGAAATTTCTTATATTATATTGGAAGCAATTTTGAAAATAATGTATTATTTTGTATCTGGTGACTTTTCTTAAAAAAGGGTGTCCTTTTTAATCCCTATCTAGTGACATGCTTTATCGACGTCTTGGCAACACTGACAATATTCTGTTGCTGGGCAGCTGGGTGTCATTTCCGAAGTAATTTGCTGCGAAAAATCCGAATCCGAGGTCAGAATTGGGGCATCAGATCACGATTTTTAGATATTTGAGGTTATGTACTAAAAAAATGGTTTTTTGGCTACTTTTGAGGTTATGTACAGGATGCACAAATTGTTTTTGGTTTTGTTTTTCTAATTGAATCATTTAATACTACTCTTACGCTTTAAAAGAAGCTATGGAGCAGTCATCTACGATTTTTTCTTGCAAAGTTATGACCATTTTAATTTATGAAGCTCTTATTTCATATAAATAGATATATTATGTTTATATGAAATATGAACTTCATAACTTAAAATGGTCGTAACTTTGCAAGAAAAATCGTAAGTGATCGCTTCATAGCTTATTTTAAAGGGTAAGAATAGTATTAAATTATGAAACTAGAAAAAAAAGACCAACAAAATTTTGTGTATCCTGTACATAATCTCAAAAGTAGCAAAAAAAAACAATTTTTCGAGCACATAACCTCAAATATCTAAAAATCGTGATCTGATGCCCCAATTCTGATCTCAGATTCAGATGCTTCGCAGCAAATTACTTCGGAAATGACCCCGAACTGTCCATCAACAATTATGACCACATTTTTTGTAGACCTGTGTTATTGAAAGTTAAGTGCAAAATTTGACTGTTACGATTTAATATTAATTTCTCTCTATTTTAAATAAATTTTTAAAAAATGGGAAGAAAAAAGGATATTTTTAGTGAGAAGAAAGCTGCTTTATTAAAAACCGGACACTATTCTCATCGTAATATTGCGCAAAGAGAAAATTGTTCATGTACTACTGTGACGAGAATAGTACAAGTCCTAAAATAAAAGGTGTCACTCTCAACATCCAAGTGATCTCACTGTAAGAGTGTTAGAAAAACAACAGCTCGTGGTGATCGTCAAATCATAGGTGCTTTAGCAGCAAATCGAAGACTTCCTCTTAATGAAGTACTGAACGATGATATCGAAATATCACTAAGGACTCGGAAGAGAAAATGTGCTAAAGCCGGGTTCGGCAACAGACGGCCCAGATTGAATTAAAGGATGAGGACTAAATTATGCCCATCAGTTTTTTACCTACACAATTGAAGAAAGAAATTTGGGGAACGATTAGATGTCCAAATGATCCTGCATCCAACAAACAATCAAGCGTGATGGTGTGGGATAAACGGAGATGGACTAGGACCTCTGCATTTCGTTACTGGAATAATGAATAAGGAAAAGCATTTGGATGCTTTGAATAACGTTTCCATCCCTTATATTATATCAAATTAAAGCCCTCTAGGTCAAACTAATGAATTTAAATTTATGCAGGACCGCCATTTCATACTGCTAAAATGGTATTGCATTTTTTGCAAAACCAAAATATTTCACTTCCTCCTTGGCTTGGAAACTCCCCAACTTAAGGTACTATTAGCGAGTTTAAAAAAAATTATATTTTTTTTCTTTTTCATAAATGGTTACATAAATGTGTCGAGAATATGTATTTAAAATTTCAGGTCAAAATTCAAAATAGAAAAAAGTTATACCGATTTCTGTATAGTCATGTTCTGACGACGCTGCGTAAATTCCTTGTAATTTTAAACGCGTTTTTCTCGAAATGACATATTTAAAATTTGCCCAAATTCTAGCTCAAAAGCTTTTTATCCGATTTTAATAAAACTTGGCTCATTTTGTTTATTATTATGCCTATTGTGCATCCCCCCCCCCCCCCCCCCCCACGGACCCTGGTGTTTTTTTTCTTTTTTCCCCGTTTAGCGACTTAAAAGCGCAGGAAAATGAGGATGTTTTTAAAACTTTTTTTTCAAGCACGCGCCATTTTTCAGAAAAACGCTTTACTTCTGGTTTTGGTGGGGGATGCACAACTAAATATGTCTGTATTAAAATGCCATTTGATTTTTTTTAGATGTACTGTAGATTTCTGTAGATTTGGGATCTTTTTTTTACTTCAACTTCAACGCCCTCTATACATAAAAAAAAAGTTTATATAAAATATAGACCCTAAGTTATCATATGTAAAAAAAATTTCATCTAACAATAAATTATTCCCTTAAAAAACATTTAAAAACATTTAAACATTCTTAACTTCACTGGCTAATAGTACCTTAAATCCAATTGAAAACGTATGGTATGTATTAGTTTATGTAGTTTACAGCAAACCGAGCCCGAATACAGAAGCATTAGTAAAAAGTATAAAAGAAGTATAGTATGACGGCGGCGCAATTGAACACTGTATTTAATGTTGTATCAGTAGTATGGCTAAAAAAATCCAAGAAGTTATAAAAAACAAAGGTGGTAATACGAAATATTAATATTGAAAACCTGTCTTATATTAATTTTTCCTTGTCTATTCCAAAATAAAACATTAGAATTCGAAATACAAATTCTTTATATTTATAATATCTTTCGTACGGAAGGGAATACGGTATCCTACTGCTTCTAATTCAATGGTGGGGTACTGTACGGAAAAGTTCAAAATTCAGCACTTTTGCGAATATTTATAGTTCTTCGAATAAAGAACGAGAGCAAAGGCGATCTCAAGAACAATCCCTGTACTTGTGCTAAGCATTTTGCTTCTGGGCAAATTGACGAGGGATCTAGTTTTTTAAAACACCAAATTTTAAATATAATCAAACTGAGTTAGCCCCTCTTGTGTTGTGTACAAGCAAACGTTTACTACTTTATATTTATCCGAGTAATGTCCTTTTTTCTAATCCTTTACTCTCAGAATTAACTTCAATGTTTTTCTTTAAGGGGTTAGGTCTAGTCAGAGGCGTGAAAAATGACTATTTTAAATAATTTTTTTTGGCGGTAATTAAATTTATCTTTTAGCTTGATATTATTAAAATTAAAAAAAAAAATTAAAAAAGTTATCACCATCTTTGTTGGACCGCGTTCCAGAAGTTGCGATTTGCGGTGACTAACACAGCATCTTGCTGGTTCATTGGAAATTAAACAACGGGAATCATTAGTTTAATAGTTAATCTTGTCCTTAATCGACGCTTTTTTGTTTTTTTTTTTTTTAATTTTCACTTTTTTACTCGCTGATTTTCAAGCAAAAACCACTAGTTCATTGTTTAAAAAAAAAAGTTTTAAAAAAAATTAAAATCACGTCGATCAAGGACAGGTTTTTATGCTTACAGTAGCTATATAAATTTCATTCAAGTCCGTCCAGTAGTTTTTGAATTATAGTGGTCACCGGCTTTGAAAACATAGTTTCGAGAAAAACGCGTTTAAAGTTCTGATTAGCGCGTTGCAGTAAATGTGGAAACCTCGAAAACTATTTGTCGGATTGACTTGAAACTTTCAGGGAATCGATTTTTTTTAAATTCTTAAGAAAACATAAAAATACTGTAATTGCATAAAATGTAAAGGATTAGCCGGCACAGATTCACTTCCAACAGTGTATTTTGGGGGAAGTACAACACTTTTATGTCGCGAATATGGTTTTTTATAGATCTCAAAGATGCAACGTCGTAACAATTTAGTTTTATAACTATTTGAAACAGTTCGCCTGAAGATTGAACTTCTTTAATATGACAATTACATAAAAAAACTAATAGCAGTTGAACTAATTAATTAAGTAGGGAAGAAAAATTCCGATACATCTTTTCATAGCACATTTCAAATTAAATGCTGTCAACAATATTGTTTGGTGCGGAAGCAGTTGAAAACGCTTTACGTATAATAATGTTTGAAAAATATAAACAGAATACTAAAAAAATATAAATTTCGAACAGCACAGCTAATGTTATTTATCAGTTTCCATACAATTTGCAAGTTTTGCATAGAATATAACATTTTAATAATACACCAGCCAGCAAAAGGGTTCGTAGATTAACATTTTAATAATACACCGACCCCAGCAAAAGGGTTCGAGGATTTACACAAATATCTTTTGCACAGGATTGCGAGAAAACTATTAGCTATATCTCCTTGAAATGAAATTAATTTTTAAGAGTAAAAAACTATAATATAATTAAATAGACAGAACAGAGTTATACTTAAAAAATTAAGAAGTAGTAGAAGTAGTATTAAAAAAAATAATTTAGGAACACATCTAAACTCTTTTGCACGCTCCTTGCGGAAGGAATTTATCACCCTTATAAACTGATTCGTTCGCCTGCATTCTGTTGGTGATATTTCTGATCTTGCAATTCTTTTTCTGGGCGAACAAGTGTTATTTGCAAAAATTTGGATAGTTTATTTTTGAATATGTAATGAAAAATGACAAGTCTTGCAAAAATTAAACAAAGTCGTGGTAAAATCTTTAATTCGACGAAAACTGAATGGCCATGAAAACTTGAAGATCGACTGCTAACTCCCGGTCGAATAAAAACACAAAATCAGACAGCAATTATAATAGGAAATGAAATATTGGCTTAACAGCAGCCAAGAAAAAAAAGAAGCCCGCTTTGTCTAAAAAGAATGTCCTTGTTCGAAATGAATTTTTAAAAAGGCGTGAAAACTGTGCTGTAGAAGATTGGAATCAGGTAACGAAGTTGACTGTTCTTACTGTGTTTTAGAATTAATTAAAATTGAATAAATTTGTGTTCCAGCCTTTCTAAGTGAAGCAAGCCATGAAGCATGAAGGAGGAACAATAATGGTTTTGCTATATCAGGTCTAGTGTATGCTCACTGGTGCGAAATGAGATGAGAAAAGAGCAGTATCTTGAGACAAGGCGGCACAGTATTTGAAATAGATAAATTTTACAAAAGGAATAGCGTTGGCAACAGTTTAGAAGGTCCAAACAAAATAGTCATGGTGGAGAAAACCGGTCTTAACATCCCTACTGACGTAGTTTTACTACTAAAAAATATTTTCATAAGTAGATTTGCACAACATTACCGGAGTTAATTTATAAAGTAATTAAAGTATTTTTTAATTGAATCACTTGAAAAACCTTTGTTTCTTTAGAGTTATTTTGATAAACTAATACTATAGTTTGAATATAGTATACTAGTATAATACTATAGTTCAAATAAAGAATGCCTTAGTGCAAGGCCTATGCCGTAAAAGTGATTAAATCGAACGGAGAGAATTCTAGAATTCAGTTTCTGTAACTCGCGTATTTTCTCACTCGCAGTGACGTAAAATTCAGTGAAGTTGTTGTGGATAACAACAATTTCGTTTACTTTTACATCACTGCGAGTGAAAAAATACTCACATTAGTTACAGAAACTGGCAGCATATGTGGTCAGATTCTGCCTCTGATTAGAAAATGTGTGGCTGGATATAAAGCATACTTGTATTTTCTTCTCAAATATTTACGGAAACTTTTATAGTATCTTAACAAACTTATAAATTAATAACTTTAAAAATAATTATCTATAAGGTTCAAGTTGAAAATATAAGTAGACGGCTTTTCTTCCTCTTCATAACAAATAAAAACGGACAAAAGGCACCATAAAGTAAAGGTACTTTTTAGGGTTTCCTACCTCAAAATGAAAAGAGGAACACTTGTAGGATCACTTCGTTGTCCGTCTGTCTGTGTGTAAAGACGGATGCAAATAAATCAGAACCTATAGGGTACTTCCCGTTGACCTAGAAGCAATCAATCTTTGGCAAGAAGCAAGGTCTCACAGCACAAGTAAAGAAAAAAATACGAAAATCGTTAATTTGTAGTTATATCACATGAAAAAATATTACGGAACCCTCGGTGCGCGAGTCAAACTCGCACTTGTCCGGTTTTTTTTATGTAAAACGCATATTAAGGGATGAACGTATGTTGAAGACAAGGAAACGAAGACCTATAAGTATGAGTTCCAAGCAGTGCGAGATATATTTAAAAAACGCTCTTTCCGAACTATGCAGGAAATCAAGGACTACCATACAAAAGTGGTGTATTGGATAATTTGGGCAAAGAAAATGTTATCAACTTTCTGAGTGATAGAGCCATCCAACTCTGAATTTCAGAGGTTGAAAAATAGCCTTAGGCTATGTGTCGCAATTAAGTATCACAAAGTTGTTGTCTGTGGAATAAACGATAACGTAGGTAGTAAGGTAGTCTTCCATCATGAAGTTACAAGGTTCTCAGCCCATTGGTGCGATCCATAGTTATTTTTACTGACAACAGATTACACTAAAATGACATTTATGGTTGCAGAGTAATTTCACTGGCAATCGTCTTCGTGGAATTAGGTGAAGTTCTTCTGCCGCCTCATGCTCCACAAGGAGTTACGGAAATTAGTGATTTTTTTAAACAATTTTGCTATTCGCAATATTTTAATACATTGTAATGTTTTAAATTCTATTGCAATGAACTGTTATTATTGAGATTCGAAAATAGAAAAAACAATAATGCATTCTTGACTTGAAGTTAAGTACTTAAATAAGTAGCTAGCAACCACCTACGAAAAAAGAAGAATCCCGGATCAGAAAAATGTCGATCGATATTTAAGTATATTAGACGATTTCAATAAGGATTTAATGTTCTTTGCAGCTCTATTTTGTGAAGGGTAAACTTATTGGAATAACATTCTCCCCATTGATCAGTACTGTTGTATGCACTTCCTACTATATTTAACCGAAAATTACAACGGACCAAACTAAATCTTGGGGCAATCAGGATAATATTTAGGTAATTTGGTGCTATTGACATTACGATATTAGGAGATTTTGTTTGCAGAATTAAAACTAGATACTATGATTAAAACTAGGATAGTAATGGAAATTGCTTTTGCTGGAAGACATAATGATTACGAAACATATTGTCATGTTGTATACAAAACAAAAAATTGGTGCCGAGCCAGTAAAATATTATTAAAAGTAACTAAACTGAAGGCTCGGTTGTAAAATAGGTGTGTGTGTGTGGTAAATTTTGAGTAAAAATTATTTCACTAAAAAGTGGGTAAATTTTTACTTTGATAAATTAAATTTAAGTATTGCACTCAAAATGTAAAATTAACGGTTAAGTAGTCTGATTCAGTTTCATCTATCAAAAAAAAATTATATTGGATGTGAGCTCTAAGGCCACATAAGGATCTATGGAGCCTTAGAGTTCACATTCACAAATAAAGCAAAAACGAAATCAATAAAAAAATTTTGAATAGATTATCGATCGCTTTTGGAAATCTGCTTTATGCCATGTAGCTTTTGTTGCCCTACGGCAATTTAATGTTGTATCGCTTATTTTAAATTCTCATTCATTATCACGAATTGTACCCCTTCAATACCACTTCGAATTAAATAAAAAGGCGGTTTAGAAGGGATGATATTTATATATTTATAAATAATATCTTCCTTTTCTGCGCATAATATAAGTTCTGCATTATGGTGCACCGTCAAGTTCCAATTTAATTTCACAATGAAATGATCCGAGTAAAACCAATATTGCCTCTGTAAGTTATCAGTGGAGTAAGTGATAGCGAGTTGGCCTTCCATCCCGGAGGTCCCAGGTTCGATCCCCACCATCGGCGATCCATGGTTGTTTTCAGCTAAGAACAGATTACGATAAAAAGGCCATTGGGAGTAGTAGAATAGTATCGGTGTTTCGGGCTGAATGAAAGTGTAAGAAATGATGCAAATGCATCGATGTTCGCAACTCTAGCGAACGCAGCAGCAAATGGAGCACATATCAATAACACAGGACTGCGAGGTTTTCCCCCCTGGACAATGAATAGTTGTTTCCGAAGTAATTTCTCCCGCTGAAACCGAATCCGGGCTCATAATTGCTCTATCACGTTAGGTTTTTGAGATATTCTAACCTAAAAGTGCAAAAACACTGTTTTTTGTCATATTTGGGGTTATGTAGCACCGCAATGATTTTTTTTCAAAAAACTATGTGTGGGATTTTATAGTACAAGTCTTCCTCTTTCAAATGCCGTTAAGTTTGCTCAAATACCTTTTTTTTCACCGAGATATCGCATTTGAAATTTTTATGTTCATGAATTTCTCGATACATGAAAAGTATATGGTCACATTATTCAAATTACCATAAAGTTATTTGAGCAAACTCAACGATATTTGAAAGAGGAAGACTTACACTATAAGATCCCACATACATAGTCTAAGAAACCAAACAAAAAGCGAATTAATACGTTTTCAGGGTCCGTAACACTCTCTAGGTGCTACATTCCAAAAACGAAATGTAGTGATAAAATTTGCTATCAGAAAAACGAGTTTATATAAATATGTTAACTTCTTATGGAGTAAAATTAATTCTAAATAGAGAGATTGCACTGATTTACATTTATGTAAATTGTCAGAATTAAATCAAAAGTAAAACAAATGACAAAAAAGTTATAACTACCCTAATCCGCATAAAATCGTCATGTTTAATATTTATTTTATAATCAAATCAAGCTAAAATATCACTAATAAATAATAATAATATTAACAAGGAGACGTTTTGAGGAAATTACTGCAACCTTTAAGCCTGTGTTACTGAACGTAATTATTAAAAATATTTTAAATATGATTTTTGTAGTTTTCATTAAGATCATAGCATCAAAGTTTAAGCCACAATTTTAAATAAAGTGACTAAATTTCTCAATTACAGTTCACGACATATAGTATATTCCCTATTATTTTCTTTTAGAACATGAACAACATTATAAGGAATCTTAATAATTATGATCATGGCAAGATTCAAAGCAATTGAATATTTAAACAATAAAGGACTTAAATCCGTACTTAGACAATACATAAGCAAAACTGCAATATAATTTTCAAAGAACAAATTAATAAATATTATTTGTTCAAAAAAAAACAAATCCTAACATAATATACATGGACAGTCGGAATCTGAAGTAATCCAAGAATCAAATTAAACGTTTTGAGATATTACTATAAGCAAAAATCGTTTCCAAATTACTGCATTTCTGTATTATGAAAGAAATCAATTTTTCGGCCATAGAAAACACTTAATCGCTACATTTCTTTTGCAGGGATTGCATAATGTACTTTGTACAGCTGTACAATTGTGGCAACTTTTTTTTTTGTTAAAATATTAGTTAGATCACTTTTGTTGCTGACTAGCCATATAACATCTAGGTCTTTTTTATAAAACGAAACTCGAAAGGTACTATTTGATGAATCAACGTGGATTGTTAAAAATTTGTCATTTAATGTATTAAGATAAATTGCTAAATTTTAAAATCAAGATAACGTAAGTATATCGAACAGGTACTAAACGCAAATCATACGGAGCCAGTGTAAATATAATTAAACATAACTTTCGAAGTGCGGTCAATTATGTGTTTATCCCAACACCTAACAACATAAATTACAGATCACAACTGGAAGTAAAGAAACTCAGGTAGTTATTTTGTAATAAAATTTTCTAACAATTGCAGTACTTAAAAAAAAGTTAATAGAGTAAAACAAATTTGAAACTAATTACTAGGTGTTGGTAGGCTATTGTGAGACCCTCGCCTTCTAAGAAATGTTCGCGATGTTGTAAGTGGATATTGCCGCGGTAAAATTATTAGTGACGAACCTAAAGCAAGTGTTACTGGAGACTTATATTTACCTGGAAGACTTATAAAAACTGTTCCAACCGCTGCAACATTATCAACTGTAGGTTCTATAGCTACTGGTCTAATATCAATTCCACTAAGGGTTGACGTTTTCGAACGCCCACGACGTCTAGTTTGAACAGGACTATCATTTTCCGGCGCGAGTGTTACATAAATACAAGCAAAAGGTCTTTTTGCCATATGCAACATTTCCACTACATGTCGACGCCTAGCTCGACGTAAGTCTGCTGCTTGCTTAGCTTTCCACGCTACTACACAAATAGCCAAAAACAGGAAAAAACATGAAAAGAATACCGAAAAGAAAACAAATAAATCGATATGAAGTTGATCTTGACGAAACACAATTGATCCGTAACTATGATCGGATCCAGCACTTGCTTTTAAAGCAATGAAAAATCGAGTAGCACTCAAATTGTGAGCATTTTGCGGTAAGGTTAAAACTAAACGGTTTTTAAGACCAAACAAACGTAAAAGTGTGTTGCATTGATCTAATGTTATGTAAGTGCTCAGGTCCTTTGCATGCTTATCTTTTACAAAAAAGCCAGTACCCCCAAGAGATTTACAGTCATGTATATGCGGATTCCACGAGATTTTTTCCTCACTAATACCTCCTCCTGTTGCATTGTCGAATTCGAGCTTAGTTTGAGCAATATTTAATGGTTCGGAGTATTCCGAATCTATTTCAGTTACCCATCGATACCTGTTGTCTAAGAAAATGTTATGATGACCTGTTGTTTGGTTAGTTAAAATAATAAATGAATCATCTTGAGGACTCATAAATACGTCCAATTCTCCCTGAGTTACGTCTATAATAACTCGTATGTCTACGTTCATAAAACGTGGTTGAATCACGAAAAATACTGTTTGACCAGGGCGCAGAGGTGACGGCTTCACTTTACATTCCTCTGAAATGAAGAGTGATCATATTTATAAAATACATATTAAATTCTGTAAAAGATCTTACCTATTGGTTTTGCATCAAAGCACATTCTGTTTTCCACCGTAATTTGTTTGTAACACTGATGGCCATCCACTGGATTACCTGCATATGAATCGCGACATTTCGAGCATTGTACCATCCAACAGAGCTGTGCTGAATTTTTACTCGAGCTCGCCGAACATGTTGCATCACTTTCAGTATTATTGCCGCAGTTACACTTTTCGCCAGTTACGGGATCGCAAATATCTCCGTGGCCGTGGCATTCACATGGACGACAAGCATCTTGATGATTGTCGGATCCACGGAAGTGACCAAGTATGCAACCTTCACATTGATCTCCGGCAGTTTGATTAGCACATCTCAAACAAATTGCATCAGTAAGGGGTCCTTCAGATAAATAGGCCTCTAGCTCAGTTCTTGTCATATTTTTAACTGGGGGCTCTGCATCTCTACTCACGCAAACATCCGAGTGACTATTGCAGTATGTTTCGCATGGAACACATTGACCGTTATTTTTAGGATTTCCTACATACAACGGTTTACATTTTTCGCATTGTTCTCCCATTGTATTGTTGTAACACTGAGTACATTCGTCCAATTTATCTGGTCCTCCACAGTCTGAGTGACCATTACATTGGCATTGAATGCTGCAATTTGCCCCCACATAGCCGAAGTCACATTCGCATACATTTGGTTCAATGCAGTTTCCACGTACACACCCTTGCGTGCATACTGGTACACAAACTTCATTTTCTTCTTTATAGCCATCACCGCAGATGCACTCGTATCTGTGAACAAAAAAAAAGTATTATTAAAAAGAAAGCAGAATATAACAAAATAAATTTTACTAGTAGTACATTCGCGTCAAATGTTCTAAATATTCGATAACCATAATAACCATATATGTATATATAATTCAGCAATTCAGCACCTTTGCTTACATATAAAAGTTAATTTTGAAAGAGAATTTTCAGTTAATCAAGCAAATTATAACTTTTTTAATACTAATAGTGGCATCTAGCTTCACATGTTTTCGGCTATTTTCACAAAAAGGTGAACAATTTGTGTTGCCCAAAATTATTTAAAGGGTAGGAAACTTGATTTCAAATAGCAAAGCCAATAGCGACTGAAATTTTCGCTTTCCAGCCAATAATATAATTTTAGCTGTCTGAAGAACTGAACAGGAGAAAAACTGAACAGTTAAGCGCAGGTTTGGATGTACATTTTGTTTAAATAACTGCGGCTTATAGTCTAGAGGACAAACTACAAGGAATCAGATAAGTTATTTCATTAGAGCAATGTTTATTAAAGTGGCAGTAGATGAGCGTAAGACAAGCGACATTACGTTAGCAATCCAAAGAGTCAGTGTTACATGTAATCGTCTTATCTCCACTGAGTTCTTTGAAGCGCTGCCTAACACGGGTTGTTTTCAATTAATTGAGCGCTAGGTCAAATAGGATCCAGCATTTTTTTCATCTCTGCACGAAACCCAGGCATTTCGCCAAATTTTTCCCATTTAATACATCCAAGAAAGGTTCCTGAACATAAAAATTCCTAAAATGCTCAAATCAGACGAGTTTGAAATGCTCGCCCGATAAATGAATAAAAGTAAAGATGGATTTGAAGAACGATTAAATCAACAGCTTTGGGTTTTGGATGTGCTGCACTCGATACAATTAGCTTTGGCCAAAACGAATATTTGGTTATATCTTCACTAAATGATCCATTCGTGCCTAATCGGTTATTATCAGTGGCATTACCATATAAGGTTCCTGTTGTTCGGTTCTTGGGAGAAGATGTGCCATTGGATGTACACTTTTTCAATTCACCTGATTGTAGTGTCAAAGAAATGGGTTTCTGTGTTGTATTGAATGTGCGGCATATAGCAGGTATAACACTAGGTCTGTTCCCGTACTTCTGCAGCTGGCTGCAGTTTACTTATTTATGTGGTGGGGGTGAATTTACTTCAGTACGGGAACAACAGGCTATAGGCTGCTTCACTTCCTTAATCCGACGCTTAACTTTTAGGATATAAAACTCTATAAAAGGATTCACAAATTTCAAATTCACACAATTGACGTTTGTGCAGTTGTCACTTTGGCAGAAAAAAGATCTTTTAAGCATATTGCAGCTGGTCAAAGTTGCTGCAGATTTCTTAAATTTTCTGCAGCAGGGGAAGTTGTAACGTAGGCAAAATCTTCTTTGAGAAGTGAATACGGGAAGCACTTATAATCCTGCAGGTAAGGGAACAGACCTACTGCTGCCGTATACCGTTATCCGTTAATCAAGTCAATTCACGTTTTTTTCGATTATTCAGAGTTCGTTTGAGACAATGCCAAAATTTCCTTTTAATTTTCAACATTCGTGGTTTTAACAAAAACCATTTTTCGATTTTCTACCAGTTGACATCTTAAAACTAAAATCGACATTATTTAGATAGTTGATAGCACATTTTCTCCTCCCAAAGGGAGATCGCGATTTAGATAACAAATAATTCCCCAAATCTCTTCTTCTGACCCAGAATGCATTCGCGCGAGTATTCACGAACTCGCCCCTTTTCTGTTCCCCACAGGCTTAAAAAATGGCGTCAATTTTGTTAATACCACAGCTTCTCCTCCAGCATGAACTTTCCCAAAAAAAAATTTTACTGGTGCACATTTTGCAGAGTAAATGTATTGTTTTGCATGAAATTTGTTCCTTCGCTTTTTCGGTTTTGAATAAATTCTTCCCTTGCCCTCGAGTACGTTTTTACACGAAAAGTTTTTGCACCAAAATCAGAACATGGGACCTTATGTCTGGATTACGCATAACGTGCATAAGGCCTTATACAATAATCTTTAAATTTCTAGATTATGCATATTTCAGAATTCAATTCACCACCATATTAGCTGCCAACATATTAATTATTGTAAACAGCTCTTCTTTATTAATTGAGAATAGAAAATATTATAATAAATAAACAAACTGATGCGGAAGCTGGTGAATTGTGGAATGTATGCATTGTAATAGAATTCTACTTCTCGATTTAACTAAACAATATTCTAACAAAAAGCACAAATTACTTACCCCTTAATCGAATCCACACATCTTTGTGATTTGGGGCTGCAATTATGATGATTATTTTCACATTCATTTTCAGGTGGACATTGAACGTAGTTCCAAGAAAATGTCTCTGATGGCGCTAAGGTGATGTTCTGGCGATTTGCGTAAATTATATCACACGTAGAACTAGCTGGATATTCCGAGATACTTTCTAAGGAACCTTCTGTACATACTCCTTCACCATCAATGCTATTTCGTGAGCACCAACCGCAATGGGCGTGACCTAAACAATCCGAACATTGAGTATATGCATGACAAGGTTCAGGACAATTATCAACATCATGTTCATCTAAAACCAATCCACAAACACCACCAGCACAATAAAGAGGTAAATAGTCAGGCAAAATACAAGCATTCAAAGATGTTGACCATTTGCAATGTTTTGGATTTTCTAGTTCAGCTGTTAAGCAGCTTTTGCAGTTAGAAAATGTGTTACATTGAGGAGGGCACATGCCAATTACTTTGTATTCATTCCTTTCTATAAGATCTTTTGTAATACATTCTGTTATTCCAACATCGTTTACAGCCCATTGACAATTATCTGTAGTCTGGCAAGCTTCACATTTTAACATATGGCATTGTGGTTGCGGGCATTGAGATAGTAGGCCAACACTTGTTTGCTTATTACACCATTTACTTTCTTTGTCACATTCAACGCCAGCGGGAATACATCTTCCTTCAATACCGCATCCATCGCACCACTGACAAACTGGGGTTGTTTCAGTATGAGAAGGCCAAGACGCTAGACAAGATGAACAAGTTTTAAAAGATTGACAATTTCTTCGCGATATCCATACGTCATCGCAAGATGCGCCTCGATTGTAAGCTAGTGAGCCATTATGTCCTTCACAAACATCGGAGTATCCATTTGAGAAGCAAAATGATGTAGATTCATCATTGGATGTTACAGAGCAAAAGCTGCAACCCATGTAGTGGCGGCATAAATATTTCCCGGCACCCCACAACTGACAAATATCTTCAGGTAAATTTATTTTCGTTACCCTACTTTGAGAACCGCCATCCCAACCTCCAGCCACATATATTGTTTTACTTTCTGAATCCATTGCCATAGCCTCAGCATAGCTGTGTTCCGGTAAGTTTCCTACAACGTTGACATCTTCTGTTAAGCGTACCCATTGATTGCAATCGTAAACGTACGCTATGAGAACATCCGATGCATTGAAAGGATCCGTACGACCTCCGTATATAATCATATAATTATCAGTGGTAACCGCTGAATGAAATAATCTACGGCGAGGTAAGATACTGTCAGGTCGATTGATTTCATTAAAAACAGGCAATTCTGTCCATACCATTTTTTGTAAATTAAGAGCATACAAACTATTTTGAATATTTGTAGAAGGGTACTTCACACTTTCTGATAAACCTCCAAAAACGTAGATAACTTGCGAAGGTGAATGAAAAACTGTGCTGTGGCCATAAAGTGCTGGCATTCGTACTCCTGATGCAGACAATTTTTCCCAATGATTAGTTTCGAGACTGTATTCCCACAACTGAAGCTCATTTGATACATTCAAGGAAACCCCTCCAATTAATATTAGAGACTCACGATCTACGGTTTTAACAAGAGTTAATGTATGACCAGCTAGTGGTGGCGGTTTTTCAGTTCCGCTTACAAAAATTTCATCCCACCGTTGGTTTTGTATCAAAAATTGCCAAAAATCTCCCAGAACTTCGTTTGCATGGTTCCGTCCAAGACTTGTTAAACCCCCAAAAATAAAGATGGATTGCTTAGAAGATGACATTTCGGCAGCATGAAAATATCTCCCTTGCGGCATTCTCGTCTCCGGAGTCGATTCTACAGTCACTTGCATCCATGTACCATTTTTCGTGTCGAATTGCCTAATATCATTTAACGGGCCGTTATATAAAGAATAACCACCAAACATCCAAAGCGAGCCACGCTTATCAGCGTTTAATGAATGCCCAAAACGTGGATTTGTATTGCGCAAATGTTCTGAAGTTTCGCTTAATAAAGCAGTATTAAACAATTCAGTAACAACTAAATGATGTGGACCAATCACTGTTGCACAATCTGGACCACCAAATCCTACTTTACAAATACAACGGCCATAACTTTTATCACAAAAACCTTGATGAAGGCGAGCGCTACAGTTTTTCGGGCAAATTTCTAATTCACATTTTGAACCAACGAAACCACTCGGGCAAACACACTTATTCTTTTCGTTACACATATGAGGTGGTAGGCATGTTCCTGAGTGACAGTTTCGCACGGTATATAAAGCATTAAAGCCGAGTCCTTCTCCACCTTGTTTATAATGAACAGTCAGTTGTCCAGAACGAGCTTCAATTGTTCGAGGCGCCGTCAAAGGACTGCATACAACAGCCAATAATTGAGTTTGCTTGGTGTTGCCTATTAAGTCCGGAAGACTGTCGTATATATACACTGCATTTTCATCACAATGTACATTTAAATCTCCCCATTCGATATCCACTTGAATTAACGAGTCCTGAATTGCTGACCCTGACTGCGAATGTGGAGAAATAAGCCATAAACATTCGCGTACCTCCGATCCACCCCAAGGATTTTTATAGGATTGAAAAGATCCAATCCCTTGTTTGCCGACTTCAGTAAGCATGCCTCTTGATTCACATTGAAAATAGCATTGACCTCCTTCACGGGGATCTCCATAATATTCGGTATTGCACCTTTCACACTTAGATCCACCAGTATTATCTTGACAGAAGCATTCGCCGGTTTGCACGTCACAAATACCCAAGTCTTGATTTCCATGACCATTGCATTCACAAGGCTTGCAACCCTCTTCTGATGTAGCGTTTCCAAAGCTTCCTTTCCGACATCGCTCACATGTTTCTCCTTCAGTCCAATTCTGACATTTGTCACATTTTCCAACACGCTCCATGCATGTAGAGTGATTATGACATCCACAATTTATAGAACAGTCAGGTCCCGTCCATCCTAAGTCGCATTTGCATACATAATCGGGTGATGCCGAACAATGGCCATGGTTACAATTTTCAAAGCAAGTTCGTATACACGATATTCTTCCATCGCCAATGTATCCTCGACGACAGTGACAATTGTATGAACCATGTGTGTTTGTACATTTCGCCTCTTTATGACAATCGTGTAATCCTAAGCCACATTCATCAACATCTGGGCACTGAGCATATGCCCACTCTGCTTCCTCTGACGAAGTATTCAATGCTGCGCCGCAATCCCGAAAGGATTTATTGAAATCACCTCGCATGCATATTCCATCAATGGGGTTGTCTCTATCAAAACACCAGCCACAACTAAGAGTTCTTAGACAAGATGAACAGTTTTTATGCTGGGTACAAGATTTACATTGCTGCAATTTTGCAGGGCTCAGCTGATTTTCATTTTCACTATTAGAGCCAGATAATAGCGGAATTGTCTGATCTATCCATTCTCGGCATATGCCAAACTGATATTCACTTGTATAAACAGCAAAAGTGAAACATTGTGAAGTGGCTTCACACCATACGCATCTTCCACTTTCGTTCAAACATTCTGAACACGTATCCCTTAATCTACATGGCGTTGGGCAGTGTTCTAAAGAACGGACACCATTCTTTGATTTTCCAATACGAGCACATCTTGCATCCTCTGACCACCATTCGCACATACCCGTTATAATACATTGATCGCATGAAATATAATTTGAACAATTAGCACATTGTGCTGGCTGAATTGTGAGATACTCCCAGTTAACTTCATCTGCGCACTCGGTAGTTTCATTTATCGAACGCGATAGACATTTATTACTTAACTCGCACCAACCACAAGAAGAATCTGTTAAACAATGCAAGCAGTTAGTGTACTCTGAGCATGATCCTTGAGAATAAGGTTCTAAGTACTCAAAAGTAAATGCCTTCCAGTTGCCATGACTATAATGTTGTAGTTCCATTTTACTTTTCTGATACTGATTATTAAAACTTCCCACGCCGATTTTTCTTCGGGCCCGAAAATCAACAATAAATTTTTCAGTCAAACTAGGCCATTCTACAAAATCGCAGGATGACTGTTGGGTTGATATATTTGCAGTTATATCGCTTTCTTCTAATGTTTCTTTAGTACTGGAGCGTAAAATTGAATTTGAGTAACTAGAACAAATGTGTAACATCTCTCCAGAACTCTCCCAGTTTTTAGGAGGCCGCACAAATCCCAAAAGGCGTGCTAGCATTTCGCCACTGAAACCATGCTCCGTATGAGTGGTAGGTGTGGGAGAACCAAAATCAACCATTGTTGCATTTACTATCGAAACTACATCTGGCATTGTCCAATTGACAGGATAGTGGTACTTAATGTAAGTTAATCCAGGTCTGCGATCACGATTAGTACATTGTTGTGGCGTTAAGACCTCTGTTCCTTTTGCACCCCACCATCCAGGTATGTGTGATGGAGTATCCTCACCGCAAACACCATAATTATCATCTCTGTGATGGCAACGAGCATTCTGTACACACCAAGTGCATTGATTTAATCTTAACTTACTAGCAATTGAGTGAGATTGAAAATAAGCCGACCATGAAGTTCCATGAATCAAACAAGAATGGCAGTCACCTAAAGAAGGACAAATACCAGGGCACCGCGTAGTTTGCAAATTCGTAGTACAATTAGCACCAATAGTTCTTCCATAACAACTACTATCCGCTGAGCACCAACCACACTCAGGATCGAGTAAACAAGCAGTATGTGTGCTATGAAAGCGACAAGCTTCTTCTGGATTGTATTGATTAGGATCTTTTACTCTAAATATTTGAGGTAGTTCATAAGCAAATAAGTCTGCATTCACATTCCCATGATAGCCGCCGACAATCAGCAAAGTATTATTTAATCGTACAGTGGCAGCATGAGCAAATACGCCTTGTTTTTTTGGATACTGATAGCTTCCAGTCGGAACTTCCTTATTTATCCACGTGTGACAGCCTAAGTGATAGAGATACATTTGATTATCATAACAAATTTCTTCTTTATTATGACGATGAGTATATCCTCCAAACACGATCATATAGTTTCCAGCTATTGTTGCAGTGTGAAAAGCACGTTCCCTTGGAATGCTTGCGTCTCTTAGAGCAGTTCTTGGGTATAAAATTTCAGTCCAATGCAATTTATCTAGTTGAAATGCGAAAATCCGATCAGATAGTTTTGAAAATCTAGCCACACTAGTCATAATTCCACCATAAACTATTAAGGAATTTGTGTACGGATAGTAAACTGTTGAGTGTGCAACTAAACGAACATCCAGCGATTTCCCACCGCGAACCTTAACTTCTTCCCACTGCTCTTCGTTAACATCAGCCGAAAGTCTAATTCGGTATATTCTGAAAGAAACAAATAAAATTTAATTTAGTAACGAAAGTTAAATCCAAAATGTTTAATGTAACATGCATTTATACTTCTTACTTCGCAGAAAGTATCTAACGAAAAAAATCGCATAAAGAAGTTTTTGGTGTTATTACCTAAGAATAATAAAGTAATAAAGGCTGCGTGGTAAACCCACTGTACTGTAAATATGCTTTGGAATATTCAATAGTGATAAATAAATTTAAAAATTGTTATACATATTTCTTCATGAGATTTACAAAGGCCGGACAAATCTTTTCAAGAACGGAGAAAATCATAATATTTCTAAGAAAATACAATTTACAATTTCTTCAGACTTTTTTACACTGTTAAGCTCCTTTTATTCTTGAGTATTTTTTAATTCTGTAAGGGAAAGATCAGGAGCACGTTCAGTAACACAATAGTCAGCTATAGTTGTGTTTCCGAAAGAACTCCAGTTGACAAAAACGCTTTAACAACTTTTTATGTAAAAGTTGATCTTATACTTTGAAGGTTACTGTCTGACATTTTTTTAATAAGTTTGTGTTCTTTTACTAACATCTATTTTCAAACGATTGAAAGGAATTCGAGTATTGTTTAAAATGAGAAAATCTTATTTTAAGAGTAAAACTAAATGACAAACTTACATGGAAGAAAATTCTCCTGTTTGTAAACTGCCTCCAAAAACATATAAATAGTCTTCAGCAAGAGTTATTGTATGCCTTGTAATCGGCGGCGGTTGTAGAGTTGAATTGGTTGCTCTCAGCATCCATTGACCACCATTCTCAGTCACATTATATAGCCATAATTCATTTGAGAAATTCCCGTCCTGAAGTTTACCTCCGAATATAATAAACCCTCCTTTAAAAAAGTGGAGCATTATTAAAAATACATAAATATTAATGTTAAGTACATACCGGGAACTTGTTCTGCTGCATGTCCGTACCTGCCTTGAGGACGAGTAGCAATAAATTTTTCTGAAATGTCGTCAAGAATATCTGCAATATCTTCGTTAGTCATGTTTTCCGGGGATCGCTGTTTTCTTGGTGATAGATTTGATTCCGCTATGGTATACAAAATATTCCGAAAAAATGAAACATCACTTTTAAGACCCCATCTCCTGGCTTCATCATCGTCATGATTTGACAGAACTGCTTTTAATAAAATATTATCAATTTTTTGGGAATTATTCGAATTTCTATTTTGCAGCGCTATTCCCCATTCGTCTTCCCATCGACTCTTGTTAAAACGATAAACCTGAAAGTTAAAGTAGAATTTACTGCAATATGTTTTTAGTATTATTTGTAGAGACGATACGAAGTTAAAAACACGACTAAAATAGTTTTGGAAGAAGTAAATTAATAATACTTCTTTAGGGTTCCGTAGCAACTAGGAACCATCATAGCTTCGGCCTGTTCGTCCGTCTGTATGCCACAGCCCTCCCATCCTATCATTAATATATGTACCAATATAAAATGAAATTTTGTATAAGGACGTAGATTGATGACCCAAAAACGGAAATGACGAATATTTTTTTACTACGACAGACTAATTTATTTGCCGCACGATGTGTGGCGAACTTCAGAGTAATACAAAGTGAATTTCTTTTCTGACCATAGCCCGAAATCACAAACAAAATTTCTCAAGTATAGTTTGTTTTGATAAATGCATTGGAGCCGCAAAATAAATATTGACAGTGCAGACGTTGTATGTACACATATTATAATAATCATGAGAATTTCTCACCCGGGAAATTAATTTCCAATGTATCTTACGTTTCAGGATTAAGCATTTTTGAATAAATTATATTTTGACAAAAAATTTTGAATGTAGTCGTTAGTTAGCACTTTTAATGAAACGAACACTTTAAACGAACAATTTAATTACAGAAATTTTTTTTTTAAATTGCAGTAGCTTTGTTTAGTGTATAAGTAACAGATCTTTTGTAAACATATTCGCATTACACACGCACAGACTTACACATTTTCTGTTCCCTGCATTTCTTGGGCTCAACAATTTGGAAAATTTTTATTGACATCACAGCTTCGCCTCCAATACGAACTTGCCCAAGAAATTTAGCTGGTGTACATTTCTCCACGGTTTAATGTTGTTTATTAATGTAATGCTATCTCTAGCGTCTTCTTTTCCGGTCATGAATAAATTCTCCCCTTGCACTCAAGTAATTTTTCATTCAGAAAGTTTATGAAAATCGAGGAACAGACTTATTCATATCCATTTTCTTAACAGCAGTTATATCACGTCAGTTTGGATGTAGGGGTAAGTAATTGTGAACAGAGCTGGGCATTTTTTATTCGAATAAAGATAAAAACTAAGAACTTACATAAATTGAAAAATCAAATAAAAATTTACTTGATTACAAAAATTATTTGTTATTTGGAGAATATTCGCAAATAATTATTTGTTATGCGGTGCTGATTAATTGAATTTCAAATAATTTTTTGTTATTTGATTATCAAATAATTATTCGTTAGTTGATGTCTCTTTATGGAATAATTATTTGTTTTCTGGTGTCCATTAACTCAATTTCAAACAATTATTTCTTGGTATACGCATTTCATATCACAAGGTGTCTCGCGTACTTAGGAAATTAACTGCCTTATGTTGTGATGTTTACAGTAAAGGCTGTAAGTAATTTTTTTCCAATTAAGTATTTGTGAAATCTTTGAAGTAAATTAATTGGGTTTGCATAGAATAATCTTAGCGTCAATTAAATGGAAAAATATATAATCAATTGAGTCGCGGAGATTTAGAGATACATTAGCTCTGGAAATTACAATTCCTAGTTTCAGTTAAATTCAGGTATCGTTATCCTTGCATCTGTAAACATCGGCGAATCAATTAAATATATATTTTTTTCATTTAATTGATGCTAAAATTATTCTTATATTTATCAATCCCCTATATAAGAAGGGAAGGAAATGTGATATATCAAACTATCGCCAATTCATGTTGTATTGGTAGCATTTTTGAAGGTCTGGCGTACAATGTTCTTAACGTTCACTATAAACCTTTTTTGCGTTCCTTTCAGTATGGCTTCATAAAAGGTACATCTACTAAGACTAACTTGCTGAAATTCTTTAATTGCTGTATTTCTGCCATCGAAGCTAGCTGGCTTAGCAAGGCTTTTGACCACAGTGTTCTTGTTCGCAAGTTATCTTTTCTAGGGTTTCCATCAACCACACGCAACGTGTTAACCACAGTTATCTTTTCTAGGGTTTCCATCAACACGCCAACGTGTTCTGTTTCAAGGTGCACTTTCTAATGACACTTGTACCACCTCCGGTGTTCCTCAAGGTAGCCATCTAGGTCCATTGTTTTTTTATCATTTACATCAATGATATATACTAATTCTCCCGAGAATACTATGCTACGCTGATGACGCCAAACTTTTCCGTGTTCTTTCAGATGTGAATGACTGTTCACTATTAAACTTTGACTTAGACGCCTTTCATAATTGGTGTTCTACAAACTTCCTTCCTCTAAATATTAGCAGTGCACTTTAACTACACCTTAAACGGAGGCTTCCTGAACAGACTTGACAAGACCAAAGATTTAGGAGTTGTGCCGAATACAACCTTTTCATTTGACGACCATATCAACACTATCGTAAACAAAGCTAAGAATTCTGCTCTGGGCTTTGTTAGGCGATGGTATAATGAGTTTGATGTCCTATACATAACTAAACTATTTCATTTTACGTTCGTAGACCTGTTTTGGAGTATGATAGTCCAGTATGGTCTCCTTTTTATGAGACTCATATTAATCGCATTGACTCTGTACAACGTAGATGCGTAACATTTGCCCTTCGTAGCCTTCCTTGGACCGATCTTGCTACCTCCTTACGCTGGCCGATTAGAGCTTATTTCATTGAAGTCTCTTGAAAGTAAACGCGACAACTCTAGAATTGGTATCGCCTTCGATTGCTTACAAGGCACGATTAGTTCCCCTGAAGCGCTGGAGGCTATGTATTTATCAATACCTGCTCGCCCCTTGAGTAACCAATGCTTTCTAATAATCATTGTCACTGAAAAATCAGCTTTGTTAGGGTTAATTTTTCTATTTCTTATGTAATTCTATTGTTATTTTGATGTAGTAGTCAGTATTTGATGAATCTTAATAAATAAATCGTAAAAAAACAATCTTAAAAAAATAATATTACCAAAAATAAATCATAATTATCAAGAATTTTGTTTTTAAATTCATTCGACTCTTCGTTTCCCCACAACCCGAGTGATCTCTCTCTAGTTCCCGTAACCCCTTGTGGGGCATGGGCGGGAGAAGAGCTTCGCCCGATTCTAGACAACGATTGCAAGTGGACCTACAATTCAAAGTGGATACCGAACCACTGGTATTTTCTCTGTAACCTCCACGGCCTGAATATCGTGATCTGTTGTTAGCAGAAAACAACTATGGTTTGCCTCCTGTGGAATTCAAGCCTGGGACCTCCGGATTGGTAGGCCGACACGTTATCACTTACTCCACCGACGACTTCGACGACCCGATTGATAATGAAGCTAAAATACATGTTTACGGTAATTATGCCTGTAGTACGCTTCATTGCTTCTGATTTCATTTCTGTTGGTTTTACACCCTCTGGCCATAGAAAAATTCCCATCATCCTTTCCTTTGTTTGTTGAACCTTCGGTTAATGTAATTTGTGATCGTAACTTTTGAACCGAAAAGTAGAACGTTAATATTTATCTTTACAATAAAAATCGTAATCGTTGTTCTCTTCAATTCTACTATAAGTTAGATACACTCGTTTGGTAGAAAAATTGTATTGAATTCATGTTTATATATAATTTCGAAGAATAACCAACATTGTAGGCAACTTTAATTAGCCATTGTATTGCAATTAATGCGATAATAATCTGAATCTGGTAATTACATTGTAGCACATAACAATTTCGTTCTTTAATTGATTTATTAATTAATTGATATTCAATTGCTTACCTGCAGGGAGTCAATTACTTCGTTGAGATTGTATCCTCCAAATACGTATAAGGAATCTTGCTCTTCTAAATAAACGGCAGTATGAGCAGCTCTGGATATCATTCCTTCTGCATCAGTTGCAAGCCACCGCCAATGGCCTCCTTCAGGATTTACATGTAAATCACACAATCTTCCACTATAGCCCTACAAGCAACATTTAAATTGCATATCAAATATTGAATTTAGATTTTTATTTACTTTTTGACATTTGCACATCCCTTTAGCACACCTTCCTCTACCTTTCTGTTCTCCGCATTTATCTGGACATGCTTCATCCTCGCAATCTGGACCCATCCATTCACCATGGCAAACACATTGATGACCCACGCATTTTCCATGATTGTGGCAATTGTTAAGGCAATTTGATATGTAGTAGGATGCCTTAAATCCATCAAGAACGTAATTTGTATCACTGTAGAGTAATACAAGCATCTATAAGCATAAAATTATTGAATCAAGTCTAACTGTTACAAAATCAACTACGAACACTTCCGGAACGTGCCACAAGACTTTGAGGTTCTGTCTTTCCACTAAAACTTCCCAAAACTGTTGAATTAAAAGATTCCCCATCGTACACATAAATATAGTCATAGGAGCACTCAGTACCCATGCTGTGGAATGTTAGTGTAATAAATTGGCTGTTATTCTTAGCCTTGATTAGCCATTCGCAGTGGGAGTCTTGTGTATAATTAACTCCTGAGGGACCATCTGAGAACTCTCCAAAGGGTTCTCTAAAAACTTTTCTGGTTCGATCACAAGGCTGACTTGGCAAATTTTGTTGATGCGGCGACTGGAATCCATGGGGCAAAACAAGTAAACTTCGATCAGCCACCGCGAATTGCGCACAAAATGTCCCCAGTAGCGAAACACAAACAAGTAAAAAGTTATTTTTCACTACGATGTTGCTTTGCAACATCATGAAATTATAGATAATTATGATAATCAACGGAAAATTAACACTTTTCTAAAAAAACTAAATCAATTTCAACATATTGATTCGATTTTTTGTTGTTTCCTTTACTATCTTAGCGACCAGAACAAATAACTAAAAAACACCCAAGGTTATCACATTTTTCCACTTCCAGAAACTGAGTATATATTTTTTAGTTAATTTATGCAGAAATAAAGCTTTAATTAAGCAAAAAATGTTAAAAAACTTTGTATTTTGTCATCCCGTGTGATATGTGTACAGTAAAATGTTTTGACGTACAAAATGTCACTACAGGTAAAAAAAAGTTTTGACGTTACCAAATGTCACTTGTCAAATTTCACAGCTGCGTTCGTCAATTTCGCGAAATTTCGTCGCTAAATATTTAGCCGAAACGCGGTATTGTATTTTTAGCAGGTAAAAGTGTGTTTAGTTTTCACCTGTAGATGGCAGTTGTTTCCCAAATTGTTTGTTTTAGCTTCAGATTTATCTGACCAGGACTATATATCTTCGTCCATATACAATCATCACACATTTCGGGTTAACAAATTTATTTGAATAAGCTGTGAAACACAAAATATAAACAAAAATGTACAACAGCTGATTGTCAAAAGTAGCCACCTTAATTCAAAACAAATAAATTTAATTTGGAGAGCTTTACAACAACAACTGCCATAGTAGGTAGCTTAAGTTGGTTGCATTTCAATTAAAATAACCGTCAGTTTATTTATATAATATTTTTAAAATGAAATTCGCATTTATTGAAGAAAATACATTTGGGCGCATGTAGTCCTCCTCTTGAAGAAGTAATAAGTTTAATAATTTCCTAAATTTTTGATGTTTACATGATTACGACTTTTAACGAAATACCAACTTCGACTAAAGTTTCCTTATGTAAAAAAATTCACGTCGAATAGAGTAACACTCGACAAAATCATAACAAGAAAGAAATTAACAAGTTTTATCACAGATTTATTTAAAAAACGAATTTCTCCTGATTAGATGACAAAGACTACAATTTTACAATTTAAGGTGGATTTTGAACCATCAACATAACTCCTAATCTAATGGCCGTTTAAAATAATATGTTGTCTACTGGGTTCCCGGCAAAGTGCATGAGAGACAGAAGGTCCTATACCAGAAGCCCCGGACACTCACCAGTGGAAAGGCAGAGGAAATGGGAAGAATACAATACCAGCAGCAAAAAGCTAAGAGATGCCATTAAAAAACCAAGAAGACACTGTTTAGCGAAATTGACAACGACATATTGGGAAAAGGTTATAATATTGTCATGAAGGGCCTGTTGGGTTTCCCGCCCAGGCCAAACATGTCTATGAGCTTCACAGAGGAAGTGGCAAAGTGCATCTTCCCAATCTACGATCCGGCCACATTCCAAAGGGGGAGAGACACAGGATTTGAGCCCTTCACAGAAAACGAACTAAAGGAAGCATGGAAGCTAAAACTAAATAAAGCGCTGGCACCTGGGAATGTCCTAACAGAAATAGTTAACAAAATAGCGAAGCTAAAGCCAAACTAAGTGTTGGAAGTCTACAATAGACTTCCTAACGAGAGGATATTCCCGACGGAGTGGAAAAAAGCACTGTTGGTCCTGCTCAAAAAGGGGATAACCCACTAGATCCTCCAGCGTCTTAGAGGCCAATTTGCCTTCTTGACGTTGAGGGTAAATTGTACGAACAATTTATTCTAATAAGCCTCAAAGATGAGCTCAAGAAGTTAAGAGACCTATCGAGGTGGCAGTATCGCTATAGAGACAGACCTTCGACGCCCACACCACACCAAAAATTTTTTGTGGTATCAACCAGGGAGCATACTCTACCCAAAAGAAAAAGAAATATCCAAATCGGTCCACGCGTTACGAAGTTAGACTACTCCTCCCCTCGCCCAACCCCCACCATGGGCCAAATTATTCTTCTATTAGCAATGGGTGATCACACTCTATACAACAGCAAAAAACCATCCAAATCGGTCCACGTGTTACAAAGTTAGGTTCCACCCTCCCCCCACCCCAGCAACATTTGTTTTTTCGTAGTATCAACCAAGGATTATATTCTACCCAATAGAAAAAGAATTATCCAAATCGGTCCACGCGATAAGAATGGGGGGCCACCTTTCGACCAAATTATTCTCCTATTAGCAGTGGGGGATTATACTCTATACAACAGAAAAAGAATCATCGAAATCGGACCACGCGTTACAAAGTTAAGTTTCACCCCCACCCTACCAAAAATTGGTAAAAATTGGTACCAATCGGTGAACATACTCTACCCAACAAAAAAAGAATCATCAAAATCGGTCGACGCGTTACGAAGTTATGCCCGGTCAGACATAAAAAAAAAACATACGCATCGAACTTAGAACCTCTGTGTCTTTGGGAAGTCGGTTAAAAAATTGTAAATATTAATATTTGTTGTTGAAAATGGTCCATGGCCCCCTAATTTCAATAATATTTAGTAAAAAAAAAAGAAGTCAATCGGTTGAACGGTTCGACTGCAACTATGCACGGTGTCTCTGAGAACATGGTTTTGAGAAAAACGCGTTTAAAGTTTGACAAAGAAAAAACGTGAGAAGAAATATAATTTTTGTTTCTTACAGCCTGTCAGCTGTTCCTGGACCATAGCGCAATCCTTTTTCTTCCCTGTGAAACTGATTATATTCAAGGAACATTATTTTGTCCAAACAGAACATATAAAAGAATTTGTATACCTGCTGAGCAAACAATACGGCGCGCGTGGATCTGCATTTGGCCCGAACGTAGGCATGATTTTCTGCCGGTACGCGTTCGCACAAAAAAAGAAAAATTTATCTTTTGAAATTGCTCGACTAAAACCTACCCTTAAGTTTAATGGCAGACATTTTTCTCCAATTGAGTAACTAGGACTAAAGATATTGACATGGTTCTCTTTTTTTTTATTTGAAAGATATCTTAAGGGTATTTTATTTTGGTTTTAAACCATACCCTGTTAAGGACGGACGATAAAAAGAAAAATTTTTAACCAAAATTTTAAAATTTTTTAACGTTCGTACCTGCCACATTTGCCAACGGATCGAGACAGGTGAGGTACTGTTAAAAAGCTCATAATGCATACTTTTTTATCAAAACCTTACTTGTCGTCCTACTGTGTTTCGAACAGAAGTTATTGCGTTTTATATGAGCTCACCTCCTTGCACACGCGAAAATACTTCAGCCGTTAAAAAAAGTGAACGAGGGATTTTACGAAAAAATTGCTCATCGTGAACGCTGATCACAACACTGTAAGGAATCAATTGGCACATGTTGGAATACTTCTTTACGAAGTACCCTGTATAAGTGGGGCTCCGAATATTCCATTACCAGAATCAAATCATTTATGTAGAAGGAAAAGAATAATGTCTCGAGATTGACCCTTGAGGAACTCCCTTCTCTATAAGCATAATGTTAGGTAACACGTGGTTAACCCTTACCTGTTGTTGTCTTACCAGTAACAAACTGCCTACAAGTTTAGATGCAAAGCTGAAAAACAAAATTATATTTCAATTTATACAGAAGACGCGAGTAACAATCACATACTTCACTTTCACACTCTAGATCTTCTTTGTAAAAGCAAACAAAAAGGATGGTGTTTAACTAGTATTTTTTATTGTCTTTTAAAAAATATGTTACGTTACATAATATTTTTTAACAAAACAATGTTTATCTAATTGAAGCCTCTGAAGTGTTTGAAAATGGCCATTTTTTCTATAGAATATTTCATTGTAATCGTAAGTAGTTATATTTTACTAAGAGTAAGAAAGAAAAAAGAAGTGGATAATACTAAAGTCTTATGAGTAAGAATTGAATCTTTTTTTTTTTGAATTATGCTAATACGACAAGACAAACATTTATTAAATTATTAAATATGTGTATAGTTGTGAAGCGGAGAAAATACTTAGATACTGAGGCATTAATATTGTAAAAATGGATTCACCAAACACAAAACTAAAGCAAAAAATATATTTCTAAAAAAATTCATTTAAAGTTATTCCGCCTGTTCTAATAATGAAGCGATTGATGTTGCAGTCGACATAGCCAATGTTTGTCGTTGATTCTCCAATTCAAGAAGTTTTTCGTTTTCGCCCATAATGACAGGTTGAGGTGGTTCTTCTGGCCATCGTCTTCCTAATTCTAAGCACTGAAGTTTAAACAGTTCATTCTGATTTTCTCTCGCCTGCACCAAGAAGACACTTTCCTGTGAATAAAGAATAAAATTTAATAAAAAATTTCTTTGCTATAAATATTAACAATTTGTACTTCGACACATGCGACAAGCTAATGAGTAGAAATGGATTATTGATTTAACTGTAAAAAGTATCGCGAGGGGCAAGGAGTAGTTATAATCAGCATTTTCTTGCACTGAAAATTTCGCTCATTATGAGGTAATGCGATTAAGATGACTATAGTCACTAATCCATTCATTGCGAAAGAAATAATTGGAAATGATGTGGAGAGCCAAGATTGAACATTGCTCCAGAAATGAGTTTGCAATTAATTGCCTTTGAGAACCTATGATGGAGCCATACGAATTTCGCTAATAATGAGGTTAATTAGCATACCAGTTTTGAAGATTATACGACGATACTAAAGCTCAGAAAATGCTTTATGATTCTTGAGCATAGCCTTGGAAGAAAAGGAATTAAGAGTAACTGAACTAGGTTGAAAGAAGGAAATGATGGTGTACGTTTCGTCTGAACTTTAGAAAGAAAGATTCCCGTAATTTTATTGTAGATCCCATTTTGACGTGTACAAGTGACTTTAGATACTAGTAGTTTAAATTGTCAAAAAATGCCATCTTTTTACATTTTTCAACTCCTTAGACCTTTTGTGAGAAATTCGAGTTATAACCGTATACAACAACTGTGGGCACGCGCTCTCTTTTGCATTTGTGAATCAACAAAATGAATTCTTAAAACTTTAAAGGCGTTTTTCTCGAAATGGCAGAAAGTTATTCTCCGGACCCACTGAACCGATCTTAATAAATCTTAGAGCGTTTTGTTTATTAGCGCATTCTTTGTGACAATTTACCACAATTAGGCAAAAAAAAACACTTTATTTCAAACATCTGCTATTACTTTTTAATCGATTTTTCATTAACGGTGGTAAACCATCACGTAAGAAACCATCTTCTTGTCAATCTTGAGATTAACTGTCCGCCATAGGACAAGTCATTTCCGATGACTCGACGTACATAAATTACTCCAACAATCAAAAATAAGGAAACATTTCTTTTTTCTTGTACTTTCAAAGGATAATATAATGTTTTAAAAAATATTTTATAATCATATCTAATAAAGGAGCTGAGAAAAAAATCTTAAAAGTTTGCTTTTTTTTGGCCTTCTAAAGGGTACTTGTACCCTAAAGCTCTTGAATTCGTGTAGTGATATCGTCGTTTAAGAGATCTTTCAATCAGGCTAGATTCGTTAAAACAATGGTCGGAGTGAAAGAATTCTTACAAGTTTGCACTTTATCGTGTTTTTGCGACTGACAATATATTTTCGGTTCATCTAAGAGACTGTACCCAAGATGCATCATTGGATGCGTTAAAAATTAAACGATATGCTTTGCCCAAAATACGAACAATAGTAGTCGTAAATCTCTTGCACGATAAATAGTATTGCTCCCTACAAGATACCAGGTTTTCACGGCATCTACGCGATGTTACAGGCGAAAGATATAGTGGTGCCATGGTTGGTAGCGTTATTCAGAGACTGTATCATACATAATCACATTTCCCTAAAATGGATACGAAGTAAGGTGCATTTTATCCGGAAGGCTGGAAAGCGATGCCACGAACTATCAAAGAACTTTAGGCCGATTAATGTGACCTCCTTTGCATTAAAAACACTAAAGCGGGTTCTTGATATACCTACAACTGAGGAACACCCCTTGTGGTGTAACGATGTCAAAATCCCAACAAGCGTACTGTAAGGGAAAATCCATGGTTCTATTGAGATTTGAGCAGGGGGGGGGGGGGGGGGGGTCAAGGTCATCGCTACACGGACGATGAAGCTATCCTGGCATCGGGGTTGTTTTTCTCTGTTATCTGCGAGATTATGGAGAATGACTTGAAGAAGGTGAGCAGTTGGTCCAAAAACTGTGGACTGGCTGTGAACCCAAGAAAAACTGAGCTTATGCTCTTCACCACAAAAAACAAAGTACCATACTTCGCTTTACCTAAATTAAACGGCCAACAATTCTCACTATCCTCCAGTGCCAGGTATTTGGGTTTAACTCTGGATCCCAAACTGAAGCTAAATATAGAGGAATGGGTAAAAAAGCCATGTGTTGTGTAGCCCTCTATTCCTTCAGAAGTGCCTTTGGTAAAACAACTTAAGATGACGCTACACAGCGGTAGTGCATCCAATTCCCACAATTTTTACAATACACGCTGTTGCAGTTGCGACGACGTCAACGAAAAAGGAACCATTATTCACCTTCTCTGTAACTGCTCGGCTTTTGACACAGTCAGAAAGAGGGCTATGGGAGAGTACTTTTTTTTGAAAATCTGAAGGGAATCTCGGGAGTAAAGATTAGGCAAATAGTTAGTTTTTTAAATTCCTCTGGTTGGCTTTAGTTCTTTTCCCATAATAAACTCAATCGACTTTAACCATGATTCCAGATAAGAAGAAGGTGTTGCGAGTGGAATTGAGTCCAACAAAAACCGGGTCTTATTAGCTTTGGCATCAAAATGTTGCTGTAACAGCGCTAATTGAAGTGTTAAAACGAAGGCGACGCTCACGTTGTTTAACATGTATTACCGACGAATTTCTGTAGAGTTTTTACCGAAATTCATCACAAACTTGGTTTTCAACTAACAGCTTTGGAAAGTTCAGTCGTCTTTGAATTAACGAGATGCCAACTAATCAGATATAGAAAGTGTTCGCCCCTTGCGCGTTAATTATTTGATAAAAAAGAAATCAGCATTTTATTAAAAATATATATATTGATAGATTTCTTTTTAAAATACCTGTAATGTGTTTCGATAACACACATAATTTGTGAAGTCTATAACTTCCGAAGGAGTCTACTTAGGCATATAACGTTTGGGCAGAATAAAATTAAGGTCCAAAGGAGTTGTCTTATCCAAAAACCTAAAAAATTATTAAGAAGTGGAATACAACATTTGTGCACTTAACCATCGATAAATACATTTTTGAACTGATTTGATTTGACACCCCACTAGAGGACATTAAAAAAATCTTTCCCTTCGATTTCACCCCGAGAATTAACGTAATTCAATCGTGATGATTTTGTTCAATCCACACCTTATTTTTAACGTTCATGATTTCTTCAGATTTTTCTGAGCGGTCCTTTTCGTGATGACGGTGGAAACGTTGGCGTTTTTTCCAAAAATTCTTTAAAGAACTGTATAAAAAGAATATTATATATATTATTGCATTCGTGCTTTACCAAGCTTCAATCCATCTCTGTACTAAATTTAAAATTAGGTTCACACAAAATCGCTTATGACGGACGGACACCGAGTGATTCCCCAAATGTTCCGGAACACAAAAGAAAAATTAGTTTGGTAAAAGAACTGAACCTTGTGGCACATTGATGTATATTTTAAAGTGATCATACGTAGCATTACCTATAATTACACAGATTGAAGCCTGACAAAAAACTTTCAATCAATTTCAGAAAACAGATCAGCTGATAATGGTTTCAAAGCTCCGTCGGGGCAGTTAGTAAATCTTCGATTGAGTAGTGAACCCAAATTGTATTGGCAATAACTCCTTTTTTATATATTTAATTAACTAGAAGTTTAGTGGCTCAAAAACTTTAGATAAGACAGAAATGAGTGGAATAAATGGTTAAGCGATAGCTTCACCGTCCCTTTTAAGCTTACGCACAACACTGTTTCTTCACAGACGGAAACGCTTCTGTTGAATGTGACAGGTGAATAAGTTTTGCAAAAATAGACTGTGGAAACTGTATGTGTTCTGTGTACAAAAGAAGAACCTTTTCCTTACGCATTCCCCCGTAATTTTAACTGAGCAATTATTATTCCACTCACCAAGACCTTTCATATAAGCTATATTTAATCAAAGGACAATTTTTTTGGATCAAATCCGCTCAATCTGCTTTGGACTCAATTAAATTCCTTTTAATGTTTGGGTACTCGAAAGACTAGTATATATAATTCGAATTTCGGATTTTACGATCATAGAAACCGCATTGCAGTACTACACCAGTATTTCCAACCTTAAAAAAATAAGTGTAGTTATACGTAAAGCTCAATAAAATAAACGTTCTTTGTACCTGATTCAAGTAAGGTCAGAAGAGTATTTGGGAATTTTCTGAAGAATTGTATTTTATACACAAAGGGGAAGGTGCTCAACCACCGAAGATATACAGGTTTATCTAATAAAATTTCTGGTAAAGTTTATTTCCATGTTTATTCATATTTTGAAAGCAGTTGCTAGTATTTTTGCTCTATTTTACATAGAGCATTTTTGTGTACAAGTAATTATCAAAATCAGTCTTCGATTCGACAAACTCAACGTGCACTTCGTGAATTTTATGGTTAACAGAATTGTCCATCTGAGCAAGCTAATCGTGGTGTGCGGGATTTCAACCTGCATTTCTAAAAGGGCAACCCACAAAAAGACAGGTGTGGCCAAACTTATTCTAAGATTAAGAGTTGTTGTTTTAGGCACTTGTTGGAACTTCTTCATCATAATAATTACACTTAAGAAGTGAATAAAAAACACTTGTTTAGTTCCAAAAATTTTATAATTTATTTTAACTATTTTAACAAATTTCGACGCGTTTCGCCCTATCGAGGCATCATCAGGATAGTCACTATCCTGATGATGCCTCGATAGGGCGAAACGCGTCGAAATTTGTTAAAATAGTTAAAATAAATTATAAAATTTTTGGAACTAAACAAGTGTTTTTTATTCACTTCTTAAGTGTAATTATTATTATTCTAAGAGCTTGATAACAGCAATAGAGCAAAGGAGCTACTTAGGTTTGGAAAATTGAATGTGAGACTTATCACCATTCAGATCACCGGGCACTGTCAACTCAGAAGTCCTTAGCAAAAATCAGCAGCGCAACTGACCCAACCTGCAGATTGTGTCTGGAGGACAAAACTACATTTCACATCTTATGCAAGTGCCAGGCCATTGCCAGACGCAGAATATCGATCTTTGAGAAGCCTTTGTTGGATCTCAGAGAATTGTACAGCATTCCGTTCCACAAGCTGTTCTATTTGAAAGGGACTAGGTTGGCTTAAGGAGTACAAAATCGTGCAAAATCTTACTTCTCGAACTAAACATAACACAACATAAGCAATTCGTTGAATTGTTAAAAGGTCAGAATAGCTAATTTGTCAATATTTCTAATGACATTTGCACATGAAGAAAGTGATTAATTGCATCTTAAGAAATGAACATAACATCGACCCATATCTAGGCAAGCAAGAAATCAATTTAAGTAAACACATAAAAAATGCGATTCAATGACAGTTGGTCCAAAGCCATGTTTGGACAATGTTAAGCAAAAAAGAGTTGCGAAAACGTAAAAGAACAAATTATTCTTGAATGAATTAAAGGCATACTCCTGTGAAAAATGCAACTATTAGTTCCCGGTCTACCCATGAATAATCAATTCCCAAGATTTCATAGATGTATGTTGCATTTTAGCAAAATGTGCAATTGTGTACCTACGCAACGTTAATTAAATTTAGATAAGAAATTGAAATAAATGAAAATAAGCAGGAAAAGCACGGAGCTTTCGCTTTATTAAGTTTCACATTCGCAGAACATCCAATTAATTATAATTTTAATACAAAACCCCGAATTTTTCACAGGAGTCTATCCTTAATAAAAGAAATGGCAATTTTTTCAAGTCCAATTAAGATGATACAATTTTGAGTCCAGCATAGCAAAATTTCGAGGCCAATTCAGTTGTGTTATTATTTATGAACTATGTCATATATTACAAAATTAATGAAATGTAATCATTAACGAATACAAACAAAGCCATGAAAATAATTTTGTGAATTAAATGTTATTTTAATTCCATTATTTTAAACTTCATAATTAATATGAAGAAGTAATAACTAACCACACGCCTTGCAGCAAAATAAAGAAAATAAAATATTTTTTTTATAAAGACAAATATGTTGTAATAGTGTTTAGTTAATTTTTATAGAATAACCCAAATCCAAATTTACATCTTTGTACAAATATACAATAATGTAAATGTTTCGTCCTCTTACCTTAACTTCTTTGGTCGTTAACACATCCATCTTGTCATAGATGATGGCATGTAATCCCATGCTCTTAAGCATTCGAATTGTATCTTTGCTATTGTTATCATCGCCCCAACAGAAGACTATTAATCCCTGGTTTGTTGCCAGATTTACCTGTAAAATAAATTATAATGTAGTAATATTATTTCGGATGTTGAAACATATACACTAAGCCAACTATAAAACCTATTGCAATTATTGACAAGTGACATAATCGTATTAACCACTTAACAGTTTAATAAGTTAAAAATGTCGTTAATTTTTGGTAAAAATCAGAGTTTTTTGATTGCACCTTTACCAAAAATTCAAAAATGAATATTTTGTTTATTCCTTCGTTCAAATTCAAGATAAACTTATGTACTAAAGAAATCTTTTTGGTTTTTTGATTTCAGATGAAGCAGTCATGAGTTATCCTGATTACCGCATGTCGACTTTTTTTGAGGTGACTCGGTTCTCCCCACTACCACTGGCTTATTTTTTAATATTTTTTTATGAAAATTTACCAGAATATTCTTGGAATGATGTTTAATAAGTCACAAATTTTAAGAATTTTAATAAAGGTACTGTGGAAAAAAAACACAAAAATATGCTCTCTTTTTTGTCTCTCATACCCTTTTCCTCCCTTAAGTCCTTAAAAGTAGTTTTTCAGTAATTGGCCATCCAATTTGCCCCATTCTTCAACGAAGGCCTGTTTCAGACTTACAACTGAACTAAATTGGCGTTGATCAGCGTAAGCTCTATGAACTAAAACTCTGCAAATATTCTCCAAATTTCAAGATGGATTTATAATTTTGCAACAGAGTGTATATGTTTTTTGCAGTATTATAATAGTCTGCCTTGACGAATTTGTGTTAATATATAACGCCTCAATGCAAAAAAATCGCTCTAAAAATCGCTCTTCGAATTTAACCTTTGTTATGCTCAATTTAATTTTTTTTGTGGTTAATCTTTAAATTCAAGTCAAAATTTTCAGTTTTTAAAACGAACGGAAAAACAACTACATATTATTGGAATTACTTGTCTTATCTTAATTGTATTGCTAAAAGCGATCAGTTAATGTACGAAAATGGTAAAATTGATTTTTAATTCAAGAGGAAAAAATTCAGATTGAATAAATTTGAATTTGAGAGTTTTATACTGAACCTAATTTGAAATTTCTAAAAGGAAAAATAACTAAGAAAAATCATCGAATTTTCTTATCTTCAAATAATAAAATTTAGTTTTAAAATTTACCTGAGTTGGATCCCTGAGTAGATCTTCTGTGTGAGCAACAATACCCAAAAGTTCCATGGCTCTTGCATGACAAACTGCCTTTTCAGTAGTGTTGCACCTTGGATCACGGTATTTTGGATATTTAGTTGTTACTCCAAGGGTTAGGAACATAACGGGATAAATGTTTTGCTTATATCTGAGCATTGTACAAATATCAGGATCGAAACAAGAGAATACAATACGTCGCCCACATGCTTTTCGAAGAACAACATCCAAAATACAGTCGACATATAAATTCCTGTCCATAGTGTTTTCTGATTCCATAGTACCATCAGATAATTGCTGTGACCATTTCACTTCGATGTTGAATCCAATATGTGGATCAATTGAATCAAGTACATCAGCAAGTTGAGGGAATGGTTGATGATCTTCTAAGTCTTCATTATGAAAACTACGTGTTTCGCCAGTTCTACCTTCAATCACATGATAAACCTGTCGAATAATATATTAAAATATTTGGAGGGAAAAAGTTATTCAGTTTTTTTTACCTTAAAATTTTTAAGCTGCTCCAGAGTTAGTTCTCGCATAGGCAATTCTAAGAAGTCGTTAACTTCTATCTTCTTTTTGGATTTCAAGGAAACATATACATGAAAATCATGATATAAAACCGGAACGAAATCTTTGCTTAATTGAACATCAAATTCTAACATATCAGCTCCATGAGCAGCTGCATTCTTTAACGAAGCGATGGTGTTTTCGCGAATTACTGTATCTCTTGCCTTAAAACTGGTACCAGATCCCCGGTGGCCTACATCTAAGCCAGTCCATTTGTTATTCCAATATCTTGAGTACGAGACATTCATATCGAAGTTGTAAGAGGAAAAGTGTTTTATCTGCAATTTAGAAAGATACGTTAGAATTACAGAGAAATTTAATGGTTATATTTTGCTCTGAAATATGATCTCGTACCTATTAAGAAAATTTAAAACTATAAAAATACTAGCTCACAATTAAAATAATAGACTCAAAATATTGTTGATAATTGAAAATCTAAGTGGATAAAGGTATTATGATACATTTTTAAAATAATGTGACGAATATGTTTCATTTACTTTCTAAGCCATCACGATACTGCCTTACTTTTAATTAGTGTCATAAATATCTAAAATTAGATATTTAAAAAATACTAGTTAATAAAAGTTGTATGTCGCACAAGCATGCATCTAATTTAAAACGTTTTATTGTAATTCACGTCAAACTTTAGTTTTAAAACATAACACTCTTATCGACTTAGCTCTTTGAATGTCCATTGAAAAATGCACCAATGTGAACAAAGATGCAAGAACGTGTGTTATTGTGTTCCAATGCATTATCAGAAGCCGGAATAAGATGACTAATTTAAAAGAAAAGTCAAATTTCATGTCTTAAATTTATTTGATACATGTGCATAGTGTAATTTACCAAAATTTAATCATTTTAAATTACTGAAATTAAATAACTATTATTAAGGAAATGTGCACAAACGGCACGACGAATGTGTAGTTTAATGTCTGTTTTATTCCCAACTGTGTGGTTTTAAAATTTTTTTTTATTAAAAGTAATCAAAAACAATTTTTTCTTTTCAGGTTTAACTGTGATATACAAAAATATATATTTTCCATTTGTTAATAAATTATATGTCGCCGAAAAATATCTACCCTGAATAAGTATCGTTACAGCAACATCCCCACCCAAGTTTTATCAATTTTATAAAAAAAATTACAAAATGAATTCGAATTTACGTCAACTAATGCTTCGAAAAAAAGTAGTTTCGAAAAACGGCTTTTAAGTTACAACCAATTATTTGCTTTGTATACAAAATTTAAATGTCGAAAAAATAAAATAAAACGAAAAGAAAAATAGTATTAACAGTTTTTCATTTAAATGTTCTAAAAATCGATTATGTTTTTCGCGCTTTCAAGCCACACTGACCCCTTAAAACGAAGGGATCTGGCACCTTAAAAACGAATATTAAAGCAAAATTTTAAGTCTCATATTCAGCTGCATTTGGACTCGGATGTAACCTCATGCTGGAACATCAGTACTGTTGTAACACAGGCTGCTAATCAGAGCAGCGATTATAAACGGTAGAATAGTTCAGATTGTAGTTCAGAACAAAAACGAAGCCTCCACTAAGTATCATGCAAGAGAAGTACTAAATTATAGTTCCGCAAAGCGATGTGTATTTGTTGATTAAACAAATTTTTAGAAATAGAATAATAAAAATGGAACAAAGTGACTGGGTGAGGGACTCTCAAAGTTAAAATTGACCGCTAAAATAAAGAAAGGGTTTTCAGTCGTATTAGCCGGTTTAGAACGAAAACAGGAATCTTCTCACCAATATGGAAGGTACCCTTCACGAGTGGTTAGGGTACCTTGGAAAGAGTGGTCAAGATATGCTGAATAGTGCTCAGGATTGTTAAAGTAAGTGTGCTAACACTCGTAATCTGGCTCACTGTGAGTCTGTTTTAAAAAACTAAAAAAAAAATAAAGTACTAAGTATGTAGCAATAATCACTGGGTCTCCTTGCTGCGACACTTAAACCATGTGAAGCTTCAGTTATGAAAGATTGATCAACGACCATATCTTTGCAGTACACAAGATTATACAGAAGAGTACAATATCGAACTCCACCACATTTTTGTGGATTTCAATAAAACAGCATCGACAGAAATGCACTGTAGGTTGCATTTACCAGCATGAGAATACGCTGAAAGATAATAAATCTTTGCCGCGTCACACTCGAAGGATACACAAAAGCTGTTTGCATTCAGAATAACAAACACCCTTAAGAAATATTCAATAAACAAAGGACTGAGACAAGAAAACGCTTAATAAATCGTTGTTAAGAAGTCTAGAAGATACCGTATAAAAACGTCAGTAGATCTGGATGACTCTGCATGTACTATGGGACTCTACTAAATACCTAACGATATATAGCATATATATAGCCAGACAGAATTTCACAAGTGGCGAATGATACTTCAAATAAAGTGTATGCTTGGATGATCGAGCGATAATAAGTCATGTGTTTACGTATTACTTATAGCGTTGGCTCTAACAACAGAAAGCATTAAGTGGAAAACGCAAGGCTTTCGATGTTTCCTAAGATTTAAATGAGCACAAAACTTTTATTTCGCTCCCTTTGTTTTAAAATTCAAAATTATTTTCGCATTTTTTGTTTCAACTTATGCTTAGTACTTTTCGTTTTGGTACTATGTCTCTATAAAAAATAGTTGAGTTGGAGCTGAGTTTTCTTTAAATACTGTTGGCCTGAGTTAACTTAATGCTGTTTACATCGCGTCTCCTGGGTTGCGTTGACAGCTGGAATATTTTGTGTAAAGTAGCTGGCTTTGTGTTGTGTTAAAAGGTTTGGCTGTTTACTTTTGCATAGAAAGGCGTGGTAAGATAGAACCAATTAAAAATGTTCTTCTGGTGGAGGGGATAAAAATTTGAAATATAACAGACGCTTTTTGGGTAAATTGATGACAACTGAAAAACTGTAAAAAGTAAATTTCTGTGCAAAGATCAGTGAGTTGACATGAAACTGTAAAAATAAATACAAATAAATAACAATTTACTAAAAAAGTTGAAATTTATTATAAGCTGTAACCTGCCAAACATCAATCAGCTGTGAGTTGTCAACCATAAAAGAAAAAGAAGAATTCTGTCGAAATTTTGTCCACACTCAGCAGCGTGCGTAAAATTTAAGTAAAAGGACAAATTACTTGACTGTAAAATTTCTTCAAGTCCAAAAATAAACGACGCAGTGCGGAAGAAAATTTTTGGTTTTGTGTTAACACTTTCGAGTAAACAGACAAACCTAGTGTTGAAATGGTTTTAAGAAAAATCATTCGCATTATTTTATCGAATCCATACACAACACTCAGCTTATCCCAACTATTTTCGTAAAATTTGGTTGAATTTAATCAAACTCAACTTCCGTTTCTATGACTAGCTCGAGTTGAATCCAGCATATAAACACAGTATATATAATGTAAAAGTTTCAACTGGGTCAGTCGTGCCGCAATGAAACGAGATCGAATGAAAGTATTGTTTTCTCCATTTTATTGCGTTCGAAATGTTCGTGGGCAAAGTTTCCTATGTTCATCATAAGTCCGAGATGAGCTCCGCGGTTATCGACGAAGAATAAATAATGAGCTTTATTAAATTTATGAAACTCCCATTATAATAAATTTCATAAAATCTTGCTGGCTTATGTAGTATGGGTGTGTTCTTTGAACCGACCACCATTGATGATGGTCGATCCTGAAGTGAAACACGTTACCACAAATCACGGAAGGCTACATTTGAGATGGTTGGACGCCGAATAAAAGGACATTATGATATTCCAGGTTTTAGATTGGATCTTCATGGTTCCGTACAGCCAGTGATGAAGTGTTGTCAGTAAATTTGAGCCCAAATCGAATAGTAGAAAATGTCCAATTAACCTTCTGCGATCAACCCGCTGTTATTAGAATTTATGCTGATTAAAATTGAGTGTCCAAGTGAATGAATGTTTTATAACATCAGCCGTTTACTGTCTTTTGTTACGGTATTTTGAACCATAATAATTATTGAGGACTGACATTAATAAAGTTACGATTTGTGATGAAATGATGCTATAACTATTATTCCCGTAACAGGGTACCGTTGTATTAAGAGGATAAATGAAATTAAAATAAATTTTAAAGGTATTTTATGCAGCCGATAAGTACTATCAGTATAATAAAAATATCTTTTTCCTTGATTAATCATGTTAGTAAAAGGAAATCATTAACTCAACAAGATGAACCCATTTTTGCATGGATTAAGCCCGCAGTAATTACTTATTTTAATTAAGTAAAATTTCCAGTTTTTTATTTTTCGCTTTGCGAATATTTCGGCGAAAACAAACAAATGTGCTGATATTTACAGATAATAACAAACGTACCCAAATGGAAACACTGGTAAAAAATGGGCTTATAATTTTATTAGATTTTAATTTAATTTTATCATGACAAAACATTATAGTGACGATGAATTCAGACTGATGACAATTTCTTTTAAAAAAGCTAGCCCATGTCATCACGTGCGAGATAATTGGCGTCGCTAAACTAAATATCAAACTGATACTGATTATTGTTTTACAAAGCATTTACTAATTCATTTGACACGTATAAAGTAAGTCTATTACGGAAACTTGCAATTCATCGATATTTTTACAATTTTTAACAATTTGTTTCAAGCACAATAACCCAAATCATAAGCGTGAATGCCATGGCATACTTTTGAAGAGTGAATTTTGATAAATTTACTTCATAGATTAGCTAATTAATTTTTATTTTGATCGGAAGGTTTTTGACAACCAGTGCATTATATATAGTAAATGTTCAGTAAACTATTTAAAGTCTTGAGGAAACCAACTAGTCAAAGACATTTCTTAGATTGATTGGTTTTCCCAAAGTGTAACTACAAGTTCATTGAGTGAGTTATAAGTGCCGAATAAGAACCAATTAACACTTAATTTAAAAGTGTTCATCAAACCAGTGGTTGATAAAATATCATGGCGGGATCTTTCATATAATGAAAAAATCTTCAAATCGATAAGACCAATAAATAAAATCTGGCAAATTAATGACAGCTTTAGATAAAGTGAAGTATAGCGTAGGAGAGGAAATATCTAGATATCGACGCCTTTAGTCCGTCTAATGAAGAAAATCATTCTATTCTTTTTAATTAAGTAAATATATCTGATTACATAAATATATACCTTATCTGCGAGTTACAAAGATAAGACTACCTTGATACGCCCGAGCCCGTGAATTCTCGTTCACCCTTAAAACATTTACAGTTTATTAAAGCGATGAAACAAGAGTAGAAACGAAAATTAGAATTGCAAAGATTGTGTTATTTATTATAAAAATTGGTTAAGTTGCACAAACATGATAGGATTCCGTAGAGTTAAACATTCAGGCATTTTTTCAGATATTTTGCATTTATATTTTAGAAATTAGAAAATCGCTTTGATAACAAATTTGGAAGCAAATACATATATCGTGGCAGAAGGGCTAAAATCGAACTGTCCAAAGACATGTTTGTTGCTTTTACGGAGACCTCACTAATCACTCTCCACTCAACGGGGTAAGTGAAAAACTTTTGAGTGCATTTTCGACTCTGTGGAAGAGGGGATCGTTACACCAAATAGTTATGTAAATGAGAGGATGCGAGGGCTGTGATATACAGACAAATGGGTCCTACAGACTAAAATTATAATTGTTCCTAGTTGCTACGGAATCTTAAAAAGTGTTGATTGCTCTTCTTATCTGAAAATGGCAAAGGATTATGGAAACTCAGAATAATTTCGGTCAACAAACACTTGTAAATCTGCAAAAATGCATAAATCTAACTGCGATTGGATAAAAAGTAGGAATAACCAATCTAAATAAAGTCTTGAATAGGAAATTTTATTACATTCTTCCGTAAGTTTCATATAGTATATGTTGGCTCTTACAATTCACTAAATTACCAAATAGAAAAAACTATCTGATGACCTCACCCAATTCAAAGCAATGCTACAGGGCTCTATGAAATAAACTTATTTTTTAAATTCAAACAATTTCAATTGTAGTTGAAATTCCTTGTGCTTATAAAGATTGAAAGCCTACAAAGTTTTGTAACCACTTAATCGACCTAAAAAGAGGATAAAATGAAAAACAATCTCTGTTTTTGTATATTATTTATAAATGTACATTTGCCCAACAATCCAACAAGCATACCCTACATTATTAGAAGCCACAATGGCTTAAGTAATTTCAGTTGCTAACATGACATAATAGCCTAATTTGATGCGTCTTGTAAAACTGGCGATAACGGGTGTCCACTAAAAATCTGAACCGGTATTTATATCCTAAAGTACATCGTACAAAGAAAATTGCCGCAGTAAGATGTTCAGTCGGAGTTTGTAAAAGTTTCAAAAGTTGCTATAATAGTAAAGTAAAATGGTTTCGAACAAAAATTGTCTTCGTGTGCGGTTATAAAAATATCGAGAATGGTACATAAAAGAACCAAAATATTTTACTGTGCAACATTTTTAAGTGAAGGAGTATTTAAAAGAACTATTTATAATATTCTACAGAGGTATTAGACGGGCTTACCAGTTGGATGGGTAAAAGGATTAGGAAAAACAAACAAAATGTTTAGTAAGAAAGTGGTTCAAGTGGTTTTAGATGGTGTTTTTTACACGGTTTTGATTTAATAACGGCCCCCTTTTTAACCAAAAGCTGTTTGATTTAAATTTAAGGTACAATGCTCTAGTCAACAAACATTAGAGCGTCAATCTAAAAAGTTTCCCTTTTTTAGGGCAGTGATAATGATGTCTTTTATTCACGGTTTTTTTTCATGGTTTTTTCTGGAACTGATCTACCGTGTATTCTGATGGATTTTACTGCAGTGACATGTTTGTACTTCCCATGAAGTTAAATTCAGGAACAGAAAGAAATTTGACGGAAAAGTTGGTATACATTGCAATTGCACCAAAGGGACAGTCAACCTTTAAATAAAACATCAGGGTACGCAATCAATGTTAAAACATCTATTTCAGTAACTATAAGGGTGGTGATTTCTATTTTTGGTCGGACCAAGCAAGCTTCCACTACTCAACAATTGTAGTAAACTATCTTCGAGAAGGCATCGAATTAGTGCAGTAATCAGTAATCCTGCCAGAAATTCAAGTAATTGAGAAGATGTCTAGGCTTATTTAAAAACTGGGCTTATTAAAAAACACAAACCAACAACTTATTACCTAACAAAAAGTTGACCTCGACTTTGTACAAAGCCTTACTGCGTGGACTAAACGAAGGATTGACGCTGTGGCTAAGAGCATATAAATATTGCATGTTGCTTTCTTTTTTATTATCGTGAGCCGATTTTTATTCAGTTTTAAATTAATAAATAATTCTTACAGAGTGTAGATTTTTATTGGAAAACCGTTATTATGATTTTAAACAGCTATGATTTCTAACCACATAATTACTGCTGATATCTTTTTTAATATTTGTAAATTAGCCCCCTCCTTTCGCTGCGTTTTCAATGACTAGTTTTGATGGCAAATACTAACAAAATGTTGTAATTTGATTACGATAAACAGCACCAACGTTTCTGAAATAAGTAGTTTTGACCAGGCAGGCAATCATCAAACAAATAATGAAATTCTTAATGCAAGAAAGACTTGTTTTTAATTTATTAATTCTTGAATTATTAGTTATATTTCTAATAAAAGTAAGAACAGATGATTATTGTAATGATCTAATGATCAGTTAGTTACATAAATAAACGGACAATTCGTTTTTAAAACAAAGTTTATAAAAACAAAGTATGAAAATGTATTTTTAGAGCGTATTATGAAAGAGAACCTTATAAATTATATTTCATTTCTCATGATTGAATTTAGAAATATTAAAGAAGGAATTATGCAAATGAGAAGTAAAGAAAGTTATACACATGATGTTAAAAAATCTTCTTTACCGCGGTAATCGAAATCAAAATGTTTTCAACTGAACTCAACTAGTAATACATACTATTTTGCTTTTAGAATGTACAAAATGTACCAATCACCCAAAAAGCAATATATGAATATACAAGGTAATGGATTTTAGGAAAAACAACATACCCATAAATATCCAACTTGCATCATACCCATTGGACGATGCTTTGTTGCGCACGTAATGGGTAGTTCCAGATTTCCTTCAGACCGCTTTAAAACATTGGGCAATATATAATGATAGCCTAAATGATATGGTGGCTCATCTTTAGCAGCTTTCGAGCTGTATGCATACAAATCAATCAAATAGGCAACATTTTCTGGATCAGCAACCGTTATATGAAAAAGAACAATATCATCTGGGCCACAAACTGTTCCAAATTGAGGTTGGGCCTGAATAACGCTGTCATCATACTTCAAACTTGCCACTTCTGCAAAACAGAACGTTGGCACCTCAACACCATTCTCACGAGTATCATTTGACAAAGAGTCCTCTAGTGGTGAAAGAGCTATTTGTGTATCACAGTGAATACGAAGGCTCATAGGAGTAACCTATAAGAAATTAGTATCAAAAGTCATTTAGTGTAAGATAGTGGACATTCCACAACGCATTGAACATTCTCACAACAAACCTTCACATAAAGTAGGCGATTTTTTATTCTCTGCTTCCAAACGAAAGGAGCATTAAAGAACCTGAATTGTATAATACTTTCGCATGTGAGCCAGCCACGATCAATTTTAATAGCACCGTTAACATCGCCAAATATGTCGTGAGATTCTGATGTATCTCCGAGCTCTGGGATAACTCTGGGTGTTAGATGAGTTTCCCAACGTCTTACGAGAACATTTTCTGTATTTGGATCTACTGCACAGATAAAATAACGATATTGTATTTCCCTGTCGCGTGGTATAGGAACAGAAACCACCCAGTTGTTCGTATCTGTAAAAGAAAATTTTATATTAAGCTATACAAAAATTTGCAAAAAAAAAACAAGCGAACTACAAAAGAATTTATACAAATTTGAATGATATTATATAAAACAAATAAAGGTATGAAAATTTTTTTAATTTTTATATAAGTTATTATAACTAGAGAATTTACTAATTCTGTTAAGTTAAATTTTTTTTCAATGGTCAAAGGGATAAAAGAATGTTTTACTAAATATTATTAAGAGTGTAAGAATGGTGGAGATTTGGAAATGTTTCTTACTGTGGACGAAATTTTTCTAATATTTAAAGAAACACTTTCTTCCAAAATTGTTATAAAATGTAAAAATGTTGGAATAATTGTTCGGGTTGGCCTTTGGTAAGTTGCTGAAATTATATATTTGCTAAAAATTGAGCTTTACCCCAGTTGCAATAAGAAGATACGTTTGTGGTTGAAATTATTGATTAAGTTTCATAGATTGTAAAATTTCAATAAAAAGCAGGTATACAACAGGAAAACAAAAATATTTAATAATTATGTGCAAATTTTCAACTGAAATAATTTTTCTGTTACCTAAAAATAGAGTAAATGAATTTAAATTGTTAGAATTGTTTCTTTAAAAGTGAAATTTTTACCACTGATATCTTTTTTTTTTTATACGATGTCTCCAAATCCTAGGGGACAACTCTTTGATGCGTTAGCATGGTTTTGGCCGGAAGGGAATTAGGGTAAGGAAAGTGAGGAAACTCGAGTCTTGTTTTTACATTGCTGCGAGCTAGACAACAGCCCAGAGACGGAGTGGATTATTTTAATTTCATAATAAAAGCCATCTGGTCATCTGGTCTCGAACCCGGGACCCATGGCATGTTGGTCTTGCCGCTCAACGTATTGATCCAACTCCGTCTCTTAATATAAAATTTTGCGTCATTCAGTCTAAATTTTTTTTTTAAAAAGCTACTTTCAGAATTCTTTATAAGTTGATAAAAATGACATTTAAAAAATTTTAATTTTAAAATAAAGGATTATTCTTGTAGTAATTTATGCTCATATATGTTTTTAAATTAAACACATGATAGATGACGCTACAGAAAACCACCGTCAGTAGATTGCCAGAATATAACGTCCAATTCGAAAAAAAACATTGAAACATTTTTTTCGATTTTTCAGAAAGCTGCAAAAAATATTACAGGATTCAGAAAAATTGTGTATAAGTTTAAGTATTTACTGCAATTTACTAAAAACAAGAATCCAATCGGATGCCTTTTGGCAGTATTGAAAACGTAGTAAAAAAATAATTATTTGTAAATTTTTTTCATGAAGAAGTCAATTTATTTCATTTAACCCATTCATCTGCTATTCCTGACTCGTAGTGCTCGTTATCCTGCTCATGTGAATGGCATCGATTCATCTCGGTGTGCAGATATTTCTCTTGTTGACATATCAACCTCTACTCAACTTGTTAGTTAAGCTCTTCGGCTTGCTGTTGAACATATTTATACATTGAAAGGTCAACTGTACATAATTCCCACGATGTTGATCAAGTTAAGTAGTCTACACTTGTGGCAATTTTAACGATGTTACCGCTAGACAACGATTTTAAATGCTGTTGGCCAGACGATTGAATTTAAGTTTTGATTACTTTGCTGGTTGAAAGCTCTAACACATCTTTTTTTAACATACAGCTTTCCATTTATTGAAAATCAATCTTTGATTTGAACAAGTATCTTTATGTGTAGATCGTGTATCGAAAATGCTTTACGAAAATAATTCAAGCAAAGTAAATATTGGGGATATTAACTTAGGATAAAGATACTAAGCACTTCAAACGTAAAAAAATACAAAATAAAACGTAGATTTTCTACAATATAAAAAAAATTAATTTTTTTTTTGATTTTATGTACAGAAAGTTTATATTAAAAATAAGAAAAAATACCCGATTTAATTTACGATACCAAATAGAGTTTTATTTTGTTAGGCTAGAAACTGAACTAAACGAAAATAAAATTTTGGTTACAGTAAATAAAAAAAAGCAATAGTATATGTCAGTTCATCGAATATATAATACTGCAAAAATTTTTAGGAATACATGCGACGAAATTATAGCTACAATAAAAATGTTTTTACCCTCTCGAATATAAGAGAGATATTTTTCGGAATTTTAGAACCAAATTGTTACATGAATTGTGCGTTAATCTTTCTTTTTGTGACAAGAATAAATTGGAGTGTCAAGATTTTCAATTTATTTCCCAATTATATGAAAACGTGTTGAGATTCTTTCTTTATTATGAAAACAACTTAATTTTTTTAACATTGAATATTTCCTGTGCACATTGCACTATACTAAAACCGACTGCATTGAAATTCAAAGCACAATGAATATTAAGGAATGAAAGTAGCAAAGTAGTCTTGAATGCATAAAAGGGAAATAAGTTTTATTGCCAAGTTAAATCAGTACATAATGGAATCATATGTAAGTGATTGACTCATAAAACAAACAATATTTACTTCCTATCTTAATTCAACCAAAGGCTATTTCAAGGGTATTCGCGTCAATCTTCAAATTTGACGGGGATAAACTAATTTCGATGAAAAAGTGGTTATTGTTGACAGCTTCAATGATTTGAGATAAAAGAAAATTGCAAGCACAGCAGTGGCCAGACAGATTACAAATTACAAATCTGTTATGCCAGACAGTAAATAATATTTGTATTACCTAGCTAATCTATCTGCCAACTGCAATGATCTTGACCAGGCAAAAAGCTATTAGAAAGCTTTTTGTCAATGTACTAAGCGACCTCGAATCTTACTAAAATATAAGTCGTCAGCACGTGCTGACAGAGAGATGTGCACGTTTTTTGTACTTTTATAAGCTAGACGGTAAAAAAACCTATTTTTAGCATGGAAAAGAAACATCGACAAGAATTTAATATGTAAAGAGGTGATAGATGAGCTAAAAATTTATGTTGGCTTAATGCTTATTTAGCATATATTTTAATGATAATAACATGTTTTCGTGTAAATTTTACGCAGCAAATTTGAGAGATTTACATAGGATTTTTGCTTATTTTTGTATTCTTGCTTGTTGTATGTTATCGAATTTGCCAAGGCGAGTATTTATTTTCGCAAGTTGAACGCTAGACCTACTAAGCCTGCCAAAATTAAAATGTAAACTTGTTTTTGTTTATTTATTACATTACTATTAATAAAATAAACATAAAAATAAATTTTCTTTTTAAATATTTGTCAAAGGTTGAAAAATATGGTAAACATTGTTGGTAGTTATAGTTTTAAAAATATTGTAAAAAAATATAAAAAAATAATGTTTTCTTTGGTTTATTGCAGTACATGAAGTGATAATGTATAAGGGTGATTTAGAACACCAGCATAACTCGCATATCAAGTATATGATTAGTAAAAAAATTTCATTAAGGAGTTGTTTTTTTTGTAGTTTTTTCACTGTGTTCAGATGACTATGATTTAAACTAGAGTTCTACGCAGGTATCTATTTTTCAAATTGTATTAGTAGCTGCAAGTTTAATGTTCTTGTGAAATTCAAAACTGTATCTGTCCAGGTCAGTTATAGTAATTCAATCTGTAACTGTGGAAGTTATGGATAAACAGTGATGAGAAAAAAAATTAATAGAGCCAGAAACAATAAAGAAACTGGTCGAAAGAATGCCGCGACTTATAGAAAACGTCATCAAATATAGGTGGATTTCTTGACGAAAAAAAGGTTTAGATATAATTTTATGATTTGTTTGAACAGTACATTATATATTGTATATGTTATATCTAATATTATTTTAGTTTATAAGTTTTTTTTATTTATATTTCTATTAAAAGGGGAATTTTTAAGATATTTTGTGGTTTTTTATTAAGGTATCCAAAATTTTGGACGTCATAAATAAAAAGGAGGAGTTATTTCAAGCTTTGTTCTTAAGTCTGCTTCTGAAAGTTTTTTTTATAAATAATTCGTAGGTCAATCACGTGAATATTTTCGTTTGCTGAAATTGAACACGCTATGCTAGACATACTGACGAGACATTTATAAAGCTACTAAAATTTATAAAATACACTAGCGTGCAAAAATCACCGACCAAGCCTCTTTGAAATGCTTTCTAGATTGACTGGTGTCCTGAAATTACTTTAAGAAAATGGAGTCAGTTTTCGCTAGTTGTCTCTTTTTCTGTGTTAGTATGTTTATTGTTACTGAATTTAAACCCGATTTTCATAATTTTAACTTCATAATAAAAAAATATCTGCTATATGCATGCGATAGAAATAAATGGCAATATTCAGAATAATTTTATACCTCTTCCTTTCTGGGTAAGCGTTTTACAGATTCGAACTTTTCCTTTTCCCTTTCTTGTAGTTTTTATTTCAGTAATCCCAATGATAAACACAGAACCCAAAAAATTGGTGGCGGGAATGCCTAGTTAATGCGAAGCTGTTATACAGGGCAAAAGAGGTCATATCAATTTGTCGGTGACCTAGTGTACTTGAATTCGGGATACAAACTAGTTCGAAAAATCTTCTTCAGTTATATAGTTCGAATATTATTTAAAGGAAAAAAACCGCCCAAATTTTGAATATATTTACTAATTTTTGTAAGGTCAAGCAAAAGTGATTCATTCATTCACATGATAATGATAAGTGTCTCATAGTGGAAAAATAAATTTTGATATAAAAATCGATATTGTCGCGTGATAAAAATAAATTTTACAAAAGTTCTAGTATTTTATGGAAGTTATAATTCTGATAGTTTTCCTCTGTAAACCTAAACCACATTAGCCAATTGAATACCAACTGAACATTAATTAAGTGATTCAATTAAATTACAAGGGGTTATTTGCCAATTAATTTTTTATTACAATTGTAGTTTGCACAAGTAGTTGGTAGAATTGTAAACAAGCTTGTCTTATTTAATTCTGTCAATTTATGATGTTATTACATTAAATGAATTATTGAATTACTTAGACCTCAGTTCATATCCTCTTATTATAAAGCGGATACTTACTTCTATTTTTACAATATTCTGTTCAGAAAATTTTAAGCAGGTCTTACGTCCAAAATGCTCCGAAAGAAAAGTTAGAGATAAGTTGCGTATACCTGACTATGCCGGGACCCACACTAAAACAGCTTCGACCACTGCATCTGTGCGGCCGTTGAGCCTTAAAGCGCAGGCTCTATGCACACCGATAAAGCTTGGAGGTGCAGTGGTTGGTATAATTCCATCCCATCTGCGATGTCTACTTTGAATTTCGATACTGAGCTTAATTTTGATCGTAAGACCTGAAAGTGGCCTCAGTAGTTCGGGCGAGTCTTTTTAATGATAAATAGATCAAAAAAAACAAAATCGATTTTTTCGGACGTAAGACCTTCTTCTTCATTCAAGGTTACATATGTTTAAAAAACGATAAACCTATGGACAATACTAAAACCAAATCTAATGGCCTCCATTTTGTTAATTTTTATGTAGCCTATGACTTTTTCGAACGATGCCTAATTTTCTGAAAATAGGAAACAGAAAATTTTCATAATAAGCGGTATTGGTCCGACAATTGGTTTATCACCCACGGCTCTTTTTGTGGTTAATACATTACTTTATTATGACGAAAAAAAACTTTAAAAAATTATAACAATTACAAAATTGATTGACTTTAAATGAAACGACTGAGAGTAAACTGTAATTAAAGTGCCTAGTCAAAATGTAGTACGATCTTGGAAATGAGACGATATTTACACATTCTATAATATTTAAGTATAATTTGCTCGAATTCACATCTGATTGTACACATCGATTATTCGGAATTCACATTAAATGTACCAAGTTGAGAGAAGTTGATATTCAAAGTCTTTTATAAAATGTTTTCAATTAACTATTGGCTATTAAGTCGGTAAGAAATCTACATTTAAAATGGTTGTGAGCTGAGTTTTGAGTTTTTTTTTTATTGAATAATTTTAAATTTAATTTAAGTTTTTTCAAGTGAAATAAAATCAAATCTAACGACATCAATCACTGAAATAGAACTTTTTGCTTGATCTGTTTTTCAGTGCAGAAGACATTAAAATGAAGATAATACAGATGATTGCATTCAAGACAAGCAGTACATTGACAGTGATATTAGTAGAAATGATACAATAGAAAGACAGGAATATCCCTCTCCACTCATGCACTCATCCCTCTCTGATATCATGCAATCATGGCTTCATGGAAAGAGTATCAATAACTTTCAACTAGGTCTCACTTGCTTATTTCGTCTACAATATTGAATATGCTGAATGCAATGAATGTTAATGTCTAACTAACTAGCTAACTAACTAACTAATGTTGAATACACGTAACTGTAATCTCAACTACCTCCCGTTACCATTCATTATTTAAATACTAATTATTCGCAACATGGATTTTTTTCTCATTTTTACAAGTACAAAAATATTTAGATTACGAATTGATGAATAAATTAAAATGTAACTAGTCATTCTTTTATTTATAGGGTCGAGTTCCTTCAAACCAAACAATCAATCAAACATTCGTAAACTATCAAGATAAGTGGCACGCGAAAAAACGGGAAGAACGTGCCCCCTTACGAAGCGTTAATAAAGGTTTACGCCGCATCAATTATAAAGGATAATATTAAAGTAAGAGGAAATCGGATTCCACTCTTAATTAGGATGGTTTACTTATATCTCTCTTTAACTCCTTGTGGGGCATAGGGCATCTATTACACCGACTCTCCATTTGGTCCGGTTCTACGCCAACACCTTTAGCTGTTGCCACATGTCCATGGACATAATTTCCCACTACAATGAGTAAGAAAGTCAATGGATACTATTTTCGGCTTGAGAAATAATCAATTACTGAAACATTAATCCGTTGTGTCGTGGGTTAGATATTGTTCTTTAGTAACTGAAGAGTTAATAAAAATAATATCTTCTTCCAGCTTTTCGTAAAAGTTCGTTTAGCTAATTACTGCTGAAATTGCCAGAAGGCAACAATGGTTATGGAAAATGTTCTTTTTCTCAAACAGCAAATAAGCTCATTGGAGCGAGATATTATGTCCAAGGGCATTGTTTTCTTAAACCCACTGATTTTCCTATTTATTCACTAATACGCGTTCAAATTCAAATAGCTTAACTTTTTGGGGTTAGGTGGGTTAAAAACTGTCCCAACTTTTGTTTAGCTCTTTATGCGTAGTGGGATATATTTTAACCCACCTCGAAAAGTTGAAGTTGCTTATGGTCAACAGTTTAATATTTTATTTATAGTTTTCATTGAGTTGCCAATGCTATGAACCACAGGTAAATGCGTAAATAAGTGAAAATAAATATTTATACAAGTCAAAACGCGTTAGTAAATTGTTGACACTGTTGTGATTAAAGTTGGTGGTGCAGTGAATTTTAGTTTTTCATAGTTACTACGTATTCATAGTTAGTACGTATGCATGCAGGGTTGAAGCCAGGTTAAACCCAAGTGGGTCGAGTCAACTCAACTCAAGTAATCTGGCTGAGTCAAGTTGAAATTTTGCATGTATATGCGAGTTGAAGAGTTGAAGTGACACATTGTAATTTTACAAAGCTATTTTTGTTTTTGATTTTGTCACAGCAGTTAGTAATTATTTTTATAAAGGTTGTTTTGTGTTTGTGAAACTTTTAAGATAGAAAGAAGAAATACTTGGGACAAAGAGGAAACAGTTGCTATATTAAGAATTATGTCAAATCAACCCAATTTCAACTCAATCTCAACTCAACTCTTCAACCTGATGAACGCATATACGCGGATTGAAATCTCAACCCCAACTCGACTCAATTTTTCAACTCTGCATGTATACGTAGTAACAATATGTTGTTTTTTTCTTAAAACTTCTTATGAGTGAATAAATTGTTTTATATTAAAAAGAAAACATTATTGAGTTTTATACGAATTTTGGAGCTGAATAAGTGATGGGCTTGTATGTATCCCACCATGCAAGGAGGATCAGAAGATGACTGCGAAATGAAGTTAAACACGTTAACGATCTTAAAAATCCATCACCATATGACATTTGTAGTCAATTCATATCTGATGATATTAATTTGATTGTCTTTCAAACAAATTTATACGCCGAGCAAGAGGGCAAAAGATTCAACCTCAACTGATGAAAAAGAAATTCGAATATTCATAGGAATAAATTTTCTAATGGAAATTAATGAACTTCACAGTTATCGTGATTATTGGAGTAGTATACCATATATGAGAAATAAATCCATTAGTAAACTAAGGAGTGTAAATCGATTTGGATGGGTCCTGTGTCACGTTCATCTAAATGACAATGTATTAATGCCAGCTAGAAACAGTCCTAATTACGATTAATTCTACAAAGTTTCCTGAAGAAGACAGAAAATAATTTCATCAACAACTTTCGTCTCAGTGAAAATTTAGTCGTTGATGAATCTATGATAAAATTTAAAGGACGTAGTAGCATCAAGCAATATCTTCCCAAAAAAATTAATTAACTTGTTAACCGGAAAATTAACTTTTGTTCAACTCGTTTCACAATGGGTAGGTACTTTTTTTCTTCGCAATGAGAATTGTTATTGTCACGCATAAAGTAATAACAGAAAATGGTTTTACACTTGTTGATTATTCATTTTACAAAAATATTTACATATTTAAAAAATATATAAAAATAGTTCAATAGGTTTTCCTATTACTCTTCTCAAAATAAGCAAGTAAATAAATACTCTTATCTCTCGAACATCGGTGTCATTGCTTTCTTCTGAACTGCTACTGTAGATAAATTATTACTAACATGTAAAATACTCAAATGCACACGACAAAATGTACAACGTCCATTTTATAAAAAACAGTACGTTTGAAACTAAATTGTGGAAATTCGAAGTGCTACCGTATGGCCACGCTAGGTTCTAATGGGTTAGAACGACGTAAAACGTAATGCCATCCATATATTATTTTTAAAAAATCAATGACCATTGGAGTTGCCTTCTTGGTATGACGAAATATATATAATTTATATACAATACTTCAAATTTATAGCTATTACAAATTTAGAGATTCACTGCTGTAATAGACAGGTAGACGCACCAACGAATGCTCCTACAAAGGCTTTGTTTTTATAAATAAGTTTTAAGGTAAAGTGATAATTAGGACTTTACTTGGTGGTTCACTCTGACCAGTTTTTTTAAACATCGTTGTTCTTTCGAAAGAAGAAATGTCCCAGAAACGACTTATATAATGTTATGTAGCAATTCGATTTCAAACGAAAACATTTACTTACATATTTAACAATAAATTTGAAATAAATAAAATCAAAATCTAAAGTGACCACACAGAGATAGTCATATTACGTTTTTAATATCAAAACAATTAACTAAACAACATGTACAAATACAATTACATTTGTATACAAATTGTGACCCTATCCTTCAAAACTCAGAGCAATTCAGATTCCATTGATATAGGAAATCATAAACCTACCTTCATATATCACTATCGAGTTTTCTAGTTTCAATCTAATAATAATGCATAATGAACGTGACACTGTATTAACACGGTCACTTTTGCAAACTTTTTCTATAAAATAAAGAGGTGCTCAAATTATGGAAAAAAGGGTTTAAACAATATAATTTAGCTGAGACTATCATAAAGTAGTCATTATGATGGCCATATTTTGAAGATAGTCATCTTTTCAGGTGTACTCTTAATAATAATAAACGAATGCGTTTCATATAAATTTTCTTAAATGACTTGCTGTTTACAACTGGCAAATAAAATCAATTATCTAATGAAGGAGAATGTTTTAAAAATAACGTTATCAAGCCTGTGGGAGTTTAAATACATTGACAGCACGTGCTCTACATTTTTGATAGAATTATTTACATTAATGAAACGTGCGTGTACTTAAAATTTGTAGTAGTTCCTCAATGCTGTTAATGTAGTGTGTTAAGAAAAAAATTGCTGATTAATATTGCAAACAATTATTCAAATATCACTCTTCATATAATATTTACTCAAAAACAAAAGCGCTTTTATTTTGCGATAAGATAGATGGATGAAAAGTGAGTGCCAGAAGATCACGCGAGACCACATGTTCATGTGTTCACATGCGTTGTTCCCAAAAACCAATCAGCCGGCTATCAAAGATTAAACCAGCCTCTTGTTGTTTCTTTGGAGCTTCGAGGTTATCTAGACCGGTTTTGAACTAGCCGTTGGGGAAACATACATATATTAATAAAGTTCAACATTCAAGCCGCTTTTGTGTAAGATACGTCTTCCGGCTTATCACGTGCTAAAAAAGCTTTAATCAAGAAGGATAAGAAATATGCAACATAATAACTACAAATAGCCGCAGACTGTTCCATTATGAGATCTAAAGTAAATGGTGCGTTAAGGTGCAAAGTCCATGCCGTTTTTAGAATTAATAGATTTAATGTTTTGTAAACAGGTCTTATTGTTAAAGATATTATTTCTATAAATAAAGTATTTGTGGTTTAAAATATAACCTCGAACTTTTCGAAATGATCACGAGTTAAGAGTAATGTGGGTCACGTAAAAATTAGTTCGAAAATTATTAATTGAAGGCAATAACCATGTGGTGAATTTTTATTAAGGTCAAAATAAAATTGCTGCTAAGCTTGGTTTTCATAGTTGTGTTAATACAAAAAATAGCACAGTACTTTCGATCTGTTGCTAATTAAATTGAATGAAAGTAGCTTAGAATAGTCAAAATAAATCAAAGCAGAGATTTGTTCAGTATACCTCCAAGGAAATCCTAGTTGAGTGCATTCCATACATAAAACAGCAAAATCGTGTAACACAAGAATATGGAAAAAAACCATATTGTCTATACGAAGAGATATGTACATACCCCATATAGTTAAGGGCAGAATGAATAACGAAGAAAGTTCTTTGAGCGTTTTTCAGAAACAAAATCTTCAAGTTAAAATCACTTTTGTCTAAAAAATAAAAAGGATAACATTGAATTAGTATATTACAGAAAACTTAAGTTAAATTCAACTCCGTCGTAGCCGATCCCAAGCCCGGTTGAGAAAGGAGGAGGTAACCCCAAGCGCCAGCCAGGACATCTCGGCTTAGAAACAATCTATGCGCTGTACAAATACACTCTCGGTGAATCCCAGGACGCCTTAAGAAGCAGTCCTAAGATGGGTAGGCTTATAACCCGCTTACTTGACAACCAACACCTACAGACGAAAGATATAGTACATACAGCTTGGATATTTCAGGCTAATTTGGTGATGACTTTTGGCTATAAACATCGGACTACGATCGGGATTTGGAACGAGAGAATTCTGTGGGACGAGTTTGGAATACTGTCGTTAATTTAGTAGTATGATTGTGACCAATATAATAGAATAGTAGAATAGTGAAATATGAATGATATGTTATTGCGTAGATTGCGGTCTATTTGATCCGTGAATTTATGTGATTCATATGTAGTTTATACTGCTTGTGAGGATCATCGTGCGGACTCCACTTGGCGGAAAGGGTCTCTAAATGTGTTGTGTGAATTAATGAATATGTACATAGCTTAAATGTATGCTCATTAATTCCACCTTTTTCTTCTTTTATTACGGATAAAACAAGACGCGACAAGAAAGTGGAAAAGAAATGCAACAAACAAATAAAATCAGCCAACATATCCTTTCAAACATTATCTGGCAAAATAAACGCATTTTGCTTTCGTCACGAATGCATTCATTAATTTTTTTACTCTTCTATTCTAAATATTTGATAAATGGAGAATTATTCTTTGATTTGAATTTATCGAAAACTTCAATCTACCACGTTCGTAACTACCTATATGGCAAAGTACGTTTTATAAGCAAACATGATTTCTTTTGCGTTCCTAAAGATGTAGTCAAATTAATTTTTTCTTTTATCTTTTATCTTTTTTTTAGATTTATCTACATACTAAAATATTATGTATATTATAATATTGTAAATCAAACATGTAAACATGCAAACATAAATCAACGAAATAATTAAAAGTTGAAAAAAAATTATTCATTCAACTAAATTTGATACTAAGTACATATTATTCAAAGATGGGCATTTTTTATTCGAATAAAGATAAAAGCTAAAAGCCCAAATAAATTCAAAAATCGAATAAAAATTTATTTGATTACAAAAATTATTTGTTATTTGGAGGATTATTAGCAAATAATTATTTGTTATTTGGTGCTTTTTATTCGAATTTCAAATAATTATTTGTTATTCGATCATGCGTTATTCGATAATCAAATAATTATTTGTTATTTGATGACTTATTCGCAAATAATTATCTGTTATTTGGTGCTTTTTATTCGAATTTCAAATAGTTATTTGTTATTCGATTATCAAGTAATTATTCGATAGTTGATGTCTCTTTATGGAATACTTATTTGTTTTATGGTATCATTTACTAAAATCTTTACTGTAAACATGGAAACATAACAAGGCAGTTTTAATTTCCTAAGTACGAGACACCTTGTGATATGAAATGCGTGTACCAAGAAATAATATTTTGAAATTGAACTAATGGAGACCAACAACAAATAATTATTTTATAAAGAGACATGAACTATCGAATAATTATGTAATAATCGAATAACAAATAATTATTTGAAATTCGAATAAAAAGCACCAAATAACAGATAATTATTTGCGAATAAGTCATCAAATAACGAATAATTATTTGATTATCGAATAACGAACGATCGAATAACAAATAATTATTTGAAATTGGATTAAGGAGCACCAAATAACAAATAATTATTTGCAAATAACTAAAAATAAATTGAAAATCGAATAAAAATTTATTCGAATAATTTTTTATTCGATTTTTTAAAAAAAATCTTTATTTGATTGAAAATTTATTCGAATAATGCCCATCACTGATATTATTATTATAATTTTTGATAAATTATATAAATATTGTTAATAAATTAAGTTCTTCATTAAGTTCTTAATAAGCCAGCGTTCTACGGTGTTGAATGGAACCAGAAATTAATTTTACATTAATTTTAGAGTATCTGATTCGTAAGGAATGAATTAAATCATATTTTTATTCTTCAACACAACAAATAAAATTTTAAAATTTTATGCACAAATATTCTAAGTTGACGTCATTATACATCTGCACAATTTGTTTCGAATGCATTCATTCATCTTTCGTATAGGATTGCAATGCAATCAATTTTTATTGTTATATTTGATTTCTACGTAACCAGCTATAATTTTATATACCTATTCCGGAAAATTCACGATGAGTTAAAATTTAGAAATAGCGGAATTCCCTTAAAACGAGATTTTCTTAAAAAGTAAAATGTTGGCAATAAATTGGATTTAAAACTGAACAATTATTTATATACAACAGAATTTCTCTATGGCAAATGAAACTCTAGCAGAAGTAAGTCCCTTAGAGAGAAGTTCTACTGTATTTTCAAAGAAATTTACCACGCAGAGATGTTCGTGTGAAATATTATGTTTCTAGGTTAAGCTGTTTTTTGAATTGAAGAAAACTGAAGAAACCAACACTCTGACCAAAAATTAATCGCATGATTTGCAAAAGTATACCTGCATCAATCAACCAATTAATCCCTAAATATTTTCTTTTGGCGAACTACTAAAGAACTAAAGAGAAATATTTTGTTTTAATAATAATATAGAATATAAAAAAAACCTGTTGGCTTAAAATGTAAAATCAAAGTGGAAAACTTTTTATAACACAAGCAAAACAGCATTCCCAGCAGTATTTCCACTGCACTTGCAATTACATCGATGAGATCAGCTTACTTAAAAGTTATCTTTATCTGTTATACAACATGGCAAGATGTTATTTTTTTTTAATAATAAACGTGGTTATGTAAAGGTGGATTGTGTAAGAAGATGGTATTACAAATATGAATCCAACTCTACTTAAAAATTAATTCGACAAATGTTAATTTTTGCTTACCTTCCTGATGATTCATTAAAACGCAGTGCCCCGGTTGCCAATTTCCTAAATTATGGGACGCCCCGGTAACAGCGACAACCTCATTGGGCAGGATGTCATGGTTCATAATAAGATTGAACGTCCATTTCCGACAACCTCCACTGGTTTCCATTATCGATTTCTTCGAACGCAAGGAAGTGACTGGAGATACTTCCGCGTCTAGTTTCGCCTTATCGTCCAAGAAAAACCAACGTTGCATTTTGTTTGCTTTGCTAGCTTTGCTTTTGATTACGTGAAAATGTTTTTGCGATACTTTGTAAAAAAATAGTTACTGAAAAGAAACAAATAGTCGAAATTAATTTCGTTGCAAAGTAATAACACTTGCATTATTTATATATTTATCTTAAATAAAATAATTATTTAATATTAAGTGAATGGTAAATTTACAACGTAAATTATGACACATTTCAACTATCGATAAATTTGCATTCTCAGCGATTGGCGCTGTCGATTGAAAGAAAGACAATTATTCAGCGACAAATGTTGGTTCAATTAATACTAAACAGCTTAATTTAAAAACATATTTTTGGTTGGTTACTATATTTTCCTTTTTTGAGATAAAGAAATAACTTTAGTTACGTGGGAGATATTTATTTAATTTAAACATTTATCGAATAGAAGAATTATGCCCGGCAATAGAGGAGGAGTGGAGTAAGTGATGAAGAATTCTACTCATTTGATTCTGTAATGAATTCACGTGGAAATGCTACATAAGTCAATCGGGAACGCATGTTTGGATCATTAAACATTTCTATTGTCCTCGCTTGGGGCAGAGCAAATCGTGTTACGTTTAATGCATCCAAAACTCAATGCTGTTTAATGTCCCTTAAAAAATGCCCAGTTCACCCCCAACCCATTTCAGTCGACGGAGTGAATATACCCAATTCACCCTACCTAAACATCTTGGGTATTGAGATATCCAGCAATCTTAGCTGGACTGATCATATATTTGCAATCGCTAAAAGTGCGATGAAATGTTTGGGTTTTCTACAGAGATGTAAGAAATATTTCACCACACCTGACTTAGCGTTTATCTACAAGTCCCACATTAGGCCTAGACTTGAATATAATTCCCATATTTGGGCAGGAGCAGGACACACCGCATTGTCCGCGTTAGACAAAGTCCAGCGTAAGGCTATTAAACTTATTGGCGATTCCTCAATCTCTGAGGGACTTGACTATCTGGAGCATCGACGGAATGTCGGTTGTCTCTCACTCTTCTATCGCTATTTCCATGGCCATTGTTCTAACGAAATTGCTAGCCTGATTCCTTGTAGACCAATGACAACGCGCGATACAAGATCTACAAGTCGCTCCACCCCTATACTCTCCACGTCATTTGGACGTACCCGGTGGTATTCGTACCTGGGTTCTCCGGGTTGGAAGACCGAAATGTTATCACTTACTTCACCGACAACTGCTAGAGTTCTCTTTAAGGGGTCATTTTAATTAAACATTTCGAAAAAAACATGTTATTTTATAAAGATTTTCTGAAAGTATATGCATCTAAGAATATGTTGTAGAAATTATACTGAGCAATTACTAGTATATTGTTAGTTATGACAACGCGACGGTTCCATACACATTTCGAATCATCTGAAACTTTAAACGCGTTTTTCTCGAAATGATATTTTTACAATTGACGGGCCTGATAAAATAATAGTTACCAGTCAAGCAATCTGAATTTAAAAAAATGCTTGAAACATGAAAACATACATATTTTTAATATAGAAATTAATCGGAACGAATAGTGATTATCAAAACATTGATTGATACACATGCATGCCAAATCCAAATTTTTTGAATTAATCAATTAATCCTAGTAAAGACGATAGCGATATACCTGCAGGTCAAGAATGTTATTGTTTTGTTGTTTATTTCAGATTATTCTACGAATGGTTATGTGATCCGCCAGCGTAGTTAACATTTTAAAAGAGGCTCCTCTTTTCAACACTTGTTTTCGATGAGAAAGAACAGTTTTACTTAATTTGATTTCTTTTTTGTATACTAAATAAGCTTAAAACAGAGAAAAAAAACAACTTTTTTCTAATTGCTGCTTTCCTACAAAAAAGATTTTGTAAATATGGCAACAAATTTCGCTGCTGCAACGGTTGTTTTCGATAAAAAATAAACAGTTTTTTTTAAATATACAGCTTAAAATAGAGAAAAAACACTTTTTTTAATCACAACTTTTGTACAAAAAAAAAAACTAAAATCGCAAAAAATTTCGCATATTAGAAGAGAAAGGCCCCTTAAAATCTAACAAATCTCAAAAGTCCACTTTGCATGCGGGAAATGTGAATAAAATATTTCGCTCGAGAAACTCATTATTGTTTCTTAATACTGACTAACTTTCGGGATTCTCTTTATAAGCATTTTATTATGCCTATAGACGTGCAACAAAACTTGTTTTCTGCGATGTAATTGTCGATGTCTTTTTTTCTTATTTCTTGTACTTCAAATATTACTTCTGATCTCACTATGATTTGCTCTTCTAACACTGCATTAAATATTCATTATTTATCAAAAACAAATTGATTACTTTAGTAAACAGTTTTAAATTTGCAATTATTTCGTAGAAATCCCAAATGTAAGTTTTGTAGGGTAATCTTTGCTTATCGTTGGTTTAACGTAACTATATTTCCGAAATAAGAGTAAGTAGGGATATGAAACTCATACACAAACTCCATATTTTCCGAATTTACCTCTGACAGGATTTTAGATCTTCCGTAGCGTAGATAATTTCCTTTACAGTCAACAGTTCCTTGAACCGATAGTCAATGGAGAGGATCTTAGGTGAAAAAATACAAATTTACGATTAAAACTATCATCAAAACACAATAAATTTATAATGGAAGTAATTTTGATAAGTCAAGTTTTTTCTTTTACATTTCATACTGCATATCCGCTATTTCACATGCAATCGTCTTATTCATTAAATAATTAAATTTAATACGAAACAATACTGATTTATTCATATTAATGACCGATTTTTTTATTGCATCAATCTAATAAATTCAATTTACCCATTGGTTTTTAGCTAGACATTTTAAAAATTAAACAGCGTTCCCTGATAGTAGAGCATCAAACATCTGAGTTAAGACTAAACTCCAATTTGCAAAATTTGTTTATTTTATCCCCACTATCGTTGAATTGCTATACTTGAACGACCTACTTGATCTTCGAAATGTGGAGAAAGCTGAAAATTAGCATACTTTTGCCATTTATTATCATAAAATTTTTTTTTTCGTTTACTGAACTCATGAAGATTTTCGCGGGTGTCTGAACTTCAGCCATGCATGATAAGTTTGCGACGTTTGATGCACTTGCGCTTGCGCTTATCGTGGCGGCCAGTAATCTACAAAAGTATTATGAATAAATCGACAAAATATTTTATTGACGTAATTACAAGTTATTTTACGTACACGTATGTACTAGCTAAAGAAACTGATAATTAGATTGCTTTTCCTCGCAAGACGATGACATGCTTTCTGAAGGTGTAAAGAACAGGTTCTTCCTTTCATTTCAATCTTGACTCAGCAATTCTTCAAATAAAACAACTGCACTGATCTGAAAAAGAACAACGACTCACGGTTTTTTTTCTCGGACGCATGTCGTTTTTTATAAACTGGTTTTAACCTTACCTTCTTTTTTTCCATGTCATTTTTTCAGTAGACATATGACAGTCACATTAGTAATGACTGGCTTCATCAAATGAGTGACTCAAATTGGGGCTTATCGATACATACACTCACATTTTTCACACTCCACACGAAAAATCTGTTCATTATTGAAATTTATTGAATAATGTCACAGAAACGTGCAAGTTAAGAATTTGACATTGAGACCACGTTTTTAAGACCGGATATGATTTTGTTTGTGGAAACAACATAACATACAGTGAGTTATCAAATTTGTAACTGTCAGCTGAATTTTGGTATTTACGTTGGTAGCACGTGATGATATGATAAGAAATAGACTTTGTGTCACACTCCTTTAAATTTCTTGTAGAGTTCAAAAGATTAGATATAGAAAATGTTGATGTTTTTCAACTGATTCATTGCGAAAATATTTGGGCGATTCAAAGAAAAATGTCTTCTTATTTCAAAAATAAGGTAGAACCCTATACATGACACAATATTGTTTGGCATTAGATCATCTTTTATATAATATTTTTGAATAAATGTGAAGCGTTAATTCAATGAATTGGATACAAACATGTTCTGTTACATTTTATACAAACTCCGTTTTTTATATCGATCCCTTAACAATACCAAAAACATGTTTTGTTTATTTCCATTGCCACTACTTCGTTAACTTCAAATGTTACTATTGTTTCAGCTATTTTATTTTCTTCAAAACTGAATTTTAACAATTCATTCTTTGTTGAGATAAAATCAGTCGTTAGCATACGTGAATTCAGCAAGGATTCAAATCTTTTAAACAATAAAGGCAGCAACTCTGAACAAAATTCATTTTAAGAGACAAATAACAAAAAACTAAGTCAACACTAAGCTTTAAAAAACTACGTTAACATAATTCCTTGAAGTGTAGTACGGAAATATAATATGATTTTAATTTCTTAGTTATGCTAAATCAAAAACTGCAAATTTGGCAGTGTATATGCATGCACAAGTATCTTGCAGATTATAATTTTTTTTAGTTGTGGGGCTGTGCAAAACATATTTTAATTATGAGAACACTTCTGTGGTGACAGAGTGGAAACAGTATTTTTACCTTAAACTCTAGAGTCACCTCTGATTTAGAAAAAAAATCAGAGTTGGCCGAGAACAAATAGAGAATATAACGAAAGTGCAAAGTGTTGAACGTTTGAATGTTGATTTAAATTTTGACATTAAATTTTCGATTAGACCCAATTTTCAAACTCAAAACACTTTCAAAAGCTACAGTAGATTGCAACCTATCAAAATATGTTATTCGGGTCGCTGATTAAAATTTTTCATTGGATTTTGGACCCCGAAGGCTCTGAAGGTCGAAAAAATTCCTGGAATTGATCTGTTATGCTGCGATTAAATGAAAAACAATAAAATATATTATTTTGAAGCTCTTATATATATTTATAGTAAAGAGTCTCTGTTTCAATTCCATCGACTTCTTTTTTGCTCACAACAGATTACGCTAAGGGGTCATTGGGGGATGCAGAGTAACTTTGGTGGTTCGAAAACAACCGTAAAATGTAGATCACCTTGCAATCGTATCTGGTGAAGTTCTTTTTCCGCCCCATGCCTTACAAGGGGTTTCGAGAACTAGAGAGAGAGAGAGAGACAATTGCGGTAATTATAGTAGTTTTATCCGTAAACTTTTCGGCTTTGCCTCAATTAAAAAACCAGTTGTTGCTTATTTTAAACGTTCAATGAATGACACATATCTAAAGTGAGTTTCATGTCTGATTCCGACTTTCACCTTGAACGAAAATATATAGCTCTAAAATAGCTGCCTCTGTTGTTAAACCATTTTTCGTTTATGCAGCAAAAAAGCGCTACGATTTATGTATATTGGCTCAATGACAAATATTGATTTGCGGGTAGCTTTTTTCGGTCTGGTCAAAAGTGGTCAATCGATGTCAACAATGTCATCTAAACGAAATGGCTTCATATCACATTTAAAGTTCAATCCCAAAACGTTGTTTCTGCGTTTACTACTTAACTCGTGAGTTAACAATTGTAGTCATTTCGTGGTAGGTCAAGTAAACTTTTGGGGAACCATCTTTACACCTTGTCTTAAGCTCATTTCTATTTTGCTCAATTTTTCATTATAATTACGATGAAAGTACAGGGGTTTCAAAAGTTTGCGGAATTTGCTCAACTATTTATTAATGGGTTGGGGTCGGGATGCTTATTTGCATATTCGATGAATTGTTATACATATATTAATCTATTTATTTCTATTGCCTACATTTGTTTTAAAAACATAAAATTGTCGGGTTTGATGACTCTGAAAATATGCTAAATTAAGCGCCACAGCGGAAAAGATGTCAGCACTTAAAGCTTAGAAGCAATTTATTCCTTTCTTTCACCTGTTGCGCGCAGAAAGCCTCTTCTTAGTATAGTGAATAGAAAGAAGAGGCTACATTAAGCTAAGAAAATCAAAAACATAGGTATTTGGTTCTAGATAAAAATAAATCTTATAAAATAAAATTGAGACATCCGGTTAAACTAAAGCTCAACTTCATGTATACGCGGATCGAGACGCGTAGAGTTGACTTAACTCAACTCCGTTAAGCAGACTGAGTTGAGTTTGTTGCGCTAAGTTAAAATTAGGAAATTAGCACGAAAAAACTAAAGAAATATTGGGCAAAAAATTTTACCGGAAAACTTTACTGAAATCCTGAAATATATCAGAAAACTCAAACTTTTGGAAGTTACCTTCATCTGTCGCTTTACCGATATTTGAACTCGATCTTTTAATCTTGTGTAGCCATGTACGCGGATCGAAAACTTAACCCAATCTCAACTCAATCTTTCAACCCTTCATATACAGAAATTTCCTTCGGTGAAAGATATATGTATTAGTTGAAGTTAGACGACCTACACATTTAAAAGCAAAACCTCCAGGATAAAAAATTGTTTATATCTTTCCGCAAAAGACAAAGTATTTAGTCAACTATTAAATATAAAAAGAAAACGTTACGGACTTATCTGACTTTTACCGCGTATGGAAAAATTATGCCACCATTAATTATTTATCCATACAAGCGAATACCTGCGGAAATAACATATAATAACAATAATATTTGAATAAAATTGGTTCAGTGATCGATCATCAAATGGCTAGATGCCCTCGCGGATAATCTAGTTCTACTAAATGCTAAGCTCTTAGTATTATTATAAGTTGCATAAACCGCACATAAGTTATAAAATATCAAAATTGTGTATTGACAAAGAAATTAAATAAAAAATAAAAATAATTTGTTAAGTGGTTGGCTTCATTCATTGAAAATTCTGAAAAAATGTGCTCAATTTTCAATAGATACGGATACGGACAATTTTTTCCTTGAATATAAACTACTTTAAATTAAGAAGAAGTCCTTCTAGGCAATAGAAATAGATGATAGTACCACACAATTACAATCATCTTCTTTCTCTTTATGGGTAAGCACGTTTCAGAATAGTAAAACCTTTAATATATTATTTTTATTTCAACGAAAAGGACTTATTTATTTTGGCCACAATATAAAGAAAGCTTCTATTGACATAAATAATTCTGTTCATGTTAAGAATTTTGCAAGCTAACATGCAAGTTTAAAATTAAATCTTATAAAGGTTTCATTCCCCTGTATGTAAAATTATGCCTATATGAGATAGACTATGTCAGTCCATTAATAAATATGTGTGGTTGTATCTTAACGCCACACACATTCTTCAGCCTGCTGATGTTTCTGTATTTCGACCGCTGAAAGTTTCATGGAATAATGTAGTCCAAAAATGGAAACTAAAAACCGGTCATGGAGTCACTTTTCGTCCCGTTATTCGAAGAAGCATTAAAACCTGCCACATCTACACTAATATCAAATGGGTTTAAAAGGCGTGGCTTTATCCATTTAATGCGGATGGCATTGATTATAATAACATGGACCAACTCCAGACAAGATACACACACCCAGAATAAACCTGAGTGAGTACAACTAGAGCATTTACTATTTTTCGAGTCACTGATGCCAGTAAATAGAGGCGAAGCATATCGTAAAGAATTGTTTTACTTGTAGCGAAACATTAAAACTGGCACCGCGTCTACTGAAACTATAACAACACAAAGTTATATAGAGCAAATGCAACTAATATGCCACTGGCAAAGAATTAAGTCTCCGGTATAGTAAGTGATAATGTGTCGACCTCCCAATCCGGAGGTCTTAAGTTTGAATCCCACCGAAGGCGGCCCATGATTGTTTTCCGCAGAGGTAAATGCCAGCGGTTCGGAATCCACGTCCGACTTGCAATCGCTGTCTCGAATCGGGTAAAGTTCTTCTCACGCACTATGCCCCACGGGGTACGGGAACTAGAGAGAGAGAAAAATAATTGAAATACCGAGAATGAAAATGCTTGAAGTCAACTCGATAAAATATCTTCTTATTTAACTCTTTTATAATCTGCACACCTACAATTCCCACACCCGAGATAACTCGGGCAAATTTTTCCTTCAGAAAAGACCACTCCCGAATATACTCGGGTGAAAATTAATACGATTTATGGTATGTGGAAGCGAGACAAGAGGCAGCTGCGATGATTCAAGCGAGGTACCATTCCCCTTGTCTCCCAATCTCCCCAAATCGGGTGACATCATGCGATGTTAGTACTGTGAAATGATGTGCAAACGATGGCAAGCGAATAGCAGACTTTTAGTACCGCGCAGTGTTTTTGGACCTGAAATGGCTTTTATGAAGGATAGATATGTTCAGTAAATAAAATTCATTCATAAAAAAATGTGTTTTTTTATTTTTTAATGATTACTGAAGGGGTAAAGACTTTATCGAGTTTCGTCCTCTTAAACTCAATGGAAAAATGCAACTGCGATGCAATGGATATTTGATTTCTTTTCCAGACCGAATCAAATACTGTCACATTTAATTCCTCAACTGAAATAGTAACAGAAAGCTCAAGTTCACATATCAGTCCGGCTTTCGCGAATGTACTTTTGTGAAGTATTAAGTCGGAATGTTTTCTTTATTTTTTAAACTATTAAAAGCATGTAATTATTGTAATTTAATTCTTTTTTTAATAGAGAAATTTTTAATTTTGATAGTTTTACTCAAAATATTGAATTTGTCTTTTAAATAAAAGTTTAACTTGAAAAACTGATCACTTAGTGGTGCAGATGATGGCCAATTATCAGAACTTTAAGGCCAACTTTAGGAGCATTAACTAATTTAAAATTTAAATTAAGTAAATTTTTTTTTTCTAAAAATATGAATTTAACCCACACAAAATTGTCCTTTCCTAAAATTAATTTAAAAATTCAATATAAATCATATAACATAAATTAAAAATAAAACAAATAAAATGTTCTTTCCTAAATAATTTAAAAAAAGTCAATGAAAAATGTGTAAAATTATTAAATGTCAATGCCAAAATACCAAATATTTCTTAAACTCTACGTAACATATGGAATATCACGAATACTGAGCAAAATATCGAAAAATTGTATTAACTACTTCTTTTTTGTTAAGCACATTGAAATCAAAAACAATTGTCAAACCGTGGCGGAGATCGTGGACTTGCCAATTAAATTATAATTCACAGGGGCGTTTCTAATTAGCTTTCCATAGCTATGAAGTTAGCTATAGCTTCTTTTATCCAAATACTTTTTCCGTGAAGTGAGTTTAATTTTTATTGTTTTGCACAAGTATTATCAGACCATAAAGAGTTTAAGAAATTGACACATACTCCTTCAATTAAGCTAAGTTATTTAGGAAAAATAATTTTTATTAATTCAATTTATTTGTTTAAAGCTTTGCAAAAGAGACCACAACTGGTCGCTCCTCAATACAGTGCGCAGTGGTCTTATAGTAATAGGGATCGCAGTCCAGAGTCTTACCTCTAGAGTAAGAGCAGTTTACTTAGTGTTTAATTTATGTACATTGTCCAAAGACCATTTCGAATTTATATTGAAATGTAGACTGTATAAACGTCGAAACGAAAATAATCTATTTCTTGATTCACATAGCCTGTCATCTGTTTTGGTGTATAATGAATTTGACGATAACTGTTAATTTTAAAAAACTAAATTCTACATGATCAAGCTACTAACTTTACAAAATTATGTTTCTACGTTAAAAATCAGAAATTTATATGTTTACAGCTGAATTAGCTGATAAGTTGAAAACTTGCTTAATAAACATGTCGATATAACGTAGTTTGATACAAAATAATATCTAAGAAGATCGCACTCGTTACACTGCTTAGTGAATTTGCAAACACGTAGTGATTAAGCATAATCAGGCACAAGAAGTCTATGGGTTCGAAAAGTTAAGAACTAATAAATAAATTGCACTTAGGTAAAAAACACACTCATACAAAAATCTTGAGGATTAAGATCACTCGTATTAAAAACTTAAAACTAAGATTAATCTTAAAATCTTAATCTTAAAATTTTTAAAGGCGTTTTGTTAAAAACAAACTTTTCTTTCACAATTTCACAACACTGATATTAACCTACAAGTGCTACAAATGTATGTACCTTTTCAACCATTCGAACAAAAATCTAACTTCTTTTTAAAACGCCGATATGACAAGAACATTGTTATAAAAAATACTTTTAAATAATATTCACTGTTGCAAGGAAATGTTCTTGCAATGATCACAATACACTAAATAATTTAACAAGATCTTGTAGCTTGAGCCAAAGTCAACTGTTTAAAATTTGATCAGAGCTTACATGAAATAGCGTTTCTTATCAAGCTTTACCAAAAAACAGTTCTTAATGTGACGTAGACTTATGAAACGTCACTAGATTAGAAACGCAAATATAAAACACAAGCTTTTTGGAACGTGTTTTTCAGCTGAATAAAAGCTTTTTATGATTAATCAGTGCGTAATTTTTCGACTTTTTTCAAGCCCGTGAAACTTAGCACGGATCCCCCACTGACTTATAACTAGTAATCTGACGGATACATACGGATTTATGAGGGATACATATTTGAAGTAAAAATTGCACGTTTTCTAAAAGCTCTAAATTAGTAAGGTGGTTTATTATACAGTTTCTAGGCTTCTCTTTGTAAATCAAAATTATCCATAGAATCGTAACGTAGTATTTCGATTAGTTAATACACACAAATGAAGTGAGTGCATTGATCTTTCAAAGCTTTTACGCCTAGCAATTAATAAAAAATTTAAGCAGAGAAAGTTAAGTGCCTTTGTGGCATTGAAATTGAGAATATACATTATCTAATAATCTTGATTGTTCTGACACAATATGATGAAAAGGAATTTTTCTTTGGGTAAAAACCACTCGTTCTGTCTTTTATATGAGTCATCTAGTCGTAAGATGCTAAAGTCCAAAAATTCGGAGATTTCACAATGACTAGTGGAAGTGTCACGAAGACTATATATATAACTTATATTATAACTCCTGTGGCACGCTTGGAGTTGGAAAGCGTTTTAAGCTGTAGCGGAGAAAGTACTTCAAATTTCGATGCGCAGGCATATTCTAGACATATCTTCCTAAAGTCTTAATATAGCGTTTGCAATCAAGAAAGATCCCGCACTATTTTGAGTCCCGCGGGATCCCGCATTTTCAAATTTTCAGAATTCAGTTTATTCGAGGATTTCTTAGTTTTTTTCTCGCAAAATTGATAAATATATTTATTGTAACATGGTTACCATTTATTTTACACCAAGTCAAATAGGCCGTGTCCATTCCTTAGAACTATATAGGATATTTGAACAGCCGGCTCTCCGACTAGACAACACTGATCGAGAGACAGTTGTCGATGCTGATGATTCATTTATCATGTCATTTTCTTTAGAGATTATATTAAATTGTTTATATATTCATTTCAAAAAGCATAAAATAAACTGCAACAAGATCTTGGTCAGGAGAAATGCTTTATAAAATTAAATAATCAGAGAACCCTCGTGTCAGTTATTTTAATAAACATTTTCTTAACCAATATTTCTCATTCATTACTAACAAATATTAATTAATTAACATTTAAATTATACAGCACAGGTAAGACGGCGGCATCTATAATTGCAAAAGCAATTGAGTCGTATACATAACAATTTTTCAAAACGTAAACGCATCCAAAAATTCAAATCTTCGCGTTGGCTTGCATATCGAAACTGACACAATCGGGATGACGCCGAACGGAGTCCTATAATCGCTAAGATTGGCAAGCTAATGCCTAGCGACCAACAGTTATATTACGTTCTCTGCATATATAGCTTGCTGCCATTGACAGGTTATACACACAACACAAACAAAAGAGGAGCATAAATCAACCCAACAAAAAAATCATTTCGAATTAACAAGCAATGAGGAAGGAGATGATGATGGTGGGAGTTAAAACAATGAAAATGATAGCCGGACAGTTAATTTAGATCAACCATTCAACAAAATGCTACTCATCTGCACAGATTTGAGCAACAAAGTCAGAAAGGTGGTGAAAACTTTCAAAAACTCGCCCATCGAAAACGACATGTATTTGAAAAAATACTTCCTAGAACAAAAAGACTAAAGTTTAATAAAAGTACAGCAATCTGCTTGGTTGGTTGCTTAGTCGGGCCGTTTTCTGCCGAAGCACCAAGTCCACTCGGAGGCCATGTAGGTCCCTTAAAAGATAATACGACAGCATGGTTAGAACATAAAACCACCTAGACCTCTGTACGAATTTATTCCGATCCACCAGATTGTGAAAGAACCTTTCCCACAAACATGTGAGTCGTTCTTTTAGAGCTGGACATTCACAGAGTAGGTGCACTGTGGATTCAGTTTCCTTTTCGTCTCTGCAACTTCTACAAAACTCATTCGATGGTACGCCGAGTCTCATTGACATAGCTCCTACGGGGCAATGTTAAGTTATGACACCGACGAGTGTTTGGACGCGTCTTCTATCAAAGGATAAGAGACTAAAAGTTAATAAGTAATTCCGTTTCGAACAAATTTTTCGTGTTGTGACATAATAGGTAATATTTTCCCACCGTTCCGAAGTCTTGATGGAATGCTATCTTTCGATTTGACTTTTCGCTACAAAAATGGGAGGGTGAACCCTATCCGTGATCATGTTTATGTCTATATACCCTTCTTCGCCAGCTCGTCGGTTTTTTTCCTTACACTATGTGCCGACTTGTCCTGGAACCTAGCCGATTCTGACTGTATGGTCTGAAAAATCTCTTAAGGCGCTGATACAATCTTTGACGCATTTTGATTTTATCAGGCGGGAGTTTGAAGTCTTGAGTGCTGCTTTATTGTCCACACAAATAGTGATCTCGCTTGCCGACATCTGTTTTGCTTGGACAGTGAGTGCAGCTTTCATAATGGCATACATTTCTGCTTGCAAGATTCTCCAACGCCCCTCTCCGTTTTCGATCCGTCTGTGAAGATAGGAATTCCTCGAATGATATTTTCAGTCTTCAAGTTTTCTCTATTAGGTATGATGACGGAAAAGGGTTTTCTAAAATCATATCGTGGCTTCATTTAATCCGTTTGATTAAGAGAATTCAGTATGGGTGTATATCCAAAACTTTCTAGCATCCATTGGCTGTTTTTCCTGAGACTGAGAGCTGCAAAGGTAGCCACTTTTCTCGGGAAGCTCTATGGGCTGAAGGTGTAAAATGATTTCCAAACCAGCTCATATCGTGGATTTTATTGCACCTGTTGTTCTCAGGCAAGCAAGCCATTGTACCTTTACTAAAAAGTTAAGGTGGGATTGCCTGTTAACTGGATATATAATTAAGGATGGACCCGACGATCGCTGTGTACATCCAGTGTACAATGTGCCGTTTCGTGCCTTATTTCTTACCAAAAAAGAGATGATTCATATTGGAAAAAACTGTATATACTGCAGTGGTAAAAAGCAAACGGAGAGTTCTTAATTATAACAGAAGTAGTATAATAAAAGTACAACTTTTTAAAAATTCCCTACAATCAGTAACAACAATAAACATTTTTATTATTTGCACTTAAAATCTCGACACTGCAAAGATGAGATTGCACAATATACGAAAGATGCGAAAGAAAAAAAGAAGAAAACTTTTATAATGTAGATAAACTTTTGATAAAGGAAAAGTAACAATTTATTACAACAGCTCTCAATTCATTTATTTCGTAAATTGCATGTAAATTAGTTCAAGGTCAGATACACTTACTGCTCGAAATCCACATAATTTCGAAATGGAATATCAATACTTACATAATAATAAATTAAAGCACAACAAAAACGAAATTTTCACATCAATTGCAATTCAGTAAAATTCACAGTGATTATGTAGTATGTTTTACTTCGAAACGTACCCATTTTGTTTTTTTAATTAAACTTTAGTTACAAGCTATCCGACATTCGAATTTTAATTTATACTTGATAGATCACCGCGAAATTGCACACTCAGCGTTCGCGACACAACTAAATTATTGCTATGAAATAGGTAGGCGAAAAACCTCCTGACCTTTATCTGAGATTTCCGAGAGCCCGGACATTGACTCAGTTGAAATGTAATATTAAACTGAATCGCGTACCTGTTAATTAATCTAAATAAGCAAATAATTATCTGTGTTTGAGGCGAGGTGTAAAATTCTTTCCTTGAGTTTGATAAAAGCTCTTTACGTTGATTGTAGCTTCTTTCACAAAGAAATTATTTTATTGTGCGCATATCTGATAAGATAATTAAACAAGCAGTGTGGTCAACAACTTCTCTTGGAAACTACTTCCTTAGAGGCTGAAGAAAGCTTTTATTGCTAAAATCGTTTAAAAAAAAACGCAATTGTTAGATTACGATAATGTTTAATCGCTGATTATGTAATTTTATTTTTTATTTTCTCTTCTATTGCTCAGGGGATACCCTAATGCTATAACACAGCCTTGGCTGATTTACGAGTAACGTGTTTAAGAGCATTTAATCAATCCATAATTTTTATTGATTTTAACGGCAACGTTTTCTTTCTTGCAAGAAGAAGAGCTCAATTTAACATTAAATAACTGTCGTATTTTTCCCTTTATTTTGCTAGATGCGGAGCGAATACGCAAAGTTCAATCAATATGCGTCCAACAGCAGATTACAATAAAAAGACCCTGGGAGTTGCAGATAAAATGGCAGTGGTTCGGAATCCACTTGCAATCGTTGTCTCGTGTCGAGCGAAGTTGTTCTCCCGCCCCCTGCCCTACAAGGGTTTACGGGAACTAGAGAGAGAGAGTACCGGGAGGGGGGACCCAGCCAGCTTTTTTTTTTTAAATTAAAACAACATTTTTACTACTCACAGTGTTATATCGCTGATGCGAATAATAGATTGCCATATAGCTTTAGGGCAGCTATTAAGATGCAGACAGCATGAACCAGTAGCAGAATCTCTGTAAAATGTTTGTTCGTCATAATCTTAACATCACGACTGGCTCTAATGAAGCGCAATTTGGAAAACCAATTTTCGACCACTTTTCCAAGCAGGCAGGGCCGTATATCGGTAGTAACATTGACTCTAACGTCCCCGCCGCCATCATTTTTCAAGAAATGTGGAGCAATGATTCCACCAGCCCATAAAGCCCAGCAAACAATGACTTTTTGTGGATGAAACGGCATCTCAATGATGGATTGTGGATTTTCTTCACTAAAATTGCAGCAATTTTGCTTGTTGACGTAGCCCTTCAATCAAAAATTAGTCTCATCGCTGAACAAAATTTTGTAGTGAAAATCAGGATCAAGAGCAATCTCGTTTTCGGCCCATTCATCGAACGAACGATGCACACAATGGTCAAGAGGCTTCAATTTTTGCTTGAGCAGTATGCTCGTAAACCAAGATCTTTACACAAGAGGATCATATTAACCGCATTGAAAGAAGAATGCAATAGAAAATAACGAGGAAGAGATCCAAAAAGCTGTTGAGGACAGAAGAAAACAAGAAGAAGTTTCAAAAGGATTTCGGGTTGCTATACAAAAACATATTATTTTAATTTTTCTAATTATAAGTTAATTAAGGATTAAAAACTAGAGGGGTTTTCGCATTAGCAACTGCAATATAGAAGTTTTTAATTTTTAGGGTTGTACTGGGGGTAGTTTCCAATAAAGTTAGAGGGTTGGCATTATTTTTAATGAATTCGCTATATCCGAATTACTCGGGGTGGCAATTATTAGCGGGGTTAAATAAATTTTTCTTAGTTTAAAATTTTTTTTACGTTTTCGTTCATTGAACGTTCAGTTCTTCAAGTACCTTATTTGACAGGCTGAGATTAAAAATGACCTATCTACAAGGTCCGAGCAAAAGTGGCTTAGAAAATGTTCCGCGCAAAAAGGAACCGCGTAAGATTCCTGGCAAAAATGAATCAGAGAAATACTCCGGGCAAAAACGACTTAACAACATTAACTATGCATCAATTTTTAGTTAAGTCGTTTTTGCCCGGAGCTTTTCTCTGATTCGTTTTTGCCCGGAACCTCAAGCGGTTCGCTTTTGCGCGGAACATTTTCTAAGCCACTTTGACTCGGAGCTTGTAGATAGGTCATTTTTACTCTCAGCCTGTCATTTATGAACGTAATTTGTTAGTCTTTTCCTGCTTAATTAAATACACTGGCAGTCAAAAATACACAAAGGTTCATATATGATTAAAAAATTTATTGTTGATTGACTGAATTGTTTACCCTGCAAAAATGTTTTTTTTAACTATTTAACAGTAGAAGGTTCTCTTAAAGCTATTTTGGTTTTGCACATACAAGTGCTTCTGTATATAACATGTTTTTATTACTACATTTTTTGCTTTCGAGGAAGCTTATAATTTTATGTAGTATATAATATTTTAATTGATTATTACTAAAACAACTAGAATAAACAATTAAATTACCCTTAAGGATTTCCTCAGATGTTCACTTTTTAAATAGTTACAATATGAATGGACAAACAGAAACAGCTGAAATTGATCTTCCAACATACATTTACTCAACCATGGAAAAGTGATTGATTTCACGAGTCATTTGTGATGGTTACTGAATGCTTTTGCAAAATAGAGAAAATTTATTTTCAAGGCTAAGCAAAGAATTAGTGACTAATTGAACTAAAGAAAATCTGAAATGCAATCACGATTGAAATAGAAAATGATTTGAATTTTCCTGGTAATTTGTTACCTTGCAATTGGAATAAAAATAAGATCTTTGTTGGCGAATTTTATTATTATTTTACTAATAAATTCAATCACGAAAGGCTTAATTCAAGCAAATTATATGTCATAATTTAACATTGCCGCAAGGTTATTTTACGTAATTGATTATACTTTGCGGACATTTGTCCGCAAAAGTACGCAGTTAACTCCTATAGAAAAACAGAAGTAATTACAAGTAATAGAACATGAGAATACGTAGTTGTAGTAAATGCACCCATTTAATTAAAAGTGCTTCCAATGTCACCATAGAAATATTAAAAAATATTTTTAATTATTGATTTAATTATATAATATAAAATTACATAGAATAGGGTAACGTTTGAATGAAAATTATGGGCAATCAAATCTGAACCAAGCATGTATTTTGGTTAATAAAATAAACAAACTTATCTTCGAAGTGAAAACGAGTGTTCCAACTAAAATTAAAAAAATCGCGTACTTCTGCTATTATTAGTTGAATGTACTTGAAATGTGTTTCTGGGATCAAGTATGTTATTTTAAATGGTAACTGATAACTCGATAACTGGTAACTGGACTAATAACAACCTACTCTCTGAAAAAAATCAACTTAACTCAGTTTATCAATGAGATACAGATTTTAATTTTCTGCTGTGAGAGGTATTAAATGAATTTGTTCGGTCTTGAACTCTAATTTTTGTAGCACCTACAAATTTCTTTAAATTTTATCCTTGAAAATACAAACGTGAATTTATTATCTTCCTTTTGACTTAACGCAACAGTTTTCCGGCAGGTTTGTGTCAATATTTGTTTTGTTAAACGTTGTGGGGGGTATTAATCGCTAAATATTTATCTTTTAAAGAACACATGTAAAGACATTTTGCAAAATACTTCTTTTTAAATTGAAGACAAAGACTATTACGCTTTTAAAAGTTGCTATCTTACTAATCTGCAACGTCTCACTTTAATGTTTTCGTGTTAAGCATGTTATAAATTAACATAAGTAAGAAAAAATATAAATGACACACCTCCCCGTCCACATATATTGGTAGAATCGTATTAACATAGAAAACTGCGTGTCTAACCATAACTGAGAAAAAGATTAGATTAAAGTTCGCGAAAACATGGTACAAACTAAATCTATAAAACAATTTCGCACCATCTGATTATCTAATGGGTTGCTGACTTAATTCTGCAGTATAGAGCTCGTGTAATGAAAAATGTAAATAACATTTTTTATAAGTCGTATGTGAATTTTTATATACAGTGGCGGTCAAATACTTTAATACTTCATTTCGTTAAATTTAATAATTCGTTATGTACAGATCAAAATTAAATTTAAGAAAAAAGAAACTATTTTTATGCAAAATTAAACCAAAATAATTTGTATTTGATGTGTGTGTCTAAAGTTATTAGCAGCAACTGGCCAAGTCGATTGCAGATATGAGGGCATGCACGAGTTAAAATTTTGCTTATTAGCAAAAATTATTTGTAGTTGGGTTAGTTGCTGCTGAAAAATCGTAGAACAATCTCAGAAAAATAAAGATCAGACTAATCGATGAAGGGGTACCAGCTCTTTCAAATAGCAAAGTTAACAGGTGATATGGGCAAAAGCGAATTTTTGGACTATTTTGCAAAAAGGTCTTTTATAGTTTCAGTGGTAATTCACTAAAACAACCCTATCCACGAGTACATTTGAGAAGTTGTAAGGGAAACAGGGCTTTCGTTGATATTTCATTCCATTGAAAATAACATAGTAAGCTCGGAAGCCGTGCTGATGATCGTTGATAATAATAGATATTTTATTAACTGAGCATTGACGAGTGATTCAAAAACTTAACATAGGACAGAAATTAGTGAAATTGGACTGTAGCCCATTACACGGTCTTACGTTTTGATTGTTATAGAAGAATGCCAGTAAGAGCGATTTCAGACAGAGTTATTTCTAGAATCTCAACGACAACTGAAGATAGTTTATTAACGGAACACACACATAGTACATAATATCATCGTCAGACATAAATCTATTATAATATAATAGAAGTGAATTAAGGGAAGTGTGAAAAGGGTACATCATTGCTAATGAAACTGCGATTACCTTTTGCGGATAGATAGATGGATAGTACTATTTGATAGCCAAGATTGCGATACTGATTAATATCAGTCGGCTTTTCCAAAAAGAAGAGATTCACACGTCGGTAATTAGCTGGCTTTAACTTAAATGTTGACTTCCCCAAAAGCGAGGCTTGCTTTTACCTTAATAGTTGGTAAAATTTGACTTTTACTATACTAACAGGGAACACTAAAACACCGGTCAAGAGCGAGTCGGGCTCGCGCAATCAGGAACGCAAGATTGATCTTATAAAAGTGGTCTTATAACTTAAACAAAAAAAAATGTTTCCGGCAACTATAAAATTGACGAAAAAAGCGGCAATTTTCCCCGATAATATCGACATTTTAGCTTTAGAAGGGAGGGGACGATTTTTTTCGCACATTTTGAAATATATATGTTTATAACCAATTCACAATAATTTTGAAAAATATATTTTTGGATTTCTTTAACTTTTAAGAAATTCAAAAATAATTTTTTCAACACATGCCAAACAAAAAATCAACACATACGATACAAAAAATACAACTTCCTTTTTTTGAGGGACCCAACTCATCCCCATTAAAAATTAAAAACAACTATTTAATAATCTGTGACTGTCGAAATATGGGCGCATCACAAAGACTTAACATTGTGCCAATTGTTCAACTTCCTACGTAACGTCGTAACGTCTGAACTTAGAGCACTAATATGACATTTGCTTACTATGTAATGAAGAAAGGTTTGCAGGAGGGAATCCATGCAGTTACCTTTATGATAGCTTCTTCTCTCTTCTGTACTTCTTTGTTTTATATTATCCTTTTCAGTGCGAACACAGGGTAAAGCCATGTGAAGCTTTTCATAGGCTTGGTTTCTTCTCGAAATCCTCTACATTATTGTTGTTACAATACAGTTGGGTTAAGTGCCCAGTTATACTGGTCATCATTTTACTTCCAAATAAAGTTTTTTACAAGCGTCAATTTTGGCTTTGTATCTTCAAGATTAATACTATGTCTATTACACAAAATTACTTTTACGTTTATGATCAAACTATTAAAAATTTCTTATTTTTTATATCAATATGTTATTAATTTCCTTGCTTAAGATATAAATGAATTCACGGCTACAATAAAACTTCAATAGTTATAATTTTGTTTAAACAAAAAAAAGTGGTTTGATACAATATTTGATTGACTTTGAGGAACGGAAATTGAGATTAGTTTCAAAAGGGTATCTTTTCATAATAATATAGAACCAAAAAGAACAATGAAGAGGAAATAAAAATGACAAAGTCTGATAGACACATAATATTATACATATATGTACTCAAATGTCTTCTTCCAACCAAGGAAGCATCTTAAGGATTTGTTTTTATATAAACGACGCTGGCTAATTTTCCTACATTTGTAAATTTATATAGGACTTAGACTTTATAAGACATTTAAAATATTTCTGAAGAAAGTTAACCCGTTTTTACCAAATGTAGAAAAGCTCATATTTTTACTTAACTCATCCAATTACAACTTCACCATTAAAAATATAAAACATAAATGAAACAAAATGGAGCCGAAAACCTAGTTCCGGATGACCTGCAATATTCATTCATTGAATTTCTATTAAGGAGTAACCGAAATTTCATTTTCTTGCAATTTTAGTTTCGTAGATTTAATTTCGTTAGCTTTTTCTCAGTCAGTTTTCTACAATTAAGTGGTGTAAAGCAAGAATTATGTTAATATTCTACCAACAAAAAAATGGATTGGCCGGAAAATATTGGGAATTTTCCGCAACATATTGGGATCAAATAAAATAACTCCTAAAAACACAGGAGGAACCAAGCTATTGCTATAACGGACTACGAGACGACTGGGAAAGCGCCAGAGTACTATGATTAACGAGGGACGTGTACTTGTATTGGTAAAGGTGTGAATAAGAAAGTATGACAACTTTTTTAAATCGCAATAATAAAAATGTGTTAAAAATTTTACCAAAACTAAAAAATTAGAAGAAATGTAGTGCTTAGCTAGTGCACCATTAGACAATTATAGAACTCGCGATCAAGGATTGAAAATGCTTTGTCAACAACATGGAAATTAGACTCAACCAAATTACATTTATTCTTTGAACTCATTTTTAAATGTGCTAATATTTTTTATATCTGACTAAATAATGTTTTAATGTCTAAAAAAATGGTCTTGTATATAATCTGATTAGGAACAAGTAAACAATTTTTTATCAACTCCAACGAAGAATTTGTAAAAAAATATTCTTGCATAACAAAACTATTAATCAGCAAATATTTTCTTAAACTTCAATAAACTTCTTAAACTACAATCCTACAGTAAAATTTACGTTCAGAACACGTTCACGGTCAAAGTTTTCCGAATATCTAGAACGTACTAAAATTTACAGAATTTGTTTTGTTTTCTAAATATATGGATTTCTCTACCCAAAAATATATTTTGTCTCTAAATATGCAAAACTAACACCTTCACGCCACATATGATTTGCTGAGATTTTAAAACACCTAAAGGTTTATGTAACTTACCCTCCCTAGGTCACCAAAGCTTTAAAATACAAAATTGACACTATTTTGGCTTTGTAAAGTGCTGCAGACGTAATTGAAATGAAAATTACTGCGACATAACAAGGTAATTGCGAACTAAAACGGTCTTGTTGAATTTTATTAAAATATATACTTGTAATGAATTCAAAGTTTTAATATTTTACCTACGCATTTCTTATAAAAAGTCTAAATCGCTTTAAGATATTTTTGATGTTTAAAAAAGGCTCTTTTATCTCTGGCGTGAATTTCATGTGAATATATTTAATATTTCCACGTATTGTTTGTTTACCTCCAACATCACATTTTGAATTTTATGTGAAATTCACAGATATAGCTTTTTGAACGTGTTTTTCAAGTATAAATTTTATTACAAAGAGCGAGTTTTATTTAACATCGTTTTCTTTTGAAATTTCCAATATTATATTTGTGGCAATTACTACAACTTCAGTAAAAACTAGACATGGAAACAATGAGTAATTTCATTAATCGATATCAAGTTCAGTACACGTGAGAACTGTGTAATTGATAACAAAAAATATGACAAACAATTCTGTGAGATATCAAGTTCATGCTTTTACACGTTTGTCACGTTGTGTATTCTGATTTAATACACTTAATATTCGAATAGGTATTTAATTCAATTTCATTTGTTTAACATTTAATGATCTCAAATTAATTGTGTTCTCCGATAACGACCAAGTTTTAATTTTAACTTAAGTAGTTAGTTTTAAATTAGTAAGTAATAATGTTTGAAACTATATTTTTTATGTATACCCAATAAATTACGGCTAATTCGCCCTCGGACTTTAAAATAATATTGTGTGAGTTTCAGACATTATTTAAGTGAAATAACTAGTGTGTGATAAAATTAACTTGTAAGATAATGTCGTGAGAAAGCTTCATTTAGATTTAATTAATTATGCGTGAGTTATTGTCGGTCAAAATATATTGGCAATGCCCAAAAGAAATGTCAAAGGGAAGTAATGACGTCCGCCCTTCAACCCAGCAGATGTAAATAACTCTCAATTGCTTTTAAAAGTGGAAGAAATTACGTTTAAGTTTATTATAAGTAATAATATAATAGTTTTGTGGTGTTGTGAAAATATGTGGTACTAGTGAATTTTGTTGCTAAATGGAGACAAATCTATTGACAACTTTTACATTTGAAGAGTTGGCTTAGATTTTTCTCTAATTACTGGCATTATACAACAAATTTTACGATAAATATGAGGTGACCTAATTTAAAAATTTATTTGGGAGAATATGTGAAAATAGTGATTTGCAATTGTTACAATTTGTTGGTAAATGGGGATACATCTATTAACAAATTATACAATTGAAAAGTTGGATTAGATTTTTTTCTAAGCTGATAACAGGTCGTATAGATGGCGTTGGTTGTCTTCCCACATAAATTGACGTCATTGTTTCTACCTTACGGCCTGTAGCAAGCACTAAAGTTAACGATAGCTTTCTTCCGCATTTATTAATTCAATTTTTTTGTATTGGCAACCAAAAAATTATTCAGAAGAGCAGTTGCTGCGCAGCGCCAACCGCCAACTGCGCGTTTTGCAGGGCAAAGCAAAAACGATTACAGACGAAGTCAACCCGAATATGATTGAAAAGTTACCTATATTACATTAAGTTTTATGAATTAAAGTAGTAAAGAGGCAAACCCTTTTGAAAAGCGAATTGTGGCGGGAATTAAATCACGTTTTGCTGTATACAATTCATGTGCAATACAAATGTTTTTAAATATTGGAATGAGATTTGTTGAAGGATACAAACTTATTTCAAAAATTTACCAAGCACTATTGGCGGTGCCCATGACTCAAGGGTTGGGTGGAATTTTTTGCTCTTAAATTTATTTTGAGTGAAAGCAGAACAAATTTGGCTACTGAAAAAACGGCCGTGACCAACAGACAGGCATCGAAGTCTCATAATAAGGGTTCTTTTTCTTTTTAGGTACGGAACCCTAAAAATAGAAGGGTTTTTAGGTGCTTTGTAATCTTGATGTTTTTGGGAAAATTTCCTTTTAGAAAAATATATTAAGTTTGAAAATGGTAAATTACCTGGTAGATTTTTTGGACTCTTCGCGAATAAAACTTTTAAATTGAAAGTTTTGTTTTATATTGCCAAGAGGTAAGGTGCTTCAGGGGTCATGTTTAAAGAATAAATATCATCCATTATTATATTTATTATAAAGTTGTTGTTCAGTTTGGCATTAAAATATATCGCGGAAATGCCTGTTCACACTTGTAACAAAACAAGTCAGTTTTTGTACAAAATGTAAAGTCAACATCTTACCGCAGGTGCTGCTTGGGGGGAAATAAAATTTTGAGTGTTTTAAGAATTAGTGACCTTAGTAAATTTTATTTCCCATTTTTAGGGATCCGTACCAAAATGTTACAAAAAGGAATTCATATGGTGCATATTTGTAGTAGTAGTTTTAAATAATGCTTGCCCTACTTTATTGCAAATGCATAGGTTTCGACTTATGATAACAAAAGTCTAAAGAATACCATCCCCCACTAACTTTTCAGGAATCTTCCAATGTACCGAACAATCAGTGTGCAAGTCTGACTCGTACTTAGTCGGTAATTTTATATACAAATATTGCTTACTTAGCTATAATCATAACAATACCATTTTTGCAAATATAAAATCCATAATTGCTTAATTGACAATTGTATACATTTTACTTTTAACTTGTTAATGTAAAAAAGCTTAAAAGCTTGTTCAGCATCTCGTAGGCGCGTTCGTGAAAGCCTCTGTAGTGTTTTGAAATTTAACACATGCTTTTGCTTTCAGGTAATCTGTATGAAAATTGTGAAAGCATGATCAGTCTGATCAGTTGTATGTACATATAACAAACAGAAGGGGGTTATCCACAACACCCTTTTCCGGTCCCAGAAAAAAAAAATTTTTTTCAGATGTGCCTTTTGAATTCACTTTATTTATTTTTATTATATATTTGATATGAGGTCTTTAAAAATAATAAATTTTTTATAGTTCAATTCGGTCTATTAAAAAATGTCAGTAGAACTTAGGTTGTTTCCATAAAATCATTAATGGTTTCACGATAATCATATCATACATATATGTATGTTACTTACAGCGCAGCCGAGTACCAAAAGATGTTGATATATTGATGTATCAGAGCTTAATCTGTAAGGTATGTAGGAATTGGAGAAAAATTAGAAACTGGTGAGATCAAATCTTAAACCGAGTACCATCCGCATCATACTTCCTACTAAATAAAGAAATAGAAGGCTACAGCACAAACGGAGGATTATAATATAATTAGCAAGAGAAATCGACGATTGACCACACCTCAAATATGCGCGAAGTTCAATCGTTGTTATTTCATATTTCAGTGGCAAAATCGACGACTTAATGCAGCAAACCTGAAAGAACGAGTTGCTATGAGTGGACCACGTCAAAATAAAATTAGAACTGTGAACTCAGAATTGGTTGGACTTCGGATGATAAGGAGAAAGTGCTGTGAACGGAGGGAATTAAAGTTCGAAATCTTTGGACAAAAAAGAAGAGGTCAAGGAAAAAGTGCTATCCAACTGTGTTATGTACGGTGACGGTTCTCTTATGATGTGAGGTGTTTTTAATCTTGGAAACCTTATTCGCATCGATGGGATTAACTACGAGAAAATAAGGCGAAAATTTAGAGCAAAAACTGTTTTCTCAGGATTACGCCTAATTGATCCAAAACTTTCCGTCTCTATCGGGAATATGTTTTCAGAACATGAACCTAAGTTACCTGTTCTTAATCGTATTGAACTTAAAATAACATAAAAAATTTAAGATAGAGAATAGAAGAAAAAGTTGTAAAAGAGAGAGAATGCTTAGAATAGAGGAAAAAGTTGTAAAACTAAGAAGTAATTTTTTCGTGAGAAGAACAGAACAAAAAATATTAGTGTTCATTAAAATTTAAAGAATTTGTCCTGCCCAGAAACTTTTGTACGGTAGTGTAGTTTATGTCATCTTTCGATTTTTTAACCACAATATATTAAAGACATTTTCAACTTGGTTAAAAATAGAAAAAAGGCGTTTGCTATAAAAATATTCTGTACTATATACGAGGGTGATTCAAATATAAACGAGACTTTTGTTTCTGAGCGAGTAAAGTTTGAAGAGAGCGGCCGCTTCTAGGGTGTAGGTAGGAATGTCAGGAGAGCGGAGAGCAAGGTAGCAACTCTGGCAAAACTGGTTTTTTTCAGCCAACCAGGTTGCCTTGTAAGTCCGCAAATATTTATAAATGTGTAGGTCATGTATTTAGCATGGATGGGTTCAAACGGTTGAAGGGGAATGGCCAATCGTTTTATAAAATTTTTACTCATGGCTGTCCATGAAGTCATGAAGTGTCAAAATCACACGCCAGCACCAAACCAGGTGGCTGAAGATTTAGATGCTAGTTCCGGGGAACGGCATGGGAGAATTACAGATCATGCGAACAAACTTGACACACTTTTTCGTTGTCTCGTGGCAACCAAATTTTCGGAGAATCGCTATCCAAGCGGTCGACCGGTTCAAACCGTTTTGCCAATAGTTGTCATGATGTCGGGGCAACGGGTGCAACCTTCTGCTGCACAAGGCATTATTATTAAATTTATTACTCAAAAAGAAGAAGCCAGTTGAAATTTTGAAAAGATTGACTCCAGAGCATGGTGATCAAACGCTGTCTTTTTTGGCATAAGGAGTCCAAGGAAGGACGTGAACTGGTTGAAAATGATAAACATGCTCGCCAAGACTCGGCTGTCAGCTGGCAAAATGCTCGTAACGTTTTTTTCGACTGGCGTGGCGTTTTGTAGAATGATTTCTAACATGGGCGTCGCACAATAAATACTGCTTATTACTGTGAGATGTTGAGTAAGGTAAGCAACGCTTATCGTTCGAAACGATGTGACCAATAAATTCGAAACGTCATTCTCCTTTACGACAACGCTCGGCCCCATACTGCACGTACAAATTGCCAAAAATTAGAGGAAACGAGATGGACTCCACTTGAGTATCCGTTTATAGCCCTGACTTATCACCCTGCGATTTCCATCTGTTTGGGACGGAGTACAACGATTCCAGGACTCTGCAGGAGTAGAAACCTTCGTGCGCAATTGGGTCCAAACTTAACTCTCTTCATTTTACAATGCCGCGATCAAAATCCTAAGCAGGAGATTATGTTGAAAAATGTCTTAGATTTAGACACTAACTTAGACACAACTAACTCAGCTAATAATAATTTAAATCATTGAATATTCTTCCCTTAATGTCGAGGCATTGGAAAAAAAACCTTGAAAAACAAAATTGCATTTTAAATTATTTCAAAAATTAGGACTGTGCGATTATAAATGAAGATTAACCAAGTAGAAATTTAATTTATTTCATTGCAAATATTGTTTATGATCTAGATTCTAGAGCAATCAAATGAAAGTATTTACTTTTAAAGGAAGACACCCGAACCTATCTAGTGCTCGAAGTAACCAGTACCAATAATACTGCCTCGTCTTACATTCAGGCAAAAAAACAAATTTCAGTACTTTAAAAATGTAAACAATTGAGATAATAAACCAGCTTACCTTATCGTTGGAAGCAAATGTTGTGTAGAGTTGACTTAGTCTGAAAAAAGAAAATAAGTTGGGAAAATAAAATATAGATTTTTTTAAGTAAGTAAGAAGAAAGAATTTTTAAATTTGTTTAAAAATATTAGTATGTGTTATTTTATTTGCCTTAAAAACAACAAAATTGAGTTTCTTAACAGCAAATATTGGTGGAATACATTTTTTTAATCCTTTAGCCAAATAACAAGGAAAAATTTAAAATATATTCGTAAATAACAATTTGAACGAATTATTATTATAATTGCTTTAGAAATTGTACATTTTTCTTTCTTCTTTAAATAAAAATAATAATTAATATATAACAATTGTTTGTGATTAGATTAGAGGCGGGAGAAGAACTTTATCAGATTTGAGACAACGATCGCAAGTAGACTGACTTTTTTGACAAATTAGTTGATTCTGCGTGGTCATATATTTAACACAGTAAGACAAAGCTTTCTTGTGGAGCATGGGGCGGGAGAAGACCTTCACCCCATTCGAGACAACGACTACAAGTGGATCTCCAATTTAAAGTGGATTTCGAATCACTGGCATTACTCTGCAACCCCCAATGACCGTTTATATCGTTTAATCGAAATTGAGTTGGTAAAACCTTTTCTCGAGGTGGTGAAAAGTGTTAAAACGTTTTCAACCACCTAAAGTTAACTTTTCCGATGGGAAGTTAGCCCGAATTTAACAGAGCACATAAGCCTTATAGTCACCCTTTTGGATTAAACACCAGCGCGAACTTAGCCCGATTTTTTTTTGTCACGTGTAAACTCATGAACAGTTTTAGGAGGTGCGAAAGTCAAGCAAAAGGGTGGCACAACTGTTTTCGAGTTGCTTCTTTTTAGGGCATTATTATCCGCGTTATGAATTCGGCTTTTCCTCTTTATAACCACATACATATGTATCGGCTGTGGAAAAAAAATATTTATTTAATAACTGTTTTTCTATAAATGGTAAAAGAAAATGAGTGGGTGGTAAAACATAATCTTACGGTGGGCAATCGAATGGACCATTTTACCACCCGGGCGGCAGCTTTTCAGGCTTGTGAAGTTGGCCCAAAAAAAAATTTTTCCATAAAAAAAATTAAAATTGGTCCTACGTTGGACAATCGATTAAGCCGTTTTACCACCTTGTTAAGTTGGCCCGAAAAAAAATTAAAGGTGGTAACGAAATTAATCGTTAGCAAAACGGTGCTCTACGTTGGACAATCGATTAAGCCGTGTTCCACTCAGCCCGAATTTTTTTTGTCCTGGTCTTTGGTTGGACAATCGATTAAGCAGTTTTAAATATTAAAAAAAAAAAAAAAATTTTATAAATACCTACCCCCTAGAATCAAATTTTTGCCGTTAAAATGTTTAATTTACAAAAATAAGTGAGCAGTAGGCATTTTGGAGTAAGCGCGTTAGATCGTTCTCAGGCCAAACTCAAAACTTAATACTTTTCATCCGATTTACTACCGTCTCATTTTTATGATCCGAATGGCTTAACTTGGGGATCAAATGACCGGCTTTTCGATTTTTTGTTTTGTCGGATGTATAATAGCTCGAAAGATTGTCAAATGTTAAGGTCCTTTCACGAAAAGTAGTGTAAATCAATTCAAAATCAATTTTTTAGAAATCCGGCTAGTTGATACCTTAGTTAGGGCCCAATTTATAAGAAAATTAATCAGAAATTGAGTTCAGGTGAAAATTGGAGGCTCCACCCTATCAACGCTTGTCGAAGCTCATAACTTTGGATATTTTCAATAAAAATCTTTGAAAAAAAAAGAATTACAGTAGTACAAATAATAAAATTTTGGTATTCCTTCTCCTGTAAGAAATTTATAAAAAAAACCCTTAAACACCTTAGTGTAATTATAACTACTTCCTCGCGCATTCACTACAAGAATGACTAAAATTTACCCAGAAAGTTTTAACACTAAACAAATTCTAACGAATTCTTACTATTCTGATTAAGAATGCAATTAATTTTTCTTAATTGGAATTGCAGCTTTTTTAACGACTGTATTTACTAACCAGCTAACAGAACTGTTATCATTTCAGCAGCAAAGTCACATTTCTTTAAAAAATGTCACGCTAACTTTATTACTACAGTTGAAGGTAGCCATTGTGCTGCTTTCAATAAGATTTTATTCTTTTAAAGTATTGAATTTGAATTTATTTGATATTCAATAAAATATTTATAAATGCGGACCCGACCCGCTCAATGAAAACAACGTTTACAACTTCTATACGCTCCGTTTCATACAAAAATAAAACGAAATAATTAAGTCCTCTATAAAATTCGGTTTATGTTTGGATTGTAATATAAAATCAATAATAAGTTAGGGTACACAATTAAGTAATTGCTCCAAAGAGTATATAATTATATGAGCAAAAAGCATGGAAACGAGTCGTTATATTCTGATCACATCTGTTGAAATAAATATAAATGCATAAGTATTATTGCGATATGAGATTAGTACATTAACAAATACGAATCTAAAGTGTCTGAGTTCCCAGGTAAAATAAATTTACATTTTCTGAAGGTGTGAGCCAATAATAGATAAGGCTTATAAAACGTGAAAAAACATGTGATCAATAGATGTACCTGTAGACAGACCGACGATTTAGAGTAGTTATAAAAAGAAAAGCTCATGGCCGGATTCGCAGATTCTCTCTGCCAAAATTAATGACACGTGCCTTAATTTTTGGTGCTTTAACTCACTATATTCCAAGAACATTTTTTAGAAGCGATTAGAAGAGAAGTGAACAAATCTAAATTCCTCGTGGCAAAAAAAGAAAATAAAACGCAGTAATTAGCGCACAGCTGTATATAATTAATATATAACATATAAGCTTAAATAAAAAAAATTCTTTACAAATTACACTAATAGGGTGTGCAAATTTTAAGTAGGTAAGCTTTATTAGTTAGAAATAATTCATATGGTTGGCGTATTGCAGATAGGAAAGTTACGATAATGTTCAAATCACGTAACTGCAATCGATGGTGCACTTTTACCTCTTTAACTGATAAGAACAAAATATAATTTGCTTTGAAAATTGCTAATGTGCACAACAAGATACTTCATAATTAATTTTTAAATATCGAAAGATTCAGTAATACAAAGTTGAAGTATATCGACGAAAGCAAATTCTATTTGTTGTTATAATATTATAGAAGTACAAAGTCCCATTCCAAAAAAGGAAAGGCAAGGTAATCCTAATAAATCCTTATCGATAGCACTCGTAATCGTATTAAATAGATTATACACTGACTGGTGATCCCACATGAACAAACAATCTCAACTAGAAGAAATTTCTATTACCGCACTTAGAAATTTTTGGAAATTGGTCAATTACTGCTAATGCTATTGATAAAAATCGTACACGTTGCATGCAGCTGCATTTCAGTCTAAGTTAAGCAAGCAAATGTTGAGTGTTAGTGATATTTAAAGCGAAATTTCTTTAAACGCAGTTAGTGGTTCAAGTTTTTTTGTGTACATTACATTAACATTTCGAAAAAGTAGGTCCTCTAACTATAATTCCAAAATATTTTGTTGTTGCTTGGCTTACCTTTTACTTTCTAGTAAAAATTATTTAAGAAGTTATGGCTAGCGCTTGACAGAACAGGAAAAGGTGAAGATTAGAGTTTTAGCAGATGTAGGCATCTCGAAGAGCAGAACAGCAGAGGAGATTGGTAGATCGGATAGAGTTGTAAGAAATTTCCTAAAACTAGAGAAAAATATGGAAATCGTGTCTCACCAACGAAGCTCACTAGGCGCCAAAAAAAAATCAAATTCCAATTGAAGCAACTTCTTAGACTTGCCAGTAACAAAACGTCGTTTTAAGGCCTTAACACAATGAAGCACTTGATTCCAGCACCAGCATCGAAATGAAGTGCTTGTCAATTCGAAACATATGAAACAAAATGGCCCATCGCAGAATGGCAATTCTGATGACAGCATCAGGACTGATCCTCTCGCCGAAATCGAAAATAGTTTGAATTTGATGCTCGGTGCTATAAGTTGTCAAATCAAAGTAAGCCGGATTTTTTAAAAATAAAATGAATCTGGAGGCAAAACTTGTAGAATTATTTAAAGATTACACGTGCTTATATAAAAGGCCGATAACAACTATAAAAACATTTTTATGAAAGAACTTCTTATGAACGACACTTCAATGCATTCTGTTATGGCTGGCGCCAAATGCGGGTTTTTTGACAGTTTCCGCCACTTGATTTCGATCCCAGGATCAGAATTGGTGCTGCATTGTGTTAAGGCCTTTAAGAAGATTTTAAGAACCAATCCTAATGCTGTTTTCAAGAAACCGGCGAAAAAACAGCAACATAAAACGGCCAGACTGGAGTTTGCAGGAACACATGGACTGGACCAATAAATGGCAAACGGTTATATTTTCCGATGAAAAAAAATTTAATTTAGACGGTCCAGACTGGCATAATCTAAGAGAAAATAACCCTTCCAGATTAAGTCGAAATTTCAAGAAGGATAGTTTGATGGTATGGGGAGCAGTCTTTTATGATATTCAAGTAAATCCTTCCTGATTTTTCAACCAGTACCAGTACTTATACTGGTGAAAAATATTCAGTAAAAATGCAAGTCACTTTACTCGAACTTGAAAATCACCAGTTCCAGTAAATATATTGGTACTGGCGAACGCCAATAAATCACCAGTAACTACCAGTAAGAGCCAGTAATAACCAGTAAACACCAGTAATAACAAGTAACAAGGATTAAATACCAATTTATCCACCAATACCGATGGAAAATGCATGAATTATTATTTAACTGAAGACAAATTTTTAATAAATGAATATTTTTCACCAGTACGGGTATTGTTCTACCGGAAAGCTTCAATTATGCTACATTACCTCAAAAATGAACTCGGAAATGTACACGGAAATGCTGGAATCAGCTCTATTACCCTTTTTAAAGGACATAATCGGTGACTGTCAATTTATTTACCAACGCCAATTTACAACGATTAAGTCGAAACGATTAAGAGGAAATCTACAAATCCTGGCAACGTATTGAGAACGAAACAATCTGTACACTAATATCTTAAATGCCCGATAGAATTTTTTCCGTCATTCAAAGCAATGGAGGAGGACACACGAAATATTGCAATAAAAAAATCTTACTTTGTTTAAATATTTGTGAATTTTTTATAAATAATTTGGTTAAAGAAATTTCGATCAGTTTTCAGCAATATTGTATTTGTTAAAAAAAATTTAAATGAATTCATATGTTTTATAAAAATAACCAAAAAATGGCCAAAAACCCAATTTTTTGAGAACATAACCTCAATTATTTCAAAATCCTGACGTGATAGCCCAATTTTGACCTCGGATTCGGATTCTACGCAGTAAATTACTTCAGAAATGACCCCCCCCAGCTTCCCAACACCAGCAGCTTGTAGACCAGTATTATGATTGCATTATTTAAGCTTAGTTTTAGTTGTGTATCTTACTTGTTAAACCAGAAAAATTACTATGAGGTTACGATCTCCCATCTTACAAACCTTAAGTCGTTGGAGGTTACAGGTTTTGAATCCCACTGATAGCGACCTATAGTTGATTTCTGCAGACAACAGAGATTACGATAAAAAAGGCCATGCAAGTTGCAGAGAAGATGTCAGTGGTTGTCTACAATCGCATGAAGTTGTTCTCCCGCCCCATGCCCCACAGGGGTTACGGGAACTAGAACAGATAGAGGGATCTTGCAAATCTTAAGGAGGCACTTCAATTTTGCCGGTTCAAAAAAGCTATTTTTTCGTATATTTTCAAAGCCACTAACGGAATTCGCAAAAATTGCTTAGTTATAGCGCTGTTTAGGAAGTCCGGTCCGGTCCGGTTAATAGTTTAAATTGATTCCAAAACTTTAAACGCGTTTTTCTCGAAACCATGTTTTTCAAAGCGGATCGTTTTTTAATATATTTCAATACATAATAATTCGATTCTCTCTCTTTTTTTATTTTAAAGCTTATCAAATTCCGCATCTCTTGATATGGGCTTGTTTCGATATATCAATTTTTTCCATTTTATGTCACGCTTGAAAGTGAAATTTTTTGAAATAAAACGCTATGTCAATTTCAAGTGTCCGTAATTTTATCACGTCAAATGATGCGCATTCTCATACCTTTTAAAACCCCCGTATCAATTTTTGCTTTCAGATAAACCGTACTTTGCCAATCATAGGAACCATGAGCATTTTTTCTTTGAAGATCAATTTGTAAATTTGATAAGAACATATCTTTATTAGCTGCCGAGATAAAAATTCTTGAAATTCATTGTAAAAACCGCGCTGAAAACTGAGGTGCCCCCTCCTAAAGGTTTTAATTTGAAGTGATTCGTCAACTTTTATCTACGAGGAAGTAACTAAAGGAGTAAGCTCAGAAAATCGTGGCAATTTTAAGCTTGTGTGAGGTTCCCATGCATACAATCTCAGAAGCGCAAGGCAGGCGATTAGAAAAGTGTTTTTAAATTTTGACAAAACTCTTCTTGGCTAAATATCATCTGCCGACCGTGATTGAAATTAGGCGTAATCACAAAATTAATTAAAATTTTGACTAAAATATATTGTATATTAAAATTATAATTTAAAGTTTATTAATAAAATAATTCGAATTTTTACAAAACCCGTTTTACGAACTGCCAATGCAGAATGTACGAAAACAGCTGGAACCTCAAGACACTAAGTGACAGCACAGACCCACAGACTCGTAGTAAAAAGGGAACAAATTTGACAGCTAAGACCCACCCGCAGAACAAAAACTTGCCATTCTCAAACACACGACATATACGCGATAGGGCTTCTCCTTTAGTTACTTCCTCGTAGACTTGTATGCACATTTTATTTTTAACTATCAGATAAAACGTCATTTAAATTTTCAAACAAATTAAAATTTTCATTCTAATTATGAAAAATTGAAGAAGTTTGAAATTTTTCATAATTAGTTCTCCCTTGCCTCCAACTGCCTTCTTATTAATAGTTCCCTTCATATACAGAAGGTCCACTTCTTGACTGATGCCAAGAACTTATTTACCTCAGAAGTAGGCTCAACAACCCAAAATGCAAGACAAAAACAAGTGCGAACAACAGAATTAATTACAAGTTGTTGATGCTCCTTTAAGTGTCACTTCGTCCACATTAGTATCAAAACGTCTCCAATATCATTAGCAGACCTACACATGCGATTAATAGACTCGATCATACCGTAATTAGTGCGCGAAAAATCAATCTGTAAAGGGGTCGATTGCGTAGAGAATAAGACAGTTCTCTAGGCAATATTTGGAAGCTAGTTCAGCGCTGTCTAGCTTTCTCTGCAGAAGCTGATGCAAAAATATGAAATCAGCAACCCAACGTCGCTTCTCGAGTGTACCAAATTGCAGCAACCCTAAGGTGGCAGAATAAGAGGGTTACTCCAAGGCAGAGAATATAGGGCCGATCTCACAAATCTGCACTGAACGGACTCGATACGTTTAATGTGAGATCCGTAAAATGGCGACCAAACCTGACTAGCATATTCAAGCAGGGGTCTAACCAGGGACGTATAAAGAGTCTTATATGAGGGCTTGGAAATTCCTTGGACCATCGAAGAATAAATCCCAGCATAGAGTTTGCCCTAGCAACGTCATTAATATGTGAGATGAAGTTCAATTGAACATCAAGATACACTCCCAAAACCCTCATCCATTCCACCCGTTTTATACCAGTACTCTCAAACATGTACTGAAAAGTACGGAAGCTGCGAGACCTCGAGAAGGACATAACCTGATATATCCCGATGTTCAGCTTAAAATTATTGTTGCAGCACCACCCACAGAAAATGTGCATCTCTGATAGCAAAATCTCATATCGTCAGCATATATAAGAATTTTACATCTTTGAAGCAAATACGAAAAATTATCAATAGATAAGATGAATAACAATGGACCCAGATGACTGCCATGGAGAACGCCAAAATGAGCCACAAAATCATCAAAGACTTAATCCAAACAATGAGCCAGGATGGGAAATCCAATTTAAAAGCAGTGATAGAGTGGGACAGCTTATCAAAGGTCTTACCAAAATCAGTGTAAATGCATTCAGTTTGGCAACCATCCAAGAATCCCCCCACCAGTGCAATAAACAATCTCAGCCAAGTTTGAAACCGTGGACCTACCTTGAAGAAATTCATGCTGCCAAGTACAGATTAAGCCTTTACACACTTCGGATAATTGGGATTGAATTAATAGTTCGAAAAGCTTAGGAATACAAGACAATTTAGCAATAAGCCTGTAATTAGAAATCTCTTTTCTTATGCCACTCTTGAAAATATTGTCTTCCAAAGAGCTGGGAAATCTCCCTGCGAAAGAGACTTCCGGAATAGTAATAGTAAAGGCCATAATAACATCGAAGAACATTTCTTTATGACTGCAGCAGGAACCCCGTCAGGATACTAGAAAAATCACTTGGGATAAATTCGGTTATTTATGTGCGAAAAGTACCTACTATCCGGTTAGAAATCAGATGATTCAAATGCAGCCTTAAAAGATTTAGCAAATTGGTTACAAATAATATTAGAATCATTGCTGGAAATCTTCCAGAATTCCATAGTCGATGGATAGTTATCAACCTTTCTCTTCAAGTTGACATACTCGAAAAATGCGCGGAGGTGAGAGAATAATCTGCTACTTAAATTTTGAAGGTATTTTTCATAAAGAGAGTGAGAACGGCTTATAAAATGTTCATGGCAAACACTAAATTTATGCCAGGAGTCAACACTGTTAACACGAAAGTACATTTTCCAGTCTATTTTTCCTATTCTTAAGAGTAAACCAGGGTGGAGCGGTGTCTCTACTTCTAACCCGGACATAGGGAACAAACCTAAAGAAAGCTTCATACATAACATCGTAGAGACCTGATACGTTTCTGTCGATATCGTCACCAGACGAAAAAGTCTGGTCGAGGCTGAGGTCTGATATCCCTCGACACTCTCGAAAAGAGACGCAAGGACTCTAAAATTGTTTTTTTTTGTATGAATTAATATCAAACTCGATAAATAAATACTCAATGGAGCCGCCTTCGAATTCAGCTATGATACGTGCACTGAATTTTGAGTTAACATACACGGCCACACCCTCACCCGCACCATCAATTCGATCATTTCTATATGTTCTATAGTTATTCAGCGCTACTAGATTTGTATCAATGTGAGGTTTTAACCAGGTTGAAGATGTCACGAAATGCATCTATTTTAGGATAAAGGCTTTGAGCATTTAAAGGACAAACTAAGTCCCTCTGCCTGTTTACACATAATTTTTAATAAAAAATTGAGAAATGTTCATACCGTTTTAGCATTAATAAACATAAATCCGTAGAGATGAGTAAAACATAGAGGAAAAACAGCAGTAAACGCAAGTATAGTAATGTAATGTACGGATATTTTGAAATTCCAGCACAACCAATTTCACAGGATAGAAACAGTAACAGATCGGCATTGTTGCAGGGGTCGATTAACTCAACGACGTAAGCATCTCCGTCCCGGCCCGCACCTTGAAGAATCACGACTTCCTCAATGTGCCTCCTCACAACCAAATCTTGTATGGAATGCACGAGCCCATCGCCTCTATATTCCGACTGTTCAATAAATTCGGACGTTCCAGGCAGCAGCCGAAGGACTAACTTCAACAAATCATTGAACAATGAATAAGTTTAGGTTTCAACCATGTTTCTTTGCTGTAGTAGCCAGTCTTGGCGAAGTTAGAGAAAATATATAGAATGTTGCATTCTCCAGAGCCATTTTATATGAAATGACGAAAGAAAGCACGACATATTTAGTATTTAAAATCACCATGCGTACATCAATATGGAAGCAGCAGCAAATATACACTATTGTTGGATATCGCATGATTTTATAAAATGCCAGAGCAATGTTCGGTTTGTTAAAGCTAAACTAATCCCCGAATACAACGATATGACGCTCTTTATTGCATAGCTTGGGTTAGAAGGAAATTCAAGGTATTGCTGCGAGTTTCACAGACCAGGGGCAAAGTCGATTATCTAATTAATTCCAATTTGCAATTAAAACAAAGAAAAATTTAGATTACGGCCAGACACAGCTGTGGACGAGCACGATTTCATCAAGGCACTTAATTATTGGATCAACTCGGACAATAGAATCAATGTGAAAGGGAACTAACAAGCTCATTATTAGCGAACAAAAACATCCCTTTTCCGCGTGGATTATGAAATTAACTTGGTGATTTTTTCCTTCAATCTTATTTCACTTTGACACGTTTCGAATTTGCAAATGTTGTTTACATGAATTCGTGGAAAGCTTGCCGGTGAAACTAGATCTCGCCGATTCGTTTTTCTTGGGTAAACATTTTCTGAAAATGGCCTCTGTTAGTTTCTCGTGATATCCGACATGTTGGACTTTTAAGATAAAACAATTTCAAAGAACTGCGAGTTAAAGAACTGACTTATAAAATACATACTCTTGCTGCCATTAAGATCTTTTGCAGGGAGTGGGCGATTTATCTGCGAATTCTTATATACAACTTTTGTCACATGATTCGTATGTTAATGTTCGAAGTTCAATAAACACCCAGGAACTGCGAGGAAAGCAGCTTGTCACCAAAAAACTCAAACTCTCTCCTATCTGAACCGGGTTCAATAGTATGACGACAGGAATAGACACACCATACCTAAACAGTCGCACTTGTGGCTCGCGAAGGATTTTCCTTGATACTAGACAGAATTATCGAAGGACACGCGCAATAATGCCACACACCACACACAAAAGTCCTTCGTAGAATTAAAAATAAACAACAAAAGCAGATTTTCATTTAAATACAACGCAATTTGACAAACATACCTGGAAGGTTGATTTAATCGTGAACACTAAATCCTTAATTATCCAGCGGTTTTGTTACTATAGAATGGGTGCCTCTTTGCCGAAGTATTTTATTATTACTTTTTTGGATAGAATTTACAAAATTGTTGTGACCGAACTAAAGTTTGACTGCAGAATGAGAATATTTTTACCGACCTATTAACGTGTTGCAAAACGGCTTGAATTACTTAGCGAATTTTATATTTTTTTTGTTTTTTCAACTGAGACTACTTGAACAAGAAACGATGTGACTTAAATGACACCCGTGGACACGTACAGAATTTATTTTTTATTAAGAGTTGCCAGTTTTCTGTAAATTACAGAAAATACGTAAAGTAAATTAAAACATTTTTAATACATTTTCACGTGAAAAAACTAGTAAACGGGGAACAACGATAGCGAAATTCATTGACCGCGACGGGACTCACTTAGCAAAAACTCATCACTTTTGAAATTTGTTAAATGAAATTAATTTAGAATTAACGCATTTTGCTTTAATTTTGCGTTTAGTGATCCGAAGTTTTATGTCGGAGTAATTAACATGATTTCAAATTATTGGCTTAATTGTTTTAGAAATTTCTTCAAATTATAAAATCTTTTCACAAGCAAAACTTTTTCTTTCACCTCTCCTAATCGCGTAGCGACGCAAGCTAACAGCTGTGCTGTCAAATGACAAATGGCTACTCGTTGAAATATTCACGAAAATTTTGTTCACTTCGGTAGAAACCGAAAATTGAGAATGAAAAATGTTCGTAGGGATTCACGATTCAGATCGATCTTTGTGGATCGACGAATTTTCACTCTAGAAAATCGCGATTAATTGTCGATTCTGCATCGATTGATGCGAAGGGGTCGGAAATCGACGTTTTAGCCAAATTTCGATCTAAGTTTGACATTTGGCAGTAATTAAGGAAACTTTTAAAAAATTATATTTATTATTTGCTAACTGTTGCGTCGCGCAAAAAGCATAAAGAAAGCAATAAGACATGGAATGTGTGCAATTAGGTAAGATTTATATGAAATAATGCATTTAAACGTCATGTAAATATCAATATTCTATCTAAGTATTCTGTCGCAGAAAAATTTTGTCAAAGCGTAATTTTTGTGAGAGCGCAAGTAAATTAGACAAAAACCCTACTTGAGTTTTATATAAATTTCAAGTCAAGCATGTAAACGTACTGACTGTTTTGTTTTATTTCAATTTTGTCAAATTAATAATGATTACTATAATTCTTCTTCTTTTTTTGAGGGAGAATCGACGATTCGGCGATTTTTTGAAAATCGATCTTTCGCTGCTCCGCTTTTTGCTGACTCGATCTTTTTCTACCGGTGCCGTCGACAAATCGTGAATCCCCCAACTAACCAACACCAGAACTTTCTTGGACACGTTTTGCTTTGCTAACCAGGAGCTTTTCATTACTGGACCGAAATTTGCTCCAGTTCCCGTTCAATTGCAATGGTCGTTTATTTGAATTATTTATGATTCTTTATGTTTAAAATGAAATTACAACGAAAGTAGTAATTTCCTTCATTAATCATTTTAAAAATATCATGTTTTTCAATTGAAAGTGGAGCCAACTTCATCAGTCTGCTCCGAAAAGCACATTCACCAAATCTAGCTTTGGAGAGCTTCGGAGGAGCTTACAAAAACAACTGCCTAGTAGGTGGATTAAGTTGGCAACAGTTCAATTTAAACGTTGAATTATATATGACGTTTTTTGCAGCACTATATATTTAAAATGAAATTGGTAGGCAACCACACGATATATGAAGAGGAGGACTACATGCGCCCAAATGTATTTCCTTCAATAAATGCGAATTTCATTTTAAAAATATCATATAAATATCAAATGACGGTTATTTTATTTGAAATGCAACCAACTTAATCCACCTACTAGGCAGTTGTTGTTGTAAAGCACTCCAAATTAAATTTTAATGTTGCAGATCCCAGTTTGGCTAAATCCTCAACCATGTAATTTTAGCAGCATTAGAGGTCGTATACATTCGCTGTGAAAATTCATATATCACCGTTCACTGCCGACTACGAGATATCTCGTAATGGTGATCTTTTTTTTCAATGCTCTGTTGTAACTTAACTCATCAATAGAAAACAGAAAACATCATCAGCCTAATTAAAATCAACGACGGAAGATTCCGTAAATGAGTTAAAGTCAGCGTTGGAAGAACAGAAAACATAGATGAGTTGAAAGCATCAATAGAAGAACAGAAATCTTCGATGGAAGGCTTAAAATCATCAATAGTAGTTGAGCGTAAGGTTTCCCTTGAAGAAGTGAAAGCTAAAGTGGAAAAGAAAATGGGAGAGCTTAAGTCAGATGTAAAAAAAGAGATTGGAAGAAGTAGAAATTTCTGGTCAAATGAATATTAAATAAGTTAAAGTCGGTACGGAAGCAATTAGGAATGAGCTGGAGAGCATTAAGAAGAAGCAATCAGGAGCTTTATCTACATATGTAACCGTAAATAAAAGATTTCATCCTCCAACATTTGACGGCCAAACGCCCTGTCAAACATATAGACTTCAGTTCGAGACAGCAGCGGTAATGAACTTTTGTACTGACGAGGAGAAAACTGCAGGTTTAATTTTGGCACTCAGAGGAGCAGCCGCAGAAGTGTTACAGACTATTCCGGCAGAGCGAAGATATGATTATTCGTCTTTAATACCCTTGAATTACGATACCGCAACCAGCATATGCAAGAGGTCTACCGGCTTTAGCTACGTAGTGGAACATAGAAGCATGGAGAGACATTGCAACGGTTATGTGCGGATATAGAAAAGCTGATACATTTAGCTTATTCCACGTTTAGCCAAGATTATGTCAACGAGGTCGCCAGAGAAGCATTTATTAATTTACTTACTGATCGTGACCTGCAGCAAGCGGTACGACTGGCCGGAAAGAATACCAACGCTGAGGTTTTGACTTACGCTCTGGCATATGAGGCAACAAAAGAAGCCTCAAGAAGTACAGTCCGCCTAAGAGAAGTAACTGAAATAGAAGATACCTGCTGTAGGATCAATACATAAAGCCATAATTAACGGGAGAGTTCAAGAATAAAAATGCACGATTACAGTAGACACAGGTGTCTATTCTTCGTGCAATTATGCTAAAAACAAGTGGCTTAGCAACAAAAATCGATTTATTTTGAGGACTGCTACAGGGGAATCCGTTGTAGTGTATGGACAAATATTAACGAAACACAGATTTCTTGTCGCAGATATAACGAATGAGTGCATACTTGCCTTGATTTCATGAGATCATACAACATTCAGCTGGATATTGGAAGAGGAGTCATGAAATACTACGACGGAGAGATTCCTATGGCTCTAGGATTAAATTATTATTCGAAGCTGAACATAGTGGCATGTGAAGACCCTTCTTGTGTAGAAACCTTAGTACTAGCAAAAGTTCTTGGTGATCCCGGGAGCTATTGATTCTATCTCGTAAAACCAGATTGAACAAAACAAATAAGAAATGTCGCCATTGGAAAATGTTTAGTAACTGAATTTCCGTGAAAAAGGCATCAAATTAAAGAAAGGCAAAGTCTGGGTCATGGCGAACCAGCCGAAGAGATTGTGTTGACGGAATATTCAGACTTAGATGAAACCAAGCAGCCAAAGAAGGATGTTACAAAGCTAACCAAAGTGTTACTCAGCCAAGATGAATATCGTAAAGCAAAGAAGTTGCTTGAAGAATTTGCCGATATTTTTCACTACGGGACCAAGACTATGGAAAAACTGATATAGTGCAACATAAAATTGACACCGCCCTATCAAGCAGCCACCACGACCATTACCACATCCATGGATGTTACCAGTGGTGCTAGTAAAAAAGAAGGATGGCAGTACAAGATTCTGTGTCGACTAACGTATAAATGATGTCATGAAGAAAGTTAGTTATCCACTACCCCGCATAGACGACGCCATAGATACCTTATCAGGATCTCTGGTTTTCAACGTTGGACTTAAAATCGGCAAGTCTAGATCGATCGATATGACAGGGAAAAGACAGCAGTCTCTGTGGAAAGCGGATTGTGGAAATTTAAAGTTATGTCCTTTGGACTTTGCAATGCTGCAGAAACATTCGAGCGCTTAATGGAATGTGACCTACGAGGTTTAACTTGAAAAACCTGCCTGGTATATTTGGATGAGCTAATGCCCGGAGAGGTGTTATTAGTGAGTAACAATGTCATAGTACCGGATGACATGGGCTGTCCGGTGATCCACAGAATGTCGGATTCAAAACCCGTGACAGGAGTTGAAGTTGTTAGCATGGGTTTATTTTTGGGAAAAGGGAAGAAATAAAAGTTTAGAATTTCTTGTTTTACTGTCCTTTATATCTATTATTTAAAATTTACAAAGTCTTCTATTATGAAGTCGCCTTTAAGAAAAGCTCGTCAGTTTCATCTCTTCCTAAAGCTTCCAGATATTTCTTCCTTTCCCTTAGGACTATTTCCAAGTCAACATGATTTTTTACTGCAATGGCAAGAGCTCTTGTCCAGTTATGCATTCGAATGCACAATCCAATGGCTTCTTTAAATTTTTTGTTATGTAACAAAATCGTTTCAGCTTCCACTAGCCGTCCTAACATTAAAGAGTTTTCAGCAATTTGTTCAGGACTTCCGTTTGGTAAGTTCTAAAGGAGCGTGATGTTCAAATTCATAAAACAACCATTTCAAATAACTTACCTTAATATATTGAAGGTAATTTACTTTGTCAATCTGTAGAGCAGCGGAATAAGCTTCTTCACTTATTTCCAGCTGATTCTTCTTAGTAGCAATAGCGGCCAAGGTTGCCCAAAGAACTGTGTTTTGAGCAAGTCGACAAATTCGTAAAGCCTTTTGCCATTGTCCTTCTATCAGAGCCTTTAGCATTACCTCACAGTAAATATTAACCGAAACAGTATAGGCAGCTCCGGAACTGCGAAATGTAATAATGCATCCTTCGAAAGATTCCAAGTTTATATTTCGCCCAAATTCCCTATTATTAAATAAAATAATTAAAGTGCTTTTACGAACAAACCAAAAATTTACGTTGAATCAATTGTAGCCGTTGTCAATGCTACTAGGGTGGGGTCTGAGCTACCTTCCCCAGGACAGTACCAAACACTGTAACAGGCATCGTGGAGGCCAACAAGGATATTCGCCTCACTTGCCCACATAACAGCTAACACTTGTGTTCCAATTTTGTGTACTACGTCTTCTAATTCATTTCGTGTAGAAGATATGAAAAGTTCCCGGTTCGTGTCTATAACAACAAAGTATTGATCCTCAGAGTTTCCTGATCGGGAAGCGGCAACTTCCGTTATAGGTGTTTTAAAAATGACTTGTCGCGCATCACTTTGACGTGTTGCACCAGGTAGAAGATCAAAGACGTACACAACTAAAGAAGGAAAATTTCAGGGTACTCGTTTTTGGTGAAACAAATAAATAACCTTTTGGATCCGATAGGTCACGAACTATCAGACAGTCGAGACCCAATGAAATGCATTTTGACGAAAGACTTGGCACCTGAGCCTGAGACCCGGGAAAACGCGGGTTCAAGTGTAACCGCCCCGTATAAGTGTAGATCCACATAGACGAATTGTCGACAATTAAAAAGAACCTGTGAAAAGGATGTTGCTTTGTACAAAAGCATATTTAGTATTACTTGAAAATTACTTACTTTTTTCCTATTTCGATTATTCGGACATCAGATCTGCCGTCCACAATTATCGGAGTGTTAATATAATTATCATTGAAGATATGCACCTGATTTGATGTGGATACTATTAGGTGTCCGTATCCTAAGGCGAAGGTTATTATTCGGTCGGGAAAATCTAGAGTATCCGTCGTGGTTTCTAGAATATTTTGAAGCAAGATAGTTTTCCGACCAGATGTTGTTGCCTTTAAATTCTTTGAAATGATTTGCTTTTCTATTATGTGACTGAAAATTAGATTTCCACTTGAACTTCCACATACAACCTGAACTCCATCCGGTGCCCATGACGTTCCGTAGATTGATCCGACTGGAGGCGAATTAAATCGACAAAGGCTGTAGGACCACTGAAATGTGAATATTAAAATTTGTTTAGTTCAGGTACCTTTCTAACTCGAAATTCAATTTTCTTCTTTGATATTATTTAAGAGATAAAAAGCAGACCAAAAATTAGCGCAGCGGATATTTTAAACGATCGTGCTGCGTACATCTCAAGCGGTCATGGTTGTGGTATGTGGTGATCTCAAATTACCAGTTAAGTATTTGTAATGCAGTATATAACTAAAGGGTATTAACTGGTAATTTGAGGCCACCCATTTGAGGCACATACCACAACCACACACACTACCTCTAAATTTTGGTAGTTTTGCCATAGGTAGTTTGTATTTGTTTGTACCATTTCCAACTTATGGGAATTAATTGGTTTCTGCCCATCTTTTTTTTATACGATGTGGTTAAATCGTAGGGGACAACCCTTTGATGCGTGAGCATTGTTTTGACCGGTAGGGAATTAGGGTAAGGGAAGTGAGGAAACTTCAAAGTAATTTCTTAATAAAAGCTCGCGGGGAGATCTGGTCTCGAACCCGGGACCCATGGCGTGGTGGTGGTGCGGCTCAACGAAATGACCCAACTCCGTCTCTTGGATGTCTTTTAACGCATAGTTCATAACATCACTGACCGTTTGAAGGAATTTTCCTTTTGTCAGTAGTACAAAGTCGCCCGCGTACGCTATCGTTTTGATACTTATGCTGACGTAAGGGTTATGTTAAGGGAGATGTCCCAGAGCAGAGACTTACTCAGAACTACAATTACTGGATAAATTCTGCCTATAATTGAATCGACATGACTGCAGCACGTAAACTTGGAACTGGAACGATTTTTATTGTGTCAACATAGGCAATTCTAGTGCCACTTATAAAGGAGCAATGATCAAAAGACAAGTGCGGGTAGAAGTGACAGTGGCATGAAGGTGAGGAGTTATGTAAAAAGTTTAATTAGGAAGATGGGACTGGGTGGGTGAAGTCAGCCTTACACTATTGCCATAATTTTTACTCCCATTTTTTGGCAAAAATCCAAAATTCTGCTCAAATCACTTACCCCTAAATTGCTACATAACTTAAGCATGTTAAATCCTCCAACAGCGAGTAGATCATGTGCAGGACTAAATTCCACAGAAGTTATTGGATATTCATCAGTAGAACTTGTGTAAATATTGGCTCCTGATACGTCCCAAATTTTGTAGCGTAAATCTTCACCTCCTGACGCAATTAATAGGTTATCAGATGACCAACTGAGGCATAACACTAGTCCATCATGGGCACGCCACTGTAATTTTAACAAATTTTAAATTAAAGCAATTTAACTCAGATGTACCAACCTTGGTTATCTTACTATTTGCAGCAAGTGGTTTTATTGAAATAAATCCTCCTTGGCAGAAAACAATAGCTGTTGAAGTTGGGGACCATCGCGCGCACCTAATTGACTCCTCACTTTGAATCACAGTGGACCTTAGCATACCAGAACGTGACCAAATTTTAATAATACCATCTTCGCTTGCTGTCCGTACGGAAAGAGCAATCTGTTTAGGTTAAGTTCGTTAGTAGACATAATTTTACCTGTAAGTAATCCAGCACCATCAGGACTCCATCTGCCCGACGTTATTGCCAATGAATGTGCGGAAATATTCCTTTCAACCCTGGCACTTTTATTAAGTATGATAAATCGGCCGTCATTGCTGGTGATTAAAAGTGAATCGCTTCCCTTTCCTCCACTACTTTTGCCAAGCAACCAGTGAAGGTCTGTTGGTACGAAATCATCGGGAAGTTTTGCTATTTCTACGGATTCACGTGTAGGAACATTCCACTTGTAAATTTGATGCTCATCGCTGTAAAATAATTGTTAATTTTATCTATATAAAAATGTTTTTTTATATCCATCAAAAAATTTTAAACCTTAAGAATCTATTGGAAAAATATCAATTAAAATTGCATTAACTTTTAATATTGCACAAAAGAATTCTTCAGGTAAAAATAAAAGAGAAAATACGGCAGACGTATTCTAACAGTTAGAAGACTGACGGAGGAATAATAGAGTTTCCCCAAAGTGGGGACAAAGAAAGGCAGAAACATTTTTGTTCCTATATAAATACAAAAACAAAGGAAGGCATGTCGGCTAGTGTAGTAACGTGGGGGGACTCAACTGCGGACTATAGTCGGCCTTCGTCAAATTTCAGTCAAGGAGTTGAGTGGGAACACCCTGAAAGTTTTGCAACTCAATCTGCGTCACAGTAAGGGAGCATTAGCCGATGTGCCGTGGAAGATAAGCTGGTCATTGCGCTACTGCAGGAACCCTGGATTAGAAAGAGAATAAGAGGGGCTCACGGAGAGAACCGCTAATCTGTTTTGCGTAAAATCAGAGAACACAACTAGATCCTGCATTCTAGGTAGGCGGGGAGTTCAGGCGGTATTATTGCCACAACTCAGTACGCCAGACCGTACGGTGGTTCGAGTGGAATCTGGGGATATCGACCATATGACTCACCGGCCTCGTATCAGGGAGGGAGGTGGAGACTCTGGAGAAATACTACAAGGATTGAACTGAAGTGCAGGTTTTAGGTTGTGGTTCGAATGACACAATACAGTTGGTGGTAGCATAAACGACAACCGTAGAGCCGAAGATAGGGAGGCCGAACCAACCTTCGTAGATGGAAGGCGTAAGGAGGTTATTAACTTAACACTTAGCAATACTAAGTTGTTGGATGGAGTGCTCAATTGGAGAGTGCCTAATGTGGTGACGCTGCTGTATATGGTCGAAATGAGAAGCATAGAAGGGGGCTGACCAGGTTCCCTTAGAACTCCAATAGTCAGAAGTATCAGGTGTTAAGGGAAAAACTGATGGCATGGACGCCTAAAGTACCCAAAAACATAGTGCATGTAGAGACAGTTATATGCGCTAAAAAAGCCTGTAGACGAGGCGTATGGCCTGCAGTCCAACTCAAGAAGTGCAATAGGACCCAACCCCTTGGTGGGACGGGGATCTGGAACCACTGAATATGGAGAACAGGAAGGCTTTCAACCGAGCCATGAGGAGTCATGATGTGTAAGTTTGGGGCAAATACAAGGCATTTAGGAAGAATATGAAGAGAGCTCTACGCAGATAGAAGAGAGTCGTGGAGGGACTTCTATTTGAATACGAGAAATATCTCCTGCTGGAAATTCACTTTCAGTGAGGCTACAGATAGGATATGCCGTGTCCACTGAGGAAACAAGGGGCGAATGCCACAGATCACTCTGGGGGTAAGACGATCTAATTTTCAAGATTTTGCGAACATACAGGAATTGGGCGGACAACGCCAATAAAGGCAATACAAATCGAAATCGAAATTGATAGTCTAGCTAGAAGAACGAGTAATTAGAAAACATATTAATTTGTTATTGTTGTTAATTAAAATATCTAAAAAAAAAGCGGACAACTTCAAAATTTCAAGTCAGTGCAAAATAACAGAAGACCAACGAATTCACGTCTGTAAAAAAAACCTGGAACACAAACCTAAAATTATGTTTGTACTCCAGGTTCTTTTTCAGACCTGAGACAAACATATCCTTAGGTACACTTATTCTTAACACACTCGACTCACCATACTCCATTCCCTGTAGATTGCTCCTGAATACGGCGTATATTTATACGAACACACACGGGATTAGACTGAAAAATTCAAATGAAGGGCATAGGAAGCAACATGCAAAAATTATTAGTGAAAACAAAGATTACTTCAGATATCATATCAATGGTCCAAAATTAGGCGGTCAAACTACTGCCGCTGTAATAAAATTTAACCAAAACGTAGAAATTGGAAAGGAAATGTTTAAATATGTATTAGGTACATACACCAAAATTTCTCAGTTTTCGAAGCGGAGCTGAAACAATCATTAAAGTAAACAATAATGAATCTGGTATAATATTTAGCCATTTCAAACGCTGTTGGAAAGCTATAAAAAGTAATAAAAATGAAGAACCTATCATAGCTTGGGCAAGGAATATAATAATTATAAAAAATGAAAAAATTAGTCTAATTTGGATTCCGGTTCAATAGGTGTACTAGCAAATGAGCTAGAAGACCAAACAGCTAAGGAAGCAATAAATGAAATGGAAGAAATTCATATTCCTAATATATTATAAATAGGACAGCAAAATTAAAATTTTTCGATAAAAAACAAGAAAAGTGGAATAAAAGTACACACACATTGTGGCAACATATTGGCAAAGCATTTTACCATCAAATTTTCAAAATTTTCTATCCAAATAAATTAAGCTAAGATCATGAGACTGTGGACCGGGTGCACCTTTTTTGCTAAAAACCATCTGTTTAGTAGAACACCAGCTCCTGGATGCTTTACGTAGGTACTAAAGAAACCTTGACGGTACAACACATACTTACGGAATGCGTCGTAACTAGGAGCAGCCAGCAAGGTGATTCCCCACCACTGCAGACACTACTCAATCCACAAAGTTTTAAATTGTTAAAAGCAACCTTCAAAAGAACATCATCTCATTAAACATACACACAACAACACAAACACTAAAAACATCTAAATTAAAATTGAATAAAACTATTAGATTGCAAGTATTTATAAAAAATAATTAATAAGACAAAATAAAAAATAAAAATTTATTATGAGCACACTATATTGGTCCATAACTTTAACATAAGTATAACATAACTTTAACATAAGTATTAAATATTGAATTGAATTGTTTTTTTTATGTAACAAAGCAACACTAATTCAGGTACTTGCCCAACAGAGTAAATTTCGTCATTACTACTCCAATCCAGGCACGACACCGGAGATTTGTGATTGACATCTTTGTTTATGTAAAATTTAAATCTCATTCTCGGATTAATCAAAAACTTACAATAAAAATGCAAAAACTGGAGCTCTAACAGAGTTTTCGAAGAAACGATTTGTTTACTTTTTCACCTGTTTGGTAACCATTAACAATTATCTCGGTTGCTGGGCAATGGGATTCAAATAACACAAATTCGACATGCGTTTACGGCACTTGTCCACGTGCTTAATGTATAGTGTACGTATTCCTTGAAGGTTCTGATGAATGAATTTTGAAATTCTAACATTTACCTTTGTTTGTGCGTGTAGAAGGAGTAATAGGGAATATCTTACCTACAATAGTAGCGCGTAGAGGATTCTATAAGAAGTTTGTATTTCCTCGAAGAATATGTAAGACCGAGAAATTTAAGGTGCTTGAAAGCTCGAAAGAATCTCGGGCACTAAGCTTAAGTCTTTCTGAAAATATATCCAAAGAAGGAAATTTAAGTGCGGCAAAGAAAGAACAAAAAATTAAAGGGAATTCTACCAGTTAAAGAATGAAGTCAACAAACTTTCGTTACCACTTTGAAATAGTGAATATCGACGCTGGAAAGCAATCTTGTCGTATCTTTAAAATGGAGGTTTGCAGTAGAGCTCATTACTCTTTAATCAGAGAAGATAGAAACGTAATTCTTGGAGTAAAAGTTTTTAAATAATGGTCAGTCAATAGACAACAAAGATGAAATTATCCTAAAGTTAGTGTAACATGGATTTAATACTAGATACAGCATAAATTGCATTTTTTGAGATACGACAAGATTGCTTTTCAGCGTCGATATGTTTATGATTTTTCTGAAACTTAATAAAAAATACCAACAACAAACATTGTGTTGTGTTGTTCACTATCTACTAATTAATATTTGATTGATGCTGCAAAGGAACTAACTATTTACAGATAGTAAAAGAAAATTGGAAGATATACCAGATGATAGTACGTTGTTGAGGAATCAAAGCCTTGTGGTTGTCGATGCATCCTTGCCTTGCTAAGATGAGCGCGTATAATTGATGAATTGGGACTAAGAGAAAGGAAGAATCTGAAATTATACCTGTGCTAAGCGTTCCCTCTACCAGCCGTATTAAACCGTCTCCTGATATTTTTGTTGGGCAATGCACGATGTATTTAGTTCACCTGCGGAGCACTTGTAACTGAAACTTGTGCATAGTTTGAGCAAATAAAATAAGCTTACCTGGTATGACGAGAATGTTATGTAACCACGATGCTGATTTTCCTGAAATAGATTTAAGTTTGAATATCGTAAATTAGTTAAGATGTTGTAGGATAATTAAGGTAGATTAGTTAGTTAGTTCGGATTTGGAGAGCTTATAAGGCATATTATATTCCTAGGTTTAGTATTTTGATTTAGATTTGATTTGATGGATTAATTTGATTTTGACTTGATTTGATGGAATAATTTAAATAGAATTAATCTGGGATTAAATAGGATAAATTGGACTAACTTAGACTAAATACTTATAGCGTTAATAACCAAAGCGGCACGCGAAAGCGGCAATATTTAAAACAACGAAATCAATAGATAAAAAATAGTTTTTAAAAAAAAAGTTGAACCGATTTCAAAAAAAGCGCTAAAAAGCATAAAATAATTTTTAATTTTTTATCTATTATGACATTTTGAAGTCGGTGCAAATCAAACAAACCAAACAACTACAACAAAAATATTTAATCGTCGTTTCTTGTGATCCCGTAAGCTGAAACGTTCAGGTAGTATTATGTATTATTTTAAATTGTCGCTATGTAGTTGTTTTATTTGTTTAATTTGCACCGACTCCAAAATGTCGTAATAGATATAAAATTAAAAATTATTTTATGCTTTTAAGCGCTTTTTGTGAAGTCTGTTCAACTTTGTTTTTAAAAACTATTTTATTTTTCACTTTTTAGTGTCTTCTACTCTATACAACGAAGAAAGAGCCATCCAAATCGGTCCACGCGTTAAAAATTTAGGTTCAACCCCCTACCCCACCTCCATTTCACTAAAATTTTTTTCTCCTGGTATCAATAAAGAAACATACTCTACCGAACAGAAAAGGAATCATCGAAATCGGTATACTCTGCCCAACAGAAAAAGAACTATCCAAAGCGGTCCACGCGTTACGAAGTTAGACTACTCCTCCCTCCACCCCCACCCCTCACTATAGAACCAAATTAATTTCCAAATTAGCAATGGGGGGATCACACTTTATGCAACAGAAAAAGAACCATCGAAATCGGACCACGCGTTACAAACTTAGGTACCACCCCCACCAATCCAAAAAATTTTCCTCGTGGTATCAACCACAGAACATACTCTACCCAACTGAAAAAGAATTATCCAAATCGGTCCACGCGTTACGAAGTTAGACTACCCCTCTCCCCCCTCCCCACACCCGAGGCCAAATTTTTTCCCCTATTAGCAATGGGGGTCCACGCGTTACAAAATTAGGTTTAACCCCCACCCCCACCCTACTAAAATTTTTTTTGACATGGTACCAATCGGTGAACATACTCTACCCAACAAAAAAAGAATCATCAAAATCGCTCGACGCGTTACAAAGTTATGCCCGGTCAGACATAAAAAAAAATAAAAAAAAATAAAAAATACGCGTCGAACTTAGAACCTCTTTGTTTTTGGGAAGTCGGTTAAAAGGGTACATGAAAGGGTATTTATCTTTATAATAGTAAACTGAAATTCAAGTTATAGCTTACCTGGTCCAAACTTCTTTTTCTCCACACTAAAATTAACATGTTTCACTTTACAACTTAACCTAAAGCGACATCAAAGAAAATCCTAAAATTACTTATGTTCTTTATTATATATTGTTTCCAACCCAAGGAATTAACAAAAAGTAAGGAGGAGCCCCGAAAAGGAATAATAAAAGAATATTTAGCACGTGAAATCAGCTGTCAACATCTGCAGATTTTTATAAAGTTCACCGACTTCCCGAACTTTAACAGCGGCGCGGAAGACATGAAAATGAGGCATAAATTATGCTGAATATTTCAGAAAAGAAAACTGAAAATAATTATTTTAAAACCAACCCGGTTTCAACCGATCTGGGAAACACCATCAAGTTTCCACAAAACTTCCAATAGGGAGCAAAAGGCAATAAATAGAGTTCCTTGGTAGGTGAAGGAGACAGACAGGTGGTTATGTTGTTTTACATTATAGTAAGATTTATTAATATTTATTTTGATTTCCTTTTCCAAATTCTCTTTACTCCTTAATAAGCGGGTGTTATCATGCGATTTTTTTGTAGTCCGTTTAAGATATTGTTGGCTGCAACCACTGCCATCATACGTTGTGTTTTATTTGTTGCCGACCCCAAATGAGGTGTAATCACTAAAAGCAAATATACAATTGAACTAATAAAAGTACAATGATGAATTTTATCGCAACTATACCACAGTTTGGTAGAGATAATAGGGGATGGTCACTCGGTAGTGGTTCCGGAGTTGTAACATCTAAACCGGCAGAGAATATTTTACCACTTTCTAGAGCGTTGAATAAATGTTCTTGGTTAATAATTTCTGAAAGCAAAATGCAAACGGACTTAATCTGGCTACACTTGTGAATAGAAATCTTACCTCCGTCCGATATGTTAACAAGAACAGAGTGAGGCTTCATTTTATTAAAAGTATTTTCGTTAAACAATTTTTTAGTTTCTGCTGTAAGTGGGCAAGCGATTATAACAAAATCACTTTGACTTAGGAAATCTTCAAATCGTACTTCAAAAGCGCCAAAGTTCTCGTCGTTTTGACAAGTTCCTTTATTAAAATATAATATTTTTTGAATCTTAAAACCTCGAAGCCTTCTAGCTACTGCTTGCGCAATTGCGCCAAAGCCCACAAAACCGATAGTTGCACCCGTAATGTCTCTGCCAAGTAACGAATTAAGGTGGCCAAGCGACTTAGAAGACCTAGGAGTAAATGTGATTATCTTAAATGTGACAAACATATCTATAAACATGTTACGTTTCAATTGACTGACGGCCCTCATGAAATCGCCGGGCAGCGGCAATCATAAGACCTATGGCAATATCTGCAGTGGCTTGATTCAGTACAATGGGGGTATGACCCAGCTTGATATTTCTATTCTTGAATTCGTCAACGTCAACGTAATCCAGTTCAGATGTCATTATTGAAACGGCCTTTAAACGGACTCCTGCGGCATCCAACACTTCAGCATCCAATTTATCTCGGCTGGCCCATAATATCCCGTCGACATTTTTACACTTTTGCAACACTTCTTCTCGATCGGTGGGTATTTGGCTGCAAATTGTAACCTTAAACTTTTCCCGTAGTATATCTAAAGCAGCTGGATCAATTGCAGAATTAGTAACTAAAACTTCAAATTTCCTCGCAAAATTTGGCATTTTAGTATGAATAGATTTAACTTAATGAAAGTTAAATTTTATCTTTTCATTGTAGACAGTTTTAGAAGCGATAGAAGAAATTTCAAACTAACTGTCAAATTTTATGCTCACAAAATCGATAAAACTAAGAAAGCTTACGAGGCTTACTTTATTAATTGAGAGTGTCGACGTTTTAAAAGCAGGAAAAGATCAAATTTGATACATTCAATCACCTTATAATACAGATAATTTGGCACCATATTGCATCTAAACTGTGGTATAGACAGAAGAAACGCAGGTACATACTGCAAATTCAAACTTTTTTTGCATTGCAAATTCAAACTTTTCCAAATCATTTTCACTTATTTGTAAGAATGGAGACGGAGTTGATCAATTGGTTGAGTGGCACGACCACCACGTCATGGTTCCAAGGTTTGAGCCTCGGTCTTCCCGTGAGCTTTTACAATAAATTAAAAAATCCACTCCGCCTTTGTGCTGTTGTCTAGTTCGCAGCAATGCAAAAACAAGACATTCAAATTCGCCCATTCCCTTTACCCTTACTCCCTTCCGGGCAAAACCATGCTAAGGCATCATAGGGTTATCCCCTAGGCTTTAGCTATATTATAAAAAAATGATTTTCACTTATTTGTAAATCAAATTCTGTTTTTGCAAATCAAATTCAACGTCTCACAAATCAAGCTGTACCTTTTGCAAACCAGGTTTAACTTCTTGCCATTTAAAATCATTGTTTTGCAAATCAACTTTTTTCTAAAACTTTCTCCAGATTATCGTGTAATTGCTAACTCCTTAAACCAAATTGTTATGCTCTCGGTGATACTTGAATTCTTATCTGTGATACAACTTCTGTGATAAGTATGTGGGAATTCACACTATGGTGCGATATTAATTTGCCACATCAAAATTCAATATCTTATTGTTATTTATTTATTTGTTCATGAAAAATTCACCAAAGCTGGCTTCTACAAAACATAATACGGGTTGAACTTAAAATTAGAGTGTTCATTATTCGATGATTTGTTGAAGTTGGGTTTTCAGCTGCTGCCAGGAACATCCGAACTTCATATTGGCAGCAAATTCATTAAATAGTCGGGACATAGAGGTAGAGCCGATGTTCTCGTGCATTTCATACATCCTTCGGTGGTGGGCCACATGGTGAAAGTCGCGACTCTTCAAGGTCCGGGCCGTGACGGATATGCTAGTAGTTTGGCAGAGTTGATCGACCCCTGCAACAAATCATACAAAAAACAATTTTAGAGACCTTGCGTCTCTTTTCACGAGAGTAGAGGGAAATCAGACTGAGCCTAGCGGAATAAGAGGTAGGTAGTTAGGGTCGCGCCATTAGAGGCCGCGAACCTAGGGAATCTGCGCTGGACTGATTCAGTTCAGTTAAGGTGGACGGCGAAGAAAGGATCCAAGACCGGAATGTCCTTCTCTCAAATTGGTCTAACGGAAGTGCAAAAAAGAAGCCTCGTCAAGTAGAAATCGCTCAGCACCTTAGGCCACCTTTTTATAAGGCGTGAAATTGACTGCGTCAACTAAGAAGTCCTCGTGGTTCTTGAAAGAGAGACGGGAGTTGAGAATCACCCGTAAGTTCTTGATACTGTCTAGTTTGCCCCAAGTGAAACTGCGCAGGGATTAGTTGGAGGACATGGGTCGATATTTATGTGAAAAGGATATATATATATATATATGTAGGAATCGGAGAATCTGCTAGCATTTGGCTAGCTGGGTTTGAACCGAGACCATGCGCGTGATACTCCATTTCCCTAACCACTGGGCCACCAGCGCCGTTGCCGATTCTCCGTTCCAAAGTTCTTTTCATGGAGAAGCCTCGATCCCACATATATTTACTGGTAATTAGTGGAAGACGATTATTTGATTATTACCAATCACAAAAAACGCGCATATCGGAGCGCACGGAAGATTTTAGCATCGTCAGCATAATAAAGAATTCTGGAGCTGGGCAGAAGCACGGAGACGTCATTAATATAAACTATGAAGTGGAGTAGTCAAAGGATGCTATCCTAAAGCATCACAGAGGTGATCGAGATTTCGCTGCATAAGGCGGTAGGGAGACAGTCAGTTAACAAAGAGCGGCGGAAAACCGAGCAGGTAAAGCTTATGAATGACGATGCCATGGTTAATCCTTTTAAAAGTCTTGCCGAAATCGGTGAATATGCAGTCGACCTGAATACCCGACTCGCTCAGGGGCAAACAGTGATGCACTAACTCGAGTAAATTGGTGTTGGTTGATTTGTCCTTAATGGTGCAGTGCTGGAAAGAGTTGATGAAGGTTCTACAATGGAAGCGGAGCACGTTGCTTATTAGTGTTTCGAAACTATTCGCAACGTGGGGCAAATTGGCGATGGGTCTGTAGTTAGATATGTCTGCCTTGTCTCTCTTCTTGTGATGGCGGATTATCACCGGATCCTTCCAGAGGCCCGGAAAACGACGATCTATGCAAAAATAGATTAAACAAATGACAGAGGACAGAAGTAACCGTGGAGCATCACTTTCTCAAAAACGAGGCGATTCACAATAAGGATCACAGAAAGCGGCAGTAAAGAAGCCAGCGAACAAATTGGCTACTTCAAGAGGGTCATGGCTCTCAGGGTTATCCAGCCTCAGAATGGAAGGGTATCCGTCGCTGCGAAGGAGTTAATAATCTTCCAAAACTGTCTAGGATTGCTGTGCAAAGCGGATCTCCAGTTTGACAGATAACTGCTATATGACGCAGGCAGGTAGTCCTCGTCCATAGAACCATATTCAAGATTTATTATTTAGATTTTTAAGATGCCTCAAATGTCCATCCATCCAGGGCTGAGACGAACATAAGGAGTCAGAATAGGAGATCAGCATACACTGCTGAATTCATAATCTTTCTTTTCAAACATTCATAAATTGTATAATGAGATAACGATTATTAGTTATTACACATTACCGTCGAAAATGTGTTGTGCGTTTTTGAATCATCTCCATCACGGGTTGTATTTTGTCTTGTACACTTATTTCATCAAGATGTTTTGGTTCTGAAATTTGTACTTGTACTTTCTGTGTACTATCCGTGTACTTTCCGTCTACTTTCCGCGTACTTTCCGTCTACTTTCCGGGTACTTTCCGTGTACTTTCCGTGTACTTTCCGTGTAGTTCCGTGTATTTACCTGTAGTTTTCCTTTATTTCCGTGTACTTTCCGTGTACACGGAAATTACACGGCAATTTGAGGGTGGTTAATAAACGCTGCCTTTTTAAAATTGTTTTAAATAATAACGTATTTCAAAGTAATCAGTTTATTTGTTATAAAGTTTACATTTGTTAAATTTCCACGCAATTTACAAGTTATGCGCTAACAATGTTTTCCTAATACGCAGGATATATCATTTTGCCATTTGGCTTCATTCCATTAATTACATTTTTAGCAGCAACGATACCCATTTGTTCGCGTGTTTTCTCAGTTGCTGAACCCAAGTGAGGAATAATTACTAAAAGAAAATTGGAAATTAATAGCGTTCACAATGCAAGTAGCTTATGGATATAATATTCATACCACAATTTGGTAGCGATATAAGAGGATCATGAAGTGACAGTGGTTCCGGAAAAGTCACGTCTAGACCTGCAGCAAAAATTTTCTCGCTTTTAAGGGCATGGTATAAAGCTCGTTGATTCACAATTTCTGTAAAAAAAATCTCAAATGTAGTCAGAAAAAATGAGTTGGTACTTGAAGATCTTACGTCCTCTGCCCGTGTTGACAAGCACGCAATTGGGTTTCATTTGGTTGAAAGCACGTTCGTTAAATATTCCTTGTGTTTCATTGGTTAAGGGACACATGATAAATATAAAATCACTTCTTCTCAATAAATCGTCAAATTCCACTCGAGATGCATTGAATTCTTTTTCGTATTTGCTGATACCACGGCTAAAATATATTATTTCTCCGATTTGGAAACCTTTAAGTCTCCTTGCGGTAGCTTGAGCAGTTCCACCAAATCCTACGAAGCCAACAGTTGCACCAGCAATGTCCTTTCCTAGCATCCAATTAAGGCGTCCTGTTTCCCATGTACATCTATAAATAGTATTTAGTTGTTAATAGATTGTTACTCATTACTATGAAAAACTAACGTTTCAATCTTTTCTCGACCTTCATGAAATCTTCGGGCAGCGGCAATCATGAGACCAACTGCAATATCGGCAACTGCTTCGTTAAGCACCTCAGGAGTGTGGCCTAGTTTGATACCTCTCCTCTTTAGTACGTCAATATCAACATAATCAAGTCCAGCTGACATTGTAGAAATAGCTTTTAAATTCGGACCAGCAGCGTCTAAAGCTTCAGCATCCAATTTGTCATGAGTTCCCCAAAATATTCCATCCATTCCCTGGGATTTATTTAAAATTTCCCCACGTCGAGATGGATTAGCCTCACAAAGTGTTACATCGCAGTTATCAATTAGGATTTCCAAAGCTGCTTGGGGTATTTCAAGATGAGTAACTAAAACTTTTAATTTGGACATTGTTACTGGCAGCGATTTCTTCCAACTGAAACAAGAGAAGAAAAGATATGATAACCGAACGCTTATCATGCTGTTGATATCGTGGAGTTTTTGATAATGTTTAACAAGATAAGGGCTGTGAAAAATTTGTGTTCCGTACATAGTAGCTGCAGGTATGATGTAAATCAGAGGTCTGTTTTTGTTGCAATATAATTAACAACTACAGGGGTAGAATAATAAAACATTTAGACATTCTAGAGATGAAAGCAATTGAATATTTGAAGGTTTGCAGCACATAAAGAAGAATATAATATAATCAGCCATAATTTTTTATTAAATATAATAAATATGGGCAAAATTTTTAAGAACTTCAGGAAACACATAACTTTTTCGGTTTTTTTTTTCTTCGCATTTGTAGAACATATAAACATATAATAGTAGAAACCAGTTTTCCATTACTTCACGTAATGCAGTGTTTTTGCAATAAATCAACACCAACCTACAGTAATTCATGGGTGCCAAAAAGTTCACTGTATTCAATAACAAGCTGGGTGTGCCCAGCGTTGCACGGGCTTTTGGTGAGGGAGTGTCGTTTTTGATTAGTTTTACATGTTACTCCCACCCTCACCCCTCTTCCTCTACAATATCTAATAGCATGGGAGCATCATCCTTTATCTCAGTGGCACTGAAAACTATAAATTCAACACTCATAGCGGCCGTTTTCGACTATTTTTGGTTGAGATAAGGGTAGGTTGAGAGTGGTGGAGGGGGAGGGGGGGGGGGGGTGATGATGATTTTGCAACTTTGAAACATACAAATTTCTGACTCATTTGTCCTACGGTCGTGATCGTGTTCTTTCGAAATAATATCCAATTATTGTGTGTTAGCATGTTTAACTTTAGTTAGTATGTGTGGTTCTATTCCAATGAACAATGAACATTTTTTCGAAAAAATGTCAAAGAAATTTACAATGTCGTCACGTATGAAGAGCAAATATAACGCAAAACAGTAAAAGCGTATACTGGAAAGGGCACTATAAGACGAATCCAGAAAGCAGAAAGCCTAAAAAGTCATCACTAGAGTGAATATGAGAGTTCTGAGACCAGGCCCGAAATCGGCAGATTAAAGCAAATCAGCATGCACGTCATCGTCCGCCATCGCTGGCCGTGTGGTATTTAAGTTTCCAAAAACCTCGTATACACACAAATTGTAACTTGTCTTTAATTTCTAGTTTAACTTCGTAGTGCATGGAACTATTTGGATAATTCTGTTTATGATGTATATGTATATGTTCCCGTATTGATACAATGTCAAAAATTGTGGGTGGGGAGAAGTGGCGAAACCGAACTTCGCAACACGTTAACGAAAATACGGGAGAGGCTGGCTGCAATACGCCTTAAACAGTGACTTAGAAGGAGATTGTTTTGAACAGATTTTGTAATTTACTAAGATTAATTGTAACACGTTTTAAAATATTTGCCGATAAGTTTTCTATTTATAAATTTCTACATCCTTTCTATACCTGGGCATGTTGTATCTTTTTGGAAAGGTAATAAGATGGGCAATCCAATAAAAATAAAAAAGAGGTGTACTAATCACATGAATTTCGGAGACAATTTGGGAAAATACTGATTTTCAGGTAATCGCAAACTATTTTCTCAATTTTGGAAGTGACTGTACCTACAAAGGTAGTAGTTAGATCAACATCGTTGGCAATTTTGAAAAGGCCATTATATATATATTCAATTGCTTCCTCTGAATACTCGCTAACTTGTTGGTGCCACTTGATTACAAAGGCAATTAGACTGTAGCATAAACGTTAAGACCGAAGAAATCAAATCGGTTGCTTTATGATTCGATTTGTTTGATCTGACCGCTTATGCTCGTTAATAGTCCTATCTGCGGTCTTATTACTAAATACGATTCGATTCCAATCAATCGTAAATAAAGAAAATTTAGAATTGAATGAGATTAAAAAGAAATATTGTACTTGCTTGAGTTTCTAGCTTTAGGTCCAATCAATTCTAAATTTCCTATATTTACGACCGATTGCAATCGAATCGTATTCAGTAATAAGGCCCTTGGTTTCTTTTACATCTTCTTATATACATAGATCGTCATTCTATTATAGAAATTCAGTGGTGACCTTGTTATGTAAGTAACAGACATACATTTTCCTTTCAATTGCAAGTAATTATGATTTAAAAATATAATTTTAGAATTAAAATACTTTCTTATCGTACTGTTCTTAGAGCTTTATTGAGTGAACGAAGCTTTCAGAGAGATCACAAGCTCCATGATTTCGATCTTTAAGCAAAGGTCATAATAATCACAATCGTGTAAGCAGCGATAACAAAAGAATAAGAAATCGGAAAACTGACAGATAAAATAGAAATTCATTCCACGATAAAATTGATTTAAACAGCTATTCACTCACCTATACTAAAAAACGATAATTCAAATTAGTATCAACTAAACTTACAACTAAAGAACTGTAAAAATCGATGGTTTAATAGCCTGTAAACTTTACGATACCGATCACAGCTGGCGTTAAAACAGAATCAAACTAAAGCACTCTCGGTTGAGTTAAGACTAACTGATTGTGATTTCAGCCGGTTTAGGGAAGCCTGGCTTGGAGGGCATCAGCTTAACTAGAAGAATTGCAAGAATTGCAGAATTTGTATTGCAGGGGAATTAGGATTTTTAAAATTTAAGTTAGCGGATTTCAATTACTTTCTTTTCTTGTTCACATTTCTGGTTGATATTCAGATTTTTTTATATTAACTATTTCTTTAACTTGTACAAAATGTTTTCTTTAGATTATTGAAAAAGTTTTATAGATTAAGTCGAGTAAATTTAGTTTTAGATTTAAGCCTGTATTTATGTTCTATAAAAGAAAGTAATAATATCAGGAGGGTTTTTAAAATCAAGCTTTCGGTAAATATATACTTGTTATTCTCTGAAATTGGTTCGACCATTCTTAATCTGATGTATGTTTCTCGTCTGTGCATTTGTAACCGACAAACGGTTGAGCCGATTGAGATGGCAATTATTCATGCCCTTTATGGGCACGAATAGAAACGGTTTTAGTCAAAACTTAATGACCAAAACCTACCGATTACGCAGGGCATGACGTCATAACTTAAATATTTCAAGATTTTTTTGCTAAACGGTTAAACCGGTTGATCTGAAATTTTGCAAACTAACTGCAGATATGAATAGGACTACCGAAAGTAGATCGTGACATAATAACCTTAAATATTTGATATTACAATATGGAATAATGACGTCAGTCTGACTGAAGATATACCGATTGAACCAAATCCCGATCTTTTGGTAGAAGATCTTAGAGATTTTAAAATGCCAAGTGAAAAAATCCCAACTCTGCTTTCGGGGTTTTAACTGAACGAATTTGTAATATTCGGGATATATCACTGTCAGTATTTTATTTGCTGTATTTTGAAGTCGCGAATGTTGATGAACTTCGATCAAATACCTGCAGCATTTTCGATTCATAGTGACGGTTTTGACGAGTGGGACATTGATGTGGCGGTATGTGCTTTTTATGACAATCTATTAATTTATTTCTTGCATTGTGTTCCTATTTTTCGAACATATGCTTCCTTTTTCTAGTCCGCCTTGGCTGAATAGCTCACTAAAGCATCTTAAAAATGTAAAATAAAAAATAAAGCTTGGAAGAGGTTCTGCTGATCAAGGAGCGACTCGGATTTCTTTATCTACTCACATTTACGTGATATATTCAATTCCTCTTACAGTAATCATATTAACAGAACGAGGTCTATTATATGCAGTGAGCCTAAGCGGTTTTGGAGATTTATTAACTCTAAGCGTAGTACCGACGGCGACGGCTACTCGGTTGATAACTGTGATATTAGCTCTAAGGATTTTAGTTACTTGACATTATTCCCTCCTTCTTCACTGGAAATGAGTTATCTTATATTTGATGATGATACAGTCGGTAAACATATTATGTATGTATTTGTAATTTATTTACTTTATCAATTTCTTTTCATGTCTTTCCAAAATCTTGGAAGTCATCTCTGATTATTCCTCTTCAGAAAAAATGGAAGAGGTGTGCTATTTTCAACTACAGACCCATAGCTTACTTGTGTTGCATTCCTAACATTTTTGAGACATTAGTTTGCGACATACTTTACTTTCATTGCAAACCTTTTCTTATAACTTTCCAGCACGGCTTTGTGAAAGGAAGGTCTACTACGCCTAACCTTCTGGAATTTTGTAATTTCTCTTTATCTGAAATTGTCGTTTTATCTTTACAGATTTCAGCAAGGCATTCGACAGAATAAACGACCAAATTTTAATACAAAAATTGACTGCCCTCGGTTTTCCATCCTTGTTTGTAGATTTGGTTCGTTCTTACTTATTAAACCGTATACCAAACATGCGTCTTTCCGTGCATCCCTATCCAAGTTTATTTTAAATTCTTCTGATGTGCTTTAAGGAAGTCATCTGCGCCCGATTTTATTTATTATTTACATCAATTATGTATCCGTATTTTTAAAATTTTTCGAAATTCCTTGTTATGCTGACAATGCCAAAATTTTTCGTGTTGTTTCATCTGTACGCGATTGTGAAATTTTAGACTCTGGTTTAGACGACTTCTACAATTGGTTTTCTATAAACAATCTCCCCTTAATATAATAATGCACTACTTTGTCGTTTACTCGTAAAAACCATGAATGGTTGTGTACTGGAAAAAATTAATAAGACCAAGGACTTAGGAGTCTGGCTGAACTGCCGTTTTACATTCGACGGCTACATTGATGAGGTAGGGGCCGTTCAAGTATTACCTAACTCAGTTAGGGGAGAGGGGAGGGAGTCTTGTGAAACGTTACAGTGCGTTATAAGGCAGGGAAAGGGGTCAAGCAACGCGTTACGTAACATTAAGTTTTTGTTAAAATTAAAAGTCCTAACTCTTAACTCGTTACTCACGGCCCAGTCTATATATATTATATAGGGTATATCTACACTGCACATATTTTTTTTACATACGAAAAGAGTCGCATCACTGAGTATACAGAAGTATATATATGGCAAATAACCACAGTAAGCCGTGCACCACGAGTCCATAGTTTGGACTCTAAGAGTCCGAATGTTGCGGTCAAGCAAAACCACATAAACTACGAGCCATGAACTCACGAATTTCACGCACACACATTAGGACCAAAGTGTGCTGAAATTTCGTTTAGTTTACATTGCTTCTTATTCTGGTATTTTGTGCAACATAATTGACATTGGGAGGGGGGAGATGGGTTAATGCGAAACGTTATGGCACGTTACAGGAGTGGGGGATGGGGGGTCGACATCTTCAAAAACTACGTTACGTAATATTTGGAGGGCCCCATATAGTTATTATAGGCTTACTTGGAGTGACGCCCTAAGTTTGTCTTCGTACTTAGATAGGCTCAATGTTATAAAACTGGAATCTTTTGAATCTAGGTGTAACATCTCTAAAACAGTTCTTTTCTGAAAGGGATTTTATTTGACAAATGCCAGAAGTAGTAGTACATGTAGTGGTAACTTTTAACTTTATATCGGCATTTCTCATTTTTAATTTTTTTTATATACGATGTGGCCAAATCCTAGGGGACAACCCTTAGATGCGTTAGCATGGTTTTGGCCGGAAGGGAATTAGGGTAAGGGAAGTGAGGAAACTTGAGTCTTGTTTTTGCATTGCTGCGAGCTAGACAACAGCCCAGAGCCGGGGTTTATTATTTTAATTTCTTAATAAAAGCTCATGGGGTCATCTGGTCTCGAACCCGGGACCCATGGCATGTTGGTCTTGCCGCTCAACGTATTGATCCAACTCCGTCTTATTACTCCTTACTTACACTGCTCCTGTAGACGATCTCCTGGAGGTCCTCCAAAAAAAGGTGTCTGGCGGTGAGCACGATATCTCCGGTTTGGATTATCCAAAATAAAAAAACCAAAAAGATTATATTATTGGACAGATAAATCTAGGTATTAATCGAAGGAATAGTCGAAATTTAGTTTTTTGACAAAATGACGGCTCAAAAAAGAAAAAATTTCGATTTTCGACCAAAATTTTTTCGTTCAATTGTTTAAAAAATATAAATCGAAAATCTTATTCCTTCGATCAATCCCTGAAGAATATATCTGAGAAGGTTGTGCTAAAATTTTAGACCGATCTCAGCGGAGTTTTTGAGAAATCTTGCTCAGCGACTTTGAAAACACCGTTTTGAGAAAAACGGGGTGAAAGTTTCACTTGCTTCACTGTTGTTGACGAAATTCACTTGTTTGGTATGCCGCCTACTTTCTAACGCTCCGATACGTCCTTACAAATATGCGTGTATCTCCAAGAATGTTTGCCGGACCGGTTTTAAATTTTCAAAGAATATACTCAAATATATGTACAATCCGAAAATGCAATAAAAAAATCTATTTTTTTTGACATTTCTAATAATAATAAATAACTAAATATTGACTCCCCTGCCTTGCTGTCTTTCTTTAATATTTCAATATCGAGTCGCTCCTTGAGACTTTCAAGACTTTCTTAAAATTCCGCAAAACATTGCACAAATTACGGATTACACGAGTCTATCACGTCAATGTCTCGGTTTTTCAATTCTCATTTTGACAACATTGATTTCAACCTTTCTAAAAATTGCGTTAAGGCTAAGCTTAAATTTTTTTAGTTGCTTTGTGAAATTTTTTATTTTATATTTATTGTTTTGTTGCATATTTTACCAAATAATTAAATAAAAATAATTTACCTTTAGTATGTAAGTAATCAGCCTGTTGATGAATCTTAAATAAATAAGTCCATGCGCTATACAAATGCACTCTCGGTGATTCCAAGGAGCAACCCTCCTTATGGGATAGCATAGGTAGGCTTGAAATCCACTTATTTGAAAGCCCAACCATACATATGAGACGTCTTAATAAAAAAGAAAAAGAAAAACAAGACGCCGAATGTCTCACAAGGGGTTGAAGGAACCAGAGAGATCCCCATCAAAAACTTATGTCATTGTCATTTCAAGCTAATTGGGTAATAATTTCAAGCTGAGTAGGCAATGCGCGAAAAGAGACTCAAAGCAACTAGAGCAAAAAGTTGACCCCCTTGTCAAAGCATTCTACTTCCGTTGTTAATTACGTTGATAGTACTGAAAACTGGAAGTGTCACGTGAGTAACCGCGAAGCCTTAAAAGTTGCAATTCATAGAACACATTAGAAGGGCATTTTTTGACTGTTGTACCACTGCTTTTTTTACTAACGACATTTTAGCATTGAGCCTTAATAAGAATTTTTTAATCATTTCAGGCGTCAGCACAAATTCCAACTAAAATTTATGAATAATTTCGAAAAGCGTTTTGATTCATCATCAACAGCAACAACATCATCTTTACAATGAAAAAAGTCTCTACAGCTCACCTGTAATTGCAGCATTGATTCGGTAAGCATAGGCAACATATTTCTATAGTGTAGGATATTGTACATCAAATACCACATGCAAGGTCAGTGAAATGTTCTTGTGTTGGGTATAATTGAAATTAAAGTATTTCCGTGTGAAATCATTTTTTCACTAAATTACTCAGCAATTGTTTGAAGAACAATTGAACTGCCTGTTTACATGGGTAATTTAGAAAATCGCCGGTTATCTGAAAGCTTGTCTACCTGCCGTGAAGTTGTTCTATTCACCTGTATTACTTCATGATCGGTTTTGTTCTGTTCTAAGGCGTTATTTTGCAATGAAGAAAAGAAATACATTCATTTCGTTTGTTACGTTTGATTGGGCAAACTTGCTTTTAATTAGTGCTTTCATTTTCAAACACTTACTACAAGTGGATACTAATTACTGACGCAAATATTTTAAACAAACACATGTTTTGTTGTACACATTTTTAGTGACCCTAAATTAGCTTTTGCTAACAATGAAGGCAATGAAGAAGTATAGAGAGATTATTAAATTTAATTTTTTCAGGGTGAGTTAACGCGTTTTCTCAATATTATTTTAACTAGCAAGATAAAATTGTTGCCAAATGAAAGGTGATATAATACCGTCTCCAACGAGGTCCATAACCTACCTGCTTTAATTTGTCATCATCAAAAATTCAAAACAAATTGTTTGTAACATAAAACTAAAATTCGAACAGATTTAAATTTATTTTATATTAATAACAACACGTAAAATGCAAAAGCGTTGTAGGTTGTTTGTTATTGTAAACCATTTTTGTTATTAACATGGGTTACCTGTATAGTGGGTACTACGACCAAGAAGGTCTTTTGTACCAGAACCCCTTCTACTGTAAACCTCCAGTGGGCAAGGGAATCTTTAACAGGGTAGGATGTAACATCAGCTGGGCTCAGAAATTCCCAACTTTAGATCCTCCTTCGAAGTCATGCCAAGGCAGGATAAAAGCATATAATGTGCATTGCGGTTTCATTGCGCCCTTATTTAGGGCGGTAGTATCACTGTAAGCGCTGGGTTTAGGCTGCGTAAGTCCGGAGAAATTTTTTCAGTATAACAGCTGTTGACTTCTAGTCCAATCTTCTGTCACAGCTCTCGCAGACGTCCAGCTGAGGCTACCATAAGATTCGGGTCCTTGGCACGAAGATCATAAACCCTTCCTGGCCAGCTCATTTTCGTTCTCATTGCTCTCGATATCATCAGTGAATCATTTGAGACTACGCCGTCTAAGTGTGCTCGCTCAGGAAAGATAAAAGAGAGTATTCTGCCGAAGCGAAGTTTCTTAGTCATGTGGTTCGTTACGATGCACACAACTATGTCACGAATGGCATATTAGATGTGAGGTGCACTCTCAGGGCACTAATTTTAGCCAATTTTACGATAGAGATGTGCATGGGAGCGGGTTCAATTACCGCCTCTATAGCAGCTGTTAGACAGTTCTTCATTGCTCTTGTTATGGGGGGGGCAGGTAAGCCTCTGTAGCTTGTTGCATTTGGCGATTGCCGACCGTTGCTGTACTTTTGACTACCAGGCCAAGGCGGGCGGCATAGGTAAAAATTGGATTAACAATCGTAATGTATAACCAAAAAATCATTTATGGAGTGAGACCCCAATTACTTCCGAAGTTTTCGACAACCCCATTGAGCTCGTGTATATAGCGTAAAGTCAAGGTGAGTGTTCTCATTAAGTTTTCTATAGGGCGTAATGCCCAAGCATTTCACCTCATTGAAGTACTCAATGACCGTGCCTAAGATCGAAATTGGACCAAGGTCTAAATCGTGCCTTCTGGTGAACCGTACAAGAACAGCCATGGCAGGGTTAATAACCAGATCTTCGTTTGCGCACCACTCAGTAACTGTGGGCAGAGGTGATTTAAATAAATCAGTATCATTCGAGCAATAATAATTGCAAGGTCATCCGCATAGCCGATGCCCGATAACCAAGCTCACGTAGTTAGTTTAAGAGGTTTTTTATAATTAGAGACCAGAGCAGCGGCGGTAGTACATCACCTTGTGGGCACCTCTTAAACTACTGCTGTTTCTAAAATTACTACTTCTACGGTAATACTGCTAGTAAATGTTTTCATCACAGTAGCATTTATAGTGCTGAAAATTAGTAATAGAGTCTTACCAGAAATTTTAAATTAAAATTCAAGAGTTGAAAATTTCACTGAAAACAATTCACGGAGTCAACAAAAAATTTTCAAATTTTGGCTAAAAGTGACAAATAAATTTACAAGTAAAGGCCTTCTGGATGAGTTTGCCGCAATAATAAAATTATCTCCGTTATAGATACAACGTATATTACAGATACCTACTTTGCTATTTATTATTTTGAACGCAGACATTTTTTTATGAATGGTCGTGTTGACTCTTCACAGCTTTTGATGCACAGAAAAACACCTTTACGCTATGATGTTTTTCTGATATTTTGCAAAAATTGTAAAACGAGTTATATATTACCAATGTTATTAACGTAGTCGAATTTTTGCAATAATAGAAGAATTACAGAGTAAGCAGTAGTGAACAGGAATACAAAAAAAGTTAATAGAACAAAAGAAAGTAAATGATCTGCCAGCAGTGATAAAGGGTCCTATGAATAAAAATTAGTACGAGCTTTACCATAGCCGGTCCCAAGCCCGCTTAAGAGAGGAGGAGGGAAACCCATGCGCCAGCCAGAACACCTCTAGAGAATTTGTGCGCTATACAAATACACTCTCGGTGATTTCCAGGACCCCTGAAGGAGCAGCCCTCCTTCTGGGATAGAATAGGCAGACCTTTAACCCGCTTATTTAAAACTCTATTCTATACACAAGACGCCTAGCACGCATCGAATACCTCGGACTGATACGGGAATATCATGGAGATGGAACGGGAAATGGTCTAGTACAAAATATATTAGAGTTAAGCGAAACTAGATGGGAAGGAAATCTTAAACCATGCTGCTAGGCTCTGGCCGGGAAGAATTAGATTTACCCTGCAAGGCTGATGTAGATTTGTTGCTAACCAAGCTTGCTTGCCTTGCTTGCTTGTCGGATATTGGTCACCAATATCCGACCGAATTAACCTCACCAGATTCCGGACCAGGGTACGTAACATCTCACTAAATCAATGCTATGCGTCAACCGAGCAAGCGGATATAACAACTAAGGAGGCCTTCTACCAGCTCCTTGGCGACACGTTTGATAAAATCCTAAGGTGATATAAAAATAGTCATGGGGATCTCAACGGTAAGATTGGCACTAGGAATATCTGCATATAAATGAAACGGGGAAGTTTGGACTCGGAAACAGGAACGCAAATGGGGAGTTGTTTATCGAATTTTGTAACTCGCGCAAATTGTCATCGGTGGATCCTTAACATCAGTACGCCCACGTAACGCAACATCTAATATGCCACGACTTAATACACAGAACATCCGCTGCGTATATACCACCGGATTGCGCCAAAAAGAACTGATGGATAACGTCACAACACTGCCGACTCCATCAACCAAAAATTGGTAAGGTCGAAGGAATGCTTTGTGAGCTATGGTACAGAACACGTGGGACTATTACAGAACGGAAGACGACTATGGATCAGTGATGCCACATGGTGCATAATACAGAAACTGAAGCAGATTAAATTCTGCCACCGACGTTCCAGTTAAACAACATCTCAGAACTGCATATCGATCTCTACGGAAAGCCGTCCAAAGAAGTGCAATCAATGCGCTATCACATTGGAGATCTATACAAGACTGTCAAAAAAACTGGCAAGAAATACTCTTGAAACTAGATATCTTGTGAGATATAAAAATGGATCACTTTTCATTACGGAGGAACTTCAACTGCAACATATTCGACCCGTCGACTACCTCTTCACACGAGTCTGAAGATCCGCCGCCTGCGGCCAAAATTAAAATCAGAGCTCCGACAAAACTGAAGCTTGCAGACGCAATTAAGTCGATGGACTTTGTTAAGGCATATAATACAGGAACTACTTAAGGCGGATCCCATTGCTGCGGCTGATATTCTTCTCCTCGTAATACAGGAGTGTTGGGAAACCGAGCCCTATCCGACTGAGGAATACAGACATAATTGGAAGATTCCCAACTTGAGGAATTGTAGCAATTGGCGCGGTATCTGTCTTTTAACTTCAGTCTACAAATTGATGACTAAAATTATCTTAATGCGAATCAAGCGATGAACAGGCCGGCTTTCGTGGGGGTTTTTCCTGCAGCAATCACATCAACACCCTCCGAATAATCATAGAGCAATCCGCCGAATGGAGGTCTCTTTTACATTTAATGTTCGTTTATTTTGAGAAGGCGTTTGACAGCGTTGATCGCGAATATATATGGGCAGCTTTACGCAGGACAGGCATCCCAGAAAAGGAGTCCTACTCAAGAGCCCAATATCACGTCCTACACAAGGGAAAACTATGCCCTTTCAATGGAGTGAGACAAGGATGCATAGTGTTTCCTTTGCTTTTCCTGATCGTCATTACTGACATATTGTGCAGCGCCCTAGATGAGGGTTGGCGAGGGATTCGATGAAAACTTTTGAACCACCTTACGCATCTGGGTTATGCCGACGATGTATGTCTCCAATAGAACAAAAAGAGTCATTTAGACCTAATGTCCGAAGCCCTGAGTAGAGAAGATAGCAGAGCAGGTCTTAAGATGAAAACTGCCACAACCAAACTTATGAGTTGGGGCTCCAGTTGATAACTTGAAATTTGTCTTGAAGAGCAGCAAATAGAACAGGTGGATAAATTTTGCTATCTCGGAAGCAAAGTTACAGGAGACAGCGGAGCTGATTCTGATGTAGAGGCTTGTATCAATAAGGCTCCAGTTGCACTTAATACTCCTGCTGGGAATTGGCGCACTAACAATATCTCCAGACGCACAAAACTCCGGATCATCGAATTGAAAGTAGAATCTCTGTCGTACTGCTGTTAAACATGGAAAGTGACCTAATAACATTTAAGCTACAAGTCTTTTTGAACCGGTGTCTTTGGCACATCCTTAACATCCATTGGCCGGAGGTCATTACCAACGAAGACCTACATAGACTTACTGGCCAAGGCGGGATAGACAGCAGTATTCGCAGGCGAAAGTGGAATGGCTAGGCCACACACTAAGAAAAGAGCCAAACAATATCGCTTAAAAGGCTCTAGATTGGAATCCACACGGGACCCAAGGACAACGCCGAATTGGGTGACTGCGTAACACATTTACTCTCTGCCTGTTGTCGGATTCGAACCTGGGACATCCGGAATTACATTTCATATACATTTCACAGCCGGATTCATTTATATTATATTTGTCATTCGCACTGATAATGCGTTCAACACTTATATTTTTTTTTTGTATTTTTACTTCTTTTATTTGTCAAGTTTTTAAATTTGGATTTTCACTTAATTTATTTTTAATTATGGATGTTTTAAAGCTTATTTTTCTCTTCTTTTTATAGTCAGTTTTACGTACTTACGAAGGTTTAGATAAATTGCCATACTTTGTTACTTGTTATCAGTTACTTAGAAAAGATTGTAATACTTGGTTTACATATTAATAAATTCTAATTCTACTGAATCATTATGCTTTCTGACCTTTACAAAATGTTTATGCCGGTCCGATATGAATAAACTATTTAAATCAAAAATCAGTTTCTATGCATCTGAAATAATTTTAAAATTCAAAAACATCAAACCCAACAAAGCAAATAAAAAGTGATACCAGGGACTAGGACCAGAAATAAAAGTGGAACGATTATGCATAACACAACAAAGAAGTGGAAAAACAGGTTTTCGCTACTCGTTAGGTTTTTGGGTATGGTTAACATTTGGCTAAAGGAACCAATTTGATTAGATGTTTTAAAAATGCTCTGGTGTTGATACCATCAGCTGAATTCAAGGGTAGCCAGATATTTTGAATTTAGGGTTTGACTTTTTCTGCTTCTCCTCCTGCATGAACTCTGCTTTGAGCTCATCGTGTTCCCAGGATTTTACCAGAATATTCGAAGATTGCCTGATTGCGTAACATAAGAGACTGCTAGTCTTGAGCTATCTTGAAAAGCTTATCACTTTTATGGCAACGTTATACGTTATACCTTGATTACAGCAGAACAGGTAATAATCACAGTTTGTTAAAATATGCGTTATGTTATCCATTATCCCATTATAAGTTAAGTTTTCTAGGAAGTTTTGAGTGCGAAACTTAATGAACGCTTAAAGGCAGCACTTTTTGCTCTAAAGTTTTTAACGATGATTAATGAGTTTTTGATGGTGTTTTACTACGTTCCCAATTCAAGGAATATGTATAAGGGAGTTGGACGGTTGGTTGTTGCTATTTTAGGTAATTAGAATTTTTCCCTATGTGTCTTTAATTTTGGATATAAAAGGCATATTGTCTTATGTAATGAATTTATTTAATTTTCAGAAGCCTTAGAAGAAAGTTTTAAGAAAATTACTTTTGGTTGATTCACCAGCAGATTCTGTTTCAACTTTATTTTGTTAATTTCACTTTTCAAGATATAGGCATTTAAAATAAAAATTCTATGATTAATTTTATCGGGAACCTTACTTAAATTTCTGAAGATGCAGTCACCTTGCAGCTTATAAACAATAATTAGAGGATTCGATGCTGAACAAAAAGTTAGGGTTGCAGTGGAAGTGTTGATTTTCTTATAAATGGAAATCTATCTAGTTTGCGTAACCCCTTCTAGGATATGGAACGGAAGAAAAACTTCATCCGATTCGAGGACAACGATTACAAGTAGACCTAAAGTGTATGTGGATTTCGAACCACTAATATTTTTCTGCATCTTACAATGAAATTTTTTTAGCATAGTCCTTTGACAGCAGGGAACAACCGGTGTCGCCGCCGATTTAATTGTATCCTAGGAACCTCACGATTGAAAATCAAAATATTTTTCATTACTCCACTGACTACTTGTGAAAGATAATAAAAGATAATTTCGAGATTTTACGAGAGATATTTCAACAAAACGATAAGTTAAATAAAGAAACGAACAGAAACTTGAGAAAGTTGTTGCTTTTCAGAACATTTACGGGAATGCCATGAGAACCACGTGAGAAACTACTACGCAAATTCGAGATGTGCATTAAGGTGCTTCGCTAAACCCAAGATCATTGGATTAAATATATGTCAGTGAAACGTTGCTGGGGGATGGACAGAATAGTTGAAGCCTTCTAGGATACGCCATTCTGGACATTCTCAAGTATTAGTTACACAGAACGTAGCCAAGTAACTAATGCGGATGGAGATAATCTCTTAAAAAATCTCCCAAATCCCCGAGGGAATCTGCAGTGGTTTTCATCTTCTCACTGCGGAACCCGAATGGTGTCTCCTAAGGCTCTTCTGTAGGAGTGGGAATAGAGAGTATGGTAGACCTTAACAGGTTGACTATAGCACGTTTTCCGCCTTAGAAAAAATGCGGTATTTCCGGCTCCAGTTCTAAGGAATAAAGTATTTCTTATGTCTTTAGAAGGACGCGAAACATCCTGTGTGTATGGTCTGTCCAGAAAAAGAAGAATCCTTGAATTATCTATACTGATTTCACCGGGATAAATTTATAAAAGCTGGGGTTAGCTATCTTTTAGAGATAGAAGGGATTGAGTTTTGGAATCATTAATCAAGTCGCTTTGCCTTAAGCGATTATCTGAGGTATGTCGTAGTTTAATAAATCAAAAATATGGCTAGGATTAATATATACATAGTTATTACGGGATTCAGCTACAGAGCCAAAGGAGCACTCGATATCAAGACTGTTGTCATCACCTAAACTATGTAGAGGATTGAAACTGAGTGATAAAAGTTCTGTAAGAAAAGTAAAAAAAAGAGTGGGTGTAAGAGTAGAACCTTGCGATACACCAGTGTTAATTTCAATGTGATTTGATGTTATCCGGTCTGATATTATCTGAATTAAATGGGGAGTTAAAAAGGTTTCAGTCCATCGTTCTACAACAGGATCAAGGCCGAATGCTGCAAGAAGAGCTTCATGCCAGACTCTATGAAAGACTTTTGAAACATTCAAGTCAACGATTTCGGACTTACCAAAGCTATGAAGGCAATCATCCCAGTGGATGCCCAAAAAGTACTACAACTGAAGAAAATATAGAAGCAATTCATGATATGTTTTAAAAGATTGTCGTTTGAAGCTGATTGAAATAGCTAAGGCCACAGACATTTGAAAAGAACGAGTGAATCATATTTTAAATGAAGAATTGGGCATGAGAAATCTACCCGCAAGATGGGTGCCACGTTTACTAACTATTGATAAAAACAACTGATTTTTTGCGCAGATTTGTAACAACAGATGAAACTTGGGTTCACCATTATACGCCAGAAACAAAACAATGTGCAGAACCTGGTTGTTTTGCACCAAAGAATCAGTTTCCTGGGTTACCAAAGATATTATTATTATTGATTATCTCCCAAAAGGCAAAACAATAAATGTTGAATACTAAATGAATAAAGAAAAAAATAAAATTTCACCTCGATAATGCTCCTGCTCATACAAGTTGTTTGGTATCATCAAAAATTCAAGGATTGAAGTTCGATCTGTTGCCACACCCGCCTTTTTCACCTGATTTGGCTTCATCCGATTTCCATCTTTTCCTAAATCTTAAAAGACACATGGGTGGAAAGCGATTTTCATCAAGTGAAGAGCTGACGACTATTTTGAAGAGCTTTCGGAAACTCAGTATAGAAATGGGATAATGAAACTTGAACATCGCTGGTCCAAATGTATTGAAGATAAAGGAGACTATATTGAGAAATAAAAGCAATTTGAACACTTTCACAATGCGTTTTCATTTACCGAACTTTTCATCCTACCCTCGTACTAACGATGATTGTTTTCACTAAAGTTTTATAAATTAGTTTTTATTGTTTTGGTGGTGATAATTACATTGAAGGAAATTATTAAGAAATTCATGTAGATAGGGATTAAACCGTTTAATCTCATCCATTCGCGTGGGTTTTATAAAATTAGTTTAGTTAAAATCGGCAACACTGATTTTTAAAGCACTAGTCAGGTACGAAAACATAAGTTTCCCACCGTCAAAGTTGAACATGAAGCACAGACTTAGACCCTCCATTAAAGAAGCCGCATAAATCCACGCTTAATCATTCTTTAAACGCATAATCACGTCGATGAATGAAAGCTTGGGCAATGGGGTCCCCTCACAAAAGAGACTCAAAACTCAACACAACTGCGACTTTACTCTGAAACGACTTTCGTTTTTATTAGTTCTATGGAGGCATCGTCGAAACGCTCGTTGCGACCAGTTTGAAAAATTTAACAATCCTCAGTTCGAAGTGTAGACGCGCGCATAGTAGACCTTCTATTCCAGAGTGTGTTTGGTCAAACGTTCCAAATTTAACTATTAAGTAACTTAAAGATTGTGAAAGCTGAGTTGTGACGCAAAAATAACGAGAACCGAATTTCAAATTGTTTTGAAATAATTAAACTTAAGTGCGGTGTGTCGAAAGTTTGAATTTGAAAAGTTTCACATTGCCCAAGTTGACTCTAACTAACGATGGCTAAATTTGGATTAATTTTCGCCACGATTCTAGTTTTGGCAGCTAATTTGGATAAAGGTGAGGCTTTGATTCTTTGCATTGTTGCAGGAAGCTAATTGGTAGTAGTAATTGCTTAATAGGGAGCGATTAATTTTCTGGAGAAGGCAATGGGCTTTGTTTATCCATATTATCTCATGTGGGAGATGATTTTCCGGTTTAAACGTTAGTGGCTTGCTCCGCTTAGCATATTTTGATTGGTGCTTGCCCTTCGGATAAATGAAGCATGATGTCAATTTTCCCAAGGCCTTATGTTGGTTAATAAGCTAATCGCTAATTTAATTGGAAGTAATTTGTTTCATGGTAGCTGTTTGTTCCCGCCTTAAAGTGAAACAATTCTAAAAATAATATCTTTCGGAAAAAAACAGAAAAAACAGCAGTCCAAAAATAATTTATTTTTTTTTAAATTTGATGAAAATATTTGGCACAAGTGCATATGCAAAAAATGTAATAAATTATATGATTTTCGGTTTAAACATACATTGTACAGCAAGTTTTATTGTTCTAGCATAAACCGTTTTTATTATGGGAAATAAAAGATTTTGTTTTTATTTGCTCCTACGCGATTGCTTTAAAAATGTACTACTGGATATTGCATGTAAACAAGTAATAACTACTGTCCACGTACAAGTAGTATATTTTTGTAGTAAACCATCATTATGTAAACATGTGTAGACAATGACTTCATTTAGGATGAAGTCATTTCAATAAAATTAACAAACTCATATTACGTGGCTGTCTTAAATGTTATTTGCTTGTTTGTTAAGTCAAGAATATAAAAATATTGGAATTCTAAAAGCTTTAGACAGTTCTCGAAACATTCGGAACAAATTATCTCCGCATAATTTATATTAAGATGTGATAGTTAAGGTGAGTTGAATTGGCATGAGAAATGAGTTACTCAACTAAAAAACTCAACAGTTTCAAGGGTTCCCGTATAAAACTGAGAACTTTGGGGGTCATGACATTCAATTAAATTTCAAATTTAACACAGATATCACTTTAATTTACCGATTCGAAAGTAGTTTGGAAATTCTGCTTTTCAAAATTTCAATGACGGTTCTGTCTAACAAAACAGTGCCCTTCTTCCATGTGATTGACTCTATCCCTAATAATAACTTGGAGCAAAAAGTGCCAATATTTTTTTTTACGAAATTACGTTTAATAGCGTATCTGTAACAATTTTAGTTACAGATACTATTCAATGCCATTACCAGTTTACGCAATAAGACCTCCCTTGGAGTACCATAAACTTTCCTAAGCATGGGGTGAATAGGAACAGCGTTGGGGAATAGTAACAAAACTATGTCTATTTTTATTACTGATGAATTTCGAGAAGTACATAAAAACAAAACTAAAAAATATTTTATATTTATGACTTCTTTATAATAATTATTACTGCGTAATGCTTTTTTTTAAATATTCATAAATCATAAAGTTGGAAATTTTTTTTAGTGGATCAAGTGAAAATCTTTTATAAGGCACCGGACAGTCCATGCCCTCCGATAGGGTGAGATTGATATTCACCAAAAACACCTCTCTGGGAGAAGAGAGTTTATAGCCTTCAATAGAGCCTCTTTAAAAGACCTTAGTTGAACCAGCTCTATTTTCCCATGCCTGCTCGTGTCCATGATTCCCACACGCTGGTGCCGCCTACCTTCCTTTTAGATGGCCGCTCTACCGCTCTTTTGTGGTTCAGTTCTTGAATCTCCAAGCCGCAGCCTGCGGTTTTCATATTAAACGTCCTCTCACCTTGATCCACCTTTGGAGTTTCACCTTCCGTTAAGGTTCACGGTTTTACAGTTAATAAGTTTGCACCTCCAACTCGCGGTTCCAGCATCTTCAGGTAATATGTGAGTAAAGAGAGATTTGTTAAACCTCTTGGCCATTTGTTTGACCTCCTGACTTTTCCTGACTCTCTTAGCGGCTCTTTATTGTTTTCTCCTATACTGTCTACTCTTACGTTTAAGAGCTTTAGTCTCAAGTCTAGAGCCAGGGCACATACCTTTTTCCGGATTCACTGTAGCTAATCCTTTAGAGGGCAGGTCGGCATCTTCTACTGGTGCATGTCCCGTGGAGGTAGTGAAACTTGTGAGAGTCTACCATCTCTTCCAATGCCGCACCTAAGGAAGAAGTAATTACATCGCCAATAGCACCTTCTTCAGACTGCTGCAGCACTTTCAGCTGCGCAAGTACAGACACCACGGAGAACCTAAGAAGAACCTATAAAAACAAAAGGATCTCAATCTTCTCGGATAGTCAAGCTGCAATCAAAGCAATTTCTTCATTTATCACCAGATCTAAGCTGGTGTGGGAATGCCAAAAGAGCCTAGATGAACTGTGTAGAATTAATCAAGTAAACTTGATCTGGATACCGGGACATCAGGGCTACACGGGGAATGAAAAGGCAGATAAACTTGCTAGGAAGGGGTCTAATACCCCTTTCATAGGGCCGGAGCCAGTCTGTGGAATTCCTCCCTGCACGGCTAAAAGGCTAATAGCAAACCGCGCAAGTGAGGAGCATAGGCTGTATTGGAACAATATTGAGGGGCACGCTCACTCAAGAAGCCTTATGCCCTCACCATTGCCAAGTAGATCCAGGGAGCTCCTCAAGCTGAGCAGGTCGGATGTTAGAACTCTGGCTGGCCTAGGCCTAGCTAAGGAAGCACCTGGTAAGGATAGGCAGAGCCATCGACCCCACCTGAAGACTCTGTCTGGAGGATGATGAGACCCCATTACACGTACTATGTGAATGCCCTGTAGTGGCCAGGCGCAGATTGAGCCTATTTGGGAAACCAACCCTGGTACCGAGCGGGCTGAATGACTGCCAACTGCGGGAGCTGTTGAACTTCTTCGGAGGGACCGGCTTACAAAAAGGAGCTGAGAGGGTTAGCACAATAGGCCCCAGTTTCCGCGGCGCTTGAGAACCTCACACCTCCAATTTAATCAAATCAAGATCCAAGTTATTTTCGTCATTATCAGTAACATTATCTGCATCTCGCTATCTACGCTTTCCGTGGACCTAACCCTTCTAAGTCGACAGGTTTCAAGGTTTGAAAGTTTTGGTCTTTCCGAGTTGTTGGCTGATCGCTGCGCCACAATATAATAGAAAGCCAGATTTTTAAATAGATGAAGGAAAATAGTAGAGGAAGACATAAAAGTTTTCCTGGCCGTATGCAAATAACAAAGTAGGCATGTAGATGCTGCATGGGTCGTGCATACCTGCTTATATGTCTACTGACCCGTCTGAGCTCCACAATGCCTGCTGTATTCGGCGTCAGAAGCGGGCAACATCTATGAAAACCGACATCGTTTTTGGACGTTGACGGACTTGACAAACTAACGACATTTCTACGATTCTTGCTTGGGTCAGAGGAAACCGTGTTATGCATCCAAAACTCAATGCTGCTGACTGTTCCTTAAAAACACCCAGCCCACCTCAACCTATCTCTGTCGGCGGAGTAAATTTGCCCAATTCGCCGTCTTTAAACTTTTTGGATATTGAAATATACCCTACAGTTAAAATTTGGCCGTAGCATCAAATTTTGGGAATCTTTTTCAAGCAGAACAACACGAATGTGGAATAGTCTACCATCTGTTTTTCCCTCGTCTTATTAGCACGAAACTTTCAAGCGAGGCGTACATCGACATCTCCTTCAATCAGCTCCTTAACCCATTTCTATTACCCTTAATTTCTTTCCTGCTAAGGCTGTGCTTGAGCTTTGGAATTATCATAAAAAGAAAACTGAATACAAATATGAATAACATGATAGAAATTAGTACAGAATTTTTACGCGCCAAATAATGTAACCAATAATACTTTTTGGTTAAGGTTAACACACACAACTCACTGAAATCATATATGACGGGCTGAGAGTAAAAGTGACCTATTTATAAGGTTCGGGCAAAATTGGATTAGAAAATGTTCCGCACAAAAACGAATCGCGTGAGATTCCGGGCAAAAGCGAATCGTAGAAAATTTCCGGGCAAAAACGATCTAACTACAAAAAGTAAAGCATAGTTAATGCAGTTAAGTAGTTAAGTCGTTTTTGCCCGGAATCTCACGCGATTCGTTTTTGCGCAGAGCATTTTCTAAGCCACTTTTGCCCGAATCTTATAAATAGGTCACTTATACTCTCAGCCCGTCATATAAACCTCTTCTTTGTTATCCAACTACTACGATAGTCGCATAAAACCCTAAAGTCTTTGAAGGTTTGCTTTTATGCATATAATATTGAATTAGCATGTGTGACTTTATTTCACAAAAGACGTGTGCTTAAAACCCAATTTTGTACTTTTGTCATTTGTATGTAAATTGCATCCATTGAATCTTAAAGATAAAATGCAGAATGAAAATGGGAGATGACAGATTAGTGACATAAGAGGTATCCAAAATCTGAAAATTAGTCAACATTCCGATTTTAAAATTTTATTCAAATTCAAACAAAAACAAACGTCGTGACATTCATTTACTTCAATTCCATTACTTCATCGACTCTGTAATCATTTTAAAATAAGTCTTTGGACCTCTCATCTCATCCGGCACATGTTACTACCGGTTTGCTCAGGTGTTCGTAGTCATCATTGCAAATGTATGACAAAATTCATACTGTAAATATGTCGGTGTATGACAAACGAATATTTTTATCCGACGGATAGAAATGATGTAATCAGAACGAACGTAAACAACAATAAACGAGCGTGCTTTGCTGGGTACTCGAGTGAAAATTTTACTACGGCAGACCCAAAACTTTTGTTTTATTATTGAGAAATGTTCGCCTTATACATGCGAAGGACAAAGTGGGGCTTAAAACTGGTTTTAACTCAAAGATGTGGCGCAGATTAACTAACAACTTGAATTTTGCTTGAGAAATTGCTAAACCTGCTCGGTAGGCAATCATTACTTCAACGATTAATTTGCTGTTGGAATTTGATATGTTTACGTGCTTTTGATTGTACTTTTTAAGTACGATTACTGCACGTAGAGATTTTGACGATATGTGATGTTGTAATTGATTATTTTATGCAATTACTTAATACAACATAACAAAATGTGTACTATTGAGCAGCGTACCTATATTCATGTGTAAACATATTGTGCGCATTTATTCGTCAACTTAAAAACTGAATTGATATTAAATAAATTAAACAGAGTTTTTAAGGTTTTTAATTTACGAGTAAGAATTTATTTGCCTGAGTTCATTTCCAAACAAAATTTATCTCACAGAAAATTAATCAGTGGTAGGGATTCCGACTTGGTAAAATTAATATTGAAATTTTTACTCACGATAATGGGTAAAAGATGATCCCACCAAAAAAATTTCATGTAAAGAAGGTTGCCAAGACTCACAAGCTCATACCGCTTTCACTGTTAAAAAGCTATCAGATCTCATGGTGAGCCAAGCCCCTAACTCTACAAAGCCTAACTGTACAATTCCTAACTCTACAACCATTTACTCTAGAAACCCTACATCTTGGTCAAAAAGTATGGCTTGCCAGTTTCGCGGCCATCGCACAGTCACTCTTATGGACTTATGGTAAGAAATTAAGTCACTGGTGTTTAATGTTGTGTCATGCATTAGATCCATGAAACGGCCAACCCATACTTTTTGACGAAGATTTAGGGTTTGTAAAGTTAGGGGTTGTAGAGTTAGGGGCTTGGCTTACCATGAGATCTGATAGCTTTTTAACAGTGAAAGCGGTATGAGCTTGTGAGTCTTGGCAACCTTCTATAAATGAAATGTTTTTGGTGCGATTTCATTTCTTTTGTAAGATGCTTTTTCGGGCTTTCCAATTTCTATCGTTGTCTTATTATTTACAATAAGCGATTCCTTGTTGGCTTATTATTTACAATAAGCGATAAATCAAGGTGGTACTTAGCTATTAACCGATTAATATTCAACTATGGCTGACTGTTGTACTTTATTTAACTTAAAACAGACTAGATTACCTTTCCAACAAAGCAAAAACATTTACACTTTATTAACCGATTAACAAGAAATATCTGATTAAACCTAAAATTTTAGTCGTAACCAAACTTTCATCCAAAACGGTCCAATCGTGGTCTGGTGCTCGTATTTTTTTTTTAAATTTCTCCTTCCGTACAATTCCGCGCTTTTAGGCTTAAATATGCTTGTTAGTTTCTTAAATACGGTATGACTATTTTTTACTTCATTCGAAAGATTGTTTTGTTAACTTCAAGTAGAAAAACACAATCTTTTCATAGAAGCAATAGATAAGGCACTGGTACGAGTTTAAAGAAAAATCACCCCCCGGCGGCGGCCCTTCGTTCTCGCGTAGTCCAGTGAAGAAGGTATTTCTTGCACGCCAGCAGTTCCTTTCTTCATAGCATACTCACTTTTTAGTTGTTTATGTACTAATAACATCTAGCTTTGACATTAAATTTTAGCTTCCTATTATAACTTTTGGAAGTACCTTCCTAGAAGAAATTTTATATACAGACCTGCACCGCCTGGATTGGAGTGCGAAAGATTTCTTAATTTTGCTCGCTGTTTGAGTGCAGAACCTAGTCTGCGTACCAAATTTCAGTTTTATAGGGCTTTCGGAAATTTGGAAATTATCTAATGAGAAATTTTTATATAATACAGAACCGAACCTACTTTTAGAGGGGTTGGAGGATGAAAGTTACAGATTTCTTAATTTTTTCGTTGTTTGTGTGCTAATCCTAGTGTGGATATCAAATTTCAGCTTTCTAAGACTTCAGGTTTTGATGATCATCAGCAGCGAAATCCACGTACTTCAGGTATTAATAAAATCTAAAGTATAAAAGCTGGACAAATTAAACTTACTGTGTTGAATTAGTCTGGTAACTACATTTTATTCTAAGAATTTGGGCTCTCTGGTATTATCCAGACGAAGCTATGAGGGTTTAGAAATACGACGAAACGCTTCGATAAAACGTAGGTAGTGCCCAGTCCTTTTGGAGAACTCTTGTACTTTGGAGTGTGGAACAAATACAAAATGTAAAAAAACCGACTAAGAGCATGTTGGGCACGCGCATAGTAAGATTCCCAATTTATTTCGCTGTGATTTGAAAAATTTTCAAAAAGCGCTTTTGCTACAGCGTCAACTATAATTTTAATTGAAAGTACTAATTAAAAACTATGTTAGGCTAAGTTATAGTGGCTGCCGTTCGGAAGGGAAGGCGCAGACGCGCGTTTAGACTCTACATCCAGAACATACTTTCTTCAACTTTTTTGAAACAGCAATATGGTCGATCTGGTTCTCAGTTCTGCCGTCTAAAGAAACCTAATATGACAAGCAAAATACAACAAACGGCTCCCAATAACAATTTTTAGTCCCCCATTTGCTAAAAATGTTGTTAAAGATGTCCTTAAGAATTGGTAGAAGGCAGAATTGGTATCATATACCAGTAGAGGGCCTCTCAGAATTCAGCAAGAGTGTTTCTAAATAGCGCATAAGCTCTCTTGAAGCCGATTTGTTCTGGTATGAGGTTTCCCTTTTCCTTTCTCAAGCGAACTTGGGACCGGCTATGGCAGAGTTTTAAAAATAATTGGTTATTATAGGTTCATTGTTTATTCTCTGATATGGGGAATTGAAAGCGAAGGTAAAACACTTAAAACTAAAATTTTTTCTTGTGAGGGCAGTAATTAAAACCTCTACAGAGCAGAGGTTCAGGTTTCTGTGAATATAAGCCGACATCTATTTGAAAAAACTGGAAAAGAAAATTTGTAAAAGTCACTAATTGCATAAAAAGATATCGTTTCCCATGGAGCTGAGAAATCATTCACTGTCTAGGGAAAACTAGTAACCTACGATTTTCTCTTACCAGAACGAAAGTAATAAATTAAATTTTAAATGATAAGTCGAAGATAACCTTCCAGATTCTGCTCATGTAATTGGTCAATCCTGCTTGTGAATTGCGTGACTTAAACCATTTTTTGATTTAAGTGAGATCATCTTGAGAAACGGAAAGTTTGAAGAAAGTAAAACATTATTGCTTTCATTGTCTTTCATAATTATAGTCAAATTTTAATTCTGAATTAACATGACAATCAAAACCTCTTCCATTTCGTCGTAATTTAATTATCTGGTGTACGGCAATTATAAAAATTTCATGAATTTAATCAATTTATGGTTTCTATTAATACAGCCGTCAGAAGCGCGTCAACTATGGAATTTAATGAATTTCTGAGAGAAAATCGAGATTTTCTTTGTGCACTATATAGAGCCGTGGATTTTCTGCTACACACATGTTCAATTGATAGAGCTATTCACCTGTCGAACAGCCAGCCGTTTCAGAATTAAATTCAGTCTTGAGTTTTGCCATATCTGGGTGCATTGACATAATTATAGTGCAATCTCTGGTATGATTTTCCTTTCGTTCTCACGAATCGATTAATTACATAAAATTTATTGAATGCATCCGATACCGTACATACTTGCATTGGAATGTGTAAAATCAACAATTATTGTAATTGTTTGATTCACTTCTTGTGCTTTTGAATATTTGAGTACAAAGGCTTCGTTAATTTGGCTCTGTTAGCAGGGTATAAAGTTTAATCAAATTTTTTTCGCGAATCTCTTCATTTCTTTGATCAAGTGTCTTTTCTATCCTTTCTACCCTCTTCTAACCTTTCAATTATTTTTAAAACTTTTGTCGTCTGTCTGTCTGTTTGTCCCTGCTAATTTCGGAAATGTCTAATCCGATTTCGATGGAACTTTCACGAGATTATTCAGTTTTTTCTTAGGCATAGTTCAGGTACTTACGAACCCATCGAATGGTGAAAAGGAGGAGTGGAGGGGGTTGGGGTTGGAGGGGGATGGAGGGTGACAAGTTCAAAAAAATACTCCCGTTAAATAATTTGGTGATAAGATACCCCTAGGGATGGGGTTGGAAACAGAGTGGCATGTACAAATCAAATCGAAAACGACCGATATTAGTGTCGAATCCATAGTTTTCGGTGTCGCTGAGATGACACTCCCGATCTCGTTAGATAATCAGAGAAGAAACTCACTTACCAAAAGTCCAAACAATGCAGGACACAGGCAGCTAGTAATTAATAAAATAATTGCGTGCCGGAGATGGTTAGTAAAAAGGGATTGCTGTCGCTACAAGAAAAATATTTGAATGATATTTTAAAAATTGGTAAAATAAATATTCTGTAAGACAAGCCGCGTGTACTCGTCGTTGCTCCGACTTTTGGACAGTTTCGTTTCCGATTATGTTTATATGTTACTCCCTTCCCACACCTACCTGTAAGGGTGCTGTTAAGGGTGTGTCTAAACCTCACAGTATCTAACGATATCGGGAGTGTCATTATTCATCTCAGTGACTCCGAAAACTATGGATTCGGCAGTAATATCGGGTTTTTTCGAATATTTGTAAATGGAACTCTCTTCCCACCCTCATCGCTAGGGGTGTCTTATCTGAAAATTATTTGGTGGCACTGGATGTTATTATTCATTTTACTGACCCCGAAAAGTATAGGTTCGACACTAATATCGGTCGTTTCGATTATTTGTACATGTCACCCTTCCTGAAATCGAATTAGCCATTTCCGAGATTAGCCTGGACAAACAGACAGAGAGACAATGTTAAATATGTATGCCAAAAACGCACTTTTTTAATTATTCAACTAATTACTCGAAAGTTCTTAGTGGAAGTAATACTGGTACTGGCGATTCACTGTTGTCTTCTGCTGACAGCAGATTACGCAAGAAGTCTTTTGAGTGTTGCAGAGTAATGTCGGTAGTGCGGAATCCACCTTCAATTTTAGACCTATTGGCAATCTTTGTTATCGAATCGGGTGAATTTATTTTCTCGGCCCACACCTTACTGCACTTAGAGAAAGAAAAGAGTGTAAAATTTTGAATTGGCTTGAATAGAATTTATTTTACGAAAAATATTATAAAATACTATTTTGTAAACGATTCTTTCGTTTACCCTTATAAGTACTGTTTAAATACTTTTAAACTTGTGCCACACTAAATAACTGCTAACTGGTCGCCAGTTTACTAATTTGTGACTTTATATCGTCAAGTTTTTGGTTATTGTATTTTTTATTTATTTATTTACAACGTTTCATCAAGGCTAATTACTCACAAAAACAATATAAAGAATTAGAGTAAAAATAAAAAGAGAAAATGAAAAAATAATAATAAATATAAAAAAAGAGTAAAATAAAAATACAAAACAAACAAAGAATATATCAAATTTACAGATCAAAATAATTATATAACATTAAAAAAATCAATTTCAAATTCACTAATAAAAGAAAAAAATCGGAAGTGTCGTCAAGTCGTCAGTAACTTAATTCTGATCTACAAATAAAATTATATGGAAAACCCAAATTTGATATTTCTTGGTTGAACTATTTTAGTAGTGGATGTGATTAAGTTTTTCAGGGGGTCTTTTAAAAACGAGCAATAAGACTCCATTGGAATACTTATTTGAAGAAGAAATAGTTGAGCATATTCCACTAGCCTTGCGAAGAAATATGTGGTTTATGCCCGATAGCGCTCCTGCCCATTTCTCGGTTCAAGAACGAAGCTTATGAAACGAGATGGATTGGTTGCGGCGGACCCTGTGTTTGGCCAGCAAGATCTCCTGATCTGAATCCATTAGACTTTTATCTATGGGGTCATTTAAAATACCTTGTCTATGGTTCAGAAATAAGATCAGTAGAGCAATTGTGGCAAAAAATCTGTACAGCTTGCGGCCAAATCAGAAATAAACCTAGACTTTAGGTCTCTTATTTTGAGAGCAGAAATATGTGTTCTGCAGGATGGGGGCAGATATCGAGTTAATCCATTTTTTGTTATAAAAAGTTTCCTGAGAGCCTCTTAAGAAAAGAAAAAAAAATGATATCCTTGGTGTAAAAATTTTACAGGATCAAGGATAACATACGAAAATTTTGCGCAAAATTTTCCCAATATTCATGTTTGAGGTCCAATAACTGGAAAATTTGTAAGTGGATTATGGCATATTGGGTACTATTAGAAAGTATAAAAGCTTTAAATGTTGGTCTTATGATGTCCTTGAAAGAACTTACAAGCATTTAAGTGAGCGCACCTCCTTTGAAGGAACCAACATTTTCAAACGCGATTTTGAAGGAAAGTGTTCATTTAAGGGGGGAAAGAAAATTTTGATCAGGACACTTCAAAGAATCCATTGGTATTGCGATTCTTACACATTTTCTGAACACCCTGTATATATACGTCTATGACACCTTAAATTACTAACGAAGCTGGATTTTGATGTCAATGGCTCACTCAGACCATAGTTAGAAGAGCGGCCTGAAGAAAGTCACTCACTATATCTAACCAAACGTAGTGGAACTGGAATGTTCAACAATGACAATCATTTTAGCGAGTCAATGAACCCCTGCAAGTTATCGAAAATAAAGGAAGTCCTAGATATATAGCTCCTATCTCCTAGCGAGTCGAGAGAGAGTAGCCCAAGTCTGTCTTTACACGCGGATAGAAGCAAATGTTTATTCCATGGAAGGCCACGCAATGCAAATTTGAGAAACCTGCTCTGAAAAGCCTCAATACCAACACTATGTACCGCATAGGAGACGGAATAGTGATACTTTAAAACGCGTCGATCGAAGGAACAAAAAAAGAAGTTTGGTGATAACGTTTAACAATCTCCTTAGATCAACTGTTTTTGAAACTCAAGAAAGCAAACGCCCTCCTAACTATGTAACTGATGTGATCAACGAAAGACGAATGTGGATCAGAAACAATACCAAGATCATTTACTCAATCTAGTCTGGTTAGCGAGTTGCCATTCATCAACATTCAGAGGCATATTGTCTGCCATACACCAAGAATTAAAAGACTGAAAATCACAGTTCAGCGCAAACAATCATTAATCTTAGGGACAGCACGAAAAATTTCAGCATAGCATAAGATTTTCGAGTTCGCTAAGATTGAACCCATGTCATTAATAAAAATAATAAATAGAAGTGGACCCAAATGACTGCCCTGGGGCACACCAAAAGTGAGTGTTATTTAAACAAAATACGCTGTGTTCGCTCAGAGAGATTGGAAGAAATCTATTGGACGAAAAGAGATGGAAAACCCAACATAGTAAGTTTGAAAACGATCAACTTTTGATGAGTGCGATCAAAGGCTTTAATAAAATAGATATAAACACAATCAACTTGTTCGCGAGTCTCGATGGCAGAAATACAATAGTCTAAGAACTCCACAAGGTTAGTATTAGATGATTTGCTTTTAAGGGTTTACATACTTTTGAGCGCTTTGAAAACTGTGTATTTAAAAAAAAATATTTAAACGGTAATTAAACTAGAAATATAAAAAAATATCGATTATTCGTCTTTATTGAACTTTAAGTAATGACAAAAAAATATAAAAAATTACTTTTCAAAATTAACATTATGTTATGCTGGGTCAAATGGACCACTGACTAAAACGACGACACTATCCGGGCATGATGAGAACTTATCCAAAAAGTTGTTACCGTTTGACGGAAAATGTTTTTAAATTTTATTTAAATTTCAAAAGTACAAAATTTATGGCGTTTTAAACTTTAGTGTAAAATTTTCGAAAAAAAGCTTTGTGTTTAATTACTTTTCAAATAATTGTTTAATCAAAAAATTTAAAAAACCTCTCGTCATACGATAGAAGAAACAATTATCTAAATTTAAAAAAAATATATAAATAAAAAGTAAGTAATCTTCATGCCCATGGCTAAAAACATAGTTTTGAGAAAAATGCGTTTAAAGTTCTGGATAGGTGAAAAGTTAACTTACATTAAGTCTTCCGTGACAGCTTCGAATTTTATACGTATTGTATGTTTTATCAATTTCAAAATTTATAAGAAAACACATAACTGCACTCTTCGAAAGTCGACAGTAAACTTACATAAAATTCTTATATAAATTTATTTACGGAAGGAAAAATTGAAAATATAAACGACGGGCAGTCGCATTTCTTGCTACAACTTTGCAATGGAATGGAATTTTCTTAATTTTTTTATTTTAAATAATTCTTAAAAGTATAGAGAATAAAAATCAGCAAAAAAAAATTTTTTTTTTTAAATTTTAAGGGAATGCAAACCCTTAATGAAATTATGCTGGAAGAACCTCAAAGGCGAATTACAGTAGAAGCTAAGGACATCACAAATCATTGCTCCAAAGAGGTTCGAGATATCGTTCTTCTTACCCTTTCCATGAAGAGGTAGACGATTTCCATAATTTTGGAAAGGTACCGCAGAAACGGACGAGTTAAATAAATAAGTAAGGACAGGAGTAAATTTATTGAGTACAGTAATATGCATCATAATCGAAGCATCGTCATACAACAAATCCCTAACTGATAAGGAAATCGGATGATAGCTTGTCAAGAAATTAAAATCACCTATACTAATAGCACAGCTATTTGTCGGTAAGGCAGCTCCAAAGAAGCTGGCAACTAAGTTGAAGGAGGGGTAGTCACTACTCCTGCGTTTATAATACCCGAAAGTCCAGAAATTTTTGGGATTATCACTGATGGACAGTCCAACTTCAGTAAGATAATTACGATAGCCAAGTTCGGATTCACTGTAACGTCCACACATATTCGAATATATAAAATAATCTTCAATACTGCGAGAGATACAGAACCTCTTCCAACTTTATTTTTACGATTTTTAATTTATTATTATATTATTTTAGAGACTTATTAAGCCAAGGTCGAAAAGAGTTAGGGTTCCTAGATGGAGAGTATTTAAAAGCTGATAGTTTTGTCTTTACAAATGTTACTAAACTAAGATTAACTTCACGATTTATTAGCTTTGTCCATTGTTTGTTTGTTATTCAATTTAAAAGAACGCTTTCATTTGTAAATTTTCTCATATTTGCTAAACAAGAATAACAATTCCGGTTTCCATGAACAAAGGAGTTAAAACTGGAAAATAATTAAATCAAGAAATAGCTGATGTCGCATGAAATAAACTTTTAAGTTTCTGGTTTTGTACTACGTAGAATATAGTGAATTCACAACTCATAAATTGAATATATACTTTTATATATCCCAGAAAATCGAAGTTAGGCATCTCATTTTCATATCTAAAACAGCGTCGAATTCAAATGCATTCTAAAATATTGTAATCACTTTCAAGTGTCATTCTTAATGAGATTTATGGATGCCTTCCGACAAAACTGAACGTCATCCTAAGATTTGAGATATTTATAGGGACAAAATAATCTAGAAGCCGACTAAAGCATATATGCAGTGAAATGTAGTTGCACAAATCTTTCTTAATTCTTTTTGGAAAATTCTATTTTTGAAACATCTCGAATTAGACTGCAACCGAATTGATCCAGTACAAAATTCACATTGAATGTTCATAAAGAAGCTACAATGACATCATCATGTCTTTAAGTTCCATCTTTTTGAAATATTTAGAAAAATGCCGTATGAAATGTTTGATTTGAATTGAAAATTAATTGATATCATTTTGTTTTTTCGTTACAGCACAAAGCGTTTTGAGATGTTGGCGATGCTCATCAGACTCAACTGGCAGTTCATTCTGTTCGGATCCTTTTGAACCCGATCTTATCACGACTCAGCAAAAATACTGGAGTTACGTTAATTGCACAAGTACTAGCCCCGTTGGCCCATCTGGATCTTCTCTCAATTCTCGACCTGTGTGCAAAAAACTAGTCCAAGAAAGTAAGTAAAAATATTTTTTTTATTTAATAAGTTGTGCTTCAGTTTTAACAATTTTATTTCATACTGTTCCAACATTGAAAATGAATAATATAATTGCGTTCTATCTGAATCATACAATGGAATTTTGTGTACGTTCCAAGCGGCATGGAATTTCCAAAATATGTGGTCCTATCAGAAAAAATGTTATGGTGCCACAACAAGCGTGTTTTTCTATGTACAAAAGAAATGTGGTCTGAAATGAGTACATACCTATATCTAGAATTTGTATAAAGTTATCGAAATATGTCAAGAAATTATGGTTTTCATCAACTTTTGTTGAAGAAATTTTTTCTGCAGCGAAAAAAATAACTTATCATATGCATATGTATATGAAGCAATACGCACTTTACTTCCAATAAAATGATTTGTTATGAGAGCTTTATATACGTAGGTATGCATGCTTATCATGCTATGCTTATGCTATGCCGGTTGCCGCACTTTAAATCGAATTTATTGTGTTCCAGTAAAGTACATGTATCGTTGTTTGATGAACGATTTTCGATTCAATCGATCTTGGCAGATCGATTTTTGACTATTCGATCTACCGATTTTTTAATCGATTCTTTGCGTAAACAATACTTCGTGAATCGATCTTTTATCCTCCGATTCCCGATTTTTAAAAACTTTTTATTTTAAAGAATTAAAAGAATTTTCCACTCTAAAAAATATTTATGATACCGACCTATTTTATACTAGTGATGTGTCGGTCGCGAGTTGTGAACATAACTAAACAGAAAGTGAAACACTTCTTTCCACCCTATACAACCATACAACGTAGAACAATTGTCAAAGCTCCAAGTTGCCGATAAATTTGAAAAATTTTGCACTGGTAGGGCTCAAATGCTTGCCTTAACCCTCCACAGATATGTGCCATGATCCAAATGACACCGAATCTTTCTTTTGAGTCACTTATGCCAAATGACTCATATGAATTGATTTTACCCATCACTATTTTACACAGCCTTATAAACACATTAAACTAACTCATGTGTTTTTTTTTTGTTTTTTTTTTTTTTTAACTTCACAAAGTGAAGTGCGTAGAAATATAAGGCTGTAGTTATTCGCAGCCACGGATGAATATAGGTGAAGGTAAGCCTATGGGGATTGGTGTCTGTAGGGTGAATGTAACTGATCAAAGTTACCAGTGGTTTTAAGTTCACCATTAGGGCGCATTCAACAGTCACACATGTCCCATGAAATACGCCCTTAAGGCTTTTTTATTTTAGTTGAGACTGGAAAGTTTAATATCTTTGATCTTTTCTTCACCATGCGCAAAATTTTTATAGGCTTGTCATCGTGATCAAGAAGAGGCTGGTGGAGTTCCCATTCAGCTCCGTCAATCGACCGACTATACCACTGCACGAGGATCCATTTCAGCAATGGATAAAAGCAGGATACACGATGTTTTATTATTAATAACATTTTAATGTGGATATTAATTTTTTATGCTTTAGAAATAAAATTTTTTTTTTAAGAACCTATACCAATTGATTTTGAACAAAATCGCATGAATAGAGAGTTAGCCCAGTGACCAGCAAGAAAAACTCGATTGAACATTGCGACACCGTTCGGCGAGCGTTCGACATCTCTGCCACTTATACTCCTACAACTCCAGAAATAATTCGAATTTTGCAAAATCTTCTTTGACTTAGGGTTTTGATTATTTGAGGAATCGTTTTATGAGAAAAACATTTTTAATTTTTCTATCCACGAGAGGACTGCCTTAATTTTACCGTAGTAGGCAGTCAAAGGCGAAAACAATTCCTGACCTCTACCGTCTTGACTCAAGAGTCTCCAAAAAAAAGGAGCATAAGCCGGTCAGCGTACGTGGACGGAAAGGATCAACCCAGGGAAGGCCAAGAAGAGCGAACCCCACAAACCTACGTTGAATAGTCTCAATGTGATCAATGCGTACTGCATATTTCGTTATGTACGAGTCATCAAACTCCTTCTTTTCACGAAGCAAAGAGTCGCATTGATCCTGCTGGCAACAGCATTAACATTATCATCGAAAGAAAATTTAGTACTAAGCACGACATCCAAATCTTTGGTTTTGTCAAGTCTACCCAGTGGGCTGTGGAATCCGCTGAGTCGTATATATCGTCTGTTCCCACTTGATTATACGAAGCTCTTTCGAGTGGTGCCTCTTGTGGAATCCAACAATCTGTAGACTATCTCCAGTACCTCGTATTAGCTTGTCCTCCTGGTATCTACCTGTAGGGGTATATTATATTTTGTCTCCGAAGAGAAATTGTTAAATCTCAAATAACGCTTGCAATAAGTAATTGAAAATAATGAACGAAACCCAAAATTACTAAACCTTATTAATGTAAATATAGAAGATGGATTTGGATCAATTTGTTGAGCGGGACGACCACCATGCCGTGGGTCCCGGATTCTTCCTGTAAGTTTTTATTAAGAAATTAAAATAATCCACTCCGTCTCTGAGCGGTTGTCTAGCTCGCAGCAATGCAAAAACAAGACATTCAAGTTTCCTGACTTCCCTTACCATAGTTCCTTTTCGGCCAAAATCATGCTAACGCTTTAAAGGATTTTCCCCTAGGCTTTGGCCACATCATATAAAAAAAAGTACGACATTCGTGCTGCCACAACAGGGTTATCGTCAATAGTAAAATTGAAGTGAAGAGGATTTAATATAGCACCAATTATGGAAGGCGGCTAGCTAAGTCAAAATTTAAAAGGACACATTCATCATTCACCACAGAGAATTCTCGAGTCAGTTATTATCAAAAATACATAATTGATATAGATGATGAAAAGCAAAGTTCCTAGATGGCTACCCTGCGACACACCTGAGGACTTATTAATTTCGTCAGAAAGTGATCCATGGAATAAAACACATTGTGTACGGCCAGACAAATAAGAACGCAACCAATTAACGAAGATTAAAGGAAACCCTAGAGATGTGCTTCAATACGGTAGCTTCGTCAAATACTAAATCTTTAGGCTGAAGGTCAATAGTCAAAGGATCGTTACTATCCCTGTCGCCAAGATGCAATGTAGAGGGATATTCTCACAGTTGCGTCTGAAATTTACAAATTTCCAGAACTTCTTAGGCTTAGTGCGAAGGAAGTAGCTGTGCATTTTTATGAAATCAAAGAGATGGGACTCAGCAGCATCAACAATTGCAATTGCAAGTCACGACGAATAACACAAAGAACATCACCGCAAACAGGAGCGTCCAGGGTGGCTAGATGGCGGTCGCGGCGGAAAACCAAGAAGTCAGGATTAAAAAGCTCGGCATCACCAATCCTCGCACAAAGCCAAGTCTCAGTCAGACAGACCACCTCAAAACAGGATCCAGTCGAGTGCACGAGAAGGCGAGTAGTAGATGGAGATCTCGGTGATAAGTTTTTTGAGTTTGGGAAAAAAACTCCCGGACAATAGAATAGCTTGGCCAGATATCAGGGACAGGACAGCCTCATCCTCATTAGTATCATGATGAACTCGGAAAATAAAAATTATATAAGAAATTAAAAAACGGACAATCCGCTTGTTTGGTGCTCGGTGTATCTGTGATACACATTCGTTTATACAACTGAGTTTGCGGGGGGCCCCAAAAGAAAATGCCTCCTGCGGAGAATTTTCCCCAATAAAAAATTTGTCTGACTCGACACAAAGAACAGATTTCCGAAGTCTCAACGGTTGGGTAATAACAAACTTTTTTTAGTTCTGAGCCCCATGGCTGTTAACTAATCCTGACTTGCATTACTTTATCATAAGCAAGTGATTCATTAAGGTGACCCATGGAATGATTTGTTTTGCTTAAAACGCCACACCTCGAATGTTGTATTCTAATTATAATTTAATAGATGTGGTTGCATCACGAGTCAATAAAACCATGATTAAAGCTTGTAATAAGTAATTAAAAATAAATCTGATCGCTCTCAGTAATGAATATGCAAAGTTTTAACTACTTAATAACTCATGCGAACTTGCGTGAAGCTATTCTGGCCAATTTAATAATGTCCGCGATGCACTTTCATCTGTTTAGTTGTTTCACATCGGCATGCTTCGGCAATTCTAGGTCGTCACAAGATAATTTCCATTTGATGTTGTTAAAGCAATTTTTTATTGACGAGATTGAGATGATTGACAGACAAATGAATCACATTATGAATGTTTTCATATAATTCAACATGATTACCTAATCCGATCCATTGTTCGAACATCGTAAATGTTCAGAGTTCTTTTATTTTGATTACGAGGAGGGAATATTCAGAGTCGGAATATTATTTAAGTGACTATTTGTTTTTATCAGTCTCCGAATTATAACTATAGGATAAAATTTGTTTTCATATATTTTAGGAAAACAACCTTGTAGCTTATTCTAGACGTCGCTGTTTTTAAATTTGAGTATCTATTTAGAAGAATAAGTTGACCATCAAAAACTTGGTATCTAAGCATCCTAGTTAAGACATTAAGCCCTTTAAGACTATAACACAATGAGTAGCTGGCGGAGTAACCAAAACTATCAAAAGTTAAATATGTGGAAATTAAATGACGGCCCAATGTGGAACTCAGTTTTTAATTAGAATTACTTCGAATTAACCCTTCTAACTCAGAAGGCGCACTTCACAGGCAGTAGCCAGGAATCAATTGACGTATCCAACAGAATATAACAAAATATTGAGGTAAATGAGGCTCCTACAACACATGCAAAAAAAAAACGTTAGTAACCCAAAAACCAAAACACACCCAAACAAAACAATCAGGGTTGCACAGGCAACAGAGAACGCTGAAGCCAAGCTAATACAAAACATACACAAACCAACATTCAAAGACCCTAAAAAACAAGTGAGTACAACAGAATGGTTATAAGTTGTAGAGGCTCCTCTTTAATGTTACCTTGTCCACGTTAGTGCTGAAAACATCACCAACATCATTAGCAAACCTACACATTGACCAGGTGGAGAGTCGGTGTAATAGACGCCCCACAAGAGGTTAAAGTTACCAGAGAGAGAGAGAGAGAGGGAGATACTATATGTTGGTAGAGACGCTCCAAAAAGAAATAGGTGTGGAAAGAGGGGGGGGGGGGGGAGAATCTTTTGTTTTTCAGCAATCGTTTGCTGTATTCCCGACTGGCCTTGAGATCTGATGTATACGGCCCAGAATATAATCTAAATCATTTTGAACGCGCTAGAATACACGCCATTCTCGCAGGTGTCGTCAAACCCAACATTGATCTGAGTGAAGCAATAACAGGAAGTACTTGAAGATTCAACCTTGCCGTATGACACCGTTGAAAGGAGTGAAATCTGCTTCTCGGCAAAAGCTTCTCCGAATTAACGTCAGTGACGAGTACGAGAATGAGGAACTTTGTTGATCCACAGGATCCCCTGCACACGTGATTCGGGTAATGCCGACGATTAACTTGAATCTTTTAGAATTATTCCAACTAGTATTAAAACTCGGATGGAGCCGATGTACTTAAGTATGAAGCACCAAAATGAGCTTCATCAAAAACTTGCATGTCTTGTCAGGACGAAGGATTACTGCTGTAAGATTCTTTGTTTGCCCGCACTCCAGGAACTCATGAAGCTTGTTGATCGATTATGTCGGCTTACCAGCCCGTCATTCGGCGCAGAACGATTATCAAGTTTGATAGGTCTAACGATGTAGTTGAGGCGAATCGTTTGTTTAGTTCTATGTTGTCACGAGCTTAGTCAACGGTTCACCTAAAAGCTCTGTATTAGACCTGAGCCAAGGAAATCAACGCAACGTGTACTCCTGCTGACGGAACCAAGTACCTTTAGCGCAACCTTAGGCTTTTTATAATTCCTGTGACGACACGCTTTTAAGGAAAATTGTTGTGCGCTTAATATAATATAAATCCACCTAAAACATTTACTATATAATATTCCCTACTTCTAAGGATTCATCAGCATTTGTCACTGACTTAAATAATTGCTAAATGAACCGTGGGCATATTTTACGCTGCAGTGCACTATGTAACACATTAGATGAATGTTTCCTTATCTTAATTAATGTAGAACGCAACAGCTCAAGGCTTTGGCCAGACAACTTAAAGTGATCCAAACGTACTAAAGTCAATTATGGAGTGCAGATTTGATTAGAACCCGGCAAATAATTTGATTCTGTCTTCTCTCCAAAACAAAGTGATCTCATTACGGAACACATGTGCTGTTTACATGGGGGATGGTAATAAACAAAATTGCCTTTTAAGAGCTTAACAGCCACAACTGACCTATGATTGGGGGTCATCAATGTTCACTTAGCTTGTAATATAACTCCGCAGAAATTATATGATGAGTTGTTCTGGTTACCAGGCTTTTCTGTAATTCACACCTACTTGGAGCTTAAGCATTTGTAAATTTATAAATGCAATAGGCACTTGTTTCAATCCATAAAAGGTGTGACATGCTTATAAGCGTACTTAACAACTAATGAATCTCTTGAGTCTTTCTTGAAATGTATTGCTTAAATGGTGTTTGAACTGACCCCAATTTCGAGAACTTCATTTATCACCTTCACTTTCCAAACTTTTAAGATTTGTAGTGTAACGTGTATTATTAAGGTCAAAACTAAGCATTTGTACCGACATTACGTATTTGCTGATGTTCATATGTAAATATGAAGCCTAATGGAGTCAGGAGCTAAGAATATTTTCTATCTTAACTCAACTCGAAGAATTTGCTTTAGAGTAGGTGGCAAAGAATTTAATCGTTTTATTTAAACCTTGACTTTAATCTATGATGACATCTAGACAATAACATAATAACGAGTGTAATTGTTAAGATACGATTCTGATGGAATAACTAAAATTCATTGCAACATTGCAACATTTTCAGAATCGTTTAAATTTTCCATAAATTCAAATTATAGTACATCAAGACTGTTTCAGAGTGGAGATATTGAGGCGGATTTTCAAATAATGAAATATAATTAACTACAATGAATGGGTTCTAAATGTATATTCATGCTGACATAGGTTATCTCTTACGAAAATTCTTCATCTCCTGGTTTTGTTCTTATACTTTAACCTTTGCACGATATTTGAATACTTTCTTTTATTACGGATGCCCTTGTGTGGTCTATCGACCCGGGCGTCATTCTTGACTCCTTTGCAGGTTCCTGTTCATCTCCAAAATACTCTTCACTTATCATTTCATCTGCTCCTGCTACCTTTCTCACTTTCATTTCTGCGATTATATCATTTATTTCCTTACTCATTATTCTGGTCTATTTTTCGCTGCCGAATTTTCTTTCTTGTCCTTCTTCTTCCTCTTCTTTGCTTTGTCTATTTATTCGTAAAATGCTGGCTCTATTATTTTTCAATTATATTTTCATTTGATTTTTTCAGTTTTGCTTTCCCTGTTTATGGAATTTCAGATTTTCTTGCTAAACTCGTTGACACTCACTAAAATAAGCTATCCATTAAAATATACAGAAAGCTTGACGGCTTTCACAATTTTTTTTAATATCTTCAGCGTTGTCTCCTTAACTAATCCACTTAATTCTGAGCTATTCTTATTTTCTCAGTTTGTTATTTTGTTTACTAGTTACTTTATTTTTCCTATGACTGCCTTTACTTTTCTGTACTCGTTATTTATTGATTCTCTTTTATTCTTTGATATTTGATATTATTGCCTGATAGGTCTATATGATCTCTCCCTGGTTCTTTCAACCCCTTTTGAAGCATAAAACGTCTACTACGCCAATCTTCCAGCTGTTCTAGTTCAGATCTAACTACTTTTACTCCTTCTACGATTTTTGAATCTGGATACCTTTCTGCGCTACGGATCTTCTCCATGTTCTGTGCGGTTGTCCTATGCGGCGTCTTTATTGATTCTCCCGTGGGTTCGAATCTGAAGCCTTCTGAGCGATGCCGTTTGGTTATTTATATTTTGCTACTTTTGTCAATTAACACCGATGCCTATCCTCTATTAGCCCATATTTTATGTAGATCAAAGTTGGTAATGGCAAAGCCTTGTATAGCTAAAATCTAATTTGATAGGTCTCTTTCCATATTGAACAGCCGTATAATAACAGATTTTACGTTCGAATCAAAATAATGTACATCAGTTTCAGTCGTAGGTACTTATCTCAGCGCACTCAGCAAGTTTCTCTTCGAGGAGCTCTGTCTGATATTATCTTCAACACTTCCGGGGGTACCGCAGGGCTCCTGCCTCGGACTATTCTTACTCATAATTTACAACAATGATATATCTACGATTCTGTCTCTTTCAAGTATTCTCTTTTACGCTGACGACGTGAAGATATTTCGCACTGTACAGACCGCCTACTTTTAAATTCTGACTTGGACGCCTTTCAGAATTGGTGTTCCATTAACGACCTTCCCCAAAATATCGGTGCACATAGATGGTCTTCCTTTAACTAGACCTACTGAGACTAATATGACTCTCGGTTTCGTTAAGAGATGGTCAAAGGAGTTTGATGACCCCTACATCACGAAGCTTCTCTATTGCATTTTGGTCAGGCCTATTCTGGAATACGCCTCTCCAGCCTGATCACCCTTCTATGGGACACATATCAATCGCATTGAAGCTGTTCAACGAGGGTTCGTTGGGTTCGCTCTTCGAGGCCTTCCTTGGAATAACCCCCTTATACCAAAACTTTAAGTTGATAGACTTAGACTATTGCATATGGATACTCTTGAATAGAGACGCTGTAACTCCAAGATCCTTTTTGCTTTCGACTGCATTTGGGAGTCTATAGACTGCTCTGTTTATTTGGCAAGTTTTGACATATCATATCCGTCTCGCTCTCTGGGGAACAACGACTTCTTCCGGGTATCTTTTCATCGCAGTAATTATGGGTTAAATGAGTTGATCGCGTTGATATCGCAAAAAAAGGATATTTGAGCAAACTCAATATGTCCAAAAACAGTGTTTCCGCACATTTAATTTGGAATATCTCTCAAAAACCTGACGTGATAGAGCAATTCTGAGCCCGGATTCGGTATCAGTGGAAAAAATTACTTCGGAAACAACTATTCTCTGTTCAGGAGGAAAAATCTCGTAGGCCTGTGTAATTGATACAAGCAACACCCTCGTAAGTAGGAGAGAGGGCTAACCCATTTTCGATTAGGCTAAAGTATTCTTCCATTACAAAAATTGAGAATGGCTTCTCATGGTATGAATGTGTAGGCCTTCCTTTACTTTGCTTTGAAAAGATTGGCGACGACAACCTCCTAGTGCAACGGAAGTTTTGATGGTTTGTATTTACCACGTTGACTTGTTGTGAATGACATAAATCTTTCTTTAAAGCTTTCCAAAGATACGAGTACTAGAAAAAAGTTTAATTATAACAACCGTTGAACGTAAACAGAAGGCTTCATTATAACTTCTTAAGAAGGGGAAATAGAGTTGCTTTCCTTTTATTACATTGACACGATCATACGAAATAATTATTATAAGTACAGAATAACTGTACCTGTATGCTTCTAGAGGAATTTTACTTTATTTATATTTGAATAGAAATTTAAAAAAAATTTTCTCAAGACTATGCCCACCGAGAAGGTACCTGGAAGGACTCGACAAATTCAGTTCAATAAAGAAGACTATACTCAGTTTGTTTGTGGCAATGAGTAGGTAGCTATCTATTTACGGATAACTTGACAAGCCTTAGATTATTGTTATTGTCACACTGTAATTAGCTTAACTACGTTTGCGGGAAATGCTGAACGAAATTTGCATAAACGAGTAGGTTGTAATATATTCAGCATCTCGAATTAGTCTCATTGGTGATCACTATAGGTCTCTATCAGCGAGAAGTAATTAATATAGCGGATATTATAAGGTTAATTAATAGAACCATGTGAATTGTGATCTTAGAAAAGAGATCTTTGTTTATCCCCCAGTTAACATAATTACTAGCCTATTGCAAAATGGGTGTGAACTATCAGTCCATTCGAACTCTCGTCATAATTTAATTTCATTCACAAAGTAGCAAAAGACTACTTAGGACGTTAATTTCCACAACGTTTTCCACTTTAGAATCGATTTTACTCTCGAGGGAGATATTAAAACCGATAAATGTATCGAGACCGAGAGTGTAGCCGTGCAGTAAAATGCAATAGTTTATGGCTACTGTTCACGCGGACTAAATATGGTTGAGTCATGCTGCGATTTATGGAATTTATCACTCGGTCTAGGCTAGATGAGGCTCACTAGTAACTAATGTGACCCTGTTTGCATTAAACTTTTTGACTGATATGACTTTCAGTAATTGCCAATGGTTACAACAAATTTAATTAGTGTAGTAGTTTCAAATGCAATCTATATGAACAATTTGTTTTCCATTCACGTCTGTCACGTTCACAAATTAAACTCGAAGTACTTTTCCTTTTTCAGTGGAAGCACGATGGCAGCTAGCAAATGGATTGAGTTTCATGTGCTTTTGGTTCTATTAAGAACTAAATAAGCCAAGCCCAAATTCTAATTAGTCGAACAGGAAATTTGAACTGTCGTGAATTAGAAACCGAATAGGTTCCCAAGGACTGATTGTATGATAGTGAGTAACTGAGAAATATATGGATTTACTTACTGAGTTACCCTTGCCATTTAAAATAGGTGATGTATTTGGCTTATCGCAAATTATACACAAATGTGATTTGTACAATGTGTATACTATCTTTCTGTACCATCTAGACGATTAGGATTGAAACTACTTGATCGGGTTATTTAGTTTAACATACATTACCTTATTTCACACTACGTGAGTAGTTCAAATAAATTTTTTCTATAACATAATAAAAGCTAAAAAAAACATTTTCATTTTGTTTTTTATAACGTACTTTGTTTATGTTTTACCCACTTTGTGCCGGTCTTCTTTTCCAGCTTTCCCCGTTTCTGTCAGCCCTGGATGGACGGTCAATTGAGACATCTTAAAAACCTAAAGAGTAAGGCCTGGAAATGGATCTGTTCCTCTAGGTGCAACGAGGATTACCAGTTCTACTACCGACCTCCTTCCATCGACTTCCAGACGCCCTACAACAGATTTTTGTCCAACATGCGTTACACTTAGCATTTCAGTCCTCTAGAGTGTTGGAGGTTTAAAAACTTTAAACGTCATTGTGACGACTACCACTCCTATCTTAGGCTCGGTAACCTCGACAGTAGTGACCCCAATGGTGTGGATAAATTTTTCGCCAACTTCATTCTTAGTGCATTCTGTGTGGTATGCTGTTCTTGCAGAATTTATCGCTTTGACCAGCCTTCGTCGCACTTCGCTTGTACCCAAAGATTTAGTTCTTGGCGATGCCGCGGTCCCTGAATACGAATACGGTCAAATTTGCACGACGGATTTTCGTGTAGTCCCGATCGTATCTTTTCGCCTTTCTTGAAGATATTCTGCTCATCGGTTTCTCCTATTCTTTGTTATCTGTTTGACCTGTCTCTGTGCTGCGGCCTTTTCCCTCTGCTGTGGAAGGACTCCATAATAATTCCCCTTCATGAGAAGGCAGGCAAGTTAAATATCTCTAATTACAGACCCATTGCCAACTTGTGCCATGTTGCGAAGGTGTTGCAGGCCTTAATCAGTGACGTTCTTCACTTTCACTGCAGACCCTTTATTGGCTCTTTTCAGTATGCCTTCATCAAAGGGAAGTCTACCACCATCAACTTGCTCGCATTCGTTCATAACTTCTTATTGAGTCTGGTTCTCAGGTCGACTTCATATTCACTGAGTTTAGTAAGGCCTTCGACAGGATTGACCACGTGATTTTTTTTGTTGATTGGTTGTCCTCACACCTGCTCAGTCGCAATCAGCGTGTTCTGTTCCGCGGAGTCATTTCCAACGAAATCTCTGTTTCTTCCAGGATGCCCCACGGCAGCATTATTGGCCCTCTCATCTTCATCATTTTTCTTAATGATGTCTCATTGCTTTCGACTGGCTCCATAATATTGTGTTATGCCGCCTCTTGCGAAGACTACTGTGCCGTGTTAACCTCCGACATCCACATTTTATACGACTGATATATTAACCGTCTCCCCCTTAATGCTAATAAATGCTCCGTATAGATCTTTATCCGCAGAAGATGTCTCATTTTCTTTATCTACACTTTGGACGGAGGTGCCTTAAGTAGGCTTGGTAAGGTCACGGACCTGGAAGTGTTCCATAATTTCCGTCTATCTATCGAGAACCACGTGAATTTCGTAATAGGTGAGGTTAATTACGTGCTCGGCTTTGTAAGGCGCTGATCTAAGGAGCGTGGCGATTCCTACCTAACTGGACTCTTTTTATGTACTTCTGTTCGACCTATTCTGGAATACGCTTGTCCAGTATGGGATCCCTACTCTGTTGTCCACATTAACCGGATTGAGGCCGTCCAGCGCAGATTCATCAAGTTCGCTCTTCCAGGCCTTCCCTGGCTTGATCCACGGCAGAAATATTCTCCATAGAACTGTTCGTCACTTCTTCTCTAGGAGCATTTGTACAAAAATATTCTAAGGTTAGATTAGGTTAGAGTGACATCTTCTCAGGGGAAAGGCGCACTTGCATACCGCATTAGGGCTGGATTCCTAACACCTAAAACCACTTCGAGTTTTAAATGAACCTGACTAAGTTCCTGATATCAGTAGATCCGAATTTGACAAGGTCAAGGGGGAGTCTAGATATTGACTCGTGCAACTGGCTAGAGCCCAATAGTTGACGAGGCGATAGAAATGGTTTCCTCCTTTTCCTCATCTTGGTAACTCCAACAAAAGGCGTGTGAGGATACATCAAGCCTGTTAGCGTGTCCGCCTATAATTGATTGCAACTAAGATATCGCTAATAACATTTCGCCTAAGCCAATTAAACTAATTTGACCACGTTGGCTCGTAGATTTGCCAGGTCTGCCAAGTGATTCGACAGGTGAGTTCCTTTTGTCATACGGCTACCGGCTAACCTAGCTCGTGAGTTACATTCGAGGCTATTAAAGTGGTACCCGGTCTCGCCACCTCGTCGGTTTAACACTTTCCCGGAATAACACTATGCCCTGGTACTCAGGGGAGGTGTATATTAGCTTAGCTGTGTCGTTCAGCAGTTTTAATGGTCATATGTGTAGCCACGCTGCTACTAAATCTCTCAGGGACTGTTACCGTGAGAGATTTAAAAGTTGCTTGGCTATCTGTCCCCAGACATTCTATCGTTACCTGTACAGTTATGACTTCTGCTTGAAAAAACATTGCAGTGGCCTGGAAAACGAAACGAATGGAGACTTTAATAGCAGGTGTTCTGAATAGACACATCCTCCCACTTTACCTTTTATCTTAGAATCGTCAATGTATAGATGCAATGACTATCACTGTTGTAAAGGGGGGGGGGGGGGACTTGGCGATGAAAGTAGGCTTGGGTATGATGTAGTCGGTGCTTTTTAAATAATTTTGAATAAAGCTAGTCAAAACTCATGACTCCGTGCCCCATCTTTTGCTTATAAGGCCGTCGTCCCTTTCCGTACTCTTTCATAAATCTAAAGTTTAAAGCTAAGTTTCCCATCCAAGACGAGGCCTAAATATTTGTTTTGGATACTTAGCTTTACACTGACCCCATTTAAAATTGAAGGGTTAAAAGCAAAAACGGAATGTATCCGTGAGAAAAGTCTCAGCTCTGTTTAATACGGGTTTATATCCTGATCGGTGGTGCGCCGGGAGAATAGTTTTAGGAGAGCATGCTGAATAATTTCACCTAGGATGTTTGGGTGCTTACCCGAGGTTAACAGCCAATATCATCAGCGCAGAAGATAACTTTATTACCAAAGTGATCTAGATCTAAAAGAGCCAATTTACACAGAAGCCGCTAGAGAATCCCCCTTAAGGGAGTGGCAATTGTAGCATATCTTCGTAAGACTAATCTTCCCAAACTAGAATTTAGAGGCCTGGTTTTAAGCTGAAGATCTATTGATGAGTGACTTCTCATGCTGAAAAAATGCTCAGCAAGTTTGCTGAAGTCCGCTAAGAAGATGTTTGGATCAAAAACTGATAATTGGATCCTACAGGAGGACAACGATCCCAAACTTAGTAGTCGTCTTTGCACTGCAGGAAAGTGGCATTACGACCTTGGGCTCGCCTTCATAGTCCCCTGATGTCAATTCTATTGAAATTTTCTGAAGGTGTTGTAAAGAGAAAACTTGCAGGAAAACGTGTGTCCATCTTAAAGTACCTCTCGCCGAAAATCAGAGAGATATGGCGCTCATTACCAACATAAGTCACCGAAAAATTGGTGGAGAGCATGCCATTACGGTGTCAAACGATACTTGAAAACGATAGGGACCTTGTATTAGGTAGTTGTGAATATATTTTTATGTAAAATAAAAATAAACTGAAAATCTGCAATATTTTTTGCGAAATGAAGGAACCTTTCTTATATAAAAACGATGAAGAAATTCATCATTGAGTGAGAATGTGGGCAACATCAATTTGTACGCCTGCCCAACATAAGTGAATTGCACAATATGTATAGTGTCCTTTTGTGCCATCTAGAAACTAGTTGCCCAGTGTATTTAGTTTAAAATATATAAGGGGATTTTAGACCATATAGTTCTAATAAATTTTATTTAAAAAATAGTAAAACTTTAAAAAACATTTTCATTATTTTTCTTATTTTTTTCAGTTTACGGCAAAAGAGTAGTCTCACGTTCATGCTTCTGGGAAGATTACACCGATGCTGCTGACAAATGCGAAAACGATGCAACCCCGTCATACATTAAAACTATCTACTGCCGAACTTGTACAACAGATGGATGCAACAGCGCTAGTGGATTCGTACCAATTGCAACCCTCGTCATGATACCTGTCGCCTTATTAAAATTACTCTCTCTTTAGAATTTGTACAAATATTAATGATTATAATGATTATTAGTTTTATATTTTAATAGCTAAGTTAGAATTTTCGCACGAAATATTAAACGAAAACCTGTTAAAGTCAAACCAGTGCCGAAATTAGTTTCAGATATTTTTGGTATTTCCTCATTTATTTGCTTGAACTCTCATGGCCGGTCACAAAAATTTTGATACACTTACAGTTTTTATCAAAATCATCTGATTTTACAAAAAGTAGAATGTTATATAGAAGTTAATCAAAATTAATAGTTTTTAAAATTTTCTTTTAGTCATTTTGCTATGACAGATTTTTAAAATTTAAGATTTTCGCAAAACATTTTAAAATCCAAAAATAAAGAATTTAAGTTTAGTTTAAAAGGTTCAATATTTTTAGTTGTAGAAGATTACTTTTATGTGTTGTATCCACATAAGTATTAAGGCCACGAATTATTTACAAAATTTTGATAAAATTCCATAAATAAATTTTAGATTTTCGAGAATACTTACACTATTGGGCACGAAAATTGTTTCAGGGTATCACAGTAGCATTCACAGGTTCCTTCCTTCAAAATCGTTGACCTCTACAGTCTAGGCGAACGTGATAAGTCATAGAACTGTCTAAAAATCACTCACTAGCTTCCTTTTCCACACCCAAAATTGTATTTGAATTTTATTAATTAAAACTTGTAAATTTTTATTTATTTATACTTTTTAATTACTAATACTATGCTAAAGTGTATCAATATTTTTAACTGACCGTCAATTGGCCATTACAAGTAATAAAAATTTAATTTGCAAAGATTGAATAGACAACGTGCACCACTTGGTTTAGATTAAACTACATTAATTTAGATTTGTACCTTATCAAGAAATTTAATTATCGAAAAATTATGATATCTACAAAAAATCAAATCAAGGGAACAATTTTACAACAAATGTATCCTATTCCCAGTTAATCAGTTCAAGTTAATCAGAATCAAGCCCATTTCTTTACTGTCTTGTAAATAAGTTAATTACATTTAATTAGGCAATAGCTGAAGATACGAATGCACATGTATACATAATGTAATTGTTGTAATTAAGCAATTTTAATAAATCGGGTTTTGTTGATTTTTCAATGACTCGTTAAATCAGACCCACGTATAAAAGGGCGATTAATTGCACAAAGAATAGGGGTCACGTCGGTCAATTATTCTTCTCTGGATGACATACGGCAGTCCGACCACTTCCGGTTGCATGGAGGAATCTTCAATTGCTTTAAAATGTCTTTTGATTTTTTACTATGAAGTGTAATCCAATTAAAGAAGTCTTCAAGATTTCGCTGGTGATTTTTTTCAAACTTTTTCTCTTGTTATTTGGTAGAGTAAAACATATTAATAAGCTGCAGTAGCTTGCAGTATTTAGTTGAAAAGATGAATATGAAAAATATATTTGCAAAGGAAAAACTAACAAAACATTAATAAAGTAGTCTGTCTGGCAAAATTTTGAGTAAAAATTTCCTTGCCAAAAATGTGAACTTTAATCACTTTGGAGACAGAGTTTCAATTGGTAGAGCGACACATCGTCGTGAATTTTTATAAAGAAATTAAAATAAAATAGTTTTTCAAAAAACATTTGAACCGACTTCATAAAAAGCGCTAAAAAGCATGAAATAATTTTTAATTTTATATCTAATACGACATTTTGAAGTCGGTGCAAATCTAACAAACCAAACAACTACAACAAAAGTACTTAATCGTCCTTTGTTATGATCCCGTGACCTAAAACGTTCAGGTAGTATTATTACCTTCAATTGTTTTATGCTTTTTAGCGCTTTTTGCGAAGTTGGTTCAACTTATTTTTTAAAACTATTTTATTTATCACTTTTTAGTGTCTTCATATATACAACTCGAAGAATGCTGCTTATACGAACAAAGCAATTTCAAAAGTTCCAGAGGTAGTGCACTAACAGAATTATCCAAATCCTTACCTTAGAAAATTCTTCTTAACATGTCCCTAGTGCACACCTTTTTTCCATACAGCAAGAGAGAATTATCGTAGTAAAAGAATCATCGTAATCACTCTAAGTACCAAATTGTTAGCATATATCAATCAGGAAACGCCCATCTGCCAACTCTCATCATAAGCCACAATTTTTGTCAGAATACAAATAGATACTCTATGCATTCAGAATAATCTAAATCAGTCCGTGCGTTACAAAGTTTGGTTTCCCCTCCCCCCACCCCAACCAAATATCAACATTTTTCCATAGAGTAGCAATGGGGGATCATATACAATCATACAACAAAAGGGAGTCTTCCAAATAGTTGTGTGAATTAAGAAATTGTGTAACGCCCCCTCCGTACACCTCCCAACTTGTAAATTTTTGCCGTCGTATCAGTGAATCAACACTATTCTACACTTCAAAAGAAGAATCATCGAAATCAGTCCACGCGTTACGAAGTTAGACTACCCCTCGTCCATCCTCCACCCTAGGCCAAATTTTTTCCTCTATTAGCAATGGGGATCATACTCTGTACAACAAGAAAACAACCATCCAAATCGGTCCACGCGGTACAAAGTTAGGTTCCACCAACGCCACCCACCCCACCAACACTTTTTTCTCCTGGTATCAACCAGGGAACATACTATATCCAACAGAAAAATAATTATCCAAATGAGTCCACTCGTTACGAAGTTAGACTACCCCTCACTTCTCCCCCTTCCCTAAGCCCTATTAGCAATGGGGGATCATACCACGCGTTAAAAAGTTAGGTTTCACCCCCACCCCACCCAAAATTATTCTGACATGGTACTAATCGGTGAACATACTTTACCCAACAATAAAAGATTCATCAAAGTTACGAAGTTATGTCATACATAAAAAAATATACACGTCGAACTTATAACCTCTTTGTTTTTGGGAAGTCGGCTAATAACCCACTACGTCTCTGGGCTGTTGCCTAGCTGACATTCAAGTTTGCTCTCTTCCCTTACCCTAATTCCCTTCCGACAAAAGCCATGCTAACTAGGCATTGACCATATCGTATAAAAAAAATTTCAACAACTTTCAATACCTTTATTCCATTTTTGAACACTTATATTATGCTGGACTGCTCAACTGACTTATATTATGCTGGGAAAACTGCTAAATTTTATGCAATCGCAAAAAATTTTTCTCAGTTTCGCAAGGGAGTGTACCTGCAATGGTGGGAGTTAGATCAACATTGTTGACATTTTTGGAAAGGACGTTGCTGCCGTGCAGATATAAAAGGACGTAATTCATTTAATTTCATTTGATAACATTTTTTGTTTGCCTAGATGAGATCTATCACTCCTTTCATTATGGCACACCAGATCGGAAACACCCTGTATACTTTAAGAAAAATATAAAAAATTGTTTTTTTTTTAAGTGTTACATTAGAATACCTTCTTAATGCCACTATGCAATTTCAAAGGACGCGTGAACACTTATGTGACTGCTGTTCACGCGACATGAGAGAAAGACGCCTTATCAATCGGTTCGCGTGACCACAGCCTACTGTAGATAACGAGCCCGGAAAACATGACAGTTCGGCTATTTCACCACCAAGCGTTTCGTCATTATTTCTTTTTTTTGTACCACATATTAACTAATCCTTACACACAGAAATAAAATGTACACTCTCGTATCCAAAACCAAAAAGAAACGCTGATGTCATTGCCGCATTTTAAGCTCGATACTTCAACAAAATGAGCATAAGAGAGTTTCCCTTTAAAACACATAAAAATTGTATACGAGAGACACTTTTTATCGTGTTTACAGCTTTAGAACATTTGTAGATTAACCTCAACTAAAATCCAGTTTAAGCCTTTAAAGATATTGCGAGAAATACTACGAAAATTACAAATCCTTTTTCTTGCTTGAAAATTACAAATCCTTTTTCTTGCTCCTCTACTGTGGCAAGTTTTGGTTTGTTTACACCACCAATGCTCAGCTGTTAACCTCAGCTTCCGGGCTTGTATCTAGAGTAGGCTGTGGCTGCGCTCATGTTGACAGTTCTATTGCATGTACGTAACGCGCGACCAAAAAGAATCGCGGCACTTGTGTGACATTGGCATAATGGCCGTTATATACGACTTCGATTGTAATAAGCAGAGTGGGAACGTTTCTTTAGAAATGGCAGAGAAATCATTTTAAGAAGAAAACTTTCCAACGCACAAAGAAAGTCATCCATTAAAATAAAAATCTTTTAATTAAGCGTGTTTTAAACGTCTAATTCCCAATAAAGCCTCGTAAGTTTAAAATTCGGAAAAGGCTATATAATGAAGATAGGCCCAGGAGAAAGCACGGATAAAATAGAGTTTTAAAAACAGTTTCGTTTTAAATTTAAATTTTTTAAATTCTTTATAGTTTTCTAATATTTGGAAACACATTTATTATTGTAAATTTTCTTAGTAATTTTCTCTTTTATCTCTAGAATCTAGATTGTCTTATAAAATTTGTTTCAGCTTATTAGGTATTAGTAGCATTGATTTTAGTTCTAGTTCTCCTCCCTACGTTTCCGGCGACGGCTGAGTCTGACGACCAAGTTAATGCCCACGCCCGACTCTGGCTGTAGAAGAATACTTTATGTAACCCGCAATAGAAGACGACGACCAGGTCGAATTTTCGGATAAAGACTGGCCGTTTTAAAGCTCTTATACCCGTATCACGTATCATCTAATACTGTAGGACACTCTGGAAACATTTCAAACTTCGGTTGGAAGTTTAAGCTTTAAGCTTGAGTTTTCGTATTTGTTTACAGTTAATCTGGTTGCCCCACCTAAACGGCTGTCGCATTTCTGTTTATTGTCGAAAGAAGACCATTTCTAAGGCTTTCGGCGCTTTTGAGAAGAATTTATTGCAGTTTGAAGGCCAGTCAAGTGCGGGTGTGCAAAATTCTTTGCCGAATAATACGAAAATTGTGTGAAGTGTTGAAGAGTTTTTTTTCCAAATACAAAAAACAATCAAGTGTTTTCGTTTTTGTTTGAATTTCGGTCGAGTTATTAATCTAAAAAAAAAATATTAACAACTTTACACCAAACATGGCACGAATCGAAGCCCTCATTGCGGCAACATTCATCTGCTTAGTAGCATCTCTGGTTCAAGGTAACTATTTTGGGTTTCACTTAGTTTTAATTGGCGCAAAACTACTTTGAGGTAATTTTTTTTATGACCATGACCAGAACTCAATTTTTATATTGGTTTTGCGTTCCCTGTCAGAGAAGTGTTGTTAAAATATACACATGTTGAGCGAACTTGGTTTGGCGCTTGTTTTTTTAATGTTGTAAAGCGCTTGCTTTCTAATGGAGTCTCAAGTGAGGGGAGTTCAAAAGCTTAAACTTATTTTGGAACATTTGTTCCTTGAGTTAAGTAGAGTTTAAAGAAAAACAAAGCAACACGGAAAACTTTTTTATATTTTTATGCGACGTAAATGCGATCTTTCTGCATTATCAGTTCTGCTGGTTTGTATACTTTTCCACTTTTTCTTTGGTTTCGTAACTTGTTACTCTTTTTAGTCAATTAATTAAAAAAGGTAACAGCTTCGGCGTAAATTAAACTAAAAATCTGATAAGATCTTGCAAAATCAAGGCTAGGCTAGGTTTATTTTTGGGCGTGCAAATATAAACAGATTATTAGATAATGTGGGAAAATATTCATAACAATAATAAGAGTAAACTGAAAGTGTAATAAAGGAAAAATATTTAAATTCTTAAAATTTGCCGCACTCAGATCAACTATTTACCCAAAAAATCACAATTGAAAACGTTATGCCTTCGAATGAAGGTGCGCGCAGCAAATTCGATCTACCTTCCTTTAAGGAAAACATTGGATAACGAAAACTGACATCTATGATTCGCTCAACACTCTTTTCGGTGTAACGCATTATCTTGGTGTCCCTGTTCGGGCACCAATTTGTAACGTGTTTTGCTTCGTAGTCAGGTGGGTCTCTGGTTTTCCACAAGGGATTAAGCTCGCCGGCTCCAGGGTCAAGACTTCTGAAGAAAACGCACCGATTCCTCACTACAATTTACTTTTATTCTAAAGTTCTAGATTTTAAGCACTTGTTTTGAATTCAGTATCTGTCTCTTAAATTTACACTTTAAAATAAAAATTTGTCTTTGTCAAATAATTTAATACACTCTTCTTACTCTGTCGCGATATAAGTACTGGTGTCTCCCTCTAGGTAATAACGTATCTTGAGGCGGGGGTTCGTGGTGTCGTTCCGCTGACTCTCATAGACGGAACGCTGGTTGCCTGGTTTCCTCGGTGATATAATAACTTCGTTAGGTCTAGATTATGGACAGCCACTAACAGAGAAATTATAACTATGACGCGCGGTAGCGTAAGAGTGAACGAGATGACTAGGAATCATGCTAGTCGACAGTCGTGCCCTGGTAATCACGCCAGTACACGATTAAATTATAAAACCAGGAGTCACGCTGGTTAGACGAGTGGCTTGTACTGGAAATCACGCTAATACCCTGTAAGCTGGATAATTATTGCCTTTTAAGGGTAAGTGAACACCGGATTTGGGCTCAGCGACCCCAAAAACCTATGTATGATTTTCTTCACATTTGTTAAAACACCTATTCTTGGTTTGACCTTCAAATGACCTTGAACATGAAATGATGGAGGTCAACCGATACCGGATTCAGACCTAGCGACCCAAAAAACTTATGAAGGAATTTTTTTAAATCTTTTAATGTTCTCTCCTCATCTCTTCTGGAATTAACCTTGAAATTACCACAGAATGACCTTTAAATGACCTCTGGATGTTTTTTAAGGGTAAGTGAACACCGGATTCGGGCTCAGTGACCCCAAAAACCTATGTATGATTTTTTTTTATTTTTTCAACCACCTTTTCTTTTTTTTTGACCTTCAAATGACCTTGAAACTGACGTGGTGGAGGTCAACTGACACCGGATTCAGACTCAGTGTAATCAGGAATCACGCCGGTTAGTAAGAGTACAAGAAATAGCCAAACTTAATTCTTACCCAGCACCAGTGGATCCACTCGGTTGTAGTCGGGAATCACGCCGGCTACCATAACTTATATTTACCTGCGGTATTCTTACCAATTATCAACTTGAAGAACTCCCGCGCTTGTCACTGTGGTCTGGTTGACGACTGGTCCACAACTGACTGTGGTAGGAAGTTGGGCTTGCTTATATAGCCCGTGGCTATAAAAAAAATTACACAGACTTTAGCGCCATGATGTTACCTGTCAACTGAGATATTAATAGAAGATATACAATAAAATGTAAGAGTGGTTTTTTCACCGTAAAGAAATTTCAAACCACTACAGGGTTTCGTTTGTCACCTAGATCTACGAGATCCTTCACTTTTGCACAAGAACTGTAACACACTTTGTTTATATATAATAGGTATATACACATACACATCTTGTTATATATGATAATCATAAGTGGTCACACAGGTATGGCGGAAAAGGATGGTCCTCTCTATCAGAGTCCCCATAGGTTCGTGTGGCCGTCCTGAAGGACACACTTAGACCTCAATAGTCCCATTGTGATCAGAGTCCCCATAACAGAGTAAGGAATTTGTACATAGGGGTGCGCCTGTTTCCCCAGGGAAATCGTTTAGGATGGTGGATTTTACTATTTACGCCATGTAGCCCTCGGCACGATAACATTTCCTTCTTGGCTTTAGTAGATTTGGGGCCGTTCAAGTATTATGTAACGCAGGTGTGAACATTTACGGTAAGTTATAAGGGAGAGTTGGGGTTACGAAACATTAGGTTTTTGTTAAAATCAAGAGTCCAAGCCCTCACGGTTCAGTTTATATATCTATATAATTTTTGTTTACATACAAAAAGAATCGCATCACTCAGTATAAGTCAAAAATCTTCACAAACTGCGTAATACTTGAACGGCACCTTTGTCAGGTGCGCACCCTAGAAGAAAATAAGGAAAAACATGCAATTGTTGCAACAGAAAGGTGACTGTTCGCTGGTCAAGCTACTGGCCGTCGCCCGGGATGAATCGGCGTGATGGGATAGTAACGCGCAGTTGGAGGTCGCCGCCCATTATCATCGCAGTACTTTTCCTATCCATTGTATATTTCAGGCCTAACTCAATTTCCCCTCGAGTTTCTTTAGAGCCAAAATCACTGCTATTAGAAGGTGTGGAGTTCAAAGCCGCAGTCACTGTGGTATATTTTTATTTATTTGACTACTAGATAATGGCACTTTACTTGTAATTTTTTATGAGTAAAAACCATGCAATAGAATTCCACTCGTAAGTATATTCAGAACATTATTTACAAAGCGGGCATTTACAAAATGAGGTATTTATCTAAAAAATTATATTGCTGAAACCCCCTTCCTAGACGCCTTACTAGACTGCTGAATATTTAATAAACCCAGCTAATCACAGAAAGTGCTTTCACGCATAGGCCCAAGCAGATTTTAATTAACATAGTTGTACACCAGCATAGTGTCTTGGAACAGACAAACCCCATCATGAAAAAATCCAGTTAGGCGCCTTAAATCATTGTCATGAAATGGCCATGGGAATGTTCTGCCGAGCAACGTATTCAGGGGAAGTTTAGCTTAATAACATTGGAGCGGGATAGTTTGGGAATGGTTGAACACGTTGGTTGGTTGTCACGTCACGGTACGTCATACCAACGCATTTACACGAACGAATTGTGCCCAAAATATTGATTTTCTTTCCCCTCAGAATATCCTTAGATGATGCCACACAAGTTCCTTTAGTACTTTCAGTTTCAGAACGAAGGGCACTCGAAACTGATGATGTCATTTTGTTTGTGGATTGATATCTCCTTGCGAAGCTTTTTGTGAACATTGTAAGCTGTTATATGACCTGAGCTGCCTATACTATAATTAAGTTCAATCTCGAAATATGTCATATTACTTGTTTGATTTGAATTGAAAATTATTTGATTTAATTTTATTTTCATTACAGCACAAAACGTTTTAAAATGTTGGCAATGCTCATCAGACGCAAATGGTAGTTCATTCTGTGCGGATCCTTTTGAACCAGATCTTTTAACTACCGAGCAAAAGTCCTGGAGTTACGTTAATTGCACAAGTATAAAACCTGTTGGCCTATCAGGATTATCTGACAATTCTCGACCTGCGTGCAAAAAACTTATCCAAGAAAGTAAGTAACTCAAATTATTTTTTTCATTTTCATTCATAGTAGCAATGTATGTATTGGAAATGAAGTACAAGGCAAATTGGAATTTTTTCCGTTTGTGTTTTTATTCCAAAAAACTAAATCAGTACGGACTTCTTCCTAAAATTTTTTAAAATTAAGAAAATATGTCAAAAAATTATGGTTTTCATCAAGTTTTGTTTAACAACATTTCTATGGGACTTTCCCCAGTTTCCCAGTTTTTCTGTTTCCTTTATTTAAAGGTATTCTTAAGCCCCGTAATAGTCCAGTGCAGAGCATGTTAAGCGATATCATCGATCTTTTGAAGAAAAGAGTTTCCTTTTAAAATTTTATAGCATTTGTGTCCTTTTATCCTCGCTTTCCGGACCTAAATTAAAAAGCGATTGATTTTTTATACTTTTTTTGCGCTTTATAAGTTAAAGGAACAGCAGCAATTATCTTTATTTGCTCAACCTCACTTGGCGGGCTGAGAGTAAAAGTGACCTATTTATAAGGTTCGGGCAAAAGTGGCTTAGAAAATGTTCCGCGCAAAAACGAATCGCGTGAGATTCCGGGCAAAAACCAATCGTAGAAAATTTCCGGGCAAAAACGACGTAACTACTTAACTGCATTAACTTTGCATTACTTTTTGTAGTTAAATCGTTTTTGCCCGGAAATTTTCTACGATTCGCTTTTGACCGGAGCTTCACGCGATTCGTTTTCGCGCGGAACATTTTCTAAACCACTATTGCCCGAACCTTATAAATAGGTCACTTTTACTCTCAGCCCGTCATTTATATATATACTTTAAAGTGCCTCTGGTTTTTAAACGAATTCCCAAAAATATTAACGTTCGAAGTTCGACATGTATTTTTTACTTTATCTATTTTTTTTGTATGATCGGGCATAATTTCATAGCGCGTGGGTAGAGTATGTTCACCGATTGGTACAATGTGAAAAAAAATTTTGTGGTGAGGGGTGGGGGTGCAACGTAACTTCGTAATGCATGGACTGATTTAGATAATTCTCTTTTTATTCTGTAGAGTATAATGATGCCCCTGGGTGTAGCGGAAGGAGGGGGGGGGGGGGTGAGAGGCAGTCAAACTTCGTAACGCGTGGACCGATTTGGTTGACCTTATTTTTTGTAGGGTAGAGTATGTTCCTCGATTGGTACCATGTCAAAGAATTGATTGAAGGGGTGGGAGGGTTGAATGATTTTTTGTTGTTGTGTAGAGCATGATTCCCCATTGCTAATAATGAAGAAGTATCTTCCTAGAGTGGGGTGGAAAGAGGAAGTGGTAGTCTAACTTTGTAAAACGTGGACAGAGTTGGAGTTATTTTTCTGATGTATAGATTATGGTCCCCCATTCGTAATGCGACAGAATTTTCAACGATGTGGTTGGAATAGGGGAGTTGTTGGATTTCAACTTGTTAACGTGTACACCAATTTGTATGATTCTTTTTACGTTATATAGAGCTTAACCCCATTTTGCTAATATGAGGATAAAGTTCTCACTAGGGTGGTGATGGTGGTGTGGTAAGCTACACGTCCCATTTTAGTTTTATTTTATGATTAAAGTTTTTACTAAAAAAAAACCATTTCCAAAGCATTTTTCAGTAAAAACTCGTTGTAGAATTATATTTTTAATCATAAAATAAAACCAAATTCGGATGTGCTGCAAAAATGCGGGGTAAACCAAATAAAATGTGATGATTGTTCCAGTGTTTATGTTGGAAAAATAATACGAATGTTAAATAGGAGATTATCTGAGCATATTGCAGGAGCTCGAAGTATGATGCCACAATCTGCCATTTCAAAACATTAGCAAGAAAATAAACATAAAATAAATTCAAATAGTATTAAACTACTACAAAACATAGATGTAGGAGTAATTTTGAATAGCGCAGAGATTTTCGAACTTAGGAAAGCTTAATACATAAGACAAAATATATTTAATGACCAGTTATGTTTCATGAACAATAGTCCGTTACTAGATCCAACAAATTTTTGTAATCGGTGAAAGAAGGCCTGTGTATGCCACCATAGGGCGAAACGCGTCGCACTCTGTATATTTTTAAATAAAAATTATGAAATCTTAACTAGTGTTTTAACTAAACTATGGAAAAATTTAAACAAGTGCCATCAAAAAACTATCAGGAAAAGAATGATCCAAATCAGTCCACGCGTTGCGAAGGTAGACTACCCAACCACCCTCCCTAGGCAAATTTTTTTTTCCCATATTAGCAATGCGGGACCATACTCTATACAAAAAAAAAACCAAATCCAAATCAGTCCGCGCGTTATAAAGTTAGGTTTTACCCCCTCCCCACCAAAAATTTTTTTACATACTACCAATCGCTGAACATACTATACACAACAAAAAAGAATCATCAAAATCGGTCAACGCGTTACGAAGTTATGCCCGGTCAGACATAAAAAAATACACGCCGAACTTAGAACCTCTTTGTTTTTGGGAAGTCGGTTAAAAAGGGAAGCAGACGTGGGGATGGCACAGGATAAATACTAGTATCAATTTGTAATCATATTTCGAATTTTATAGTATTGCTTTTTTCACGTGTATGGACTCAACATTCTCCCGCCTCCAAAATTTGTAGTTTTTAAGACCTTACACTAGCTTGGTAAAAAAATGTGTTTGTTATCTTATTTCCACTTATTTGCATTGCATTGCAGTACAACAATTTTTTTTAAATTTTTTTTTTCATGCTTTTCGAAAACTCCTCTTTTGAAACATTGTTTAACTTCGTTGTCACGGCTTCCTGTGTCTAGTCTATCGACGCAAAATGGTTCCCTTCAGGTCCATCTTTAGGAAACAAGAAGTAGTCATGGGGACTCAAATCAGGTGAGTACGGTGAGTGGCTGGGCACAGTAACTGTTTTTTTGGCCAAAAATTGAGTGTTAAGGAAAAAAGAGGAAAAAAAGAACGATCTCTCCACAACTCGCGTCGAACACGCGCAATTCTTTTGCAAAGGCAATCCAGCACTTGTTTGTAGAATGAAGTATTCACAGTAGTACCTTGAGGAACATATTCTTTGTGGACGATTTTTTTGGAGTCAAAAAAAGACCAACATTGTCTTAATTTTTAATTTTTGAAGATTCAATTTTTTCGCTCGCGGCGAATTTTCGGAGACGTGTTGCGCGTGTTGCTGTCACTGTTTGGCGATTAGCTTCCTTTTCTTCAAATCGTTCCTAATAATGAGTTGTACGATGGTTTTTGGTATTCCAGTTAGTTCTTCTTTTCCTAAATCTCGCATTGCGGTGATCCTTTAACACAGCTGCGACTTTAGCAGCGTTAGTACGTTTCCGTTTACCGGCTTTAAAGCAAAATTTAATCACAACATGTTGTTCGTTATTTTTATTCATCGTGAAATTATGACCGCCACCACTTTGATACTACCACGCGAACTGCTATTGAGCAGCTGCATGTGATCCGACAGATTGAAATAGATGAAACTTCGTATGGCGGATAGGAAGGTTTTAGTAACTAGTTCCAAAAATTGCGTGAAGATAGCACTAGTAGTACCGATTTGATAGCCACTGTCTTAAAACTTATGGGACACACTGTGTATCTGATCTGTTACGTGATTTACCCAATATAAAAGCATAACAACTTTTCTTAAATTCTTTATATAGTTTTCACGATATAGCGTAAAGCCAGGGAAACAAATCAAGTATTATCTGAAAAACCGAGGAAAGTCAGCGTTTTAAAAAAAACTGACCACCCTGTAGTAACGTTCTGTACTTGCTCAGTGTATTTAGTTAAAAATATATTAGCTTATTTTACATCACATAGTTGTAATAAATTTTATCTACAAAATACTAAATCTTTTTAAAAAACATTATTTTTTATTATTACTCTTTTTTCAGTTTACGGCAAAAGAGTAGTCTCACGGTCTTGCTTCTGGGAAGATACTACCGATTCTGCCGATAAATGCGAAAATGAGGCAACTCCATCATACATCAAAACTGTCCACTGCCGAACTTGTACGGCAGATGGGTGTAACAGCGCTAGTGGAGTCGTACCAATTGTAATCCTCTTCATGATAGCTGTCGCCTTATTAAAATTAATCTCTCTTTAGAACTTGTGCAAATATTGCTACTAATTATGATTATTAGTTTTATATTTTAAAAGTTAAGTTAGCGTTGTCCCACAAAATATCAAACTAAACCAATGTAGAATTCAGTTTCAGATATTTTTGTATTTTTGATAATTCCTCATTTATTTGCTGCCTCATGGTCAGTCACAAAAGTTTTGATACACTTACAGTTTTTTTTATCAAACTCATCTGATTTTACAAAAAGTATAATATATAGTAGTAATATATAAGTTAATCAAAATTAATAAGTCTTAAAATTTTCTTTTAGTTTTTTTACTATGAAAGATTTTCACATAACGTTCTAAAATAAAGAATAAAAAAAATTTAGTTTTGCTAATATTTCGATTTATTTAGTTATGTTTTTGCCTACATAAGTGTTAACGCCACAAATGATTTTAAGAACACTGATAACTTCCCATAAACAAGTCCTAAAAATTCTTACAAAATGAGCAAAATATATACTAACTGGTTTTCGAGGATAGATACACTATTGGGCACAAAATTTGGTGTAACATTCACAGGTTTCTTCAGGGAAGGTTTACTTTCAAAATGAATGTGCAAAGCTTAAGGAGCCTCAACTAACTTGATTCCCTAGCTTTCCTTTACTTTGTAATGTATTATTTATAAATTGTAGTTTTTTTTATTAACTAAGAATATGCTATGCTGTACCAATATTTTCACTTGGTTTAGATTAAACTACGTTGATAAATCGAATCAACGGAAACAGATATTTTACAAAATAAATTATTCCACTCTCAGTTAATAAGCTTCAGTTAAGTTAATTTATTTATTAATGTAAAAGCAGAAGATATAAAAGCACATGAATACCTAATTTAATTGTTCTAATTAAGCAATTTTAATAAATCAGATTTTGTGGATTTTTCAATGACGTATTAAATCAGACTGACGCATAAGATGGCCATTGATTGCACAAAGAACAGGGGTCACATCGATTTATTTATTCTTCTGTAGATGAGATGCTGGTAGTCCAACCACTTCCGGTTACACGGAGGAATCTTCAGTTGTACAGCTGGGTAGAAAAAGTATATAATCTAAGGGGCCGTTCAAATATTACATAACGCAGTTTTTGAAGGTTTCTGACCCCCTCCTCCCCTTGTAACGCGCCGTAACGATTCGCGTTAAAATTTTGCGCACTGAGAGCCCACATGCGTTTGAAAAACCGCTTCTTGAAACGATCGATAATGGACGAAGATTTGTAAGTATTTTTTTAATTATATGAGACCGCAATTGCCATGTAATCAGGAATAGTCGGAATACTTCTTTTTAGTGCACTTCTAAATTCAGCCAAAATCCGCTTTAAAATTAATTTCCTTTTTGTTTTTTCGTTCGGACTCACTGAAAATATCATATAAGGTAGACGCGCTTGCGCTATTGCTTTCCGGAACAAATGGAAGAATAATCTTATTAAAATATCTCCCTTTATGTATACAAGTCTATCTTTACTCGTACTATGCAGTGATCTTTAATCTTCTTCTGTTTCTTGCAGTGAAATTTTCAAAGCAGTGCGTTGCATGGAGGTTGCTTTTGTGCAGCTTTGATGCTCCCCCCCCCCCCCCCAACTTCGTTATGTAATACTTGAACGGCGCCTAAGGTATAAGTTTAAACAACGTTAATAAGTCAATAACGGCCGTGGACATTTTTACTTCCTGGATATTTTCGCTAAAATTGCTCCACTGAACTTGGCATACCTTTTTTTGCTTTATATTAAAAGTCTTCGACGACTATATTTAAGTCTAAAGGACCATTTCAAGGTCATTTATAAATAATGAAAATGAAATGGGGTGGACTCAAAATACACCCTTCACCTGTACTCAAAGTACTGAAGAATCTTTCTGAAAGGGCCGTGTCTATTTACCACCTTCAAATTGATGTGAAATCGTTACTAATTTTTCTGGGAGGAAGAGGTACACAACACGTTCCGTCAAATTTTTATTAACTGTCCCCCAGCCAGGTTTGTATCTAGAACAAGCTGTGATAAACTAATAATATGAATATGAAAGTGACTATTTGCACTTATCGTGTACTTACGTGTAGTCTGTGAACTTTGTTCTTGTACTTTCCGTGTATTTCCGTGTACTTTCCGTCTACTTTCCGCATACACGGGGTTGTAAATAGACACTACCTTCTGAAAGTGCCTCTCCACTCCATACCTGCGCTTGCGTATTACAATTAAAATTACTGCATCTTGTTGATATCCCCATCTTATATAATTTATAAAAAAGTGTATTGCAATGTATTCTGTTGAAAGCAGATATAAAATCGACAAATATGCTTAAACCTTTTTAATATAATCATGAGGCTGTTTAACAGAAGTTACTATGTTGAAGACAGTATTAATTATGTTTCAATAGAATTTCCCTTCTAACACAGAAGACTCATTTCTTGGTAGGGCCCAAGAAAAAATTAACCATCGTATTAGAGAGTAAAAGTGACCTATTTATAAAGTTCGGGCTAAAGTGGCTTAGAAAATGCTCCGCGCAAAAACGGATCGCGTGAGATTCCGGGCAAAAACGACTTAACTACTTAACTGCATTAACTTTGCATTACTTTTTGTAGTTAAATCGTTTTTGCCGGGACATTTTCTATGATTCGTTTTTGCACGGAATTTACGCGATTCGTTTTGACGCGGAACATTTTCTAAGCCACTTTTGCCCGAACCTTATAAATAGGTCAATTTTACTCCCAGCCCGTCATTTATAGCCAAAGGTCGTCATCACAAAATCAGTCAGAGGTATCCGAGGCGTACTAGACGTTTCGTGTGTATGTTTAGTTTTACAGGTAGGGTTACAAGCCAACCTATCCTATCACAGAAGGAGGGCTGTTCGTGAAGGCATCCTGGGAGTCACTGAGAGTGTATTTGTATAGCGCGTAGGTACTCTCTAAGACGAGGTTTTCTGGCTGGCGGGTGCGTTTCCCTTCTCCTTTCTCAACCGGGCATGGGACCGGCTACAGCGGTGTTAATTGGAAGGTTACTTTTTGCATTACTGCTAGTTAGCTTTGATATTTGTACTGTTGTTGATCGACGAAAAGACTGATAGCTCAGGGCATAGATAACGTAAAGATAAATCTTATTTTGTTTAAGTTTTTATTTCAATTGTTATTTTAAGTTTTGTGATTTAGTGACCCTTCTATATATATTGTTCTATATTCAAGGCACATTTTTGCGTACCATTCGCATTACTTAGAAGTAACTAGTAACTAACTAACTAATTAACTAGTTAGTTACTCTCAAAGTCACTAGGATGTACCGGTACTGTCTATGGCATTGTAGCTCTCATATTTGAAACAACAACTTCAAAGGGTATGGCAACTTCGTAGTTTTCAAAGCTCTTATACTCAAATATCCTAAAGGTGAACTTTGGAATGACTTAAAACTATTCAGTTGGCAATGTTTTAGGAAAGCTTTAAGCTTGAGCTTTCACATTTGCTTAAAGTTCTTTTGGTGCCCCTTAGCTTAACGGCTGTCGCCTGTCTGTCTTTTATCGAAAGAAGAAGAATTCTAAAGACTTTTGGCGCTTTCGAGCAGATCGTTATTCGAGTTTGAAGGCCAATCAAGTGCGGGAGTGCGAACTTAGTTTTCCGAATAACATGAAAATTGTGTGAAGTGCTCAAGAGATTTTTTGAAAGTCCAAAAGAAGTTCCAACTGTTTTCGGGTTTCCTAGTGTTTCGGTCGAGTTCTCAATCTCAAGAAAACCAACAACTTTAAACCAAACATGGCACGAATCGAAGCCCTCATTGCGGCAACAGTCATCTGCTTAGTAGCATCACTGGTTCAAGGTAACTATTTTGAGTTTCACTTAGTTTTAATTGGCGCAAAACCACTATGAGGTCATTTCTTTTGTGACCACGAAAGTATTCAATTATTATATCGGTTTTGCGTTCCCTGTCAGTTAAGTGCTGGTAAAATATTCACATAATGAGTGGGCTTGGCTTGGCGCTCTTTAAGTTAATATTGCGAAGCGCCTGCTTTCTAACGGAGGCTCAAGTGAGGTGTTCAAGCGCTTGAATTTATTTTGGGACATTGCTGGCTGAACTTGACTAGAATTTCGATAAAAAAAGCAAAACGCTCAATTTTTGTACATTTTCATTCGACACAAATGCGATCTTTCTGCACTATCAGTTCTGCTGATTTACATATTTTTCCACTTCTTTTTTGTTGCGTAACTTGTTTGAACGGCTGAACCCCTCTTGCTAGTCAATTGATTAGAAAGAGTAACGACGCCGACATAAATTAAACTATTAATTTTCCAGGTAGAAAACAATTAGCTAGATCTTGCAGCAAATTATTATCTGAAGTTACCGGCGTCACACAAGTAATTCAAGACAAGGTTTGTTTATGGGCGTGCAAATATTTACAGATTATTGGATATTTTAAGCGCAGTTGCGCTCAAAAGTATTTATTTGTACGTCGAAAACATTCATAACAATATTAATAGTAAGCTGACAGTGTAAAAAAAAGAAAAAAAAATTTTTGAATTCTTAAAATAGAATGTTATAGTTAGAGAGATGAGTGCAATTATGGGTCGGGTGTTGTCCATGGGAGAATTAATGGATTTTAGGTAGATCATACCCCGCTCTAAAAATTACTTTTATAACTGAAGGATCCGCATCAATTGTAGAAGGTTGTGGGAGGTCAGATTTGAAAATCTTAAAAATTAAAGAAACTTGATGTCCATGGCTGAAACTGATACAGTGCCGTTGAGCGACCAAAAGGTATTTGAAAATCAATTTTCTGTCAATTCGGTCAATCGTGCCAGTTGTGACAGAATTTCTAAAACGTAAAAAAAATTCTTAAGAAATAATGTTCATGGCCTATACGAGAGTTGCTACTTAAGTTTTGAGACAGACAAGTTAAAATAAATATTTACAATCACAAGTGATTTTATTGTTTTTCAAAATATTCTCCGTGAAGATCAATAGACTTTTGCATGCGTTTGAAGCAATTTTCGAAGCACCTTTTCCACTCCGATTGAGGTATCTCCAAAACATGTGATTTGAACGCACCAACCGCTTCTTCAGGCGTCGAAAAACGTTGACCTCGCATTTTATTTTTGATCTGCTGGAATAAGAAGAAATCATTGGGTGCCAAATCAGGACTGTACGGCGAATGACCCATCAATTCGATGTTTTGAATGCTCAAAATAATTAACTTGCTTGAGCCGATGTGTGAGAGCTTGCATTGTCGTGGTGGAGAATGATTCGATTCTTCTGCGATTGGTTTCCCTTATTTTTCCTAACACTACTCGTAAACAAATGGTGGTGTATCATTAAGAATTCTACGTTGCTGTAATGCTGTAATGTAGACTGTAAACTTTCGTTTTTATTAAGGCCCAGCAATTTTCAATTGGATTCAGATCCGGAGAATTGCCGGCCATGGAAGTACCTCAATTTTCTCCTTCATTAAAAAGTGCTTGACCGATTTCGCTGTATGGCAAGGAGCTTTGTCCTGCATGAAGGTGTAGCAGAAAGGGTGGTAATTGAGTGAATTGCTATGTGGAATAAAAACATCCTGGAGGACTTTCTTATACTGATCCTGTCTCATTGTTTCGTCAACAACGTAAACAGAGCCAGGACCTTCTCCAGAAATACAGCTCCATACCATTATTGACGGTGGGTGTTTGACCGTTCTTTGTATACAATCTTCTTTGTATCTCTCTCCTCGCCAAAACAAAAAGATTCCCTCATCGTTTGCAGCTGAGACTCGTCGCTAAAGATGACCTAAACTTTAAAAAAAATCATTAGTTTTAATACATTTTATATTATGACCAGAAATTTAATAAAAATAAGCAACATTAGCAGCTTACTTATTTCCAGTCATTAATCGTAAGGTTCATGTTGTCTAGCCCACTCAAGCCGGGATTTTTTCATTTTTTGGGTCAACCTTGGCTTTTTAGCAAATCGCTTTCATAAAACCGCCTGCGTAAGGTAACTTGAGATATTTGAATTCCTTCCTCATCCAGACTCCGTTTAAGAACCTTAGTAGGAGCTCTACGTTGTTTTACCGCCATAAGGATTATTCTTCCGTCTGTCCTAGGCGTAGTTTTCCTGATTCCTTCGCACTTTAGTCTCATATTATAAAATGCAGGTGGATAATGTTTTAACAGTTTTGAGATTCTACACACTGTCGCACACGAAACATTCACTTGACTCGCAATTTCACGATTTGTTAGCTTTTTTGATTTCAATAGTTCACCAATAGCATATTTTTTTTCATTTGTTATATCCTTTTTACGACCCATGTTCTCCCTTGAATATCAAATTTCATACTAAATTTTTAATTTACACAAAATATAATTTACACAAAAAATGATCTCAGGTATTCGACTAACAAAAAGATATTGCTAATTCGTTGATCATCCTCTGTAGTTTCGGGTTCATATGCCCGATTCATGATTCGTCACTTGTGCCGATCTTATAGACGTCTTTTGAATCACCGCGATTGACTGTTTTCAGTATTTATTTGCACCAATCGACACGAGCCTTTTTTTGAACGATTGTCAAATTATGCGATATCCAACGCGAGCAAATCTTTTTGACGGCCAAATACGGACGGCAATATTAAATGTATGCTAGTGGAACTAATGCGCAAGCAGGCCTCAATCTCACGGTATGTCACATGACGATCTTGCAATATCAGTTCACGCACAGCATCGATTTTTTAACCGACTTCCCAAAAACTAAGAGTTTCTAAGTTCGACGTGTATTTTTATTTATTTATTTTTTTTATGTCTGACCGCGTTTACCGATTTTGATAACCTTTTTTTTTGTTGGCTAGAAAATGTTCACCGATTGGTACCATGTCAAAAAATGTTTGGTGGAGTGGGGGTGAAACCTAACTTTTGTGTGGACCGCTTTGGATGGTTCTTTTTTTCTTGTACAGAGTATGATCCCCCATTGCTAATAGGAGAATACTTGATACTTTGGTGGGGGTGGGGGAGTGGGAGGGTAGTTTAACTTCGTAACGCGTGGACCGATTTCGATGATTACTTTTCTGTTCGGTAGAGTATGTTTCTTGATTTATACCACGAGAATATAGAGTAGACGATACTAAAAAGTGAAAAATAAAATAGTTTTTTAAAAAAAATTTGAACCGACTTCACAAAAAGCGCTAAAAAGCATAAAATAATTTTTAATTTTATATCTTTTACGACATTTTGAAGTCGGTGGAAATTAAACAAATAAAACGGCCAAAAACAAAAAATTTTCAACAATGCCAACCTAAAACTAAAAAAAAACAAAATGTATATGGTACACAAAAAGTTAACTCTTCTATCTTTTAGACAATTTCATTCCAAAATTTTTAAGTACAATACTTCCATATTTCGGCTTCATTTTAAAAAGGTTATGTTAAAAAACTAAAACAATGTAAAAATAGATTTTTTATTCAATTGGCATTTTATTAAGATTTAAACTATAGAATGTAAAAAAATGTTTAATGATTTTTTTGTTATATTATTATTACCGTTCATTTCATTTCATATTTTAAAAAAATTATTAAAATTATAAAAAGAGTGTAAAAATTAATTTTTAATTGGGGTAATGAGGAATACGCGTCATATTAACTCTTTTTTTTATACTGACTAGGATCAGCCTCACGAATGATTTCCCAGCAATAACTTCCGAGCATGGACGTCTCCCTTACTCTTAGATTTATTCAATTAGTTGTATTATATATGATTACGAAAAAATACCTGATCCGAAGGAATTAATCTTTTACTCTAACAACAGATTTTTTCATAACGACAAGAAAGTTTTTCTAAGCTAGTGACCAATATTACAACTGATTCTCACCAGTAAATTAATGTTATAAATTTTTTTTTTAATTTTAAGTTTTATCTTGCTTTTATTATAAGTTGTTGCTGTGAATTTTACAGTTTTATCATCAGCTTCCTTGTTACAAATCACAAAAACAAGGTGTTAGAATTCCATTATCAACACTATGTAATTAAAAATAAAATAATATAATATAAAATAAGGCTGAAAAATCCTTTTTTTTAACAATAACGCAATAGCACCTCGTATAACACGACAGAGCGTATTTACAACTGACGGCGGTGGTTTTTGGGTTCTACTCCCCCACCCTGATCTTAATGGGGGATATGAAGACCGTGTTATATAATGATATGAAAATATTTTATTCAAAATATTGAACGTTGAAAACTTTCATCAACAGCAATATTTTTCTCCAGAAAGGCGCTTTTCCATGTCTTTTTAAATTCAAATTATTTTTTAATACCTGAGAGTAGCGGCCCTGACGACCGAATATCTAAGTGAGTTCATAGTTCGATCTGTACAATTTTCAAAATTATAAGAAAACTAAACTCGCTACTCAAATTCACAGACACAATGTCCACAGAAAACTATGTAAAATGACGCAAGTCAAGTGAAAAAGCGACTAAGTCCTAAATTGGACAGTAAATAATTTTTTTATACACTTTCAAGATTAAAAGGGGGTGAAGACGTGTTCGGGTGATGCCTGCCAGGACTTGAGTTTCGTACTTAGTACCCTCTGATTCGTCATTATACGAATTTCTAGCCTTACAGGAAGACCTTTACATAAAAAGTTCGCGAGCTCTCCTACTATTGGACTAATATCTCAAAATAATATTTAGTTTCCTATTTTTTTCGCTTTTTACTCAATTTTCTATAATTTTCATTTTATGTACCAAGCACGCATGTGCACAATTATAAATCTGTAGTATTGAAAATAAAATGTTTATTTATTTATTTATTTCTGATACAACTTTTAATTTAGACTATTACTAGAAGTATAGATACAAATGCAACAAAACTTTAGACTAGTTATGTTTTACATATACTTCTCATAAAAAAGATTTAACTCTCAATAATTCCTGACGAGTAAAGTTCGTCATTGTCTGTTTGATCTAGAAGGCTTATGACTAACTAAAATCGCCATTTTAGTACAGAGGGCTAAATTGTAGATCCACTTGGAATCGTTGCCTCAAATCGGATGAAGTTCTTCTCTTTTAGAAAGTAATCATACTATCAACGTTTGTCAGTTCGGTTTCTCAACCTTAGCCTTTTTTAGAGATTAGCCGAAACAATCCACTTTTTTATTTGGATCCCTTTTCATTTCTGTACCGCCGCCGGTTGGATTCGAACCTTGAACCCTTAGAATGGAAAACCGATGCGTTATAATTACTCCACCGACGACTTTTCCAGCTTGAGACTTACTAACTACTCTGACGGAGCGTTGGAATCATTATCTCTATAATTTTGTAGAGTCTGAAATCGTCTTTCTTGTAATCTGAAAGGCTTTCGATAGAGTCTAACATAATGCTCTTCTAGCCATTTTTCAAGCATTTGGTCTGCACTCTCCCATCTTAAAATGGAGAAATTGTTTAGGTTAAACAACGACAGAGCGGACAGAGCAAATCGAGTTATGTTTATTTAACGCATTAAATGATGTTTAATGTCCCTTTATAGACTCTCGGCCAACCCTAAACCTATTTTAGTTGATACATCACAAATACATCACAATGCACCATAGAAGAGCTTCATGTGGATAACATCACTATACTCTTAAGGTTAAATTATTACCATAAAATTTCGGGAATCTGTCCTAAGCAGAACAACACAAATGAGGAACAGTGTTAACCATCTTCTGTTTTTTCTTGGCCTTGTGAGCCCGAACTTTTACATCGACACCTCTCTTACTAAACCTTTTAACTCCTTTCTATCACCCTTAAGTCACTTCCTGCCAAGGCATCCCCTGAGCTCTGACATTATCATAAAAAAAACTAGTAACCATAATTTCCGATCTACTCCTCCTTCCGTCTGTTTATCAGTATGCCACAGACGTCCTATCCTCTCATTTATACAGGGTGTTTTACGGCGCGTGTACAAAAACGAAGCATCTGGTAGATCTAGGTGAGAAACACAAAAAAATATGAGGGGGAGGGGTGTCTATCTTTTACCGTTTCTCAAGTTACATGACCAAACGTCCAGCTAATATCTACCATTTTAAGCAAAAATTCAATCAACAGAAAGAGTAATCATTATCAATAATTTAGGAGGCATGCTTTTTTAATTTTATTTACTTGTGTCGTACAATATCAAAATTGTCAATCTTCTTTTATTATGCACAGCAGAAGTTATCCGTCATTGCGTGTAAAACTAATGTATAGGCTTGCAATTTGGGATAAGAAGATAACCTATATGATGAATAGATCTTCGTTTCGATATTTGCTTTTCTGGGTTTGCGAACATATGTTTTGCTTTCAGGAACTCTTCCTATCAATATTACTAAGTAATCTATATCCTCTCCCACAATTATGTCACATCCTTGAACCTGACTGTTCAGTAGCTGTTTCGATGATTAGAACATCAGCATAATTCTTAGCTTCCTTCATCGAGACTGAAGCTGTATCATCTGTTCTAGAACAATTTTTGGAGACTGAATGAATGGACTGTGGTGTCGGATTTAAAAGATGAAGATAAGAGTTCAGGACCATCAAACTAAATATCGACCTCAATAGCCGTAAAGTAGGCCTACTGGAAATAGCACGTAGTAAAAGAATGCATCTAGTACTCAACCTCTTAGGAGATGACGTACTCCCTACATACAGGGAGTAGCGCAATACCCGCGATCCTTTAGAGCGTTTTATCTCACCAATAATCAGTCATATGGAAAAGTACCTCGGGACTTTTTTTCGAGAGAATTGTCTCAGTTTTAATTTATTACCGAACCTTTATTGTCGAAAAGTCCACCGTTATCGAGATATCCGCGAAAACCCCTAAAAAAACTAAAACTAAGCTGCCTCTAAATTATCAGCCTGTGTCTAATTTTTTCCAACCTTTGGAGAAATTAAGGTCTAATTTTCCTGGACTATTTGTAATCGTTGATTGTATCGGGTGAGATCTTCTTGTCCGAGTCAGTTACTTAGTTGCATTTAATTATTATAATTTATTGAAAAAGATAAATCATTTTTGATACTATTACTTTATAAAAGAATAAAGTTGGTCCTAAATAACTACTCTGGGGGAACCCAGATTTAGGTTTAATTAAAACTGATGGCTGTCTATTTGTGGCCAGAGTTAGCAGAAAAAAACAGATCCGTACGTATATCAAGAAAGACTGCATTTTGCGATTACAGTAAATGAACCAAATTTCATAAATAACTTCAAAATAGATGCACTGCATTATCTCCGCACATTTCTTTTTACTATGCTCCCAAGATAAAAAAAATATATGTACACATTCTATTTGCTGCTATTTGAAATAAATACAAACTTAGTTTAAGCAGCATTCTTCTGTACTCAGGGTTGTGATAATTTGAAGCTACATGACTGTTTGTAATTTAGATGACACGCATATCTCTCTCTCTCTTTTTAGCTCTCGTAACCCCTTGTAGGGCATAAGGCGGGAGAACAATTTCACTCGATACGAAACAACGATTGCATGTGGACCTACAATTTAATGTGTATTCCGAAGCCACTATTTATCGTAATCTGTTGTCAGCAGAAAACAGCCATGTTCGCCGTCGGTGGGATTCGAACCTGGTACCTCAGGATTGGTAGGCCGACAAGTTATCACTAACCCCACCGACGGCTCTTGTAAACTTATGTCAAGAAAGATAGCAGAAAGAGAATAAATTTCATGAAAGTTAAACGAGGTATTAATCCTTGATGCGTGCTAACTGACCATAGTAAGCAGGCAGTAATTAAAGGTAATAGAAAATGTAGCCTACAAAAAGAAACTGTAATTTATCGTCAAAGGCGACTTATTCAAATAATTTATTTATCAATGACTGTAACATGTCACTTAAATTAAATCGCGGTGTTGATTAAATTTAGCAAGTGACCGACAATTTCATGCGCAATTTAGTTTTTTGCGCTACAGTTAACCGGCCAAGCATAAATTAACTTCATGCACCGAGTGTTTGGAATAGTCATTTTCACGTTTTTCTTTGCTTTTAATAAAAGTTGACCTCTAAATATAAAATAACATTGTTTTTCGGAAATTTTTATATAGTGTGCATTTGTCCATGAATTCTTCAAGATTTTTCTGTTTAGCGCTTTCAGAAATAACAGTGGTGTGTCGTACATTTTAAAGAAATCTTTTGGAGTTTTATAAGAACTCAATGAAGCATAACTAGAAAATATAAATTGTTTAAGAAACAAAATAATTCCATCCTTCAATTTACACCCAAATTGAAATTGGAGACGGATTTGACTGAAGTGGTTGAGTGGAACGATCACCATGTCATGGCTCCAGCGTTCGAGCCTCGGTCTTCCCTCGAGTTTTTAATTTAAATTTAAAATTTCACTCCGCCTCTGTGCTGTTGTCTACCTCGCAGAAATGCAAAAACAAGACATTCAAGTTTCCTCATTCTCCATACCCCAATTCTCTTCCGGTTCCAGCCATGCCAACGCCACATAGGGTTGTCCCCTGGGCTTTGACTACAACATAAAAAATATAAATTTTTGTATTTATTTTTATCATAATTTAGAATGCTATGGACCGAGTGTGGTCAATCGCTTACCTAACCTTACCTAACCTATCGTAACCAACATTTTTGTCTTTTTGTCAAAGAGGTTATAAGTTCGGCGAGTATTTTTTCCCAGTGCTTCTTTCCTTAGCACTTTCTGGGGGTAAGCAAGGTCTACTGAATTCCATTTTACATATCTGAGTATAGCGTTACGAAAGTTTTTAGGTTGTAATAGGCAATCGACTCAAATCACAAAGGTTGGCTTTTATCATATTTAACATGGAACCATAAGAACAATCTCTCTCTTTGGTTCTTCTGACGTCGCCTACACCGCCCCTTTGCATCGTCCGGTTCTGCGAAACAGCCTCCAACTTCTGTCACATTTTTGCTTCTCTACGGATCTAAGTACTGCGCGATCTTTCAACTCGGCGCCTTTCTTGAGTCCTCAATACTTTGAATCTAGATCCTGTTTAGCGATGTTGCTGGTTTTTTTCTCATTGGGTGTCCTATCCACTATTCATTGCTACTATCATCTTTACGCAGCGATTTCTGTCCTTTGTGTATATGTAGGGTTTCGTTGACCTCCGGCCAATGCATGTTTGATTTTAAACAGTCGTAGAACAGAACCGATTTTACCTTTGATTTACAGATGCGGAGTTCTCAGTTATCAGCATTGAGCTTTGAGACCTTGTGTTATCAGGCTAGCAATTTCGATAGAACAATGGTCGTGGAAATAGCGATAGAAGACTGAGAGACAGCTGCATTCCGTCGATGCTCCAGAGAGTCAATGCTCTCAGAGATTGAGGGATCGCCAATACGTTCAATAGCCTTGCGTTACGCTATGTCTAACTCGGATAGCACCTGCCCAAATATGGGAATTATATTCGGGTCTAGGCCTGATGTGAGACTTGTAGATAAGCGCCAAATCAGACGGGGTGAAGGTGTAAACCTGAAAAGGTAAACTCCCTTGACAACAATCAAAAGCGAAAGGAGTTTATTGAATTTCAGGCCTAAAATAAACCTATTTTGTTCATGGATGAAAGGAATTTAAACAGGGCAGATCGGTGCTAATGTTCATATATTAGGCTGCATAAGTACGATCGGATATATTCATTATGAAATAAGAAGAGTTTCGAAGCCTGCCTTCGTTAAGAAATGGTAAGATATGGTGAGCCAGTTGTTATGGTAGTCAATAATGCACCTTATCACAGTAAAAGTGAAAAAGTTTTGCAGGAACAGGAATTTCGTGAAACAGGGTATTCAGACTTGGACCTTTTAGTCCATTGTTTAACCCCATTGAAAATGTCTGGTCTGTTGTGAAGAGTTATATTAAAAGAGAAATACCAAAAAAGTTGTCAAGTATTCTTAAGCGTAAGAGCCTTAGAAAGCCTTATGGAAGAAGGTCTGCAGACAATTACACCAACCATATGTGCCAATTCCATCGCAAGCAAGAAGATTTATTGCGTCTCTTAGCTTAGCAAATATGCAATATTAATGAATTAAATGAAAATCAAATTTGTTTTAAGTTAATTGCACTTTACCATTCTCATTTTGAAGTTTACTATTGTCATTTTGTAAATAAAACGGTATAGATGTAAATCCAACTAAATCAAACATCGAACAGCAGTATCATATGATCAACTGCAGCGTGTTTCAAGCAGAAATCATGGCTACAAAAGTAGCTGCGGACCGCCTGAATCAACTAGCGCTACCTACAGACAATGTATGTATTTTCACAGATAGTCAGGCAGCTATTAAATCCCTTTCGGGAGTATACACAACCACCAAAACGGTTATAATATGTCGCTCAACACTAAATGACAAAGCTGAGCATCTGAAAGTACGGCCCATCTGGGTGCCTGGACATAGTGATATTCCGGGCAATTGCAGAGCCGACGAACTAGCGAAAATCGGTACCACACGTCCTGATTCGGACATTAACCACCACGCGGGTAAACCGCTAGCTACATGCAAAATGGAGCTCTCACAGGAAGCTCTCAAGATTGCTAATAATAACTGGCAAGAAGAACACACCTGCCTGATTACCAGACAGATATGGCCAAAGCTTGACCCTAAGCGGTCAAGAGGGCTCATTCTACTCGGACGCAAAATAATTAGCACTACAGTAGCCGTAATCACGGGTCACTGCCTCATAGGAAGGAGGAAGAGGAAACCATACTTCACCTCCTCGGTAGCTGCCCGGCCCTAGCCAACCGTAGGAACTGGTTTTTGGGCTCCCCCTGCTTCAAAGAGCTAACCGAGCTGGGCTCAACAGATGTCAGAAACCTGACTCGATTTATCGGGAGTTCAAAATGGTTCCCGACGACGAACTAAGGATGAACATGCTTCACAACCCAGTCAAAGTAATATGGACTTCCCGTGATCTAGTTCCACTAGATGCAAGAAATTGGTTCGGTGCACAGGGGACAGAATGTTAACCCTCCTATTCCTTAGGTAATTTTATGGGGTTGTTAATTTCAAGCCTCAATGTGGTAGCACAAAGGGCCTCTTAGGCCTAAGTGTGCCTTCTTAGGCAGCCACTTTAACCTAACCTTACCTATCATATGATCACTAACAGTGTCACATCAGCTAAAGAAAAGCTTACCCTTTGGTACGGCTGTTGATGAAGAGCCAAAGGAATTAGCTTTCCTTTATTAGAAACGCAGATCATATCAAGTAATTTTAAATATTTTAGTTTTTATATATACATATGTATATATTTTGTACATTTCCATTATTATTGTCATGACTCACCTTGTCAGTTATCGCATATTTGGAGAAATTTTAATATCAGGTAACCGATGACCCACGCGGTAAACACTCGTCTATACGGGTGAGATTTCATATAACCCACGCGGTGAATCAGCAGTATCGAATGTGTCAAAGCCAGATTGCAGTAACAGAAGCTTGCATATATGGCAGGCGTATTTTTAGATTTTTGTGCCTGTAGCGGGAGCGTGCATACCCATGTGGCGGACGTATTTTTCAATTTTTAGTGCTATAGCGGGAATGTGCGTAATATTACTGGGCATATTCGTTCGCTATGCGTGCTCGCAACGGGCGCGAATATACTTTTAAAAATATTAACGTCTGTACTTGCTTTGGGCGTGATTATACCAACTCAAATATTTTTACTCGTATAATCCTTTCCTTGTAATTAAATCCCCCTGTAAATACGAAATCTTTCCCTCCAAACGCGTTACCGAAGATACTTTAAAAAAACGACAAAGAAGGGTACGTTTTTACCTGTTTGTGGGCATTGGAGGACGGTAAAACTTTTTTACTATCTTTTTTCGTGTTCTCTGTCCCCGAAAACAAGAAGGAAATAGGTTTGTAGCTGCAACAAAAATTTGGAAAGTCCCGCCGACTCATTCAAACCTACTGTAATAGTGGTAATAAATCAGAACTTGTAATGGAATAATGTTGTTAATATAATTTTTTCTAAAGTAATTTATTCCATGGTTAAAAATAAATTATCTATAGACCTAGTGCTACGGCTGAGGTAGTCGCTCCAACTGCTTTACACCACTCGTACCGCAATATTCGCTTTAGGCAAAGTTCGACGAAAGGTTATTTAATTAATTGGCGATTGCAGTATCTATCTCTGAGAGTATAGATGTCGAATATCTAACCCTCTTCTATCGCAATTTCTTCGACTACTATTCTTACGAAATTGTTCAATTTTAGTGCATTAAATCATTAGGTTTCTACCAAAAAAGTCGTTAATATTCCAATAAATACACATTATGTCCATATCTAAGAAACAAATCGAACAACACCATTTCATTTTGATTATGGCTATTATAAAATGATTAATGTTTTCCTAAATAAATTACTTAGGCACTGTCAATCAAAAGTCAACCAAATTTGAGGCTTGTCAAGGGTCACCGTGTTATTTAATTTTCACCCTGAACGACCTTTTTGATAATATTTTGCTTACTGTTAACGAGTAAAGCAAAATTTAATTAACACCAAATTGTCTCGTTTCTGTTGAACTTGAAAGCTTCCCTCATATGACTTTGATTAGGTTGCAGATAAATACAAGAATGTCTGAAATTGTCATCAATGAATTTCGTTCGGATTTTAATACAAATTTTGATGTACGCGATAGTGAGTTAATTATATTTTATATAAAATTAGAAGTTGCTTCAATATAGATAAACTTTTGAAAAGTGTAATAAGGAATTCATTCTATTAGTGGTACAGAAAAGTTTTCCGTCCGCCAACTCTTCATTATTAATTTACCCTCGTTTTCACTTTGCAATTAACTTTTGATGCAACATTGTCAATTAAAATATTTTACCTCATTATCTAGCATTCTACGAAGATAAAGTATTTGCCCTTAGGATGAATTTTCCCTCTATGCCACTATTGCTGAAAACTGTATTGCATGGACTAACATATTGTAAGTGAAATTCTGTTGAGGAAAATCCTGGAGTTTATGGTTCTTCGTCAACATTTTTCTCTATTTCTAGTACCTTGTCTGCCACCTTTATGTTTTATGAAAATCTACTGCTTTACATAGCGATAATTCATGAAGTTTACAAATAGACAAATCCAAAAGAAAATTGGCTCAAAGCAAGTTGACGTTGGGTGATTTATTTATTTATTTATGTATAAAGATTCATCAAGTGCCTGATTACTACAAATTATAAGAACAATATAAGAAATAGTCAGTAAACAAATATAAAGTAATTTTAACTAAGCTGATATTTTGTCCGATTTCTCGAGAGATGAAAATCGACTAGTCATTAAAGAGACGCGACACCGATGCCAATAGCTCATTCATACCGCACTTACTCGTAGTGCGATGATAAGGAACTTCGAAAAAGCTGTGATTCCGTTCGTTGTGCCCTGCATACAATCGAAATTTTATAGTCGTCACGCCTGTTCTCAAGAGTATCCAAATAAATTTGAGCCTATCCAAATAATGCGGCAGAATATGAGGATAAGGGGAGGTCCCTAAAGGCCAATCTCCAAGATCTACGCTGAACGGCATCGATTCGATTAATATGGACCGCATAATAGGATGACCAAACAAAACTAGCGTATTCTAGAATAGGCCTCACAAAAGCACCATATAGAAGTTTTGATATATAGGGATCATCAAGCTCATTTCACCATCGTTTAATAAAACCTAAGGTTGCTTTAGCCTTATTTACAAGAGAATCTATGTGGCCATCAAAGGAAAAGTTAGTATCAAGTATGACTCCTATATCCCTGCACTTGTCAAGTCTAGTTAATGAGCTACCATCAATAATAAAGTCAAAGTGCCGATGAGTCGTGAAAATTACATAGTGGTGCACTTGAGGATGTTCAGAGGGCGGTAGTTAATAGAACACCATTTATGAAAGACGTCTAAGCCAGAGTTTAAAAGTGGACACTCATGTTCATTAGCAACAGTACAAAATTTTTTAGCATCATCAGCATAGCAAAGAATTTTTGGGTCATGAAGGATTATTGATGTAAATGATAAAAATCAATGGCCCAAGATGGCTACCCTGTGGCACTCCTGAGGTGAAAGCGAAAAAATAGTTCAGAAATTAGGAATAAGGGGGCTTGTTGTTAACTTCTTTGAAAGCGAAAATCTCATAACTGAATTGTGATACTCTTGAGTATGTCACCAGTTAATTTCAGTGGAGAATCGTCGATATATTCGCTTATAGAATTTTTCCCTTAGATCAGCTGAATTATCGTTAGCTCTTATTTAAGTGAGAATAGGTCTACAGAGCAGCTAAAAAGCGCATCTCCTATCAGAGAAAATCAATTTTATTGATCGAACTTATTCTATTTATACATAATTTAAGCTAAGGTCTACAATTCTTAATTGCTAAACATATCACTGGGACAATTAACATTTCTCCCGTCATGTGCCGGGGTTTCATGTTGTAATCATTTTTTCAGTTTTCTTCCGGGTGATTTGGAATTCATGTGTAATGTGAGCTCATCATAATTTGCGCTTACAGACGTTGTTGTTTGATTACTTTTGTGTTTAATGCGGGTTAACATTAATTGCCTTCGCTTTATTAGTGAAGTATTGAAAGTTGTGAATGATTCGATCAGAAGGTCACTCAATGCGTTGCGTTTCTGGTTTGATTCCTGTTAATGTAGGTCAAGAAGTTATTTGTTATTTCTGCTGGTTGAGTGTATTTATTATACAGGCATCTACAGAAGGGCCAAAATTATAAAGTCTCAAACCATTTTAGGCAATTTATCCACCGAAAGTAATATGAAGCGCAACATGATGACCGTAATCAGTATGAAATACCAGATCCAGAAGTTTACCCGAATCGTTCGCAATACTGTTGCACCGAGTCAAACCAGAAGCCGTCGATGAAAGACAAGCAACATTGAGGAGCAACAATAAAAGAAAAATGAATGATTGTGTCGATTGAGCTTAAATCTTATCCAGGATTAGTAGAAGTGAATTTAGAGAGATAACAAAAAGGCAAATCATTCGTAATTTAAATTGCGATTCCCCACTAGGGAGAGAAGAGTGACGTTATTGATTTATATCAGAATCAGAAACAACCTAGGTCTCGTTTAGTGCAAGAATAGCCGGCTTAGGTCAAGTGGCAGTAAACCAAAAAATGGGTACCTTTCAATCATGTTGCAAAAATTAACACAAACTTATCTAAAAATCCTACTTTACAGGCCACGGTGCTAACGCAATCCAAAGGAATAGCGCAAAAAAAATGTTTCAAAATTTTTAGGCATTTTGTTTTTTGGTCCACGGACTCAGAATTTTTTTTTTATTTGACCACCCTATGGACCAGATAGCCTGTTAATTCAGCTTTAATTATCTTTTTTCAAATCCTTGATACGTCAATTTGTCGCGGAGATATCCGATATTAAATGAAAAAGGACACTTTTAGATTCAACCATCGATATCTCAGCAACCAATGATCGTACAAAAAATTTAAGGGCAGTTTCGGAAACTGGAATAAATTTCCTAAAAGAATCCGTCAAGACATTAAAAATAATATTTTTTTTTTTCATCCGTAATTTCAATTTTCAAAAAGTAAAAAAATAATGACTTTTTTCCTTGTTTTGGTAAATTGACCGCATCTTTGTAAATACTGATCGAAAGGCTAAGGTTTGTAGGAACTTTTACACCTCAATGTACGCACAATAGCCCTGTTAGTCCGCAGATCGATCCATTGGACGGTTCCTTCGGCCCGATTGGTCAAAGTTTTGGAAAAAATCAAAGGAACAAGAATTGTGATCTCAAACATCGTGTAATCTTCATAAAAATGGAAAAATCAATTTTTTTCGACTTTTCTCACAAATATGCATCAGCATTGTATCGGTAAATTTAAAAAAAGCACATTAAAAAAAATCGAAAATTAAAAAAAACTTTTTTTTGAGAAATCGAAAATTAAAAAAAAAATTTTTTTTACATTTTTTAGAAAATTAAATACAAAAACAAAACAGTTGTTGGAGGTTTCCGCAGTCGATGATTCGAAACTGCATTTCGAATATGCGTGACAGGTTGGAGGCAGTGATTAAAAGCCGAGGCGGCAACACGAGGTATTAACACACACAGACACACACTTTAAAAAATGAGTTTGGAGTCACAAAATACGGCCGTGAAAATTCCAACAGCTGTTTTGTAAGAACATCTCAGTATTTCATTTTCTAAAAAATGTCAAAATTTTTTTTCTTTTTTACTTTTCGATGTTTTTTTAATTTGTTTTTTTTTTTTAATTTACCAAGTGACTGATGCATAATTGTGAAAAAAGTCGAAAAAAATGATTTTTAAATTTTTATGAAGATTACACGATGTTTGAGATCACAATTCTTGTTCCTTTGATTTTTTCCAAAATTTTGACCAATCGGGCCGAAGGAACCGTCCAATGGATCGATCTGCGGACTTTCCATCAGTATTTACAAAGATGGGGTCAATTTACCAAAACAAGGAAAAAAGTCATTATTTTTTTACTTTTTGAAAATTGAAATTACGGATGAAAAAAAAAATATTATTTTTTATGTCTTGACGAATTCTTTTAGGAAATTTATTCCAGTTTCCGAAACTGCCCTTAAATTTTTTGTACGATCATTGGTTGCTGAGATATCGATGGTTGAATCTAAAAGTGTCCTTTTTCATTTAATATCGGATATCTCCGCGACAAATTGACGTATCAAGGATTTGAAAAAAGATAATTAAAGCTGAATTAACAGGCTATCTGGTCCATAGTGGTGGTCAAATAAAAAAAACATGTCCGAATCCGTGGACCAAAAAAAAAATGACAAAGAATTTTGAAATTTTTTTTGCGATATTCCTTTGGATTGCGTGAGCACCGTCGCCTTTAAAATTTGTTGGCTGAAAGTTTCAAACACTAGAGTTCTGGAGCTTTAAGATGTTTTGTTCAGATCCTCGATACACTTATTTCTCGCTTAGATACAGCCCGTCAAAAATCACTAAAATATTTAGATATTTTTTTTTCTTCCCTTAATTGTTTTGAGTAGTTTATTACATAACGCAGTTATTGGGAGGGGGGGCGGCGTGTACCACCACCACCACTACCTACACTAATAGCCATGAACTTACGAATTTCACGCACACACATTAGGGCCAAAGTGGGCTGAAATTTCGGTTAATTTCCATTGCTTCTTATTCGGGTATTTTGCGCAATATAATTTGCACATTTAGGTGAAAACAATCATCTGAGTGCTACGAAAGGTTGGAGGGGGGGTGGAAGAAATCTTCAAAAACTGCGGTACGTAATACTTGAACGGAATACGTGGAAAAATTGCTTTTGATGTAAGATCTGAACCCGGTCCTCATATTGGTAACGATCACAGCAGGTGCAAAAAAGTTGTTATTTAAATATGTATTGGCGAAACACGTAAAGTTTGTAATAATAGAATTAATCCTTCTAACTCAGAAGGCGCACTTCATAGGCAGAAGCCTAGAATCAATTGACCTATTCACCAGAATATAACGTATATTGAGGTGAATGAGGCTCCCACAACCCATGCAATAAAATATTAGTAAACAACAAACAAAAAAATAAACAAAAAACAAAAATCCAAAACACGCCCACACAAACAATCAGGGGTGCACAGACAACAGAGATCGTTTCAACAAATCCTTAGTAAGAGTCAAGTCAAAAACAGGACTCTACACATGCGATTTATAGGCTCATGCATACCAATAAGAGAAACCCTCAGATTTTCGGTTTAAATGTAAAGAAAAACTAAAAAAAATGTCTTGAAAAAAATTATATTACTGAAACCCCTTCCCTAGACGCCTTACTAGACTGCTGAATATTTAATAAAGCCAGCTAATTACAAAAAGTGCTTTCACTCATAGGCCTAAGCAGATTTTAATTTACTTATTTCTAGACCACCAGTGTGTCTTGGAACAGACAAGCTCCATCATGAAAATAACCAATTAAGCGCCTTAAATCATTGTCATCAAATGGCCATGGGAATGTTTCGTTGAGCAACATATTCGTTCACCTGAGGACATATGCTGGGGATTAAACATGAAGGTCGAAGCAAAAACTAAATAACATAATTAGAGCAGGATAATTCGGAAATGTTTGAACAAAATTTGGTGTTGTCACGTTTCAGTACGTCATACCAACGCATTTACACGGACGAATTGTGCGCAAAATATTGATTAGCTTACCCGCCAGAAAATCCTTAGATAAAAAGCAAGACAAATTCTTGGTATCGATTCAGAACGAAGGAAACTCGAAACTGATGATCTCATATTTTGGGTGACTATTGATTTCTCCTTGCGAAAATAATTTAACTTGCGAGCTTTTTGGTAACTTAATGGGTGGTTATATCCCTTGAATTCCCTATACTATAATTAAAACTTACCTTAACATTTCTTTCGGCAGTAATTATAGTGTTATGGTACCTTAGTAGCACTTTTTTTTATTAGTTATTGCGTAAAAAGTCGGTTAGTTTCCTAAACATATTTTTGTTCACAACGCTCCTTGTATAAGCAAATCAAGAATCTACGCCTGCTATAATTCGTCTCAGAGATTTCTGGATATTGCGTACGTATTCGAGTTGTTCGCTTCAAATATAAACTTATAGTCCTCAAACGACATACGCAATAAATTATCCTTTTTGGAGCTTTCATTATGTGCGTCTTTGTTTGGTGTTTGTAGAGGATTGCGTTTCAGAGAATGACTTCATACACAATAAAATGTTGCTGTGTTATAAATTATAAAAGAACAGATTTGTGAAATATTTGAAGCTCAAAAAATAGTTTATCAACGAATTTGTTTATTCGTTGTTTGACATGTTTACACTTAATTAAGTGCCGGCATGACAAATCCGATTAATTTTCAAAACTCTACGAAAAGTTTCAATTATCATGCACTGAACCGAAGCTGATTACTCAAGTCCTATCATTGTTGTGATTTAAGGCAATTAACAACCCGGTTTTTGTTTTCAATTTATTTAATTTTATATACCTACTTATCTGAAAATAATATCAACTCACATGAATTTTTAATATATGACTCCATAAAAGTTTGCTGCATGCACAGTGGAATGAAAAACGGTCTTATCGTGAGGAATGACAACAAAAGTTCAGCAAAATGTGAAAAAATATCTTAATTAAAAAAGTAAAGTAAAAATTAATTTCAATTTTTAATAATAATAAATTTTTTTAATATAATAAATGTACAATTTACGTGATTTTGAAATGAGATTGGAACTCATTGCTCTCATACCACTTAACGATACTTTTAAAATAATAGGCTGGCATAAAGTCACGCAAAACTGTAGCTAGTCCAAAGAGGCAAAACGGCTTTGATATAAGTATTACCTACCATAGTTAGGTTAGGTTAAAAGAGGCTGGCTAAGAAAGCACACTTAGGCCAAGGAGGCCCATTGTGATACCACAAGTTTAGGCTACAAAAATTTAAAAACCCCATAAAATACCTGAGAAGAAGAGGGTGCACCTGTTACCCCCTGTGCACCAAGCCAGTTCCCTGTCTCCAGTGGAACCAGTTCAAGGGGAGCCCAAAAACCGGTTTCTACGGTTGGCTGGTTCGTCATGGCAACTATTACAGAAGTCGTTTAAAGGTGCGCCCAGCCTATCGGCGTGTCGCGGTACTGCTAATTGCTTTGCGTCTGAGTTGGATGAGCTTTCTTGACCGTTTAGTGTCAAGTTTTGGCCATATCTGTCGGGTAATCAGACAGATGTGTTCCTCCTGCTAATTAATATTTGCAATCCTGAGAGATTCCTGTAAGAGTTCCAGTTTGCAAGTGACCAGCGGTTTACCCAACTGGTAGTTAATGTCCGAATCAGGACGAGTGGTACCGATTCTCGCTATTTCATCGGCTCTACAGTTATCCGGAGTATTGCTATGTCCAGGCACCCAGATGAGCCGTACTTTCAGGTGCTCAGCTATGTCATTTAGTGCTGAGAGACATCATCCGAATCAGGACGAGTGGTACCGATTCTCGTTAGTTCGTCGGCTCTACAGTTACCCGGAGTATTACTATGTCCAGGCACCCAGATGAACCATACTTTCAGGTGCTCAGCTATGTCATTTAGTGCTGAGCGACATCATCCGAATCAGGACGAGTGGTACCGATTCTCGCTAGTTCGTCGGCTCTACAGTTATCCGGAGTATTACTATGTCCAGGCACCCAGATGAGCCGTACTTTCAGGTGGTCAGCTATGTCATTTAGTGCTGAGCGACATGCTATAACGATTTTGGAGGTGGTGTATACTCCCGTGAGGGATTTAATGGCGGCCGGACTATCTGTGAAAATACATATGTTGTCTCTAGGTAGCGTTAAATGATTTAGGCGGTCTGCGGCTACCTTTATAGCCATGATTTCCGCCTGAAACACGCTGCAGTAGTCAGGTAAGTGGAATGAGATATCGAGGTCCAAATGTTCCGAGAAGATACCTCGACCTAATTTGCCTTCTAATTTGAAGCCGTCAGTGTAGAGATGCACTGACACTCAGGAGGACCTTCCTCCCGTTCCATTCTGACTTCTAACCCTATTAAATATTTGGAGACTAGAGAATTCCAGTATAACTTTCTTGGAATTTTTCGACAAATCCAGATTTCACAACCAACAAAGATTGGAAGTTCTCATAAGATAGGAAACTTTTACAGCCCTCGAGAGCTTAGATTCTCTCGAGGCCTTGGTTTGGTCTTTTACAGCTTCTTCGCTGAGATAAAGAACTAACGAAAAACTCGAGGGACGTGACAGACCAGAACAGACCGCTTCACAAGGAAACCACCATTACTTGGTGATACTAGATATCTCGAGGTGTTAAAAACAGCCAGTTCGAAAAAGAAAATGACAAGGCAGAAGAGGACCCTTGTGTGACACCGAAAATGTTGGTGTATGTGGATGATACCGGTTGAAAAGAAAGTGACCCAAAGGTAACTCTCACCCGAATCCACAAGTGAATATCATCAACATCCACACAGTGTCTCCTCTATTGAATCTGTATAGGAGAAAGGGGGAACACTGGGGCCAGGTCGAAAATGGTACAAATATTCGCGGTCCTACACATGCAATTCATAGTAAGACCGAGAGTGATTGACATGTAGTAAAGGTAATTTCCTAAACCGATACATGGTGTGCCTATAAGAAAACCCGTCTGCAAGAGCGGGAACCTATGTTTGGTAAAGAAAGTCCTAGTCAACAATTTTACTTCTCTTAATGCGAACCTTACAAAGTTCCGCTGTGGCTACTCTAAAAGAACAAGTGTATTAAGGTCTGCCGATCAAAAGCTTCTCAAGCTTCACACCAAGGTCAGTTGTGGACTGCACGCGTTGGATATTAGTTTACGCAAAGTATAATGAAAGACGTTCTAACTGAGACTCCTAGGGACTTCCAAGTTATGTTGCAGGCCATTTGACCCACACCAGTTATTGAACGTATTTAAAATATCCTGAATGCGAAGAGATTCACAAGAGTTTTAACGCAAGCAAAATCTTCATATAATACGCATAGATTAAGACTTTGGAGTGCATAATCAGAAGAACAATGTCGTCAGTGTAAGGAATAAACAGCACCGGACCCAGATGGCCACCTTGCGATGCCCTGATAAAGCCCTAACGACTCTAGATGTGTTTTTAAGGAAAGATACGCGGTATGCCATATCTTTTCAGCGAACCGTCGTTCGCAATTTATCTTAATTGCTACCTTTATCATGAATGCCGTTTTACTGAAGGAATCGGAAAGTTGATAAACTTCAGACTATGGCCACAGCAGCACACTAAACGCGTACCCATGGCATTGAACTGTAGGCGTGAACGGACTATACCGTTCCTACGTTATGCTTCGAGAAAGCTTTCTTCACTTGTATAGTAGTAGAGAGTAGAGTAGAAAAAGCGCTCATTAAGGCGCTCGACTCAAACACGATTGTTTACCAAAGATTGGGGGTTGTGCAAAGGGTAATTTTCTGCTAGATCACCGGTCATATTGATGTATCAGGTAATGAGGCGACCGACCTTCTGACGAAAGAAAGATCGTAGTTGAACGCTTCACAGATATGCAGATTGATCGGCCCGCCTCTAACATCAGTAAAAAAGAGGCATCGACCTCAAATGGTGTGATCGTTTTTCTTGGATTTTCCGTAATATCATTGCGATTATAAGCATTCAGAATTTGCTCTGCAACATTTCTTTAATGGCCAACATTTCCTTAAGGGACTTGAAGAGATCGACAACATCGATCTAAAGGACCAAACCAGTGGCCTAAATAGCTGCGGCTGGTTCAGTTAAATAGATATAGGTGAGGTTAATGCGAAATGGTATCACAATTGACCATATCACAGTCTACGTTAGGCTGACCTGATTACAACCTGGTGGCCCCCAAATAACCAAACCTATCTTTGACATGAAATTGAGTGAAGTTCATTTCTTACCCCAACAAGGAGCAACCTCTTACACCATTTAGATTACGTTTACCTCATTTCCATTACTGTTGATATTCATTCCTGCTAAAATATCATAGGCATTCTCTGCGGTGTGGCATTATTGGAAAAATATAGTAGCGGTTACGGAAACTAGAGAGCATAGGTACTATATTTAATGCAGCTTAGACACGTTATGACAATATAATACTTTAAGGGTAAATTATGTTAAAAGACACTTCCTCAAAATTGTCTTAAGAAAATAATTTTTTTTATCACTCAATGTGTTTAATTTTAAGGGGAAGGGGAACCATTACTAGCCCTTAATTTATTATTTGCGAAGGCTGTGCTATAGGATATATACGGCATCTCTGAAATTTAGCGTCATTATGTTAACAACTAACGCAGTAAAATAAAGTGTGGCATCTAAGATGTTACAGTGTTCCTAGAGGTACCTTGCGGGTGTTTCTAGTAAACAAGTAGGCGAATTGGTCACAAAACGCTTCTAACGACAGATCAAGAAACTGAGCTAGTTGTGGGTCTTGAAAGACTTCCTAGTGACAGATTTTTTCTTTACAAATAATAACAAGGTTTTTACTTAAGGAATGCTAAATGCAAAGGGCACAACAATTTAAATTAAGCCCTATGCCAAATACTTCGAGCTTATTTTGGATAGTAAGCATATGGGGAAAAATGTCACGTCCCTTAGTTTATCTGTGTTAACTAATATATTTTTTTTTTAAATTTCTTGATTAATTACTACAGTAACAAAATATTTAATATTTTCAGTAAATGCCCTCAAATGCTGGACATGTTCCTCTGCTTCTTCCGACTTCTGCAACGATCCCTTCAAATCAGATAAGGTGAACGGAACCATGAAAGATAAATTTTTGTTAGATTGCGAGGTTCCTACTGGCGACACACACCGCAGTGTTTGCAGGAAATTATCAAGAAAAGGTAAATTGAATTTTTTAAATTATTTTAAATAATATTAAAAATTAAAATTTTTAATTTAATTTGTTAATATTTCTGTGCAGGTGATGATGGTAAAATATTGATTGAACGACGCTGTTACGAAGAGAAAACATATGGAACACGCACCCAACAAGAGTGCGAGTTTGGAGATAATAAAAGTACACCAGATCCAAAGACTACCTTTTGTGATACCTGTACCAGTGACGGATGCAATGGTGCCGCGTCGTTTACACCTTTTGTAACTTTAGTAATGATTCCTGCATTCTTAACTAAAATGTTCCTCAATAAGTCTTAAGATAATTAATAATTTTTTTTATATTGTAGGATTTGTCACACTAAAAATTTATGTCACTTCCACAGAGATTGTTTGTTGTTTATGTACCTATTTGTAAGAAAACATGCTAAATGCACAAATTTATTCATAAACAAATATATAAAATTTTACACATTATATGCTTCTTTGTGAACTCTAGCTGTTTACTCTTTCATATGCTCCTATGTATTATAGTTGTAACGTACATTCTTAATAAACTTACATACTTTTAGAGTTAAATGAATGTTTTACTTTAGTTACGTACTTGTAGATTGGTAGAGTTGTAAAATTATGTGTTAAAGCATTTTTAAATCTTAGAATATAAAAGGATTGGCAATGGCCGAATAAAAGCTTACTACAATTCAAGTTGGCGTGGTTATGCCTATGATTGGGTTTGTGAATCAGTGCCGGCAGAATAATAAGAACGCACAGTGTGGGGAACTGAAATAAAATTTAAATGCTTAGAAAATCTTAATTTGAAAAGATCCATTATCAATCCTGAAACTACACAAAAAGGATATTCTCGGTTAAAAGGGGTCAAATTCCCTTAGGGCGGAATAATGAAACTAATCATCCAGTAGTATTTTTAGAGTCATAAGAAACATAAGAAACGAACAATTTCCTCTTTTAAGCCCGATAAAGATTTATATTGCCTGCGATTAGCATAAATTCTTCTCGCCCTGATAGCACATAGATCTTCTACGGGGTTCATGTCTGGGCTTCGTGCAGGCCATGGCAATAAGGCTGTTTCTTTGGTGCAACGTGAATTGACGCGTTGACTTGTTGAAAAATTGGCATTTATAGCTCCATATTTTCTAAGTAAGATATAAGCACATCTTCCAGGCATCCTTATGTTGTTGCATTAACACGGGATTCCTAACTAGTTTTTTGTACTTAATTGCACTCGCTGTTTAGTTGTTGATAACTTCATATTTTTAACAATTTCTGATGCATTCGATTGGCTTCTTGAACAATTTGGTTCTCCGTACCTCTTTCGAATAAGACCCCTTTCATTCGATTTCGCAACGAAAATATTTTTCACCAAAAAAATTCATGGGCCGTGATTTTTGTCAAAAAATGGTAGGTTAGTTAGTTTTCCCGTTCTCTGGAGCCTGGAAATATGGAAAAATGGCGAAAACCCGTTTCAATGTCCTCATTTCCAGTCACTTTTCAGAACTTAATTAATTCAATGAATTCCAGTGAAATTTCCAGGGCCATTGGAAAGTAGATATTCTAAGCTGTGGATTGGGATAACTTTCCAGGCTGGAAATTGCCCATTTAATGGAAAATTACTCATCAACGAACCGCTTCCAGGAGATATAAAAAGCGTTCCAGTTCCGTCAAATTTAGATAATTTCCAGTGAAACCTTCCAAACAAATTGCTTTTGGCTTCCTCTTTCGTATGAGAACCCTTTCATTCGATTTCGAAACAAAAATTTTTTTTAACCAAAAAAATCATGGCCAGTGATTTTTGTCGATTTTGAGTGAAATTTTTTTTGCAAAAATGTTGATGCCATTCGAAAGGACATGTCAAAAAATGGTGGGTTAGTTGGTTTTACCGTTCTCTGGAGCCTGGAAATATGGAAAAAATGACGAAAACCCGTTGCAATGGCCTCATTTCCAGTCATTTTCAGAACGCTCAAACTTAATTAATTCAATGAATTCCAGTGAAATTTCCAGGGCCATTGGAAAGTAGATATTCTAAACTGTGGATTGGGATAACTTTCCAGGCTGGAAATTGCCCATTTAATGGAAAATTACTCATCAACGAACCGCTTCCAGGAGATATAAAAAGCGTTCCAGTTCCGTCAAATTTAGATAATTTCCAGTGAAACCTTCCAAACAAATTGCTTTTGGCTTCCTCTTTCGTATGAGAACCCTTTCATTCGATTTCGAAACAAAAATTTTTTTTAACCAAAAAAATCATGGCCAGTGATTTTTGTCGATTTTGAGTGAAATTTTTTTTGCAAAAATGTTGATGCCATTCGAAAGGACATGTCAAAAAATGGTGTGTTAGTTGGTTTTACCGTTCTCTGGAGCCTGGAAATATGGAAAAAATGACGAAAACCCGTTGCAATGGCCTCATTTCCAGTCATTTTCAGAACGCTCAAACTTAATTAATTCAATGAATTCCAGTGAAATTTCCAGGGCCATTGGAAAGTAGATATTCTAAGCTGTGGATTGGGATAACTTTTCAGGCTGGAAATTGCCCATTTAATGGAAAATTACTCATCAACGAACCGCTTCCAGGAGATATAAAAAGCGTTCCAGTTCCGTCAAATTTAGATAATTTCCAGTGAAACCTTCCAAACAAATTGCTTTTGGCTTCCTCTTTCGTATGAGAACCCTTTCATTCGATTTCGAAACAAAAATTTTTTTTAACCAAAAAAATCATGGCCAGTGATTTTTGTCGATTTTGAGTGAAATTTTTTTTGCAAAAATGTTGATGCCATTCGAAAGGACATGTCAAAAAATGGTGGGTTAGTTGGTTTTACCGTTCTCTGGAGCCTGGAAATATGGAAAAAATGACGAAAACCCGTTGCAATGGCCTCATTTCCAGTCATTTTCAGAACGCTCAAACTTAATTAATTCAATTAATTCCAGTGAAATTTCCAGGGCCATTGGAAAGTAGATATTCTAAACTGTGGATTGGGATAACTTTCCAGGCTGGAAATTGCCCATTTAATGGAAAATTACTCATCAACGAACCGCTTCCAGGAGATATAAAAAGCGTTCCAGTTCCGTCAAATTTAGATAATTTCCAGTGAAACCTTCCAAACAAATTGCTTTTGGCTTCCTCTTTCGTATGAGAACCCTTTCATTCGATTTCGAAACAAAAATTTTTTTTCACCAAAAAAATCATGGGCTATAGGCCAGTGATTTTTTGTCGATTTTGAGTGAAATTTTTTTTGCAAAAATGTTGATGCCATTCGAGAGGACATGTCAAAAAATGGTGGGTTAGTTGGTTTTACCGTTCTCTGGAGCCTGGAAATATGGAAAAAATGACGAAAACCAGTTGCAATGGCCTCATTTCCAGTCATTTTCAGAACGCTCAAACTTAATTAATTCAATGAATTCCAGTGAAATTTCCAGGGCCATTGGAAAGTAGATATTCTAAACTGTGGATTGGGATAACTTTCCAGGCTGGAAATTGCCCATTTAATGGAAAATTACTCATCAACGAACCGCTTCCAGGAGATATAAAAAGCGTTCCAGTTCCGTCAAATTTAGATAATTTCCAGTGAAACCTTCCAAACAAATTGCTTTTGGCTTCCTCTTTCGTATGAGAACCCTTTCATTCGATTTCGAAACAAAAATTTTTTTTCACCAAAAAAATCATGGGTATAGGCCAGTGATTTTTGTCGATTTTGAGTGAAATTTTTTTTGCAAATATGTTGATGCCATTCGAAAGGACATGTCAAAAAATGGTGGGTTAGTTGGTTTTACCGTTCTCTGGAGCCTGGAAATATGGAAAAAATGACGAAAACCCGTTGCAATGGCCTCATTTCCAGTCATTTTCAGAACGCTCAAACTTAATTAATTCAATGAATTCCAGTGAAATTTCCAGGGCCATTGGAAAGTAGATATTCTAAACTGTGGATTGGGATAACTTTCCAGGCTGGAAATTGCCCATTTAATGGAAAATTACTCATCAACGAACCGCTTCCAGGAGATATAAAAAGCGTTCCAGTTCCGTCAAATTTAGATAATTTCCAGTGAAACCTTCCAAACAAATTGCTTTTGGCTTCCTCTTTCGTATGAGAACCCTTTCATTCGATTTCGAAACAAAAATTTTTTTTCACCAAAAAAATCATGGGCTATAGGCCAGTGATTTTTGTCGATTTTGAGTGAAATTTTTTTGCAAAAATGTTGATGCCATTCGAAAGGACATGTCAAAAAATGGTGGGTTAGTTGGTTTTACCGTTCTCTGGAGCCTGGAAATATGGAAAAAATGACGAAAACCCGTTGCAATGGCCTCATTTCCAGTCATTTTCAGAACGCTCAAACTTAATTAATTCAATGAATTCCAGTGAAATTTCCAGGGCCATTGGAAAGTAGATATTCTAAACTGTGGATTGGGATAACTTTCCAGGCTGGAAATTGCCCATTTAATGGAAAATTACTCATCAACGAACCGCTTCCAGGAGATATAAAAAGCGTTCCAGTTCCGTCAAATTTAGATAATTTCCAGTGAAACCTTCCAAACAAATTGCTTTTGGCTTCCTCTTTCGTATGAGAACCCTTTCATTCGATTTCGAAACAAAAATTTTTTTTCACCAAAAAAATCATGGGCTATAGGCCAGTGATTTTTGTCGATTTTGAGTGAAATTTTTTTTGCAAATATGTTGATGCCATTCGAAAGGACATGTCAAAAAATGGTGGGTTAGTTGGTTTTACCGTTCTCTGGAGCCTGGAAATATGGAAAAAATGACGAAAACCCGTTGCAATGGCCTCATTTCCAGTCATTTTCAGAACGCTCAAACTTAATTAATTCAATGAATTCCAGTGAAATTTCCAGGGCCATTGGAAAGTAGATATTCTAAACTGTGGATTGGGATAACTTTCCAGGCTGGAAATTGCCCATTTAATGGAAAATTACTCATCAACGAACCGCTTCCAGGAGATATAAAAAGCGTTCCAGTTCCGTCAAATTTAGATAATTTCCAGTGAAACCTTCCAAACAAATTGTTTTTGGCTTCCTCTTTCGTATGAGAACCCTTTCATTCGATTTCGAAACAAAAATTTTTTTTCACCAAAAAAATCATGGGCTATAGGCCAGTGATTTTTGTCGATTTTGAGTGAAATTTTTTTTGCAAAAATGTTGATGCCATTCGAAAGGACATGTCAAAAAATGGTGGGTTAGTTGGTTTTACCGTTCTCTGGAGCCTGGAAATATGGAAAAAATGACGAAAACCCGTTGCAATGGCCTCATTTCCAGTCATTTTCAGAACGCTCAAACTTAATTAATTCAATGAATTCCAGTGAAATTTCCAGGGCCATTGGAAAGTAGATATTCTAAACTGTGGATTGGGATAACTTTCCAGGCTGGAAATTGCCCATTTAATGGAAAATTACTCATCAACGAACCGCTTCCAGGAGATATAAAAAGCCTTCCAGTTCCGTCAAATTTAGATAATTTCCAGTGAAACCTTCCAAACAAATTGCTTTTGGCTTCCTCTTTCGTATGAGAACCCTTTCATTCGATTTCGAAACAAAAATTTTTTTTCACCAAAAAAATCATGGGCTATAGGCCAGTGATTTTTGTCGATTTTGAGTGAAATTTTTTTGCAAAAATGTTGATGCCATTCGAAAGGACATGTCAAAAAATGGTGGGTTAGTTGGTTTTACCGTTCTCTGGAGCCTGGAAATATGGAAAAAATGACGAAAACCAGTTGCAATGGCCTCATTTCCAGTCATTTTCAGAACGCTCAAACTTAATTAATTCAATTAATTCCAGTGAAATTTCCAGGGCCATTGGAAAGTAGATATTCTAAACTGTGGATTGGGATAACTTTCCAGGCTGGAAATTGCCCATTTAATGGAAAATTACTCATCAACGAACCGCTTCCAGGAGATATAAAAAGCGTTCCAGTTCCGTCAAATTTAGATAATTTCCAGTGAAACCTTCCAAACAAATTGCTTTTGGCTTCCTCTTTCGTATGAGAACCCTTTCATTCGATTTCGAAACAAAAATTTTTTTTCACCAAAAAAATCATGGGCTATAGGCCAGTGATTTTTTGTCGATTTTGAGTGAAATTTTTTTTGCAAAAATGTTGATGCCATTCGAGAGGACATGTCAAAAAATGGTGGGTTAGTTGGTTTTACCGTTCTCTGGAGCCTGGAAATATGGAAAAAATGACGAAAACCAGTTGCAATGGCCTCATTTCCAGTCATTTTCAGAACGCTCAAACTTAATTAATTCAATGAATTCCAGTGAAATTTCCAGGGCCATTGGAAAGTAGATATTCTAAACTGTGGATTGGGATAACTTTCCAGGCTGGAAATTGCCCATTTAATGGAAAATTACTCATCAACGAACCGCTTCCAGGAGATATAAAAAGCGTTCCAGTTCCGTCAAATTTAGATAATTTCCAGTGAAACCTTCCAAACAAATTGCTTTTGGCTTCCTCTTTCGTATGAGAACCCTTTCATTCGATTTCGAAACAAAAATTTTTTTTCACCAAAAAAATCATGGGTATAGGCCAGTGATTTTTGTCGATTTTGAGTGAAATTTTTTTTGCAAATATGTTGATGCCATTCGAAAGGACATGTCAAAAAATGGTGGGTTAGTTGGTTTTACCGTTCTCTGGAGCCTGGAAATATGGAAAAAATGACGAAAACCCGTTGCAATGGCCTCATTTCCAGTCATTTTCAGAACGCTCAAACTTAATTAATTCAATGAATTCCAGTGAAATTTCCAGGGCCATTGGAAAGTAGATATTCTAAACTGTGGATTGGGATAACTTTCCAGGCTGGAAATTGCCCATTTAATGGAAAATTACTCATCAACGAACCGCTTCCAGGAGATATAAAAAGCGTTCCAGTTCCGTCAAATTTAGATAATTTCCAGTGAAACCTTCCAAACAAATTGCTTTTGGCTTCCTCTTTCGTATGAGAACCCTTTCATTCGATTTCGAAACAAAAATTTTTTTTCACCAAAAAAATCATGGGCTATAGGCCAGTGATTTTTGTCGATTTTGAGTGAAATTTTTTTGCAAAAATGTTGATGCCATTCGAAAGGACATGTCAAAAAATGGTGGGTTAGTTGGTTTTACCGTTCTCTGGAGCCTGGAAATATGGAAAAAATGACGAAAACCCGTTGCAATGGCCTCATTTCCAGTCATTTTCAGAACGCTCAAACTTAATTAATTCAATGAATTCCAGTGAAATTTCCAGGGCCATTGGAAAGTAGATATTCTAAACTGTGGATTGGGATAACTTTCCAGGCTGGAAATTGCCCATTTAATGGAAAATTACTCATCAACGAACCGCTTCCAGGAGATATAAAAAGCGTTCCAGTTCCGTCAAATTTAGATAATTTCCAGTGAAACCTTCCAAACAAATTGCTTTTGGCTTCCTCTTTCGTATGAGAACCCTTTCATTCGATTTCGAAACAAAAATTTTTTTTCACCAAAAAAATCATGGGCTATAGGCCAGTGATTTTTGTCGATTTTGAGTGAAATTTTTTTTGCAAATATGTTGATGCCATTCGAAAGGACATGTCAAAAAATGGTGGGTTAGTTGGTTTTACCGTTCTCTGGAGCCTGGAAATATGGAAAAAATGACGAAAACCCGTTGCAATGGCCTCATTTCCAGTCATTTTCAGAACGCTCAAACTTAATTAATTCAATGAATTCCAGTGAAATTTCCAGGGCCATTGGAAAGTAGATATTCTAAACTGTGGATTGGGATAACTTTCCAGGCTGGAAATTGCCCATTTAATGGAAAATTACTCATCAACGAACCGCTTCCAGGAGATATAAAAAGCGTTCCAGTTCCGTCAAATTTAGATAATTTCCAGTGAAACCTTCCAAACAAATTGTTTTTGGCTTCCTCTTTCGTATGAGAACCCTTTCATTCGATTTCGAAACAAAAATTTTTTTTCACCAAAAAAATCATGGGCTATAGGCCAGTGATTTTTGTCGATTTTGAGTGAAATTTTTTTTGCAAAAATGTTGATGCCATTCGAAAGGACATGTCAAAAAATGGTGGGTTAGTTGGTTTTACCGTTCTCTGGAGCCTGGAAATATGGAAAAAATGACGAAAACCCGTTGCAATGGCCTCATTTCCAGTCATTTTCAGAACGCTCAAACTTAATTAATTCAATGAATTCCAGTGAAATTTCCAGGGCCATTGGAAAGTAGATATTCTAAACTGTGGATTGGGATAACTTTCCAGGCTGGAAATTGCCCATTTAATGGAAAATTACTCATCAACGAACCGCTTCCAGGAGATATAAAAAGCCTTCCAGTTCCGTCAAATTTAGATAATTTCCAGTGAAACCTTCCAAACAAATTGCTTTTGGCTTCCTCTTTCGTATGAGAACCCTTTCATTCGATTTCGAAACAAAAATTTTTTTTCACCAAAAAAATCATGGGCTATAGGCCAGTGATTTTTGTCGATTTTGAGTGAAATTTTTTTGCAAAAATGTTGATGCCATTCGAAAGGACATGTCAAAAAATGGTGGGTTAGTTGGTTTTACCGTTCTCTGGAGCCTGGAAATATGGAAAAAATGACGAAAACCAGTTGCAATGGCCTCATTTCCAGTCATTTTCAGAACGCTCAAACTTAATTAATTCAATGAATTCCAGTGAAATTTCCAGGGCCATTGGAAAGTAGATATTCTAAACTGTGGATTGGGATAACTTTCCAGGCTGGAAATTGCCCATTTAATGGAAAATTACTCATCAACGAACCGCTTCCAGGAGATATAAAAAGCGTTCCAGTTCCGTCAAATTTAGATAATTTCCAGTGAAACCTTCCAAACAAATTGCTTTTGGCTTCCTCTTTCGTATGAGAACCCTTTCATTCGATTTCGAAACAAAAATTTTTTTTCACCAAAAAAATCATGGGCTATAGGCCAGTGATTTTTGTCGATTTTGAGTGAAATTTTTTTTGCAAAAATGTTGATGCCATTCGAAAGGACATGTCAAAAAATGGTGGGTTAGTTGGTTTTACCGTTCTCTGGAGCCTGGAAATATGGAAAAAATGACGAAAACCCGTTGCAATGGCCTCATTTCCAGTCATTTTCAGAACGCTCAAACTTAATTAATTCAATGAATTCCAGTGAAATTTCCAGGGCCATTGGAAAGTAGATATTCTAAACTGTGGATTGGGATAACTTTCCAGGCTGGAAATTGCCCATTTAATGGAAAATTACTCATCAACGAACCGCTTCCAGGAGATATAAAAAGCGTTCCAGTTCCGTCAAATTTAGATAATTTCCAGTGAAACCTTCCAAACAAATTGCTTTTGGCTTCCTCTTTCGTATGAGAACCCTTTCATTCGATTTCGAAACAAAAATTTTTTTTCACCAAAAAAATCATGGGCTATAGGCCAGTGATTTTTGTCGATTTTGAGTGAAATTTTTTTTGCAAAAATGTTGATGCCATTCGAAAGGACATGTCAAAAAATGGTGGGTTAGTTGGTTTTACCGTTCTCTGGAGCCTGGAAATATGGAAAAAATGACGAAAACCCGTTGCAATGGCCTCATTTCCAGTCATATTCAGAACGCTCAAACTTAATTAATTCAATGAATTCCAGTGAAATTTCCAGGGCCATTGGAAAGTAGATATTCTAAACTGTGGATTGGGATAACTTTCCAGGCTGGAAATTGCCCATTTAATGGAAAATTACTCATCAACGAACCGCTTCCAGGAGATATAAAAAGCGTTCCAGTTCCGTCAAATTTAGATAATTTCCAGTGAAACCTTCCAAACAAATTGCTTTTGGCTTCCTCTTTCGTATGAGAACCCTTTCATTCGATTTCGAAACAAAAATTTTTTTTCACCAAAAAAATCATGGGCTATAGGCCAGTGATTTTTGTCGATTTTGAGTGAAATTTTTTTTGCAAAAATGTTGATGCCATTCGAAAGGACATGTCAAAAAATGGTGGGTTAGTTGGTTTTACCGTTCTCTGGAGCCTGGAAATATGGAAAAAATGACGAAAACCCGTTGCAATGGCCTCATTTCCAGTCATATTCAGAACGCTCAAACTTAATTAATTCAATGAATTCCAGTGAAATTTCCAGGGCCATTGGAAAGTAGATATTCTAAACTGTGGATTGGGATAACTTTCCAGGCTGGAAATTGCCCATTTAATGGAAAATTACTCATCAACGAACCGCTTCCAGGAGATATAAAAAGCGTTCCAGTTCCGTCAAATTTAGATAATTTCCAGTGAAACCTTCCAAACAAATTGCTTTTGGCTTCCTCTTTCGTATGAGAACCCTTTCATTCGATTTCGAAACAAAAATTTTTTTTCACCAAAAAAATCATGGGCTATAGGCCAGTGATTTTTGTCGATTTTGAGTGAAATTTTTTTTGCAAAAATGTTGATGCCATTCGAAAGGACATGTCAAAAAATGGTGGGTTAGTTGGTTTTACCGTTCTCTGGAGCCTGGAAATATGGAAAAAATGACGAAAACCCGTTGCAATGGCCTCATTTCCAGTCATTTTCAGAACGCTCAAACTTAATTAATTCAATGAATTCCAGTGAAATTTCCAGGGCCATTGGAAAGTAGATATTCTAAACTGTGGATTGGGATAACTTTCCAGGCTGGAAATTGCCCATTTAATGGAAAATTACTCATCAACGAACCGCTTCCAGGAGATATAAAAAGCGTTCCAGTTCCGTCAAATTTAGATAATTTCCAGTGAAACCTTCCAAACAAATTGCTTTTGGCTTCCTCTTTCGTATGAGAACCCTTTCATTCGATTTCGAAACAAAAATTTTTTTTCACCAAAAAAATCATGGGCTATAGGCCAGTGATTTTTGTCGATTTTGAGTGAAATTTTTTTTGCAAAAATGTTGATGCCATTCGAAAGGACATGTCAAAAAATGGTGGGTTAGTTGGTTTTACCGTTCTCTGGAGCCTGGAAATATGGAAAAAATGACGAAAACCCGTTGCAATGGCCTCATTTCCAGTCATTTTCAGAACGCTCAAACTTAATTAATTCAATGAATTCCAGTGAAATTTCCAGGGCCATTGGAAAGTAGATATTCTAAACTGTGGATTGGGATAACTTTCAAGGCTGGAAATTGCCCATTTAATGGAAAATTACTCATCAACGAACCGCTTCCAGGAGATATAAAAAGCGTTCCAGTTCCGTCAAATTTAGATAATTTCCAGTGAAACCTTCCAAACAAATTGCTTTTGGCTTCCTCTTTCGTATGAGAACCCTTTCATTCGATTTCGAAACAAAAATTTTTTTTCACCAAAAAAATCATGGGCTATAGGCCAGTGATTTTTGTCGATTTTGAGTGAAATTTTTTTTGCAAAAATGTTGATGCCATTCGAAAGGACATGTCAAAAAATGGTGGGTTAGTTGGTTTTACCGTTCTCTGGAGCCTGGAAATATGGAAAAAATGACGAAAACCCGTTGCAATGGCCTCATTTCCAGTCATATTCAGAACGCTCAAACTTAATTAATTCAATGAATTCCAGTGAAATTTCCAGGGCCATTGGAAAGTAGATATTCTAAACTGTGGATTGGGATAACTTTCCAGGCTGGAAATTGCCCATTTAATGGAAAATTACTCATCAACGAACCGCTTCCAGGAGATATAAAAAGCGTTCCAGTTCCGTCAAATTTAGATAATTTCCAGTGAAACCTTCCAAACAAATTGCTTTTGGCTTCCTCTTTCGTATGAGAACCCTTTCATTCGATTTCGAAACAAAAATTTTTTTTCACCAAAAAAATCATGGGCTATAGGCCAGTGATTTTTGTCGATTTTGAGTGAAATTTTTTTTGCAAAAATGTTGATGCCATTCGAAAGGACATGTCAAAAAATGGTGGGTTAGTTGGTTTTACCGTTCTCTGGAGCCTGGAAATATGGAAAAAATGACGAAAACCCGTTGCAATGGCCTCATTTCCAGTCATATTCAGAACGCTCAAACTTAATTAATTCAATGAATTCCAGTGAAATTTCCAGGGCCATTGGAAAGTAGATATTCTAAACTGTGGATTGGGATAACTTTCCAGGCTGGAAATTGCCCATTTAATGGAAAATTACTCATCAACGAACCGCTTCCAGGAGATATAAAAAGCGTTCCAGTTCCGTCAAATTTAGATAATTTCCAGTGAAACCTTCCAAACAAATTGCTTTTGGCTTCCTCTTTCGTATGAGAACCCTTTCATTCGATTTCGAAACAAAAATTTTTTTTCACCAAAAAAATCATGGGCTATAGGCCAGTGATTTTTTGTCGATTTTGAGTGAAATTTTTTTTGCAAAAATGTTGATGCCATTCGAGAGGACATGTCAAAAAATGGTGGGTTAGTTGGTTTTACCGTTCTCTGGAGCCTGGAAATATGGAAAAAATGACGAAAACCAGTTGCAATGGCCTCATTTCCAGTCATTTTCAGAACGCTCAAACTTAATTAATTCAATGAATTCCAGTGAAATTTCCAGGGCCATTCGAAAGTAGATATTCTAAACTGTGGATTGGGATAACTTTCCAGGCTGGAAATTGCCCATTTAATGGAAAATTACTCATCAACGAACCGCTTCCAGGAGATATAAAAAGCGTTCCAGTTCCGTCAAATTTAGATAATTTCCAGTGAAACCTTCCAAACAAATTGCTTTTGGCTTCCTCTTTCGTATGAGAACCCTTTCATTCGATTTCGAAACAAAAATTTTTTTTCACCAAAAAAATCATGGGCTATAGGCCAGTGATTTTTGTCGATTTTGAGTGAAATTTTTTTTGCAAAAATGTTGATGCCATTCGAAAGGACATGTCAAAAAATGGTGGGTTAGTTGGTTTTACCGTTCTCTGGAGCCTGGAAATATGGAAAAAATGACGAAAACCCGTTGCAATGGCCTCATTTCCAGTCATATTCAGAACGCTCAAACTTAATTAATTCAATGAATTCCAGTGAAATTTCCAGGGCCATTGGAAAGTAGATATTCTAAACTGTGGATTGGGATAACTTTCCAGGCTGGAAATTGCCCATTTAATGGAAAATTACTCATCAACGAACCGCTTCCAGGAGATATAAAAAGCGTTCCAGTTCCGTCAAATTTAGATAATTTCCAGTGAAACCTTCCAAACAAATTGCTTTTGGCTTCCTCTTTCGTATGAGAACCCTTTCATTCGATTTCGAAACAAAAATTTTTTTTCACCAAAAAAATCATGGGCTATAGGCCAGTGATTTTTGTCGATTTTGAGTGAAATTTTTTTTGCAAAAATGTTGATGCCATTCGAAAGGACATGTCAAAAAATGGTGGGTTAGTTGGTTTTACCGTTCTCTGGAGCCTGGAAATATGGAAAAAATGACGAAAACCCGTTGCAATGGCCTCATTTCCAGTCATATTCAGAACGCTCAAACTTAATTAATTCAATGAATTCCAGTGAAATTTCCAGGGCCATTGGAAAGTAGATATTCTAAACTGTGGATTGGGATAACTTTCCAGGCTGGAAATTGCCCATTTAATGGAAAATTACTCATCAACGAACCGCTTCCAGGAGATATAAAAAGCGTTCCAGTTCCGTCAAATTTAGATAATTTCCAGTGAAACCTTCCAAACAAATTGCTTTTGGCTTCCTCTTTCGTATGAGAACCCTTTCATTCGATTTCGAAACAAAAATTTTTTTTCACCAAAAAAATCATGGGCTATAGGCCAGTGATTTTTTGTCGATTTTGAGTGAAATTTTTTTTGCAAAAATGTTGATGCCATTCGAGAGGACATGTCAAAAAATGGTGGGTTAGTTGGTTTTACCGTTCTCTGGAGCCTGGAAATATGGAAAAAATGACGAAAACCAGTTGCAATGGCCTCATTTCCAGTCATTTTCAGAACGCTCAAACTTAATTAATTCAATGAATTCCAGTGAAATTTCCAGGGCCATTGGAAAGTAGATATTCTAAACTGTGGATTGGGATAACTTTCCAGGCTGGAAATTGCCCATTTAATGGAAAATTACTCATCAACGAACCGCTTCCAGGAGATATAAAAAGCGTTCCAGTTCCGTCAAATTTAGATAATTTCCAGTGAAACCTTCCAAACAAATTGCTTTTGGCTTCCTCTTTCGTATGAGAACCCTTTCATTCGATTTCGAAACAAAAATTTTTTTTCACCAAAAAAATCATGGGCTATAGGCCAGTGATTTTTGTCGATTTTGAGTGAAATTTTTTTTGCAAAAATGTTGATGCCATTCGAAAGGACATGTCAAAAAATGGTGGGTTAGTTGGTTTTACCGTTCTCTGGAGCCTGGAAATATGGAAAAAATGACGAAAACCCGTTGCAATGGCCTCATTTCCAGTCATTTTCAGAACGCTCAAACTTAATTAATTCAATGAATTCCAGTGAAATTTCCAGGGCCATTGGAAAGTAGATATTCTAAACTGTGGATTGGGATAACTTTCCAGGCTGGAAATTGCCCATTTAATGGAAAATTACTCATCAACGAACCGCTTCCAGGAGATATAAAAAGCGTTCCAGTTCCGTCAAATTTAGATAATTTCCAGTGAAACCTTCCAAACAAATTGTTTTTGGCTTCCTCTTTCGTATGAGAACCCTTTCATTCGATTTCGAAACAAAAATTTTTTTTCACCAAAAAAATCATGGGCTATAGGCCAGTGATTTTTGTCGATTTTGAGTGAAATTTTTTTTGCAAAAATGTTGATGCCATTCGAAAGGACATGTCAAAAAATGGTGGGTTAGTTGGTTTTACCGTTCTCTGGAGCCTGGAAATATGGAAAAAATGACGAAAACCCGTTGCAATGGCCTCATTTCCAGTCATTTTCAGAACGCTCAAACTTAATTAATTCAATGAATTCCAGTGAAATTTCCAGGGCCATTGGAAAGTAGATATTCTAAACTGTGGATTGGGATAACTTTCCAGGCTGGAAATTGCCCATTTAATGGAAAATTACTCATCAACGAACCGCTTCCAGGAGATATAAAAAGCGTTCCAGTTCCGTCAAATTTAGATAATTTCCAGTGAAACCTTCCAAACAAATTGCTTTTGGCTTCCTCTTTCGTATGAGAACCCTTTCATTCGATTTCGAAACAAAAATTTTTTTTCACCAAAAAAATCATGGGCTATAGGCCAGTGATTTTTGTCGATTTTGAGTGAAATTTTTTTTGCAAAAATGTTGATGCCATTCGAGAGGACATGTCAAAAAATGGTGGGTTAGTTGGTTTTACCGTTCTCTGGAGCCTGGAAATATGGAAAAAATGACGAAAACCAGTTGCAATGGCCTCATTTCCAGTCATTTTCAGAACGCTCAAACTTAATTAATTCAATGAATTCCAGTGAAATTTCCAGGGCCATTGGAAAGTAGATATTCTAAACTGTGGATTGGGATAACTTTCCAGGCTGGAAATTGCCCATTTAATGGAAAATTACTCATCAACGAACCGCTTCCAGGAGATATAAAAAGCGTTCCAGTTCCGTCAAATTTAGATAATTTCCAGTGAAACCTTCCAAACAAATTGCTTTTGGCTTCCTCTTTCGTATGAGAACCCTTTCATTCGATTTCGAAACAAAAATTTTTTTTCACCAAAAAAATCATGGGCTATAGGCCAGTGATTTTTGTCGATTTTGAGTGAAATTTTTTTGCAAAAATGTTGATGCCATTCGAAAGGACATGTCAAAAAATGGTGGGTTAGTTGGTTTTACCGTTCTCTGGAGCCTGGAAATATGGAAAAAATGACGAAAACCAGTTGCAATGGCCTCATTTCCAGTCATTTTCAGAACGCTCAAACTTAATTAATTCAATGAATTCCAGTGAAATTTCCAGGGCCATTGGAAAGTAGATATTCTAAACTGTGGATTGGGATAACTTTCCAGGCTGGAAATTGCCCATTTAATGGAAAATTACTCATCAACGAACCGCTTCCAGGAGATATAAAAAACGTTCCAGTTCCGTCAAATTTAGATAATTTCCAGTGAAACCTTCCAAACAAATTGCTTTTGGCTTCCTCTTTCGTATGAGAACCCTTTCATTCGATTTCGAAACAAAAATTTTTTTTCACCAAAAAAATCATGGGCTATAGGCCAGTGATTTTTGTCGATTTTGAGTGAAATTTTTTTTGCAAAAATGTTGATGCCATTCGAAAGGACATGTCAAAAAATGGTGGGTTAGTTGGTTTTACCGTTCTCTGGAGCCTGGAAATATGGAAAAAATGACGAAAACCCGTTGCAATGGCCTCATTTCCAGTCATTTTCAGAACGCTCAAACTTAATTAATTCAATGAATTCCAGTGAAATTTCCAGGGCCATTGGAAAGTAGATATTCTAAACTGTGGATTGGGATAACTTTCCAGGCTGGAAATTGCCCATTTAATGGAAAATTACTCATCAACGAACCGCTTCCAGGAGATATAAAAAGCGTTCCAGTTCCGTCAAATTTAGATAATTTCCAGTGAAACCTTCCAAACTAATTGCTTTTGGCTTCCTCTTTCGAATTTACTTTTAAATTCAAGCAGTTTTGTACCACTTTTTCTTACCACTGAATCCTTTCTGCAATTTTTTTATTGCATAAATTCGTCTCCGCCTTAAAAAGGTCAATTTTCACTTTCTCAGTTTCACTTAAAACCGTTGTAGATGGAGTTGGATCAATTGGTTGAGCGGCACGACCACCATGCCATGGTCTCCCATTTCGAGACCAGGTCTCCCAGTGGGATTTTAAAATTGAAATAAAAAATCCACTTCGTCTCCAGGCTGTTGTCTAGCTCGCAGCAATGCAAAGACATTCAAGCTTCCTCACTCCCCTTACCCTAATTCCCTTCTGTACAAAGCCATGCTAACGCATCAAAGGATTGTCCCCTAGGCTTTGGTCACATCGTACAAAAAATATATATATTGTGTCGTTACCCAGGTATAGAGGACTATCGAACAGTGAGCCCATTTCTTTTGGAATTACAGTGTATCAAGACTTCATTTAATATATCTCAGTGGTCCAGCCCAGTTCAAAGCAAATGTACAAACTTTTGTGTTTATGTTTTATAAAACCATATATTTCGCAACACTTGCTGACAATATTTAAACAAATTCAATAACTTTAATAAATATTTTTTAATCTTGTCTCATACTGGATACATTCATTTCCTTTCTATCTTAGTAGCTTCAATGCAAACATATGCATCAGTATTTGAAATAAAATTGTACCAAAGGTATGATTAATTCTCCTTCCTGTATTACAAAATCGATCTTCGCATCGATTGCAATATAAAACCAGAGTATCATATCGATATTGGCAACCTATATTACAATCTCGTCGTGTGTGGATTTGATTAGTTGAATCGTTATCTGAAAGTAAAGTCAATTTGGAGAAAATATATTTTGTATTAATGTCAATATTTTTTTTATTCTTGTTAAGTATTTCTTATCAAAACATTTTTTTCCTAACTGATTCACTTGCGCAAATGAACAAACATACTATACGGATGAATTGACTAACCTTATATCTAGCAAGTGTCACTATACAATTATTGAGAGGATCGCGCTCATGAAGCTAGACAATTTGGTCACTTCGAAAATTGGACTATATTGCATCCCTTCGTTAGGAGGCATACATAGATGCATGACCACTCATATACGCTTTCATTTCTTTTTAGCATTGCATGTTCGCGAGCGGAAGCATTTAAAGCTTTTTAACTTTCCTTCTTCTTAGCTTACTTAGAAGGAATCAGGAAGGCGTTGTATATTTCCTAGCAGGAAGCAATTAAAGCTTTTTACAATAGCTGCGCGCAAGCAAGGAGTAATCGTGATTGCATTCCCTTGGATGAACAGAGATATGATGATAAACGGAAGACAAAATTCTCACCACCCTAAACTCCTGTTCTTAGTGCCGTTCCACACTTGTCGTGCTTCCGCGCGATGAAGTCCGCACGAGTGCCCACACCTGTCATGTCAGATTTTGTGTAGAACACGAAATGTAGTGTGTGTAGTGGTAATATTAAAGTATTTTCCGAACCCAAATAAACATTGCTATGAATGTATGCGTGCCGTTGCGACGATAAATAGGTAAATTCCGTGCAGATTTCCCTATACACCCCTGCACGCCCTCTCTCCAACAAACTGCGATGAAGCAGGACAAGTGTGGTACGGCACTTAGTATTGATAGGAAGAAAATTGCTTACATTTCAGGGTAAAATTGTAGGATTAAAGTAAAAAAGATACCTTGATTACCTTGCCGACTGCAAATAGTTAAATATTTCCAGGGGCTGACTTACTTTCCTGCTGGGTATCGCTACGAAAAATCTGATAGAGAGCTCGTCAAAAATTTTGGCAATAATTAAAACCGTGATGAGGCCAGTTTTCGGTTAGAGCGATGACGACGTAAAAGCAGGCATAGTAAAGGGAAAGCGTATTTAGTTGTTTTTTGCTGACAGGGTACCTGTAAATTTATTCCGAAAAGATCCGGGATGGCAACTTAAAAGACGACTTGAGTCCCCGAGAATGATGAGATCCAAAAAGTTGACAACAAAGGAGTGCAGAATCATCAACCCCACTCATCTCCCTCACCTAATCAATTACGTTATTGACAGAAGTTGATGGATCAAGTCGGAAAACTGCTTAAACTTGTCTAAATGTGCCTAACTTAACTTGCTCGTAGGTGGATACATCCAAGATAAATTACCTGTGCAGTGCACACTGGTAAGGCAAAATTCCTTTACTTGATCTTGTCATATTAAAGTCATTCAGTTTTCCTTTTTTACAGTTTTCTTTATATATGATGTTTCCAAAGCTCAGGGGATGTCCTATGATGCTAAAGTACAGCCTTGGCAGGAAAGGAATTAAGAATGAGGGAAATGGGTTAGGAGGTTGAGTGAAGGAGGTGTCGATGTACGCCCCGTTTAAAAGTTTTGGGCTCATAAAATAAGGGAAAAACAAAAAATGGTAAACTGTTCCACATTCGTGTTGTTTTGCTTAGAAAAGATTCCCGAAATTTGACGGTACGTCCAAATTTTACCTGGACAGTATAGGGGTGGGAGGGACTTGTAGATCTTGTATCGCGCGTTGTCATGAGTCTACAAGGAATCATGCTAGCAATTTCGTTAGAACAATGGCCATGGAAATAGCGATAGAAGAGTGAGAGACACCCGACATTCCGTCGATGCTCCAGACAGTCAAGGCCCTCAGAGATTGACGAATCTCCAATAACTTTAATAGCCTTACGCTGGACTTTGTCTAACGCGGACAATGCGGTGTGTCCTGCCTCTGCCCAAATATGGGAATTATATTCAAGTCTAGGCCTAATGTGGGACTTGTAGATCAGCGCTAAGTCAAGTGGGGTGAAATATTTCTTACATCTCTGTAGAAAACCCAAACATTTCATCGCACTTTTAGCGGTTGCAAATTTATGGTCAGTCCAGCTAAGATTGCTGGATATCTCAATACCCAAGATGTTTAGGGAGGGCGAATTTGGTATATTCACTCCGTCGACTTTAATGGGTTGGGGGAGAACCGGGCGTTTTTTAAGGGACATTAAACAGACTTGAGTTTTGGATGTATTAAACGTAATTCGATTTGCTCCGCCCCAAGCGAGGACCATAGAAATGTCGTTGTTTAATGATCTAAACATGCGTTCCCGATTGACTTTTGTAGCATTTCCACGTGAATTCATTACAGAATCAAATGAGTACGCGAAATCAAGGGTACTGTCGTCGGCTAAACTATGAATAGGATTGAGAGTAAGGGATAAGATATCATTAATAAAAAGAAGAAATAAGGTTGGTGAAAGAACTGAACCCTGAGGTGCACCGGCATTTATTTCGTAGGATGCAGATGTAACTCTGTCAATTACTACACGAATTGAACGGTCTGACAAAAAACTCTCTATCCATTTAACGAGGGTAGGGTGTAGACCAAATGTTTGAAGTTTGGCTAAAAGGGCCTCTATTAAAAACCTTTGAAATATCAAGAGCGACGATTTCGGACTTCCCAAAATTTTGGAGACATGATTCCAACGCTCCGTTAGAGCCGTTGGTAAGTCTCCGGTTGAGCGGCCAGCGCGGAAACCGTACTAGCAATCGTTGATACATATTTTAAATTATTTTGTATGCCAACCTTATTTGAACAAATGATAGTCGCCTCTATATATAAAAAACTTAAGTAACTCAAAAAGTATATTGAAGTTTACAAATTTTAAATAAAACAAAAGTGTGAGAAAAGTATGAATTTAAAAAACAATTAAAAGAAAATGTTGTGACCTTACCTTTTTTGAATAAAATTTTTCTACACAAACGATCGCGTGGACATTTTATAGTGTGAAAACAGCCAGCATCAGCATTTTCATTAACGCAACATTCATTCAACTCAGAATTGCAGAAATGACAAAGTCGACCTGTAATTAGCAACAGTGTATTTTTGAATATTCTACAATGGTGTGTGTGTTGAGGGAGGTGGTTCTGAACTTATCTGGAAATGGTGGCAGATAATGGTGGCTAATTCAATGTCACGGGCCGTCTCCGGAGGGTTCGGATCTACGATTCTCATGATGAAAACCTAGCATATTCTCACCATAGGCATAAATAGTAACCAAAATATTGAAGACAAATATTACTCTAAAAGGATCGAATATTTTTGTAAGGGAACCTCTAGATAGTCCATCTGGGGAGGGGAAAACTGTAAAACCACCATCGCAAGGTAAGCTACGAAAAGCTAATCGGAGATAGATGTCTTCGTTCGCCACACTCTAGATAGTCAATTTAAATTGCAAAATTTAACAAATGATTGTTTTCTGCTGACAACGGATTACGCTAAATATCAATGGTTGGAAATGCCCATTAAATTCTTGATCCATTTGCAATCGTTTAGTCGAATCGGGTGAAGTTTTTCTCCAGTTCCATGCCCTTCAAGGGGCTACGAAAATAAAATGTTTTCCAAATAATTCTAATTGAGAAATTATAAATTACAATTACTTGTAATTAAAAATTTCAGTTACTTTCAACTCAATTATTTTGTAATTGAAAATATCAAATGACCTTAAAGTAATTCTAGAAAAAGTAGTAATGATTACATTTTGCAGATATTTTATTACTTAAAATGTATTTAATTAGAAAAACTCTTTTAATTTCACAACCATACAAAATTTGCTATTGTACTTTGTAATAAAATGCATTTTATGTAAATAAATAGTTTAAAAAATCAATTCTTACTACTTTTACTAGAATTACTTTCAACTATTTTGTTCAATTTCGCAATAATTGATTTGAAATTTATTGAAATTTTCAACTACAAATAATTAAAGCCTAAAAATTGTTAACTAAAATAACTTGTAATTGAGTTTGTTTTGCACCTAATTACAATTACTTTTATTTATATTTGAGTGAGTAAATACATTTTCAAAATGTAGTTGATAATGCCCAACTCTGGACATTTAATAGCACGAAGTCTAAAATTATTGTTTCAAATCTGAACTACTTCAGTTAAAATCTGGCAATACATTTACCAGCAAAGCGTGGAAGCTTTTACATTTATTTTCCTGCAATATATCTTTTACTTTTTTTCCAATAAAAGTTTATTTTGGACAAGTTTTTGAAAAATCGAAACATTTCGCTGTTCAAGTTGGCAAAAAATAAATAGAAGTCATTAGATCAGCAGTGAAAAATGTTTTAGCTAATTACTCAATATCTTCAGGCAATTTCATGAGTAGAGATTAGGCAGTTTGCTAAATTTCTTCGCTACTCGGGATGGCCTTAACACAGTGGTCTCACGCCCTATTGGGGTGCCAATTTTCTCTACCCCTTGCCTAGGACAGGCAGGTGACTGACTACCGGATTCCCTCAGTTTTTGCCATCAAAACGGCGCGTAACGAACTAATTGGAGTGGTTAACACTCCCCAGTTAACTAACCAAGCTATTATTGAAGTACGGTTGTGAGAAATGCTGGTTCAGGTAGAAAGTCGGGTTGAACTAATTAATAGAAGTAAAATTAAATAAAGGCTTTAAAAACTGAGTAAAGTAAGTGATAATGTGTCAACCTACCAAACCTGAGGTCCCAGGTTCGAATCGCACTGACGGCTACCCCAGGTTATCTTCCGCTGACAACAGATCACGATAAAAAAAGGCCATGAGGGGTGTAGAGAAAATGTCACTTTAAATTGTAGGTCCGAATCCCATGAAGTTCTTTTCCCGTACTCCATACGAACCCCCCCCCCCCCCTCTTTTTTAAAACTTGTGCTCGAAACTTCTACAGTGATTTTTTGACAAAGTTTGTACGCTGCAAAATGGACGTTGGTCTTGATACTTTTAGTCACATTCCAGTACACGCATTTTATGTTGACGAAGTATAAGTTGCGTTAGAACTTATCAGCAGAAAAGCTTCAAAATGCCCCGAAAAATATTTGATTTAGCAAGCAATATTCAAATGTGGTAATTCTGAAAAATACATCACCAAGACAATAAATAATGAAATTTATACGAAGCGGGTGCCTTTTATACAGAGGCATCATACATCTGTTACGTTCTCACCTGACTACATTATAATGTAGTGACAAAATAACATTCGAATCTTATAAAGAAAACAACATCGATATGATGCTAAAGGATGTTAATTTACAAAATGCTCGATTGGACCAATTAAGAAATAGTTGACACAAATTAAATCTAAGCTTTAAGGCACAATATCTAGCTTCGGTAATATTGTTCAGTTCCGAAGCGTGTGGTTAAACCATGCTAAATCTATCACCGAGAAGTTGCCCAAATGTTAATGGAAGGTAATCAAAAGTCCGAATATTCTGGTGCGGACATAGATTTGGTTATTTTGCTTTTCTCTTAGCTTGTACCTGTCGCAGTTTTTGAAGAAGTTATTAGATAAAAAAAGGTTCTATTTTGCTGATCCCAATGTCAAATTTATTATCATTTTATTGCTATGAATGATTTACGAAAGTCTCCAGTTTCCACGACCGAAGGAGATCCTGCAAAAATGAGATAAATAAGTGAGAAGGAACTGTAGAGAACTATGAACATATCTCTAATATTGTCATAATCTTGACTTAGTGGATTTCTGATTAAATTCCTGATGTTAAATTTTTGGAATGCCACCAACACGGAATCCCCCTCTCCCACGCACTGTCATAAACAAAGTCATGGAAAAACAAACATTTTGTTCGTTTGTACTTACCTCCAGAAACGAATAACCAAAGAGTTGTTAAGGAGAAAAGTGCCACCACTCGCATCGTTACATTTGGTTCAATTATTTACAAAACTACTATTACTACTACTTAAATACAAAGAAAGATAAAGTTTTATAAACCAAAAATTGTTACTGACATTTATTTCAAAGGATTCGCAATACAATTTGAAGTATAGTGAAAATTTCAATTATCTATACGTCGAAAGGGTCAAAAAATATAATTGTACATTCCTACAAACTAATACAGTCTTATTCAAAAGTATGAAGCAATTAACAATACGTCTAATATGTAATATTTATTTTCAATTGCTTTATTAACATTATCAAGTGTTTCCTTGATTTCAGGATCTCTACAGAAAAACTGTATTTTAATTCTTGTAGCGATTTTCAATTTTAACCGGTTGTCTCCGCCTTCAGCCTGATATACATTGCGATGCAGTGCAGTAAATTGAAATTTAGGGTTCATCTACTTCCATCTGGGAATTTACACACACTAACTATGTTTTTTAATGACCTGGATCACGCATCATTAAAAGAACGACTTGAGAAATTTTTAACAGTAAACTGTAGCTAACTTTCCAAGTTACTTATGCTTTGGCTTCTTCCTAAGGATTGGTCAGTGCTTTCAATAGAAGATCACTCAGCCCTGCTTTGTAACTTTTATTTATTAAAATTCACTTTTCACCCTTTTAATTCTGTTTATTTAATTACATTTTCCTTCAAGGTGGTGCAAATTAATCTTCACCACTCTAAGGCAGCTTCAGCTGCGCTTCTCTTCTACATGTCTCAAAAAGGAGAGGTTTGCGGGCTTAATTTACAGGGCTACGAGATATTTTATGTGTAGCCAGTAAACCCAGGTCCTATATTCATATAAAAAATAACTTTAATGGATTTATCCTTTCTCGATTAAGCGATAAAGGCACCGAAGTAGTCACAGTTGGTGTCCAAGTACATGGCTCACGAGGATATCCCCAACATGGCATTAAATAAAGGACAACGTTGGTTATCGGTGCAGGTGCCGACGCGCACAACACAGTGTGAGGCAGCTCGGACATTAATAAAAGAGTAACTTTTTTGATTATATTCTTAGTACCAATCTCCAAGTACGCAATGTGGACATGGACCCACCTTTATTAACTCACTTAGGTGGAAGTTATGGATATTACACCAGTCTCTGAACAATCTGCCCTTATTAAGCGAAGGGTATCCAAGAAATTCTCCTTTTCCAATCACGTCTATATTGAATTTCGGTTAGCATTATAGAAACTAGGTTATGCTTTCAATAATAGAAAAATAACAAACTGGGACATGCATGAAACTGCCTTTATAAATAGTTATCTAGTAGCAGTTATCTAGTATCCAATGAAGGTCATCCTAGCATCGACACTAGGCAAACTCTTAATATTGTGGGGAACACCCTAACGCTTACTTGTAAAGCTACTGAGATTTGTAAAGCTACTGAGATTTCTTTTCCTGGCAGAAATCATCAGAAGGGAATGTCGCAAACTTATCAAGCAAGCAAAAAAAAACTAAAGTATGAACTTCCTATAAGTAATGCCTCAGAAAATTAAAAAAATTTATAATGACAGCTTTTGTGATAAAATCGAAATCTCCGAAGCGGATCCTTTGCGTAAGATCCTCGCAACTTCACAAAGTACTCCTACTTCATATAGTCTAGAAACTGTGCAACTACTGGCTGACTATCACTTTACGGGCTGTTCAACAGCTTGATAGCTAAGTCTACAGTAGATTGATATTGAGGGTGCTTCAAACAACATCAAACCAGAGGCGAAAGCGGTATCCTGGTTGAGGTTGAATCTGGAATTCTCTCAACATTCTTGTAGAATTTGATTCTCAATGAGTTAATTTAAGATCCGGAATATTCCGGCCATAATTTTATTGTATATGCAGGTGACATTGTCCTGATAACCGCGGGCAAATATCCTTATATCTTAACTGAGGTGACACCACATTCTCTAAACTATCCTCCTGCAACTAGGTGACTAAGTTAAATATCTTGGTGTCGTTCTGGATAGGAAGTTTAGCTGGAAACCTATCATCCATATCATATCATTTCCTCTGTAACTGCCCGGGTCTAGCCAACCGCAGGAGCTGGTATTTACACTCCCTCTTTTTTAAGGCGTTAGCCGAACTAGGGTTTACTGATTTCAGGGGCATAGTTCGGTTCATCAGGAGCTCCAAATGATTTTTAAGTATGTAATAAAGTTGAGAATTTAACCCCAATGTGATATCATAATGGGCAACTTTAGTATAAATTTGCCCGATTGAGTGACATATAATTGTAAATTAATAAAATTAACTCAAAACGACCAGGTATTATAAAATAAAAAAAATGTGGAATGGTACGCATCAGACCTGCGCAGCGAGGGTTCGGTATAAAATTAAAAAAAATAACAGATTTACTGATTTTTTTCGACACCTATAAACATCTAGAACTTCGTTATTTTTCTTGTAATATGTATGATACCTAATAGAAAAATTATTTCAGATTTTTTGGCAAACTATTATTGGATAAGCAGAAGTATTTTTTATTTGGGTGCTAATTTTTCATCCAAATGTTTGGACATAAGTCAAAAATTAATGCAGATTAAAATTATCGAAAATAATTTTTTTAATACTTATTCACAAAAGAAAACTTCTAGTTCAAAATTGAACTTATTTAATTTAAAAAATTTCTGAATTTCTTTCACCGAATAGATGCGGGCAAACGACTTCTACCCAATTTTAAGTCGATAGCAGTAGTAGCTAGTAGTAGTGTTTTCAGACCGATATCATAAATTAATATTGAGTCTGTAAAACTAGCTCTTATTGAAGTTAATAAATACAAAAATATAAACCCTTTTAAAAGATCTTTTATTATCTTACACTTAGTGTTAGTCCTGAAATTATCAATAAGGCAACCATTGGTCTTACGTGACTAGTTGCAGTATTGCAAAATTGGTTATTGCACACATCACAGAATACGGTTTCATTTAGGTGAAAACACCTTGAAAAACATCCCCGTCGAACAATTGTTTCACTTCTTTCTGAAAAATACAAACAAAATAAATTAAAAACAAACACTCTCGAATTGTGATAAAAAAAATGGAACAGAGAAGTCGCTTACGAAATATTCAGCAGAAAATTAATATTAAAATTTAAACTTATTAGTTAAGGTTCAAGTTTATCGGAACCTGGGAGAAAAGCCTGACTAAATTTACGAGTGGAACTCTCTATCTACGCCCCACACGAGTTTAGAGGAGTTCGAAACGAGTCAGAATTACAGGTTGCCTCTATGGAGTACCATTTAAGAGTGACATGTAAAAATAATCGAAAACTAAAAGTCCGAGCAACACCGGGTACACCCAGTAAGTGAGTTTATGATTATGGATACATTTACTGCTACTACTCCAACATATCTGGAATATGCTCATAACCAATCATCTTCCTTTGCTCTCGACTAAATATTGTTTTGAAGTTATATGTTTGACTGAGACCTGTGGGAGGATTGCTGACACTGACCTTTTTGGTCCCGAATTTGCTCGCTTTACTTTAAATATCAGTTTCTTCGTCCTTTGTTTTTTTTTCAACTCCCAACATCCACAAATTTATGAAAAATTAACCACCCCCCCCCCCCCTTATTATTAAAAATATATATGTCTCCAACCTTTAAATACGATTTTCGTCGTTTGGCCAAGGATTTACACTCTTCAGGTGCGGAACCCTCGATGGATGTGATATTAGGGTTCAATTGGGGAAAATGCCTTGTATTTATCATCATCTTAGTCTCATAAAAGTGTGTTGATTTGCGATCAATAGCGAAATTCGTTGTTTTCAGATTAAAAACCCCTTTTTGAAAACGAAGTTATCAATGGCTTTTCAATTGATAACAGAATGTGAATTAATTTGTTCTTTAGAAATTGCTAAAATATTTAAAAAAAAAACAAATTACATACTCGTATAGATTTCTTTTCCACATAGCTGATTCCGCCGACATATTGTTCCAGAAGCATATTTTAAGTCGAAATCCTTTTCAGGACAATAAGCTTTTTTCGAAGTGCACGTCCAACATGCCAGTTTACGACTAGCTGAAAATCAAATATTTGTAGCAGTTTTTGTGCAAATTATATAACAAATTTATAATTTAAACACTAACCTTCAGAATTTACAACCAGTATTAGTAGTATTCCCAAAGAAAAAAGAATTAAAAAGTTCGTAGGCTGCCACATTTTTGACATTTACTAATTTTGATCAGGATTTTATTTTAAAATTGCATTTTATAAATAGTTTCGTAAACATTTTGAAATTAACGTCAAAAGAAATTTAAAATGGCATTTATCCGAAATAGCACCGCCTACTTCAGATTTAATCATGTTTTTTTGTTTTTTTGAAAGTATTACAACCACTATAGTGGAGTCAATGAGTTGGACAGAGTTTAGATTTTAGAACAAACTCGGGCACCTGCAAGACCAACTCCATCCCCAACCTGTTTTCGGGGTCTCTGAACCCGAATATCATAGCAAAAAAGTTTTTATCCGTGGCCACCCCTTCAAACGGCCAAAAACGACCCCTTTTTCGATTGTCCGGCACGGGAGCGCGACAGTATCATTTCTGATGGAAGAAGAATTATGGTAGGGCATAACCGCAACTATCCTTGAGGGAGGTCAATTTTGGAAAAGTGGTTTATTAAGGGAGGGGGAGCTTTAGGACAACGCTCGGAGGTTGACACTACTCTCCCAATCATTTCATCTCCTTTTTTTAAACTCAAAAGATAGTTAGAACCATTTTTACACACATTGGGAAGGTAGTGTCAGCCGCCGAGCGGTTTCCTAAAGCTGGCCCTTTGCGCGGGTAGAAAGGATTAAAGTCATCTAAATCTAGACTAACTCACAAAATACTCTAAGTACAAGACATACAGGTGAGGTGCACGTTGTTATAATTACTAGACTTACCAGACTTCTTTTCATTCACCATCCCCTCCACACTATCCTTAAATGTGACAAGAAGAGTGCTGCAAATTTTTAGTGAGCCTGGCTACTTACAATATCGCAAAAATTGCACAAACAAACCACATCTCTTACAGAGACACAAAAGTTCGCGTTGGGCTTTTGCCGAGAAATACAAATTTTGGGACGATGAGTGACATTCGGTAATTTTTTCGGACGATAAAAAATTTAACTTAGATTGTCCTGCTGTTTACCAAAAAGTTTGACAGAAAGAGAAATTTGTTTGTATCAGATAAGATGAATGCAGAAAAGTTTGTGGATTTTTTGTCGGGTGCTGAATGAGTTTGGAGCTGACAAATACAAATACAAATACAACACTACAATGCGCCACCATACTTTTACGCCATCCAAAATTTTTGGAAATTGTTTACATATAGTAATATAAGGTATATTCAAGAAAAACGCAGAGCCGGCGGAGCTGAAACTGATGTACAGGCTCGCATCAATAAGGCTCGAGTTGCATTTAACACTCTTGCTGAGATATGGCTCAATAACAACATCTTCAGACGCACAAAAATCCAGATCTTTGAATCGAATTTAAAACCTGTTCTGTTATAAACCTGTTAAAACCTGTTCTGGATAAGCACCAGTATTCGCAGACGAAAGTGGTAGTGGTAGATAGGCCACACACTAAGAAAAGGGCCAAACAACATCGCTCAACAGGCTCTAGATTGGAACCCGCACGGTCCCCAAGGAAGACGCCGAATTTGACGACCGCGCAAAACATGCAGAAAATCCGTAGAGAAGGAAATCGTGGCAACAGTGTTGGCCTAGGATCGGACCAGGTGGAGAGTCTATAAGGGGTTAAAGAACCCAGAGAGATAATATCGATAATCGATAACAACGGATGCCTCATCCGCAAGAATCGATACAAACTTACCAAAATATTTTATTTCTTTACTTTCTTAAAATGACAAAATGATGACCAAATGATAACTTCATAATTTGTCGAATACTAGATTAAGAATTTGGCTATTATTGCAGACTTTTTTAGGTGAGGTTTATTTCGTCAAAAGAAATCTGTAAAAGTGAAAAATTAAGATTTTGAAAAGTTAGAAGGGAATTTGAAAATGCATTGCTTCCCTGAAAAAACACATTTTTCTTTTCTCGAACAAAATACTAAGAATTCTTGACCATTTATTTCTTTCCAACCACACGAGTAGGTTTTAACATGAATTTCTCTGTATTAAAACTAAACAAACACACCTTGTATGGGCGTCACATTTATACATTTTCAAAAGAAGCATACAATTTACAATTTTAAAATATATATTTTCATTTTGAAAAACAATATCTTAAATGTAATTTTCCAATTAATATAAATAAGCAAATCACTTTGATTTTTAACCGACTTTACAAATGTAAATCTACCAGCATCTATACTAAACATGTAATTTTAAATACACAGTAAATAACAGCTGACAGTATAAATATTTTAAAGCTATAATTGTTCAAGCTCTTTCCATGGTTACATAAGTTCTCTGTACAAAAAGTACATAATCTAACGATAGTATGGTGCTGGTAAGAGCAATTCATATAGTGGCAATCCCGAACAACGTAAGTAAATGCTGAATCTAGAAATAAAAAAATTAAAATTCAAACGTACACTATGCATAAAACCACACACTGACCTGTTTGTACTACAAGTTTTCTACATCCAAAGGGATTACCACATCCAACAACTTCAGCCTGCCTTTTACTGAAGTCGTCTACGCCGCAGTTGTCGTGTTTAACTGAATTGCATTTCCAGCAGTTCAGTGCATTTACTATAAAAAATAATAATTATATCGATTACAGTTAATCCAAATTTTAATATATTGGCAACTCTTTTGCAAAAAATCGCAAAGAACATAAAGATATGTGTAACCTTTTCGACAGCCAACTGTAAAGCAAGCATCCAATAAGGCTACCAATCTTAAAATACGTTAGGACAAGTATACCAACTCCATAAAAAATCTTGACAATTGGACTCATACAGGCCGAAAAATTCAAAACTTTCAGGTATTTTTTGATCAAAGGTCGTAATTAGATTCCGATGGTACGTAATAAAGGACTTTCCATTAACTCTCGTCAGAAAATGTTTTAATAGTTTTGAACTCTACCCCCTATGTAAAAAGTTGTTCCATCGACTCAGAACCTATATCATACACGAAGAGGTAATGTATCGGGTGCAGCAATAAGGAATCCTATGGCTTCCTGACTGTTCAGAGGAAAAAGATCTCAAAATTGCTATGGACCATGCATCCGCCCCATTTTTAAGGGCGGCTTTAGCGGTAGTGAAGTTCAAGCTGGGACGACTTAAGTTCACCATCTTCTCGAATGAGGGAAGTTGGAAAGCTAAAGGTAGGGAAAATTAATCCACATCCCTCCCGAGTAGCTACCGACGACCTGCTACTCTTCATGGCGGAAGAAAACATAGATGTGGCCCTAATCCAAGAGCGGTGGCTCTCCCGAACTGCAATTCAAGGATTAAGGTCAAATCACTACAAGATCCTACACTCAGATAAGGAAGGTAAGTTAAGAAGGTGAATTCTGGTAAGAAAATAAGTTTTTTTAGTTTCTTATCATTTCAGCACCTGTGACCTAACAGGACGACCGCAGGAATGAAGGTAAACTCATTCTGGCATCCGCGTACCTACCATTCGAAGAAGTAAATCCTCCATCGAGTGACTTAAACTGCTTGATTAGTTACAACAGCACTACCAGAGCAAACCTCATTTGAATGGACGCCAATTTATTTTGTTTTCCAAACTAAGAATCTGTAACAGAGATAGACACCCTAACTTTTAAAAGTAAGTATAGATTTAATACTAGCTCAAGCTGCAGATAAATCCAAAGTTGATGACTGGAGAGTATCACCTAAATTCTCCTTGTCAGATGATTTAGGATAACCTTTTAACCTTTAATTTCAGAATGTCGATAGCGAAGCCTTTTCGAAGCCCAGTTCAGACTGATTTTAGTAGCAATTCGTTTAAACCCCACACTAAAGGGCAACATTTCGAATAAAAGACAAATCGACGAGTCAGTTAACCTAATCGCAAGTGCGCTGACGGCCGCATTCAAGAGATCCTGTCCTATTAGTCAATTACCTAAAAGAAGCCATTGACCACGGTGGGTAGGAGACTCTTTAATAAGGCCAAACAAACCAAAACAGATGAAGACTAGAAGTGAAATCGTACCAGTTTACCAGAAAATCAGAATCGAAAAAAGCATCCTGGACGAATTGCATAGCGATGCTGTATTACAACCGACCATAATAAGCCCTATGTGAAGCCGACTGGTTATAATCCGGTGACCACGAGCTAACCTAACCACAATAAAGCTAAAATTCCAACAGTCATAAAATTTTTCAGCAGGTAATATTAAAATTTATTAATTTAATAATTTTAGTGAATTTCGGGTGAATATGAAAGAAGCGTTTTCGTTCCTATAGTTTTTAAAGTATTGAACTGTAATATTGAAGGTATTCATAAATTTAAAAAAATATATTTTGCAGTTACATTTATTTCAAATTTGTTAATAATGTTTTTTCTTACAATAATTTTCATCTCGTTACATATAAATGATAATTATGCTTGAAGTCTTATTTATTTAGAAATTTAGAAATCGTTCAAATACATGCATTTTGTATACCTTTTAAACTTGTTTTGAATTAAAAACTTTTGCGTAAAAAGCGTTACTTTTTTGTTACTGATAAGATTTGGAAGCTCGAAGTCGAGAGATTTATTTCGTAGGACTAAGTTTTAAGGATAGCCAATAAATAGGTAGTGATAGGAAGTCTCACGACAAGCGAAATATTCATTTTAGTCCTTAAATTTAAACAAATATGTCTACCAGGGAAAAGTTGCTTCAAAGAGTGTAGAAAGCAGCAATTGTATTCGTAGTCTCGGTTTTATTCCTGATTATCTCAAAAACTATACTAATTAAGGTTAAAAAAATTGACCTTAAAACAAAGGTAGGAAAAGTACTTTTTCTTAAAAAAATACCGTTACTTTTTATACAACAAAATACTCTGAAAAATCTTAATTTCAAAATTTAAGGACTATAATTTATTAAAGGATCGTTGTGGCAGCTTCTGAAACACTTGCTGTGAGTTAAGTATTAAATGAGGCTTTAATAATATTCAGCGTTCCCATTAAAGCATACAACATTAAATTATCGTCCACAATAGAACCTACGAACATACAAATTTTGCTTGTTTCGTTTGTTTTACGACATATAAAGACCTCTAGGAGCACTAGGTTAACAAAAAAGAAAGAAATTGCGAGAGGAGACTAAATATAGAATTAACCCTTCTAACTCAGAAGGCGCACTTCACAGGCAGAAGCCTGGAACTAATTGACCTATTCACCAGAATATAACATATATTGAGGTGAATGAGGCTCCCACAACCCATGCAAAGAAAAATATTAGTAAACAAAAAACCAAAACACGTCCAAACAAAACAATCAGGGGTGCATTGATAACAGAGATCGTTTAAGCAAATCCTTAGCAAGAGCCAGGTAAAAAATAGGAAACATATTCACGGCTCTACACATGCGATTAATAGGATCATGCATACCATAGTTAGACCGAGAATGAACAACATGTAGTAAAGGCAATCTCCTTAACCTATACGGAGTATGCCTATAAGTAACCAATCTTGCAAGAGAGCGAGAATCTATATTCGAGTTAAAAAGCTGGTTGAATAAATACTAGGTCAGCAATTCTACGTCGTTCCTCCAACGAGTGCATATTAAGCAATCGGAGGGGATCTTCATAAGGAGGAAGCCTTAATGGATCATTCCACGGGAGGTCCCTTAGTGCGAACCTAACAAAGTTCCGCTGCACCGATTCAATGCGTCTAGAATGAACAGCATAGCAAGGAGACCAAGCCTGAGATGCATATTCGAGAATTGGTCTAACTAAAGAAAAAAATAAGTGAATGAGGGTCTGTCGATCAGAAAACTCCCTTGACCATCGCTTACAAAACCCAGGACTGAATTACTCCGAGATACGATATGGTTTATGTGCAGAGTGCAATCGAGTTTTCTGTCTAGTTTTACACCAAGGTCAGTAACGGACTCCACATGACGGATAGTAGTTTCCGCTAAGGTATAATCAAATACATGCTGATTGATGATCCTAGAAAAAGACATAACTTCACATTTATCCAGGTTAAGTTGCAATCCATTTGAGGCACACCAAACCCTAAAGGTATTCAAATCATCCTGGATGCAGGAAGAATCATAACTGTTTCTAACGCATGAGAAAATCTTCATAGCATCAGCGTAGATTAAAACTTTTGAGTGCTTAATCAGAGGGACAATGTCGTCAGTGGCTAGAATTAACAGCAACGGCCCCAGATGACTACCCTGCGGCACATCAGATGAAGCCGTAACGACTCTAGATAAAGTATTACGGAAAGAGACACGGTAAGTCCTATTTTTTAAGTAAGAGCAGATCCAGTCGAGCAACAAAGGCGGAAAATCCAACCTTTCAAGCTTAAGCATAATCACGGAGTGAGGGAGCTTATCAAATGCCTTGCTGAAGTCGGTGTAGACACAATCAGTCTGGAGATAATATACTGGCTAACGACAGTATACTGAAATATCTCTCCATAGGAACTTTTTCTTGTAAGATTTTTAGTTAATTCAGGTAAACAAATTATCACCTAGTTTTTTTTTTTTGTAAGTTAGAGTTGGAGTTAATCTCTTCAAAAGCTTCCAAATTATTGCGTCATACTTTCACATGATGTTTGACTGTTATTTCTTTTATCTTTACCTTTATTCGTTTGCTAATCTAATACTTTTAGATTGATTGGTTTTTGATATTGCATACATAATTCTCAGTAGTAAATTGGTGTGTTACATCTAATAAATATTTCTGAGCCGCGTCAGGATACTGCATCCTTCACATACTCAGTGTGCCCAAATGACCTTATTTAAAAAGTGGAAATAGTAGCAAAATAAAAAAACGAAACTACATTTACTATTTCAAAAGCATAATTTATCTGTTCCAAGAAGTTAATTTACCTTTCGACATAAATTCTCCAATTCCGAGAAGTATCAGTACAGCATGAATTTTCATTAGTATCTTCTCATAAATTAAAGATTTTCAAGAAGAGATGTTGCATTCTTCCAACAAATACTTAAAATATAAAAAATTAAGTCAAAAAAAAAAATACAAAAGTTTAATGTTGAACAAAAATGACACTGTTAAAATGTCATGTCATTAGATCGTGAAACCTCAGTTTTTCAGAAGGCTAGATTACAAAAAAGACGAAAGAGTCAGTATTATAAAACTTAGTTATAGTAGAGGAAGAGCTGTAACTCGATTTCAGTGAAGCTGCATATTAATTTTGACGTTATATTATAGGTCAAGCGAATCATCAATTTTGGTTTTTATTAATTAAATCTTATTTAATATTTCCTATTGATGGCCCTAAAAATTTTGTTTGATATCTTCCTGGTGACAACGACCCAAAGCATTAAAATCAGTTTTCACGTTAACTTTACAAATATTCTGACGAAACTTTTGCTTTTTTCCAGAAATTGAGGTTTTAATTGCACTTCACATGTTTATAGAATGAATTTATAAGTAATTCGAGTAATATATTTACATGAAAAACGACTTCCCATAATCTTGTTTCTAATAACTTGCGCACGAAAAAAATAAACACTTCATGTTGATTAATTTATGCAAATTCTGCGTGTTAAGGCAAAGTCGGTTCACAAAAAATCACAAAATAGACTAATAAAATTATAGGAGTGATTACATAAAGTTTTAAAAGAAGTTACTTTAACAAATTTAACTTAATTCACTCGAGGAAACGTTTGCATGCACAAAAATAAACAATATTTGACAGTACGAAATATATGTATGTCCCTCTTTTTAGTATGCTTTCGTCTCTATTATTCAAAGACCCCAGCTGATTTTAAATTCTTCGAGCAGCTTCGCTCACGGATAGGAATTTTACAGGGTACAGCGCTTCCTTTATATAGTTCTTTATTCGAAGGGCGACAGTTTTCATTGTCCCATTTCATAAAACTTGATTTATCGTTTATTTAGTAATATTAATATCACTGATGAAGAAAATGAATTGCTGCCATGACGGGACAACGATTGACAGCGATATGCCAAAAATGTTTTAAAAAAGTGCAAATGTTTAAAATAATAAAAGTTGAGAGTTTTTTTTGACTTTTTAATAACATTTAAATAAGACATAAAATGACCTTCCACTTTTTCGGTAGATTGATCTACTCTTGCCATAATTTTATTTATGTGAAAAAAAATTATCCATTGATATAAATCATAAAAGTTCAAAATTTTTTATCATTTCATCAATAATTAAGATAACTAAAAAACATATCCTGCCAGTCATTTGATGGCACGTGGTTTCGGCAGGAGCAAAGTCGTTGAGCACGAACACCTTATATATTACTATTTCTAGGCTTCCAAATTCAAAATCCAAAGGTTCTCAATGCGTTAGATATTAGATGGGGCCTGATCTGAGGCAGATGTTTGGGCATTTTGTATTCCATATGGATGATTGATGTTCAGTTCGCTTGGTGCTTGTGATACCTAACATAAGCGCAAACTGCGAATACGACGCATTTACATTATTCCATGTTGCCTACACTCAAGTCAGTTTGTGTTTTTTGCAATTCGAAAAAAATAAATAAATATTTTCTTTACACAAGAACGTTTGATGAAATGCACGGAAATTTTAGAAATTCGTCAGCAAAATAATTTGTCATATATCATACTACTTTCCTAGCTCCTGCTGCAGCCAGTCAGAAGTCAGGAAGGATATGTTTTTTAATTACTCTCTCTTTGTCGCTTGATTATTGGCGGCGCTCTAACGGTTGTTTTTACGTATCTAACATGCTAAATTTATTGTACAATCTTAAACTTTTCTGTTTTAAATCCCTAAATTTTCGAGAAATGAGCGAAAAAACGAAACATATTTTTTGAGTGTAAATGGTTTTATTGTTGTCATTCCTTCATTCATTGTGCATTCATTCACTCATTTTTTTTTAATGTTTTCATAAAAGAGGAATTTAGAAAAAAATTAAGGAACTAAAATTTGGTTTTAAATCATGCATAATTCATTTTCAATTACTTTTCATTCCTTTGCCAATCTCGTTGGAATATATGAGGAATTCCAATTACATACATCATTACTTGGAATATTATTTTCATTGGTTTATTCCATTCCTTATTGAAAAGTAATGGAATTAAAATATTTTAATTCGAAGGAATGGGAATTAGGTCGGAATTAATTTCACAAAGAATTATTACTTTACAGCTCTGCTTGGAAGTACGAAATCAATCTTTGGAAATTGAAGCTTTGCTCTTCGAAATATTTTTTTTCAAAAATTTGTTACGACCATCAATTCCGCTCTCCGCTTTCATAGGTGGGAAGTAATGATTGCTTCTTGGAATGAATTACAGCTTAAGTACAATTCCAAGAAATGATTACTTCAATTAATTCCTAATTACATAAAGGAATTAGTAATTACGACTCTGAATTCCTAATTACAAAAGTAATTCAAAAAATTAGACGTTTTAATTCTTTAAATATTTTAATCATTAAATGAATTTAAATACCTTTGGAATTAAAATTATAAGTAATTTAGTATTTAAAGGAATTAATATTTACAAAAATGTGATTCCTTAAATACTTTATTTCACTTAAGTATTTTGCATCATTATAACCAAAATTTCATTTAATTTGACCAAAAGTAATAGCATCACAGTTTGCCTTAAGGAGGACGAGCTGTTCAAAATTCTTATCTGAGAGTTTATATCTTCTAGGAGCATTAACAATTCCTGCAAAAGAGAACAAACGTTCGACTGGTGCGGAAGAAGGAAGAATGGTATTAAACTTCACAAATGTATTGCAAATTGGAGGATATTTTTTCAGCATCTGGAATCCTTCTGCAGAATCATTTAAATATGTATTGACCATCCATTGTATTGTTTGAGAAGAATTAGATTGGAATGGTAGGTGGTTACCGTAAGCATTACTTGGTAATGTTACTGTATTCTCTGCTAAAATAGGTGAGATAATTTTTATAAAAAGTGCTTATGTGAAAAAGTGCACAACTTGCTTTTCAAATTTATTCTTATCGCAATCAGCCGAATTAATGACACCGTTTCTAACTAGCTAAGTAAAATTATGTATGCTCAATAAGTTACATCAGAAAATTTCACTTGAATATACAATATTGTGCATAAGTTTAAGGGCACCCAATTTTTTCCGAAAAAAATTCAGTATTGGCAGTTGCTTAATTTTTACTAAAAAAGTATTGAGGAAATATCCACTTTCTTTAGTCCTATTTCGAGGTGCTCTTTCAAACCAAATCTTTGCCACCTCGGGGGTGCCTCAAGGTAGTATGCTTGGCCCGCTCCTGTTTATCATATACATTAATCATGTTTTGCTTCTGCTATCCAATAGTAAAATTCTGTGTTATGCAGACGATGCTAAGATTTTTCGTACTGTTACCTGTGAATCAGACTGCGGTCTCCTGAACTCAGACTTGGCTTCGTTCTCTGACTGGTGTTCACGCAACCGCCTTCCTTTAAACACCGTAAAGTGCACCGTTATGACCTTTTCCCGTAAAGATCTCCTCTCCTCTTCGACTATACTGTCGATGGTCTTGTCCTGAGCAGGGTGGACAGGATCAAGGACTTAGGCGTGGTCCTTAACTGTCGTCTTGCTTTCGACGACCATGTGAACTCGATCGTTGCTAGGGCTAGTTCGATGTTGGGCTTTGTTAAAAGATGGTCTAAGGAGCTTGACGATCCCTACTTAACCAAACTTCTCTACTGTACTTTCGTCAGAGAATTTCTGGAATGCCAACGGCCCTGTGTGGTCCCCCTATTGTATTCTTGTTCGATTTATTGCAGGGTACGATAAACTCGCCCGAATTGTTGGAGACCGTCAACATCTCGATCCCGTAGCGCTCCTTAAGAAATCGAGAATTCCGGCCATCGAACTCTATATGGGTTGCATGAGCTCATCACGCCGATGTCTCGCCTCTTTAATCTACATTTCGCGGACTTCGACATGGACTTCTCCAGGCTGCGGTTGAAGGGCTTATTCAGGCAGCGCCTAGGTTGATGCGGGCGATATGAATTGACTGCGTCAATGCAATTCTCTAGGACTCGTTCATTTGCACTTCTTTTTTCGTGTTTTAGTTTAATAATTTTATATACTTCTGTATTTGTCATTTGTGGCGAACCTGTTTTGAACAAATAAACAAATAGTCTGTAAAGATCTAAAAATTATTTTGAGAGTAGTAGAATTTTGAAATCCGCTGTTTGTGTAGTTGATATTCGAGGAAAGATAATTTGGCCAAAAATAAAATTGTTTATATAAACCTCTATTAAAAATTATTGAGACCTCAGTTCTCAGTTCTCAGTTGAAAATGTGTAAGTAAACAATATTTTTCAGTTTAAAATTCCGCTGCTTTTAAATAATTTGAAAATTAATGGAGTTGGATAAAAGTAACTGAAAAAATTAGGTGGTCTTAAGCTTATGCAGACGACTATCGGAAAACATATTGTACGAATACGAATCTATTATATTTAAAGAAGCCTCGCTACTTGATACGAGTGCGGCAAAGCTTTTTTTTTTGTTATATATTCAAATGACAAATATTTATAATATTTTTTTGTTTACACGTGTATTGTAAGTTATAATTAGAGTAAAGAAGAAAGAGAATTTTAAATTAAGTATGCGACGCAGATGACTAACCTCATATCAAAATACAACAAAACACACAAAAAATATTTTTAAGAATTTACAATTTTTTTAAATCTCATGTTTTTCATTCACTTTAAGTTTAAAAGATTTCTGAATCCTATTAATCTTTTCTATTTACATGGATCTTTATTCAATTAAAAAAAAGTATTTAGGAAATGACATTTTTGTAATTATAAATTCCTTTAATTACTAAATTACTTATTTTAATTCCAAAGGTATTTAAATTCATTTAATGATTAAATTATTTAAAGAATTAAAACGTCTAATTCTTTAATTTCTTTTTGTAATTAGGAATTAAAAGATTTAATTACTAATTCCCATATGTAATTAGAAATTAAAAACGTTCAATTCATAAATAAAAGTAATTCATTCCAAAAAGGAATCATTACATCCCTCCTCTGTCCGCTTTATTCTAAAATTTGCATTTTTTTTATAGTTTTTTTTTTGATATTGTGCACTCCTCTTATATTAAATTTGAACGATGCGGTAATGCTCTCATGGAAAAGCTTTGTTGTTTACAAAATTGTCCAAACAGCTTGAGTCAAAGCTTTGAAAACTTTTTGTTACAGGAATCGGATGCCCGTTAAATAAGCTTCTCTAAGCATTTCCATACTAACTCATGTAGGAAGAGACTTAGATTCGGTTAGTGAGCTTATGCTTACCCCAATCACTTTTGTTTTCGTTTTTCTAGTAGTCAAACTAAGTGCGGTCGGGCGTGCGTGAATGACGCTATTGAAAGTGAAATATCTTAAGATTCACCTAAAATAGCGACGAAAAGCTAGCAATTAAAGTGAGAATGTTGAATGTGTATCTAGTCAAAGTTGCCACTGCATTCCTTATACTTCTTGCTGCACGAGAAGGTAATGATTCAAAATTAAGATTAACTATCCATATTCTGACGTAATTCTTGCGCAGTATTTTTTATAAAGAGAAGTCGTCAGCAATAGGTGGTCATACTTTCACCCACTAAATATAATTTATTGGGGATTGACTTTTTCCAAAAGTCAATGTGCGTAGGTACATATTGAAGTAACACGGTTACACAGATAGAGAACTTTAAGGAGACGTAATGCATATGTAATGGATTTCAGTTGACGTTCCAGTGCTATTTTTGTTGCATTTTGAAGCTGTTGTGTGTAATTTTGGCACTTGCTCTTGTAGTATTTTAGGAACTCATAATTCTTTTGGTACAAATTAAAGACGGAAAATCATTTTCGTGTATCTAAGCTAAGCTATGACATGTAATCCGTTTTAAAGATTATGTCGGCACGATACATATTTTAGGGTGTTGTGTATCCCTAATGAGTTTTGGTAATCGCAAAGCTTAATTCACAGGTAAAAACATTTATTTGTAATTTATGACAAAAGTCACTCGTGTGCGAACATTAAAGGCTTAAAATGGTCAAAACCGGCACTGATTGATCACAGAGATGTTTTTGCAATATTATATAAATTTTTATATGTATGTGGTACCTAAAAAACTTCGATACAAATTTGTGTCACTTTCCAAAATTCTGCTTTTTCTGGTGGTAGAAAACGAATATATTAAAGACACTACTTCGAAAATATGTGGGAGCCACTCCGTATATAGATTGATCAAAAAACCGATCTCTATTGCATTATAGATTTACTTTAGCGCAGTCAAAAGCTATAGGTAACTTTAAATTGCTTTGTACCTCACTGCTTCTCGATAATGGCTCTATATATACCTATAATGTACGAAAATCGAGTAAACGTTACTCGAATCGAACATAAAAAACATAAGAATCAGCACATTTTTCGACTAGATTTAAAAAAATATAAAATTTATTTGCTTAGTAGCCTCCCATGACTTACATATATCACACTATCCCCACTACTGTTCAGTTACAAATCTCAGGAAGTGTTTGAGCCTACCTGAAATTTACTTTGAATGTTAAAAAATCTTGATTACTATAAAAAAATAAAGCAATAAGTTATAATATATTTAATTATAAATTAATAAACTTTTTAATCTTTGCAGTCAGTTGTCTAAAGTGCTGGGTTTGCTCAACAACGGCAATAGAGGGAGAATTTTGTAAAGACCCCTTTGACATCAAAAATTTTACTCCAGAACAAAAGGATATATCATTCAAAGAATGTGTACCATCTGTTACACCTGGTATTAGAAATGTTTGCAAAAAATTGGAGCAAAGAAGTGAGTATAAACTAAAATAATAATCACATATAAATAAAACACATTATTGAACTTGTCGAATAGTAACGGTATTATCTCTCAAGTACAGGAGAAGTCTTTTTATTATCGATAAACTACACTGATCTGATACACTAGGTTAGGTTGAAATAATTCGAAGATAAATTGAATAGGACCAGTGATTTACTCTTAAGGCACACCTAAATAGCTACGTAATTGCATTGAAAGTACTAGTGGCGAATATAGGATTTTACTAGGGGAAAGGGGGTTTAGTTTTAACATCGAGACTTATTATTAAGACATTGTACGTGCAGGTGCGACAGGTTTTTGTTAAGCGCCGGGAGGTGGGGGGCTATAGAATTGTTCCGTCCAAAACATAAACGCTCCTTTTTACCAGATATCTACAAGTAAATATACACAATTTAACATAAACCACTAGTAACTCTTGTAAATTTTGAAGCTTAATGTCTTGTATTACTCTTTTTCACCTGCTTAATTTAAATTTAATAATTGACAAAGACGAAGAAAGTTTTACCTTATCCTTGAGATTATGTAGGTGAAGATTAGGTTTTAAACAACAAGGAATCTTTACAGTTTTTGTCTGTATGTCATTTAAAAACCTATTAAGATGAAATTCGGTATACGGACGTTACCAAAGAAATATTTGGTCAAATTAATAAAAAATAATAAAATAATAAATTTTTTGGACCACATACGAGTATAGTGAAAAGTTTGCTGAAATTTTTTTTTACTTAACCCAATGTGTCTTTAGATATGTCTCCCAAAATGCAAAACTGTAACTATAAAATCAAAGCAAAAATAGTTAATGAAAAATTTAGAAATAACTTTACGCAAGCCTAGAATATCCGTATCCAACATACTCTTAAACAATTTTTATATTATATTATTAATAAAAGTAGTAACAAGAACGTAATTTTTGCTGGGGCCAAGGACTTGTAACCAGGTGAAATATTTGATAAGCTTTACTGCATGCGGATCGAGCTTGGGCAGCAGCCCACTAACCAGTTTCACACACGTGGACTAAACAACCGCTTCGCTAATAGATTGAGGAGCAATTACGTCTAGATTCTAGAGTTCCTGGCAAGGGACTCCGACACATTAAACTGCACCTGGAAACCTCTATCGTCGGTGTGGAGCGGAACCCTCGTCTTTCACTGGGGATAACAGACTGCAGACTTGCAGCAGCTTGTCTACGAAGATTCTCTTTGCTTTGGTACTGCTGTAAGTGCTGCGGGGAGGACAAGTCTCACGTTGAAATCGTAGAACTAGGAGGATGATGGGAGCAGACGTCAGTGACTTTTCAGACGGACCCCTTGGGACTCTAATCAGTTTGAAATTTTTGTGCGTTCGTTTTGAACATGTTTGGATGAATGCTCAAGGAGGACTAGAAAAGTGTCTATTTTTTTTTATACGATGTGGCAAAATCCTAGGGGACAACCCTTTGATGCGTTAGCATGGTTTTGGTCGAAAGGGAATTAGGGTAAGGGTTCTCACTTCCCTTACCCTAATTCCCTTCCGACCAAAACCATGCTAACGCATCAAAGGGTTGTCCTCTAGGATTTGGCCACATCGTATAAAAAAAAATTAGCCACTTGAGTCTTGTTTTTGCATTGCTGCGAGCCAGCCCAGAGACGGAGTGGATTATTTTAATTTCTTAATAAAAGCTCACGGGGTCATCTGGTCTCGAACCCGGGACCCATGGCATGTTGGTCTTGCCGCTCAACGTATTGATCCAACTCCGTAGCCAATGGCTCTATTTGGAGGGCATCTGCTTGGGATTAACGAAGTAGGAACTTCGCCGCAATTTTTCTAAGTAGGTTTTATACATACTTGTACAGTTTAATAAAAAAATACACGAAGTTTTGGAATTTCTCGGGTTGTGAAAGTCACACAGTCAAAATTTTTGTTTTTCGTTATTACACTTTTCCTTGTCGTACCTTGACATTGATAAACATATTGGATACTTTCTTTACTTTTGACCATATTACACTGTTCTTGGAGTGCTAGAAGGTTGTTTACTTCATTTATTCATAGAAGACAACAAAAGCAACATTTTTAATTCGGCGCTGCACTTATTTCAAGCTTTTATTTAACTTCACCTGTTAGTTATTATGTTCGGGTCAAATTTGAAACTGAATTTTAAATTTGTTCCCCCAAACCGATTCAGCTGAAATTTAGACGACCGAAGATGGCGGATTACTTTTTCTTCACAATCTCCTTGACAAGATACCCAATAAAAGAGTTTGATGATTAGAATGTGATGAGCTAGATGACTTCATTCTAAACCCAATATGACGGAAGCACCACGATGGCGGATTACCCTTTTCTTTACAACCTCTTTGACATGGGTATCAAATGAAAGGATTTGACAAGTAAAGTACGATAAACGAGGATGGAATTGGATAAATTTGTTGAGCGGCACGACTATCATGATTCCCGGGTTCGATACCAGGTCTCCCCGTGGGTTTTTAAAATTGAATTAAAGAAAACATTTAGTTTCCTCCCTCCCCACCCTTATTAGTGTCCACGCTAACGCATCAAAGGTTTGTCGCCTAGAATTTGGCCACATCGTAACAAAAAATTCAAAAAAAAATAGGCATCGACCGCGAAGGCACGTTGTTCTCCCAACCACTGCGACATCGTGGCTGACATTCGCACAATCGACGAAACAAATGATACCACCGTCACATTTTACTTAATAGTATTTGAAATATTCACATTTCAACTCCGAAATCTGCCACAGGAGTCTCCATGTATATATTATAGTACTGGAAAATTATGAAAATTGGCGAAAAAATAGGGATAGCTATTAAGTTATGGGTGCTGAACATGTTAGCATCCTTCATTTTACTTGTAGAGTAGGGAAACTACCCCTAATTTTATTCGCAGTTTATATAGAAGGAAGATAAGAGGGCAGGACCGGGCTCCCCATTCCCCGCTCAAGAGCGGTAGAATACCCTACCTTTATCGAAAGCTCTTTTCTCGAGACCCTCACTTAAAACAGCGCAAAAATAGAAATCATTTCCCACCCCCTGACAGGATGGTTTTACCCTCCTTTTTGTGGCTTCTGGCTAATGTCCACAACCTCTTATTCTCACTCTACACAAACTGCGAAAAAATCAGATTTATTCCGCTCAGAACAAACTATAACCGAATATCGCCAAAAAGGGGATACTGACAAAACGGTGCTACCATGGGAAAAGCTAATTTCATAGCCAGCTGCATGACTACCCCGTAGGAAACCCATCAATTTCAATTGCACACTTTTTCAGTAGGTTGTTCGCTAATGTGAAAGATGAAAGATTTTTGCAAACATTTCCGCTTTTTCCTTCTTGGTAAAATATCGCTTATTGTAAATTTGAAGGAAGGGTATTGTTAACTATCATGAAAAATGCTGGGGAGAAAATAGGACACATATTCACGGCTCTAGACATGCGGTTAATAGGCTCATGCATACCATAGTTAGAGCGAGAATGAACAACATGTAGTAAAGGCAATCTCCTTAAGCTATACGGTGTTTGCCTATAATTAACCAAACTTGCAAGAGTGAGAGAATCTATATTCAAGGTCAGCAATACCAGGTCAGCAATTCTACGACGTTCCTCTAACGAGTGCATATTAAGCAATCGGAGGCGATCCTCATAAGGAGGAAGCCTTAATGGATCATTCCACGGGAGGTCCCTTAGTGCGAACCTAACACAGTTCCGCTCCACCGATTCAATGCGTCTAGAATGAACAGCATAGCAAGGAGACCAAACCTGAGATGTGTACTCAAGAATTGGTCTAACTAAAGAAAAAAATAAGTGTAAGTAAGTAAGGGTCTGTCGATCAGAGAACTCCCTTGACCACCGCTTAATAAAACCAAGGACTGAATTACTCCGAGATACTATATGGTTTATGTGCAGAGTGAAATCGAGTTTTTTGTCTAGCATTACACCGAGGTCAGTAACGGACTGCACACGACGGATATTAGTTTTCTCAAAGGTATAATCAAAGACGAGCTGATTGATGTTCCTAGAAAATGACATAACTTCACATTTATCCAGGTTAAGTTGAGGAAATCTTCATATCGTCTGCGTAGATTAAAACTTTGGAGTGCTTAATCAGAGGGACAATGTCGTCAATGGCAAGAATAAACAGCAGCGGTCCCAGATGGCTACCTTGCGGCACACCAGATGAAGCCCTAACGACTCTAGATAAAGTATTACGGAAAGAGACACGGTAAGTCCTATTTTTTAAGTAAGAGCAGATCCAGTCGAGCAATAAAGGCGGAAAACCCAACCTTTCAAGCTTAAGCATAATCACGGGATGAGGGAGCTTATCAAAGTCGGTGTAGACACAGTCAGTCTGGAGTCATTGTTGGAATGCAGAGATAGATAATGTGTGATGTAAATTCAAGAAGGTTGGTTTTTGTCGATCTACCAGGCAGAAAGCCATGTTAATTAAATAAGATTAACCCCTTACACTGCCCAACAAGCTGTGAGTATATAACAGATTCAAACAACTTGGGTATGCAGGAAAGCTTCGTGATTGGCCTATAATTTGTAATGGAGTCTTTATGCCCCTTTTTATAAACAAGAATTATAAAGGAGTTCTTCCATAACGTAGGAAATCTGCCGGCCTGAAGAGATTTGTTGAAGATGAGTTCCAATGGAGTGAGTAACAGAACATGATCTCAAGAATGCAGGTGGAACACCATCAGGACCAGAAGAAAAGTCCAGTTTAAGCTCCTTGATACCAGTCATGATTATATCACGATATAATGGGCAAAGCAATGGAGGTAGCGGAACGATTTTAGATATTACCAAACTCTTTCAGGGAAGGCACAAAGTTGCCTGATGAAAAGGCACCCTCAAAAAACAATGAAAAGTCATCGGCTATATCAGGCGCGCTAAAACTAGAGGATCCATTGTGGTATTGTAGATGGATAATTATCAGTTTTCTTCTTGAGATTTACAAATTTAAAAAAGGTACGAGAATCATTGTGCAAGCTACTGCGAATATTATCGAGGTATTTTTGTATAAGGATGAAGATAACGCTAAGAAGCATTCATGACAATAAACGAATTCAGAATAGGCTGACGTGCTTCTGCAGCGTAAGTAGGTTTTCCATAGCCTATTTTTTTTTATTCGTAAGACTCCGTAGTTAAATACGAAACTACAAAACAACCTGTTACAGACTATTTAAATTGCGGCGAATATAAAGCTTTTTATGACACAGACATATAAACTAAACTATTCTTAGACACCACGTTTAGTCCACATTTTAATTTTTTATTTGTATTTTCAGTAAAATATATTATTCCAAAAAGTTTTCAATTACCAATAGAAATCTAATTATGAAAATAAAATCACTTTTACAGTAAACGACAATTTAATCATTCAGCGAAGCTGCTATTTTGAAGATATGAACGATTCGCCGGAAAAATGTTCCAGCGATCCAGTACCTCCAAACATTCGGACGTTATTTTGCAGTACATGTACAGAGGATGGCTGTAATGGCGCTGTCGGAATCAATCCAACTAGAACACAAATATTAATTGTACCTGTCTTTTTATATACATTATTTAACATACTCTTATAAATTTACAATAAAATCTGGTCCTCATTGTTTGAGATATCAACATAAGTTAAACATTTTATATTTAATAATGTACTTATACATGTAAATCATTTGTATATATTGAAACAATTTTGGAAAGTTTTCTTGGATGTCATGTTTTTTTACAAAATAATTGATGTTTTTGTAACACTTAGCTTTGAAAATGTTTACTGTCATATGTATTTATAAAGTGTGTGTCGCTCAAAGTAAATTTTATCAATAAACGAATTTACTAATGTCTAAAACTTTGTCTTGATTTCTTATTTAAATAAAACTTTTTGATTTCATTGGAAAATTCGAAGAATTGGCGAAGTTACCGTCATTTAATGGGGTATGCGTACCTGCAAGTGCCGAAAAAAAACGTAATTTTGAAAATTTTGTTTAAACAAACTAAACGAGTTTCGTAGAATATTCTTTTGCATTTAGAAAATATTAAAAAAAAAAAATTATCAGTAATAAAAACTTATATTGCAAATAATGTTTTTGTTTTGTACTTTTCACACTTTTTCGTAGCGATGGAGAAGGTTTCGGTTAGACCTTTATACCTGTTGGGCACCACGTGGTCTTCGAACCCACGAACTCGTGTAACAAATTAAATTATAATAAAAACATCATAATTTATACATATATATAATTTAATCCAACAGTAACTCCGTAGCGCCAGAAATTTAATTATACTAGGGTAAATAAATTCCAAAATCGATTATGTTACTTATCTATTTTTTATGACATTCTTCTAAATTATTCGTCTCGTACCCGCTGATACAAACCCTTTCCCTTCCAAACCTTCTACCTTTATCCCTGATATGCCAGAACAATACCTCCTTCTTCACAACACTGCTTCTCTATCTACTTAAGTAAAAAAAAAATAAAAAAAACATAATTTTCGTTGGAACCTAGTTTTATTCCTTTTCACTTTAATAAATTAAATATAATATTATACTTTTTAGTGCGTTTTGCGAAGTCGTTTCAAGTTTTTTTTAACTATTTTTGCATTCCCCCGGTTAAGGAAACCATCGAAAATAAAATTAACCGCCAGATTATTAAACGGTGAGGACATGATTCCTATAAAGAGAATAATATTGAATTGAATTGATATGTCACAAATGGTGGTTAAAATGTGACAATCAGATTGCCTGCCGCCGGTACCAAAAAATATGGTAAGCATGGCTTACTGAAAAACACGTTTAGAGCTGGTTTTTCTCGAGGACATAAATTAAGGACTTACAAGTGATCGCCGGTTTCAGAGCCTCGAAAACTAACTAAAAGCTACATTTGTGATTTTTTAGACTCTTTGCATTAGAGGGGGTGGGGGGCGAACACGTTTACAACTTCTTTGAAAGTGAATATTTATTTAACAAATTTCATCAATCTGGCTACTACAATATGCTTGACAAAAGGTAAAAAGTAACTTCAACAAAGCTGGTTCCTCACAGAGGAATTAAAAAATCGCGACATCGATGTGCAATTAATACGATAAAAAGCTGAAAGCAGTCGTAATTTCTCAAGGAGCGAGCCAGAAGTGATATATCAAGAAATACCAAAAGTACAGAAGAGTATATTGACCCCCGAATGAAGTCGAAAGCAAAAAGGATACTCCAGGATCAGCGTCTCTTTTCAAGAGTATCTTAACGTGATTATATAAGGGAGTTGTTCTACGGAAGGCCTCGAAGAGCGAACCTAACGAGCCTCCGTTGAACTGCTTCAATACGATTGATATTTGTCTAGACCAGACTGGAGAGGCATTTTTTTCACCATCTCTTCACAGTCATATTGGCCCTGGTAAATATGGCATTAAAATGATCCCCGAAAGAAAATTGGGAATTCAGCCAGACGCCCAGGTCCTTAGTCTTTGAAGCCAGTAATCCCGAAAACTAAGAATTCAGCATTAACATTGGTCGATTTAGAATTTGATCCTTCCTTCCCACCCCACGTCTAGGGGACTCTTACTACTGCAGTATCTAACATCATCCGGAGTGCCATTACTCATCTCAGCAACTTCGAAAACTATGCATTCGACACTTGTATCGATCGTTTTCGATTATATTGGTACATTTCACTCTCTTCTCATCATCTCTACGGGTGTCTTATTACCAAATTATTTAACGGCAGGAGCATTATTAATTTTACCGACCACAAAACAAAAAATATATACAAAAGTGCAGCTAAAAAAATCATTAAGAAACGTTGGGCTTTCAGGCAAACCTGTTCAATTACTGGATCTAAATCCAATTGAGCACTTATGGAATACCTTAAAGACAAGGATTTAGAATAGAATAATCACCAACAAACAAAGCTTGATGACCGGCCTACGAAATTAAAGGAGTTACGACAGAAAGGTGATGTGCGTGAACTGATATTGCTAGATCGTCATGTGACATACCGTGAGATTGAGGCATGCTTGGGAATTAGTTCCACTCGGATACATTCAATATTGCATGATCATTGGGCCGTCAAAAAGATTTGTTCGCTTTGGATTCCACATAATTTGACAATCGCTCAAAAAGTGGTTCGTGTCGATTGGTCCAAAGAAATGTTGAAATAATTCAATCGCGGTTCTTCGAAAGACGTCTATAAGATCGTGATAGGCGACAAATCATGGATCTATGCATATGAACCCGAAACTAAGCAACAACGACTGTATGGGTCTTTCAAGTTTTTCGCTCACGAAGCACTTCGAAGCAATGGTCGCCCGTTTTTCCGGAATAATTGGACATATCGCTACCGTGCCATTACAACAACGTAGAATGGTCAATTCTGAATAGTACACCACCATTTGTTTGCCAGAGGTGTTCGGAAAAATAACGGAAACCAATCACAGAAGACGAATCATTCTCCATCACGACAATGCAAGCTCTCACACATCGGCTCAAATAAGTGAATTTTTGATTATTCAAAACATCGAATTGATGAGTCATTCACCGTAGAGTCCTCATTTGGCACCCAATGATTTCTACTTATACCCATTGATCAAACATAAAATGCGAGGTCAACGTTTTTCGACAACTGCAGAAGCGGCTGATGCGTTCAAGTCACATGTTTTGGAGGTACCTGGAAAAAGTGCTTCGAAAATTGGTTCAAATGCATGCAAGTGTATTAATCTTCATGGGGAATATTTTGAAAAACAATAAAGCCATTTTCGATTATAAATATTTAAATATATATCTCAAAACTCGTATTGCTATCCGACGCCGCGAGCGCTGCGAATTCTAAAGATAATGATGATTCCATTCCAATTATGTATGGAGAACGTCATTTGATGCAATGATGACATGTCACATTAGCGATGCGATGATCATTTATACAAAAATGATCATTGGAGTGAGTCGTCTGTCTAGGATATTACTGTAAAAATTAAAGATTTGAATATGTTTTTTAAAAACGATTGCTGAATGTTACAAATGGGGGCAACAATTGTCACCGGTAGTTAGATAAAATTCTCCCGAGTGCTTAAAAATCTACGGATCATCACGTACAAGCCTTACAACTCGCAGGATAAAGTAGCCATATGACAGTTTTTTTTTTCAATTTATTGCAAGGAATAATATGGTAACTAGCGGCGTAACACTATCTAAAACACCTGCATGACTTTCTACAATTTGTAACATAAACCTTAAATAAAATCGTACCTTTGAGCAAACCGTTAAAAGGAAAATGATTTTCTTCTGGCAATTCTGAATATAAGAGAAGCTCAAATTTGCACTTTTCGTAGTTAACAAGCTTCTTGGAGCTTTTCTGAAAAATTTTCAAACCAAAAGTTTCGAATTCGCGAACGAATTTTTTGGATGCTGTCATACTTCCAATTTTCCATTAATACGTGCATCCGATAAGAGTGTGTGAACATTTAAAATATTGCTTGCGCTTAGTTGAAAATTGCAGTGATTTTTGGAGGCAGGTGTTTAGGTAGTTTTTAAAAGTGTTTTTGTTTTTACGAAAATAAGAATAAGTTTATAAGATGAAAAACTACGGAATTTGTGCATTTGGTGTATCTTTAATTCTTATCATCTTTTCTTATGAAGGTATGATGAAAAATAGTTTTATTATGTAGTTTAAATCAATATTTAATTTAACAATGTTGTTTGAGCTAAGATAATTACTCTTAAATTAAATTTATTACTTTTTTATGGTTCTTATCAATGATCGCAGTTGTAACAATTTCCTTTAAAAAAGTTAATAGAAAGGAAAGAAGTGATGCGGAATATTTTGCTATATTTTGTAAAAGGTTATATGAGTTTATTCAGAAAAGCGATAAGATTATTAAAATGGCTTTTAAGTTTATATCAAATTGTTTGAGATTTCCTAATTTTTGAATGGTTTTTTTTCTAGAAATATATATTTAAATTGCAAAAAGAAAGAACTGCACATGTGCAGTTGTTTGTTATGTACATGTATATATACATATCCTTGTATTACCAGTTCTAAGTAATGGAGACCCTGCCCTATGTACTCAAAAATAGTGTGCAAAAAATTAGGTCACAGGATCGCTTATATCGATTTGATTTTTTATTGGTGAACAAGTTTTAATAATCTTTTTTTAAATAATTAAAGTAAAGTCAGATTTATTAGCATTCGGATAAGAATAATATTATATAACAGTGATTTATAAATTTCAAATACATGTACTTTTCAAGATTCTTTAACAACTCACCGTGCATAGTTGCTGTCTTATTTAACTCTTAATGATTTCCTCTATCTTTAATCTCTTTCTGTTTCATCAAATCGAAGTAACTGAGGAAATTACAATTTCCTTTATTTCCTTATCTGTTAATGCTAAACATCCAACATTCTCTTATTTCCAACACTCAATAAATATTCGAACTATTGAATGTGAAAGTGTAAAGTAAAGGGTGATAAATTATATAAAAAAACAATTTGCTACTATGATTCAATCACAATAATGCCCAAAAGGTAAATTTACCCGCATTTAAATTTGGCGGTATACGCCGCAGTTACCTGAACGGAAACCAGTGTAGCGAAACATATGGTTGATGGAACCCAACGAGAAGATTAAGGGGTAGACCTAGGCAGAGCCATTCAGAGTCAAGGTTCAGAATTGATTTTGCATGTTATTACTGATAATGAAACAATTTTTTTTAATTAAAAGTATATTTATTAACAATATTATGTAGAAAATATGCAATATATGAAGTAATGCCAGAGACACGCTAATTAAAATCAGATCGAGATAATTACTCGTAAAAACAACACTTGGGTTTCGATTTTATTCACGAGGTCTGAAAGTACCTTGATCGAATTTATAAGTTTACCTCCAAGACTGGCTGCATACTATTAATTATTTTGTGGGTATACTTCGGGTGTCTTGTTCATAGGTCGCCCAAATGATACGACAAAAGATGCTCGATAGGATGACTGAAGCGGCCAGTCCAGTAAAAATCCGTAAGCGTTAAGTTATTCCTTTGTGCACCTGACTGTGTAGTTCGGGTCATTGTCATGTTAGAAAATGACATTCAAAATATATCCACCCCTATGCTTCAAACCAGTCTTTAAGATAGAAATTTATAAATATGCTCTCATACGTGCTTAGGGTTTCTTGCATATTTCAACTTCTTCTGTTATTTTCACTAACGTGCCGTGCCTGTCGATGCAAATCCATTACTCCGCACAACCCTTCTGCTTCGAGCCAACCCAACCCAAGGAGCCGCATGGCAAAGAAGTACCTTCGAGTTATATCGTCAGTATTTGCGATGTAAGGGTACGTCAAGCCAGCAAGTTTGAAGCCTAAACCTTCTTCAGATGTGCAACTGAATTTTTATATTTTAAGCACAAACTTAAGGCCGCAAAAACAGTCACGAAGGACAAGATGACGTTTCCAATAGGCTCTTCAATAAAAACGTTACAATCACTATATTTAAATTTTTTCGCCGACACACTATTATTTTTGCGTTTTTTAAAAATTCACTTGTTTAAATTTTCCCATTACGTATAGGTCTAAAGGTCGGGTGCCTTTTTTAATAAACAAAACCCAGCATAGTCGATCCGATCAACTTAATGTTGTGACATTTCAATAATTACTTGTTTAAAACTATAAACTACAGAAAGGTACAGCGCGCAAAACACAAAAACTAAATAGGAAAATGAAAACCGTACATCAATTAAATTATTTAGGCATCGGCAACTCATCAGCTATCACAAATGGCACAAGGACCATTCAGTTCCCAGGTAAGACGTATCCAGTTCTAAAATTCTGATCGCACTATCGCTGCTTCACATTTCTACCCACAAAATATAAAAATTAATTTTGGATGTTTTCATCCCTTCAATCGATTGTTGACGACGAGTTTTAAGAAGCCTTCAACATCTTAGGCAACAAAATCAAAGCATCAAGGACATTTAATAAACAGGATGTCTATATATAGATAACAACTAACACATGTTGTCCTAACCTTTTGTAATCCATTCTTAAAGGACTCTCAGCCTCATCACTTAGGTTCATCCATCATGGCAACTCAACAATCACAAGGTCCTGTCCCAATAGGGTCTTCCGTTAAGCACATACTCAGTGAGACAACTTAGACTTAATTAAATCAACTCAGTTAAGATTAATCAGATGATACATACTATAATTTTATATCCAAAAAACTTCTGTGGGCAAAACAACACCTTTATTTTATTTACGCAATCTATTAAGATAATTGAGACATAAAACTGTGGACTGAGATGACTCTGCGGATCAGATGACGGTCAGGTGAGTTCGGAAACATACAAAGACGGGTCATGGTTTTGCGAGGAGATACCAAGAAAACATTCCACAGAACTTTAGAAGTATTAGGTTTGTTCCCTTATGAGTACCTACTAGTGATCACCGACATCATTTCACAACTTTCAGTGTTCACTCACAGCGTTGTCAAATGAATTTCCCCTCAAGTACTTTTTTGCACTGAGGATTACTCTGTGCCATCCATATTTCCATATTTGGCAATGGAAAGCATTCTACCATCCGCTAGTGGGTCAGCAGTCTTAACCGCATCAATTAGCAGTTCTTAACACTGAAATTAAAGGATGGGACCAAACGCTCTATTTTTCCTTTCCAATGGGTTTTTTTATACGATGTGGCCAAATCTTAGGGGACAACCCTTTGATACGTTAGCATGGTTTTGGCCGGAAGGGAATTTAGGGTAAGGAAAGTGAGGAAGCTTGAAGTTTTTGCATTTCTGCGAGCTAGACAACAGCCCAGAGACAAAGTGGATTATTTTAATTTCTTAATAAAAGCTCACGGGGAGAGCTGTTAATGTTCCTAATAGTGTAATATAGATTAGGTTGCTAACTCGTTAAAACAAGCTGATCTCTTTGAAGAAGTACAAGAACATGTATAGTAATCTCTAACTCTTTGGGATCTACCAAGGTCTCTCGCATATGATGTAAAGAGGAGTTTTGTCTTATTGCAGGCACAGTCTGCAGATGGGGTCAATTGCTCTTCCGACTTTTTTCAAGTGCTTTCTTAGTTGACTGTAACAAGTGATCAAACTGGTGATCAGTCTTGTGCCCGATTTTTCAAATCTTATGTGCTTCTTAGCTCTTCTCAGTGATGGAACTGACACCAAGTTTTTAGAGTAAGCTTGACACATGCAGGATCTCAAGCACTTTTAGCAATGCAGGTAGAAATCCAGGGCCACAAGTAATATGACCTATCTGGCCAGTTGATCCACCTTTTCATTCCCAGTGAAACCCCGTTGAACCGGTATCCAACCAACCAAGCTGACTTGATTAATTCTTACCAGTTCATACAGACCTTCTTGGTTTCCCAAACTAATTTTGATTGTTTATGGAGCAGCCACTTGCTTTGATCATTGCTTGCCTGACTGCCAGAACAAATTAATATATTCCCGCACAAGTAGGTCACATTTAAGTTCTGGTACAGTTATTGGCCAGAAAAATATTGACAAGTACAGTGGAAGTGATGTGTTAAATTTAATGACTCATTAAAGATACCCGCGCCAACCCGACATCGATCTTCGATCTGATGTATACGAGAAAAGGGGGAGGACCCAGCATTCATTCACAGCAGACGACTGGTATCTTGGCAGCCCGGCCAGCATGATGTCAGAGGCCATGGTCAACTGATCCGACCTGTCTAAAATTTCTGGTAAAGTCGAGTAGCTCCTTCTTCAGTTCGCATTTAGAAACTCTGCATATCTTCTATCCAGTACATAATCTTGCATGTTTAACCCCAATAAGACAATCCCAGAAGGATTTTCGCACTTTTTCGGCTATGAGGTATAGTGTAGGTTCCAGGAATCCAATGTCAGTCCTAGATTTTTCACCTGTTTACTGAAGGTTAGTGTAGTCTTTAACAAGCTCTAGTATGAGCTAGCTCCTCCAAAATCCTCTTATTGGTTAAAAGAATGAGTATGGTTTTATCAGGGCAACTTCTCGGTATCATTCTTCAACAGTTTCAATTACTCTCTGTTAACCCCTGGCCGCGATTATTTTACTAGAATTTTCGCTGCAATTTTCCGTCATCTGAGCCTCGTCTCTATCATCGACACAAGGTCGCGCTTGAATTCCTAACCTTCCTACTATTCTATTATCATTCAGTTTGGGACCTTGGAAAGTATGACACACAATTCCTAGTGACAGAAGCATTCCCAGTGATAGCAGCAGTACTTCCCAGGATATATCATTATGAGACTTAAATTGTGTAACTGTATGGCTATTACAAATATCTGACTGAGCATATTGATCTGTCCGGTATTGTTACTCATATTATAAACTCCACTTGTACTCTTGTAATGCAAGCAATATATGTAGAAGCCTTGGTTAATGCCTTATGTTCTATTCAAACAAAGGTAACGCCGTTTCTAAGTCTTTTTTGAGTTCCGTTCATCAAAATAAATAACTTACCCTTATAGGATCACTCTATTGTATGTCTGTCTGTCCATCGACACCATTTTTCTCAGGAACGGCTAGGGAGGTCTTGTTAAAATTAATACCAACTACCAAAGTCTGTTAAAAATTCTAAAAATCAAGATTCAAGAAACTAAGAACTGGAATCTTTCCTTGTCAGGCGTCCTATACTCTTAATACCCTTTATATACGTTCCTGTTGCCCTTAACTAAGATAGTTTGGTAACAATTTCTAAGTGACCCTGTTTCAAGCAACTGACAACAATTTGAATTTTTAGCTCGCTTCTAACTTTAAAAGTAAATATGCACAGTTTCATCAAAGTCTAAGCTTTTTCAAAGAAAGTTCAGTCTTAATTTATTGCCAAAATACCTTATCAACCCCTGCAATAAACTATTTTCAATATATATTATCTCTGTTACATAAAATATAGCAGAAATACACGCCAAAGTAGGTATTTAATTTCTGCCGAGAGGAATTAATAGTAATTTACACCCTAATTGGTTAATTGTGTTTCCAAGTTGTATTATCTAAACTATCAACCATTAAGAAATTAAGTTTGCAGTAGGAGGTCAGCGGTGCAAAACTATCTCTTAGTAGAAATTAATTAGAAGAGGTACAACCTTGTTTTTATGTTATTGACATTTATAAAGACTTACCCCAACTTAAAGTAACACATTTTAGGTAGATTTCCTCAATATTATCTTACACTTTTCTTAATTAAAAAGGTCGCAGTTGAAGACTAATATAATTTATAAAATTATTGTAAAACAAGCTTTTGTATTTCGAGGCATGTCACGCAAACCGAAACTGAAGAGGCTTTTCTGGAAATTTCCTGACAAACTTGTACAATTCTTCATTGTTGCGATTGTTGAGCTTTTTGTATAGAACAGTTTGAAATTTTCAAATATTATTGGTATCTTATCTGTTTTCGATTTTGTAAATTTTATCTTGTGACACCCTGACAGTTTTTCGCCCTTTTATTTCTCGCCTATTCTGTACCATAGCTGGTGAAAAATTTCTTCGTCCATTTATAATTTTTGGTCGATTTTCACCGGTGCTATTTCGCAGAGCATCAATTTTTATGAGCAATGTGGCACATACGCATCGTGGCACAAGAGGTAAAATAATACAACACCTACCACAAAAAGACAACAACCACAATAACTGCAACAACAATACAATCACTAGAACAATAAGTACCATATCACAATTGCAACCCAAGCAAAAACAGTAACAGTAGTACAAGAGTCAAAACTTTGAAAATAGATACAACAGACAAAACAAACATAAGCCTAGCTAAACCAGCAGTTATTATATAGTAATCGTTACCAATATTAGCACCGCATTTAGTCCTAATGTTACAAACACTACCTGAAACTACAACCACAAATTACTACCGCAATTACCCACACACGCATCAGTCACACAACCGCAACTGCCATATCAACTCTACGGTAATAACAGTCAAACAGCAAGAGCAACCAAAGCAGCCACAATAAACCCGTCAATCGTCAATCCCAACAGTTACAACAACTAAATAACATAACAGAAGCAGCATTCCGAAATACATGTATCTAAATCTCCCATTAGTAAGTTCAAATAAAAGGTTTAAACTATAAAATTATGGGGGAAGGGATATAACAAGTCCAAATTAAATAAGGTACAGAGAACTGCCTGCATTGGTGTAACTGGGGCGCTTCGCACTACTTTTAACCGACTCTCTCAATGTTCTGCTGCACCTTCTTCCTCCTGACCTTCAGATAAACTATCAGGTATCATGCAGTTGGTTACCAAACCCTATGGACAAGTAGTATCACAAACCTAACACCGAGAGGATTAACTACTACGATGTCTGACTACGTAATACCCGCCCTTAACTTTACAAGAGGCGTTAGTGTTAAAATTTCTACCAGAAAAGGATGGAGGGACACTGAATCGCTTAACTTCTACGACACCGTCATGTTCACTGACGGCTTGAGTCAAGATAGACTGTGGTGTCAGTGCGGGGGTCTTCTCTGAAACATTACATTTATGAGTCCGACAGACTGACGGACAACGCAAGCGTATTTCAAGACTCCGACGATGAAAGTTCGCATTTTTACGGATAGCCAGGCTGCCACGAGGGCACTGGACGCAGTAACCACCTCCTCGAAGCTAGTACGAGATTTTATGCAGAAACTCACGTTTCTAAGCGGTAGATTTAATATTTCCCTTCTCTGGGTTCAAGGCGACCGGAACATACCAGGGAATGAAGGAGCAGAGGAATGGCTTTTCTCTCCACCGCTCCAAAGTAGAAGTTGTTCATATACCGCTAAATTTCCTTAAAAGGGAACTCTTTCAGCACTTCCTAGCGGAGGCTTACCACAGCTGGAGTGATTCTTCGACCAGTGCCATTTCTAGAGTAATTTGGCCAAGTTTTAATATAGTTAAAACAACAGAGCTGCTTAACAAGTCTTGGGCTGCCTTTGCGAAATTATTCGCGACCTGCACAGGCAAGCATGCGGCCAGGTTGTGCGCTCCCTATAATATGCACGTATGCTTGTAGTATTGGTATTGTGTTGTAGCTTATAATTGTAGTATGTATTATTATGTATTATTATGTAATAGCTTGTATTAAGCTTAAATAAATATGTTAACGAAATGGAAACCATATTTCACCTGCTATGCAAGTGCCCAGCATTGGCGGATGCAGAAGGAAAATGCTGAGACCCTACTATCAGGAAAACCTTCAAGTAATCTTTCAGGAAGAAAGATAAAATTGGCGCACCTCAAATGGCTTTTTTTTAATACGATGTGGTCAAATACTAGGGGACAACCCTTTGATGCGTTAGCATGGTTTTGGCCGGGAGGGAATTAGGTTAAGGGAAATGAGGAAACTTGAGTCTTGTTTTTGCATTGCTGCGAGCTAGGTCTCGAACCCGGGACCCATGGCATGTTGGTCTTGCCGCTCAACGTATTGATCCAACTCCGTCTCGGCTTTTGTAGAAGTTGCCAGAATTAGTTAAAAGAAAAACCCCTTCCTCGTTCCTTAATGGTTTTAGGTTCTACTTATGGGGAAGGGAATCTAGCCCCAAAGTGGTCTCACAATATGTCTTCTCCCTGGGAGTCGGCCACCCTTATCTTGTTTAACCTAGAACAATAAAATTTCACACAAATATGTAATCATGCACATCCGGGCGTGGTAAATTTATTGAAAAATAAATTTTTTCATTCTGGTTCGAGTTAAAACAAACAAAACAAAAAGTAATGCTCCACGTCCAAAGAAAAAGCGGTAATATCGCCGCTCGGATAAAATGTTCCTGCAATTGTTTTGACGTTAAACAGATCCATTTTGAGTCAAATTGAAATGTTTCCAATAGAGCTCTCAGTTGGAATCGGATAACTCGATAACTCGGGTACCCACCCGATCGGGTAGGAATCGATTCCTACCAAAAATTCAGTTCCAATCGGGTACCCGGTTCCAATCGGGTACCCGGTTCCAGGCGAGTACCCGGTTCCAAATAGGAATCGATTCCATCAATGGAACCGGTTCCTCTGTGAGAATCGAATCCGCCAACGGGAATCGATTATTTCGTATGAACTGGTTAATAAGACTGAGTGAAATTGTAAAGCAAAAATTGTCAGTAATAGTAGGGAATAGAAGGAATTTTAAATTTTTATTAATAAATCTGTTATTTCACTACAAAAAGTCTGTAATTTCCAAAGAAACCATACAGTTCCTTAGTGAAATGCAAAATTTCCTCTGTTGGCCTTGAAACTGTATCTGCACTGCACGATTTCAAGAGGAACCGATTCCTCTGACGGAATCGATTCTGGCGTTGAAACCGACTCTGATAATGCAACGAATTCTCCCTTGGAACCGGATACCCGAGTAGGGACCGGGTACCCGCGGGTCGGGTTTCTGAGAGCTCTAGTTTCCAAACGGTTAAAACGCGCTTTAAATGCCCGTGCAAATTGGGCGAAAGACTTCAAATCATGTTTAAAAATATCTTAAAGAAACCTGAAAATTGGCATAGTGTGACGATTGTATTATAAGGAGTCCGACGCGCCTTTTTGAAATTTTGTGTGTCAATGAAGACGTAGATGTCATGATTAGAGGTTGCTAAAGAAAAAAATAAAACGGCCCAAAAGACGATTAACCAATTTAAAACGGTAAGCATAGAAAGTATTTCAAAATTATTCCGAGTACAAATTTGCACAACAAGGGATGTGCTTATTTTTCCTTTCTGGATGCATATCAAATTCTAAATATTAAGCAATATATTCCTTAGTAGTTCGCCTAAGTAGTGCAAAAATTTGTTTTAGTTAATCCAATCCAGCTTGTAGTAGTAGTATCTGCGACTATGAAAATTATGCCAAGTAGTATGAATCACTTTCCTACAACGTAATCTTCAGGAAAGGGTACAATGTAGCAACAATAACTTTCCCCCATAGTTTTAATATTTCCAGGATTTTTGTCGCCAGTGACTCAATAACATTAGCAAGGACTGACTGTGAGATGCCGTCATAGGAAGGACAGAACAGATTCCGTGCCATCACATCCAATTCATGTTAAATTACAGCGTTTATTGTGCCCAAGTTGCATGAGTGGCGGAATCCAGAGATACCATACCATCACAGTCAAAATTATGCTATACCCACAAATCTGTTTTGGTACACACTTAAGAGCTACCCTATTTTGATTGAAAATGGGAGGGTGAATCTGGCTCCAGAGTGTCGCTTACGCAGTCTGTGGTACTTTTCTTGCAAGGAATACGAAAACCTGAATTTCGTAACGGAAATATTATTGATTTTGAATTCTTAGCAATTAACTATTTACAAACAACGAAATTTTAGAATAGTCTGTTGGAATTTCAATATTTATTTTTTTTAGCAAATGCATTACGTTGCTGGCACTGCTCTTCGGATGCCACTGAAGGAGAGTTTTGTGCTGCCGATTCGTTCAAAGGTGAATCACTGACCTCTAATGAAAGATACAGTTCATACGTGACCTGTGATTCTGCGACAAATGCTGCCATGAGACCTGCTTGTAAAAAACTCACGGAGAGAAGTAAGTATTTACTCAATTCACTTTATAAAGTCAAAGTAATTTTTACAGATAGTATGCCTTTTGCGAACCATTTTACTTTTAACATTTTATATTTAATAAAAAAAATTTAACCTAATTCAGATGAGAGGTTGTTCTAGGATAAACAAAATTCAATTTTTTTTATGATGTGTAAAATAAGTTTTCAGATGGATATCTTCTTCAGGTAAGATTCTTAAGCAATTATCTTGGTAGAACAGATCTTTTTAAAATGTTTTCAAAATTTTGAACCTGTTTTTTTTAAACCATATTTTTAAGATTGGTTGAAATGTTTTCTCAGAAACCACTGATCTGACGGGGTTGCTGCTGTACAAACATCTTCAGGGGATATATGCCTGTAACCGAATGTTACAGCTAAACATCAACTCATTACACTCAGAATCACAGCCTCCGCCTGACATTCATCTTTTGGCAGGGTTTGTACCGGTCGCAACAATACAACTTTCGAATTAAATTCAATTTCCCGTCTCCTCGTGCACCCATTTTAATGCTAGAGATACCTTAGGCTTCGCCAAATCATGTCATCATGGTTTGCCTATGTTTTTCTTTTTTATACGATGTGGCGAAATCCTAGGGGACAACCCTTTAATGCGTTAGCATGGTTTTGGTCGGAAGGAAATTTAGGGTACGGGATGTGAGGAAACTTGAATGTCTTGTTTTTGAATTGCTGCGAGCTAGACAACAGCCCAGAGACGGAGTGGATTATTTTAATTTCATTGGCATGGTGGTAGTGCGGCTCAACGAATTGGTCCAACTCCGGCTCCTTGAGTGCGAAAACATGATTGTGGGGGAGGGGCTGCAACTGGGCTCATTGGGTTGGGTCCCAGGTGGAATGGTGCTCAGTTTCCGAACGCTTGTGGAAGCTTTATTGAACCCTAACTCGTACCTGGATACTTAGTTTTTCAAAAGTTACAGCCTGAAAACTGACGGAAAGCGTCACTTAATTATAATTCCGGCTGGAGCCACAACCATATTTTAAGACACTTTTTGTTTCAGATTATGCAGAGAGCGGTAAATATGTCAACCATCCAATGCTGTTTTTACCCTGAGTTTTCAGATCGATCACGCCATTTTTTATATCCATTTTTTTATATATGAAAATTATCTAAATGTTGAAAAGAGGAAAAGTTTTCATAACGATACTGTTTGCCCAGTTTTTGAAAACAATTCCCAAAGGATTCTATGAAATAGTACCCGTCACATACATTACAATACTCCCTTAAGAAACGAAAGAGAGAATCTACCGAACTCACTTGCAAAGCTGCTTCAATTGCTTAGTGAAAAGCGGCATTGTCTTGAAATATTTAGTATCTTTCGAAAGCTTCTGTCGAAATTTGGAAACAATAAAGGCCAAATAAATTAATAGACAATAAGGCAGAAATATACAAAAGACATACTTTTCATGTTAATAAAAAAATAAATTAAGTCTAAAAAACAAAGAAAAAAGCTATTTGTCCTGCAGCCCTCATAAGTTATTTACAAATTTTTATTTAACCCATCCGAAATCCGCTAATTATAGAACTTGTTTTGATAATTTTAGTGTGTCTGATTGGCAATAAATCCATTCGTTGCAGTATAATACTCGTAAGAAAATTTAAAACCCTCCTCAAGGTATGAATGTAAAAAATTTCAAATGAAAAGATATTAAGAGGGGTTGACCACCGTAGTGTTAAAATTAATTTACCAAATTGATCGAAATGTAGGTATTGGTCAGTACTACTTAATCCTAGTAATATTTTTATTTTTAACTTAGAATTGGGGAAAAAAACAGCCTCACGCTTTCGTTTCATACAGTGAAAGAAATTCGAATAGCCGGACTTAAATTTTTCTTGGAATAACAGATTTTTTCTTTTCGTATGGCATGAAAAAATTCTCCCGCCCCATTATCCACAAGGGGTTACCGGAACTAGAAAGAAAAAGACTTGAGCTGTTTATGTTTTGTTCCAATACCTTTTGGATTTTATTGTTTATTTTGAACACGGTAAGGGCACTTTTTTTTATTTAATGGAGTTAGTACAATAATATGATTTCTTTTTAATTTTTTTGTTATTAAACGAAATAAATTGAATATGAGAAGAGGAGAATCTCTCACAGGTGCAAAAAAGCTCAGATAAAAGTTATGAGAGATCCCAATTTGTTTACAGGTAGATGTCAAGGCGCATAAATCACTCCGACAAGGTGACCGGAATTTCACGTCACTTAGAGATCGTTATGGGGAAATTACAGCACGATAGGGAATAACATAAAAAAACAAGGCGACAAAAGAACCACATTGTGACGAAAGCTACGATCAATTGTCCGCGGCGCAAATCGTGGCTGAAATTGCTCTTGCTAGTAACTACGAGGCGGGTGCAACAAATTTTACAAGCAACCCTCAACGTGATGTACAAAATACCCCTCAAGACCCGCATCTTAAGCAGCATCACAAAAGGGCTCAGTTGGAATTTGCGCGATAACACATGCAGCGAACCCAAGAGTGGGGAGGGTTAATTTTTCGGACGAAAAACAATATATTTTAGACAGTGCAGATAGTTTAAACCATTATTGGCATGATTTAACAAAAAATAACGCTCCCAGAATGTAATGGGTGTTTTTTCGAGTTATGCAAAGCTGCATTTATTCTTTGTTTCTCTAGAATGAACACCGCACACGGAAATGTTGGACGACGCTTTAATTTAATTTTTAGAGCATAATGTCCACTAGTTTGTTTTCCAGCAGGACAATGCTCCGATACATGTTTCCTCAATGTCGCGACAATGGTATCGTGAACGGGAGATCCCGTTAATGGACTGGCTTGCAGCAAAGATTTAAACCCAATGGAAAATGTGTGGGATATTATGGCTCGTCGGGTTTATAAAAATGGACGACACTTCCTTGACGTCCAGTCCTTGAAAGAGGCGATAAAAGATGCTTGGGAGACCATCGATGAAAATGTGATAGGGAACCTCATTAAGTCAATGCCCAATCAAATTTTTGAAGTATTCAGAATGAATGGAGCTCAAACTGGGTACTAAATTATTATTTTTAAATACTTTCCTAAAATTATTCATAACAATTAATGAAAACTTAAAAGAGGTTATTTTAATATCGCAGGTGAATTACAAAATTTTAAAGAATTTTGTAACAGTTATAAAAGTATTTGTATTTTTGTTATTTTCTAAATTGAATAATAATTATTTTATAATTTTACATAATATTATTCATTTTTGTTTCCAAGACCATTATTTTTTGCTCCAAAAGATATAGAAACTGAAGTGCGGCTATCCAAATTTCGTTCACTAGGACATACAGACATACAGGCCGTTCTGCTATCGATAACAAATATTAGGGTTACCTATATCACAGTAGTAACAAACATTTATGATAAAATTTCTATTACATACAGCAAGTTATGTGCATACTTAGATGTAAAGATCATTCGACATGATCTTTAAATGTTTAAGAAAATCGTGGTAATACCAAGATCGGTAACCATTCGTACTTCCATAAAAGATAAAAATAAATTTACTTTTTCGTAAGCTCATTTTATTCTTAAATAAATTTTCATTCACTTTACTGAATATTTTGTAATGCAGAAAACTGTCAATACGCCAAAATTACTTCTATTTCAAATAACAATTTCTTAAGTGAATTTACAACAAATTGAGTGAAACTCATTCTAAACGCACAAAAAATTACGAAAAAAGTAGGTGAACCAAATTTTTTTTTATATTCCTCACTTGCTACCATGAAAACAATTTAAGTCCTAGAGTGAGGGTGGGGGAGGAGAAATTGGACCGATTTGGATGATTCTTCTTCTGATGTATGCAGTGTTCTCCCCTATTGATACCCTCTTACAACTTTTGTGGGTAGGGTAACCCGTTAACCAACTTAAATGATTCTAGAGTATGTTGCGCCATTGGTTTCATATTCAAAATGTTTGACCTAGGGTGGGGTTGGAGAAGCAGTGACACCTAAACTAGTAGATAAAAATCTTGATTCAAGACAAGGTTACCGTTCATGCTCAACTTTGGGAATTTTTTCGGGTATATAATAAATATTTATTGAAACGGCAGTTAACACCCCCTTGTCAGTTAATCTGAAACAAAAACGGCTAAAATATTATTAATCTACAATAAATTTGGGGGGCCTTATAGTTTTGAAATTTTCTGAAAACCCCCGGATTTCAAAATGGCGGCCGTTTGAACAAATTGCAAGTCAATCGGTTCAACCGTTGAAGCTGTAGAGCGCCCCGCGCGCTGAAAAATGGTAGCGGAAAAAGGTCGTCTCGAAAGGCGCAAGAGCGCCTCAACTGCCTGTTTTCCAACCGGCGCCCGGTTCCGTTCAATGCGCTGTAACTTCTAAACTACATCAGATTTTACAAAATCCTTTAAACTACATATACTAGACACTATAAGGATTCAAATTATGTAAAGAAATAAAATCGATTTTTTGAACGTCATGAACGGTAACCTCTCCTTAAGGGGGATTTCTGCTGTGTTTTCTTCAAAAAATCGATCACGCTAAAGCACTTTCAAAACTTTAAACGTATTTTTCTCGAAACCATTTTTTTCGAGTTGATGGTTTTCGGTATCTAAAAATTGTTTGATTCTAGCAAATTGAATGTTAAAATGTTCGGCAGACATGTGGTTCTGGTCCTGACCACATTCAAATTTTTTCCGATATTAAGGGGAGTTTGACTCGCGCACCGAGGGTTTCGTAATATTTTTTCATGTAATATTACTATAAATTAACGCTCTTACAATTTTTCCTTTACTTGTGCTGTGAGACCTTGCTTCTTGCCAAATTGCATGATTCTAGGTTAACGAGAAGTACCCTATAGGTTTTAATTTATTTGCGAGTGTCTGTCTTAATAGACAAGCGGACAACGAAGTGATCCTATAAGGGTTCCTTTTTTCGTTTTGAGGAATGGAACCCTAAAAACAGATAACATTTTAAAATATATGTTGAATTTCGCGATATTTCTATAGTTTTTGAAATTTCGACTTGAATCTGGTCAGAACGATAGCCACCATTATAAATACTTCTACTTGCCGATCTTACTTTATTATCTTAGGTTGAGGTCAAATTGATAGTACGACGTTGTTTACTTTTTTCGTATTTGATAAGTTGAAACATACAGTGCACATAATGTGCTTATATGAGGTACTTCAATAAGAGGTTTCAACCTTTTTACGTCTTTTCAATAATATAAAATTAAACATCTTGTTGAAACATCCTTTATAACGTTTTTGTTTCGCTTTTATGAGGATTAAGCATACGTTTATGCTTAGGTTCTCGCATAAAAGTCTCTGAAAGCTCGACAACTCCCTCACTCATCCCATCTATGGATGGGTTATTTATATTTCAGAGTCGTAAGCATACAAAATGGCTTATACAAAAGTGCTTGAGCACCGTATGAAGATCATTAATAAATAGTAAGAAGAGTCGTCAGTGGTGTGAGATAATCTTTACACATAAAAGTCGCTGGTTCGAATCTAACATACGATGATCCCTCTTTATTCTCTACTGATGAAAGAGAGTTCATTCGGAGTTTAATAGTATTGTCGGTAGTTCGGAATCCATTTTAAATTGTGGGACCGGACAAAAACGTTACCTGATCCTTTTCATCGGATCAGGTAACGTTTTTGCCCGCCAAAACTACACAAGGGTTACCGGTTAAAGAAAAAAAAGAGCAACCGAAACGTAAATAAACTTTAAAAATAAATAGAGCAAAACTTAAATCGATCCCTTAATACAGTCTACTCCACACCAATCAATTTAAGAACAATTTTTACGCGGCTGTATATGCTTAGGGCATTAAAAGTTATTATTAATCTAGACAGACCCATTAGTTACACCAGCGAATGAAGACTGCCAGTTAGTTTGCACACAGATAGAAGTTTCCTGCAAGGCAATCTAATTATTGAGTTCACAAGAATCAACAGATCAACATAACATAGCGTGTGGCAAGATTCACACATATGTAACTATGCTCCTGAGAATTTTTCAAAGTTGCATTATTAGAAAAATATTAAGGTTAAACTTAACCCGAGCCTATCCCACAAGTTGGTGAACACTGCAATTCAAAAACCACTCGACGGATTTGAATGAAATGTATACGAAAAAAATGTTATGATGGTCACCGCAAATCACGACTTGTGGCACGGGATCCAACAGATATGGCGATAATAATTTTGTATTATTTATTTTATAAAATAAATTAAAGTAGTGTGAAAAAAAGCTAATTTTATCACGCCAATGACTACCCCTAACCCCTTAAGGGAGACTTCTACCTTGAAGAATCACTTTTTAGGTGCACATATTTTAATAGTTTTGGGAACAACGAATTAATATAGACGACTGCGGCTTGTTATAGTTATTATTAAGTATTTATGCAAACACATTTTGTAATGAACAATCCAACATAGCCATCGGAGCTATGCGAAAAGAGGTCTGTAAATTTTCGGGGCAAACAGCTCACTTCGTTGCCCCATCCCCCTTGACCTGAAACAAAAATTAAATGCATGTTATGAACCAGAATCCCCTTGCCCGTTTTTTTTTCTTAAAAAACCATAAAAAAAATTGTCGAAAAACTCACTCATTCTATGAATTTATCCTGCAAATTAAACACTGGTCAGTATGTGTGTACTGCGAGGTTCTCAAGCGCCGCGGCCACTAGGGCCTATTGTGCTATGTGTGTACTGACCGAGCCCGTGAAATGATTGAATTTAAAAAAATCCTTTTTCAGGATGAATTATAGTTATGTATACAGGGTGTTAGGAAAATGTGTAGGAAACGCTATACCAATAGGTTTCTTAAAGTGTCCTGATCAAAATTTTCTTCCATACCCCCCCCCTCACTAAAACGAATCCTTCCCCTTCAAAATTTTGAAAATGTTGGTTCCTTCAAAGGAGATGTGCTCACTTAAATGCTTGTAAATCCTTTCAAGGTCATCGCAAGACCAACATTTAAAACTTTTTTGAAAGAGGACACTTTATACTTTCTAATGGCACCCAAAATGCCATAATCCACTCGAGTTATTGGACCTCAAATATAACAAATAGATTTTTTCAAATGTATCAAGGTAGAAGTCTCCCTTAATTCATTTAACTATTGCTTCAACAAATTTAATGTTTCTAATTTTTACAGACATTACAACCTTAGTATTTGATAAAAAATTTTTAAATAAAATAATTTTTCATTTTGTTATTTCAGTAAACGGACAAATCATTGTGAAAAGGTCATGCTTCTACGAGGATAAACACGATTCATCTAAGCACTGCATGAACTCAACAAGAACTTCCGCCCCACCCGACGTAGAGGTCTTATTTTGTGAGACATGTCTTACAGATGGATGTAACGGTGCTTCAGAATTTGCACCTGTAGCAACATTTTCTCTCATCCCGGTGTTCATCGCAAAACTTTTAGCCTGGTAATTTTTGAAATATTTATTCTGTACCTCCGTCGTAATATTTAACGGCAAAACATTTTTTAGAATTTTTGACGTACTATAACTTCGTAAAAACCGAATATTAAAATTTGTTGAGAACTGATTATTTTTTAAGAATACGTGTGTATTACATTTGTACGTATTGTTACTGAATGCATTTAATTTTAAGAAAATTTTAGAATATGTACTGTGATTATTTGACTCTTTGAGAATGTTGATATATTGGAAATAATATATGTAAGTACAACCATCTTAGATTCGCTTCAGAACTTCAAAGCTTTTGGATAAAGAGCAAAGAAGCTTAAACACTTTTAAAACTATTGTCAAAAAAAAAGTCTATTAGTGGTTTCTCAAATATAAATGTATTGCTCTCTTGGTAATATTAAATATTGTGTGTTTACCAGTTTAAATAATAGTTCTAAGATGTAAACATAACAAAACATAGAAAAAACAAAAGAATTTATTTTCATTACTGCTGCTATAGGCAAACAGGATAATTCTACAGCAAGTTTTTATTTCGATCATTTCCCAAACCTAAGTGGAAGATCATACTACGGTTATTTTATAGAAGCATTAAAATTTCGGCTGACCACAAGTGCAAAATTAAATATTTAAGACAACTCATGAGAAGAATATTGTAAAATGGCATTTTCTGCCAATTGACACAAACTAAATTCCATGTAGTTTTCTACTTACGTAAGATCTCATATAAGATGAATTAAGGGCCATAAAAATTGCTTATTAAGTTCCAAAATAATTTTGATGTATTTTAAAGCGATACGAAAAAAATTATTGTATTTTGCCAAAGTAACATTTATATATGTCTGTATGTACCTATGTAATTACTTTATTTGATGTTTTATACGCAAATACATTCCTCCTATTTACTCGTAATTAAACTTAAGTTAGAAATACATATACATAAGTAACATTGTTTCAACTTTTTGGTGTACCTAAACATTAATATAAATTATATATGTAAGGAAAATTGAGTGTACTTTAATTTCGATCCCTTTTTAAATATTTTCTATCTCTTTTGCTCTCATAACCTTTTGTTGTTCAGTGGTGAGAGAAGAATTTTTCTTGATTCGGGCCTACAATTTAAGGTAAATCCCGAATGACCAATATTACTATGCAGCCACCAATGTCGTGCTTAAATGCGTAGTCTGTTTAACTAGCAAAAAATAACCATCGCCGTTAAACTCAGATGCGCAACTCCGGTGTGAAAGGTCAACTCAATAAACCTTACAGCATCGACGAGTGAACAAGCCTATAACGTTGTAGAAATAGATAATGTTTTGAGACTGCTAAATATGTTCCAAAACAGCTCAAATCGCACCGTAAGAATACCAACACTAAGATCAAAGCTTGGAATCTTTGCAAAATAATATGTTACTTTTTTATTCACCAAAAGAATGGTGAATTTATTGTAATATAATAATTAGTTTAATAATATATTTTTTGTCGTGTCGTGTTGTGTTGTGTACTAGCATATAAGGAGAGACTGTGAGCTCGCTTATATGTAGAGGTAATCTCGGAAACTATTGGAACTTCGGTCACTGTTGGAAAGCTGACTTAATGTAGATTGTCATAAGCCATATTTTATCGTGGCCTTTACGTTACGTCATGATTTTAAAAGGGCGGACTTCTCTGATCTTCAAACAGGATCCTCTCAATCGATTTCCCATCCCTTTTTTATGATAGCGATGTCGACGATTGTGTTTCTGTGTTTTACGATAGGATTTATGATCTGTTTAATTCGTGTGTACCACTCAATCGGTTCAGATCATCCTGTCATTCTCCCCCGCGGTAAACTAGGGAACTACGGAGTCTTAAGAATAAAAAAAAATTGGTTATGGAAAACCTACTTACGCTGTAGAAGCACGTCAGCTTATTCTGAATTCGTTTATTGACATGAATGCTTCTTAGCGTTATCTTCATCCTTATAATACTCGCAGTAACTTGCATAATGATCCTCGTACCTTTTTTAAATTTGTAAATCTGAAGAAGAAAACTGATAATTATCCATCTACAATGTGGTATAATGGGTCCTCTAGTTGTAGCGCGCCTGATATAGCTGGTAACTTTGGATTTTTTTTAGGGTGCCTTTTCATCAGGCAACTTTGTGCCTTCCCTGAAAGAGATTGGTCATATCTTAAATCGTCCCGCTACCTCCATTGCTTTGCCCATTATATCTCGTGATATTATCATGACTGGTATCAAGGAGCTTAAACTGGACTTTTCTTCTGGTCCTAATAGTGTTCCACCTGCATCTTTAAGATCCTGTTCTGATGTCTTACTCATTCCATTGGAACTCATCTTCAACAAATCTATACTATTAATATTACGTACTCTCTTTCGGTTTATGCGGGCTAATCTCCGGTATTACTAATTTATGTTTGTATAAAGTACTCATTCCAGATAGTTTTAAGATAAACTCGGTTTAGTAGGTATAGATATATAACAAGCCGATTCTAGAAACTTTCTCTATTCAAGTGGAATCATATGTCGTGCTTCCCATGGTTTTAAGGGGATACATTCATCAAGAACTATGAAAAATTCGTCGAACTTTGGAATCGTTTTCTGGGTTTTCTAAAAGATAATAAAGCATTTTTTTTTCTTAATTAAAGGGATTATACATATAGCTAAGTTAAAAAATATATTGAGCACTCCCTGCTACATTCTGTAGAAGTGCAGAATGTGATTCGAAAGAGCTCCACAAAAAAAAATTTAAAAAAAATTATAATGAGGTCTGACTATAGTTTTCTATATATTTTCGAGGTCGCTGAATACGAATCCGAGGTCCGTTTAACCCCATCACATCAGGATTTTCCAAAAACTCAAAATTTAGACCGAAAACCCTTAATACCCCTTGAATTTAAAACCCTATAGCCCCATCACACCAAAAACCCTAACCCTTTAACCACCAACCCCGGAATTCCTAAACCGCATAATCCCATAACCTGAAAATAAAAGCGGCAAAGGTTACAATACGCTCCTCATATCCGTAGTTACGGCGAGGTAGGCAGTTAGACAGTTCATAACGAATGGAAAATCCTAATGTGATGGGGTTAAACGGACCTCAGATTCGGATTCAGCGACCTCGAAAATATATAGTAAACTATAGTCAGACCTCATTATTAATTTTTTCAATTTTTGTTTATTTTTAAAGGAGGAAATGTTTTCAAAAAAGTATACTCCAGAAACCCTCGAAAAAGCTTTAGAGGAAATAAAAAATTGTCCAATTGGGATCTTTACGTTTTCGAAAATTTATAAAATACAAAATCCTTGTATGACAAAATTAATAACGAATACACGAAGCAGAAATCTGCAGGACCTCCAACTATGCGTACATCAAAAGAAGAAGCGTTTGCTGTTAAATTGGTACAGCACATGGCCGAAACTGGTATTCCAGTAATCAAAGATTTATTAGAATGTATTAATACAAAAAAACAGAATTAGACTCACCAAATAAATTTAAAGAAGGATTACTTTGTCGCAATTGGTATGAAGGTTTTATGCGGATAAAACCAAGGCTCAGCAAGCTAGTTTGCAAGAGACTGACTTCTGCTCGTGTTACTGTCAATGAAGAAAAACTTAAAAATTGGTTCGGACGAGTCAAAAAATATTTTGAAGATAATTAATGATCAACATGTCTTTGAGCTAGTTCTCCAATGCCTGGGACTACTTTAGTATTTCGGGGATAATGATAAAATCCTCTCTCGTCTGCATTCCATATATTTTCGGTTTTAGAATACAAATAGTACATAATAAAAGGATCTCTTTGTTGTCCAAAGCGTTTACTTTCTATAATTTCGACTTTCTTGAGGGAAATCCTGTGCCTACGGGTAAAACTAAGGTACCAATCTGGGCCAGGACGATTGTTTTTAAATGGGGTTCTTCTTTTGTTGGCAATAACGAATTCTTGAAGAACAACAAGCACTTCTAGTCTTAGAAGGCCAAATCCCTACTTCGACATGGTCTTGAGGTTCCGGGCTAATCTACCTTCCTGGTCCTTGGAAAGCGCCAATTGACCCCCACCTCGAGTACTTAGTATAGATTAGGTCAATAACATCGAGTGAATGAAAGCAACCATCTTCTCTCCTCCCTCGACCGTCACCATCCTCCCTTGTTCCTCATTTTCTCCTACGATTACCCTCATGCCGTTTCAAGCTCCGAGTCTTCTTTATCCTTCAATTTTCGTAAAGGCGACTTTGACAAATTAAATCACTTGCTCCTCAACTCCAATATTTTTTAGAATTAACCCTTCTAACTCAGAAGGCGCACTTCACAAGCAAAAGCCTGGAATCAATTGACCTATTCACCAGAATATAACGTATATTGAGGCGAATGAGGCTCCCATAACCCATGCAATAAAATATTAGTAATAATCCAAAACACTCCCAAACACTACAATCAGGGGTGCAGAGATAACAGAGAACGTTCAAGCACATCCCCGGCAAGAGCCAGGTCAAAAACAGGATACATATCCACGGCCCCAACATGCGGTTAATAATAATAAGTTATCCGCAGTTATTGATCGATCATTAGTAAACAAAGATAAGATCATTAATAAACAAAAGCCAAAATACACCCAAACACAACAATCAGGGATGCACAGGCAGCTTAAGCCAAGTCAATACAAAACATACAAGGAAGGAAACTTTACACCACATAAAAAACAAAATCGAAAAGAACAAAGACAAGTGAGTCCAACAGGATGGTTACAAATTATAAAGGTTCCTCTTTAATGTTAACTTGTCTACGTTAGTGTTGAAGACATCACCAACACCATTAGCAAACCTACACATGCGATTGACAGGCTCGAACATACCGTAACTAGTGCGCGAGAAAGCTATCTGAAAGTTCGAACGGTTTCGAAGGGAATAGGACAGTTCTCTAGGTGATATTTTGGAAGAAAGTTCCGCACTGTCAATCTTTCCCTGTAGAAGCTGGTGTAGAAAAATTATATCGGCAACCCAGCGACGCTTCTCGAGAGTAGCAAGTTGTAACAGTCCCAATCGATCACCATATGGAGGTAGAATAAAAGGGTCACTCCACGGCAAAGCACGAAGGGCCGATCTCACAAATCTGCGCTGTACAGATTCAATACGTTTAGTGTGAGATCCATAAAACGGAGACCAAACCGGACTAGCATACTCCAGCAGTGGTCTAACAAGGGATGTATAAAGATGGAGTCTTATGTGAGGGCTAGGAAATTCCCTGGACCAACGAAGGATAAAACCCAGCATAGAGCTGGCCCTGGCAACGATATTATTAATGTGGGGGATGAAGTTAAGTTGCCTATCAAGATACACACCCAAATCCTTCACTCCCTCCACCCGTTGAATACAAGTATCTTCAAACTTGTACTGAAAAGTACAGCAGTTGATGGACCTCGAGAAGGTCATAACCTGACATTTACCGATGTTTAATTTAAGATTATTATTGACACACCAGCTATAAAATATTTGCAGGTCTGACTGCAATATCTCGCAATCCGCAAAAGATTTGATTGGGAGAAAAATCTTGATATCGTCCGCGTAAATAAGAATTTTACTTCTTTGAAGCAAATACGTAATGTCATCAATAGACAAAATGAACAACAGAGGCCCAAGATGACTACCCTGAGGAACGCCGGAAGGAGCCACAAAAGCATCAGAGAGCACGCCACGAAAACGCACTCTATAAGTCCTATTGTATAAATACGACTTAATCCATGCAATGAGTTGAGCCGGGAAACCCAACCTGGCCAATTTGAAAACGATAATAGAGTGAGACAACTTATCAAAGGCCTTACTAAAGTCGGTATAAATGCAGTCAGTCTGGCAACCTTCCAGAAATCCACCCACACTGCCAGACACAAACTCTAACAAGTTGGAAACCGTTGACCTACCCTGAATGAATCCATGCTGCCTGCTAGAGATTAATCCCCTACACCCAATAGACAATTGGGACTGGATCATCAGTTCGAAGAGTTTTGGAATGCAAGATAGTTTAGCAATAGGTCTATAGTTAACAATCTCTCTCCTATTCCCACTCTTAAATATGGGGATTAAAAATGAAGCCTTCCAGAATGTAGGGAAGCGACCAACCAAGATAGATCGCCGGAAGAGCAAAAGTAAAGGACATAATAACACCGAAGAACACTTCTTTAAGACAACAGCAGGAACCCCGTCCGGGCCATAAGAAAAGTCATCCGGAAGATCCAAAATATGCTTGTATAAGCTCTCCTCTGTGATAGATGGAATAGGTACGGGGGATATATTACTATTATTAATGTGCGAAAAGTTGTTACTTTCTGGATAAAAATCGGATGATTCAAATGCGCCCCTGAAGTATTCAGCAAATAAATTACAAATAACCCTAGAATCGTTACTGGAACTTAACCCGAATTCCATAGTCGATGGATAGTTATCAACCCTTCTCTTCATATTGACGTAATCAAAAAATGCACGGGGGTTAGAGAATAAGTTGCCTCTAAGGTTCAGTAGGTATTCGTCATATAGAGAACGAGAAAGACTTATGAAATGTTCGTGACAAAGAATAAATTCACGCTTAGAGTCTACACTTCCCACTCGCAGGTACCTTTTCCAGAGTCTATTTTTCCTATTTCTGAGAGTTTTTAATTCTCTGTTAAACCAGGGGGGAGCGGATTCTCTACTTCTAACCCGGACATAGGGGACAAACCTAGCGAAAGCTTCGTATAAAATTTCATAGAAACCAGATACGTTCCTGTCAATATCGTCACTAGATAGACAGGTATGGAAGTCCAAATCACCAAGATATTCATTCATAGCCTCAAAATCGGCCATTCTAAAGTTAAAACTAAATTCACATTCGAGATTATCGACACGCACGTCCGAGAGACAATGAAAAGTGACAAGCAATGCAGGGTGAAACATGTCCAGACTCGTCAAGGGAAAGAGGCTAGGTTCCACAAAAGTGAGCGTGGAGTTCGTAGAGAACACTAAATCAAGCTGTCTACCCATATTGTTACTCACATTGCTCATTTGGCAAAGTCCTATGCAAGCCAAGGTGTCAAGGAACAGTGATTGTCCCTCAGTCAAGTTATGGGGAAGATAGCTATCGTCATCATCATTCACTACCCATCTCACATTGGGTAAGTTGAAGTCCCCTACTAGGACAATTTCGTCCTTAGAACCCATCTGGTCATGAATAAAGTCGATATGCTGAATAAGAATGTCATACCGACTCAACCCATTATTATCGACGACATTGCCCATGTCTGGAGGTATGTAACAACAAATTAAAAAGAGGTCGCCCGAATCGAATGAAACCTTTACTGAGACCTGTTCCAGATCAAATTGATCAGAAAAAGACGGAGGGTCCACAACAGTAGCATTTAGAAAATTTCTACATGCAATGAGAACCCCACCTCCCCGTACAGACGAATCCGCAGACCTGTCCCTGCGGAAGACCTGAAAGGAGTCATTAAATAGCTCGGCATCCGAGATACCCTGGTGTAACCACGTCTCAGATAAAGCCATCAAATCAAATTCAGAGTTAACAGATGAGAAATAAAAATTATTAGTTTTAGTCCTTAACCCTCTCACGTTTTGATAGTAGAGAGAGAGCTTATCCCGTTTTTTAAATTGGGAGATTGAGCGACTATCGGCCCGGTACGGCGGTGATTACGGGGTACGAAGATCTTACATATTGGCGATATCCCTCAACTTCTCCCAATTGACGTTGCTTTAGAGGCGTTCTATTCGGAAATACACGCTAGTCTTACACAATCTATCCCTCTTCTTCCTCGTAAAAACTACTCCTCATCCCCCGTATGGTACGACAAAGAATTACGCTCTCTTCGCAACAGGAGAAATAAACGTTGGCACAAAAACAATATGTGCCCTGGAAAACGGTAAAGATGTTGATGTTATCGCCACCGATTTTAGTAAAGCCGTCGACAAGATCTCCCATAACGTAACTTTGTTCAAACTTGATCGTCTAGGCTTCTCCCCCATCTCCTGGATGCAATCCTACCTCAACAACCGTCAGTACAATATTCTTTTCCGCTCATCCATTTCTAATCCTATCGTCGCTCGTTCCGGCGTCCCTCAGGGCAGCCACCTCGGCCCATTGATTTTTATCCTTACAATAAATGATGTTGAATGTGTCATCAAACACTCAGAGCTGTCCATTTATGCTGATGACATGAAAATAATCAAACATATCTCCTCCACAACCGACTCTCTTCTCCTCCAAAAAGACCTCGATTCATTCACCACATGGTGCATGAAAAACTTTGTAGAGCTCTATGTCTCCAAATGCTAGTCCATCTCTTATTCCCGCAAGCGTCTTACCAACACCCCGAGTGTCTATATGTTAACCTAGGGTTTGTGAAGCGCTGGTCTAGAGAGTTCTCCAATCCTTATGTTTCCAAATCCCTCTACATCTCCTTCGTTAGACCCCTCCTTGAATATGCCAGCCAGGTATGGTCACCTACACAAACATCTCACATTAATAGGATTGAATCTGTCCAGCGTAGGTTTATTCGCTTCGCTCTACGTGATCTTCCGTGGGTTGACAGATTCAACCTTCCACCTTATGAAAACCGTCTGAAACTGACCGACTTACAACCTCTAAGCAAACGTCGTGATGTTTCTGACATTCTCTTCATTTATCAATTATTAACTGGTGCCATAGACTTCCCTGCAATCCTGCAATCTTTACCCATCTATACCAATCCCCGCAACCTTAGGTCCACTCCCCTTTTCCGACTCGACTGCCATTGCACAAACTACGGTCAAAGCGAGCCAATTACCAGGATGTTACGAAAAGTCATCGACCTTTTCTCTTTTGACTTCCATCTGAGTAAATCATCCCTTCACAAAGCTCACACAATGAATTCGCCGGAGCTGCTGGGCTCTCTGAATATCTCTGTTTCGGCTCGCTCCCTGTGGACTCACAGTTTCTTCCAAGTTCCTTATCATCGCACTAAATATGATATCAATATCGCGTCTCTTTCATGTCGTCAATGTCGCGTCTTTTTAATGGCAAGTTTGATTATATTGACTTTCGGCTTTCGAGAAATTATAATAATTTTTCTCTTTTTTACTGAATCTTTCATATTTGCATTTAATCTGCAGAAATCAGACTTTTGGTGAGTCTATGAATAAAGTAATTGTTCACATTTTACTGTCTTCAGATATACTACAAGAAAAATACTGCTCGTACCAACTGCAATCTCAACAGTGCACTCTATAGAAAGAAAATACAATCATCCAAATCCGGCAACACATTACGAAGTTAATCAACGCTACGCCTTCATACCACCACCTTAGATACAAAATTGGCGCATGTACGCCACCGTGCTCTTACAGTAATAGATGCCCATCAAAATCGTGGCACGCATTGCCAAAAGAAGGAGACTGCTCCCTTCTCGTCTCGTAGTCATTCTGTGCACGATTTTTTATCATTTCCAATGAGGAAATTCTGTACAAGTGAAATCTTCCAAATCGGTCTAAGTCTTACGAAGCTAGGCGCAGCCCCTCCTTCCTGATACGAAGTTGGGCTCCACCAAACATACCAACTATAGAATTGTGAACTGCACTATATCATTTTTAACGTGCTACCAACGGGGTAACATATATTAAAAACAGAATCATCTAAATCGGTCCACGCGTTACAAAATTCGACTATCCCCTCTTGCATTCTCACCCAAGGGCTACTTTTTTTTCTCAGAGTTGCAAATCGGTCTACGCGTAAAGAAGTTTGGTTTCTACGAAGTTAGACTACCCCCCGCCTCCCCTCACCCTACATTAGGTCCAACTTTTTCCTTATATTTGTAATGGGGGATTATACTCCACGCAACAAAATAAAACATCCAAATCGGTCCACGCGTTTCGAATTTTTCACATGGTTCCACATAGTCTACCCACCAAAAAAAGAATCATCCAAATAGGTCCGGCGCACTTTTTTGCAGGTCGGTTAAAAAAAAGAGTCTGCTAGTATCGCTCTAGATTGAAACCCCTCTACGTGACTCTATTGGACACCGGATTGGACAATCACTCTACACCTGAAGAAAATCTAAGGAGAAGAAAGTTCGAAAATCATGGCGGACGTTAAAGGAGCTAGCATAGAAACGGACCTTGCACGTTAATGAGACAGACAGAACAAAGAGAGGGGCACTTTATTTAGAACGATACTTCACAAATATACTACTTATCATAAAATATTCTATCATTTTCCTCTAAGTCAACATCTCACATCTCTTGATTATAACTAAATTTAGGAGTGCGGTTATTTCAGGAAAAGTGTTTACAGAAAACGACTCCACTATAAAAACAAGAAACACTTTTAAAACATACTCGAAACGTGACCTTGAATTATGAATATCAAAAAACTGATATACTCTGTAAGATTATTCGCAATAAGCTACTCGTAACTATACCACATGCCAATTAACATGTGCTGCAGATCACAAAAATATACGAACGCAAATGAACTCCAGAAGTGTTATTTTAGGGAGGAATACCACGTCATCTCGTACTTTTAAGATGCCATTGCCAATTTCGAGCACTAAGCTGATGCCATAATTTAGTTCCATTTTTAAATGCGATTATACAATAATTTCAGACAGTCATGAATTATTGAATAAACATATCATCCACATCTAAAAGGAATTAGTATAAGTTGAGGGTGTTATATTGCCTTGCCATTATTTTCCTGTGTATTAGAATTAAGCAAATTGTACTAACAATTATAGCCTAATATAGCTATATGATGGAACGTCACTTCATTCGAAATTTATGAATGAAACTGTTCGTTTCAGCTATAATTATTATTCTAAATCGTAATCAAATTGGATGACTTCTTGTTTTTAATTAATTAATTTTAAGCCTCGCACTTGAAATAGAAACTACGCAGCCCCGGTGTGGCGAACTTTTGCAATTGCTGTTCCAACGTTCATCAAAGCAACATCCATCATCACTGTTGCCTCATGGCGTTATTTTTAGTTGCCTTTCAAGAAAAGTTGAGTAGTAATAAAATAGTAAAATTAAATTTATTTTCAAGTGCGTTAAATATTAAATTGTGACGGCCAACTATTTCTGAAAGTAAGTCAGTTTCGCATACTTATCCAGAAATTATCCTTAAATTTTGTTTGCCATGCTAATGTAATTGGAGTGCTTCAAGCCCACCCGACGACTGACAGAAAGCTTTTATAATTAATCACGAAACGGAACTGGATTTCGTGTTTATTACGAATAATGGATGGCTGGGGTTCTTTTCTAGGTCACGAAAATATATACCTACACACCCAGGATATTTCTTCCCCTTCGACTTGGATATCTAGACCACACCTACCCGTACTAGATGAACAAACAGTGAGAAGGCGCCAAGTTTACTGCCCTTTGACTGTTTCCTTGACCTCAATAGAAAACCAGCACGCAATTTACTACTCATTCAGTTAAGGTTTTCTTGGACTTTTTGGAAAATACATTTCATAACTTTGGCTAAATTCACATTGTCCTGAGCAATACACAATTTTTGTACACTAAAGAATGAAAGCATTAATTCACGTACGCCACAAATAAGTGCTGGCATACCTAATAAATTATTCACATACGTGGTATAGTAATAGTACAAAGATATGAATACCACATTTTCCGTATAGGACAAACAAATAAAGTTCATGATAATTAGGCAACTTGTTTGAATGCCCGATGACAGTAATTTTTCTAGGTGAACGATACAATTAAATTTGAGTCATTTTCCAATTAGTTTCTCATTATAACGCTCCCAAATTGTGAAGGGTAGCTACCCGATAAGATAGAATTATCGTCACAGGATTTTTGTCGCTTTATGTGTGTATGTAGATTCGCTTTCGTCGAAACTTTTCTATGGATTTGAATGTTTTGGAACTGGATAGTACTTTCCTTTGTACAGGAATCTTCTGAAACAGTCCTTTCATTACCATGACACCATACCATACTGAACGAATAAAAATTTATCGGCATTAGAGATGGGAAAAATGAGTCTTTTCATTGACTCGCACTTCGGAATCGGAGTCACCTAAAGGATTCGTTTCGAAAGATTCATTTACTAGGACTAATTCTTTCTATCAACGAAATCTGTTCCGTTTAGATTCCCCAACTCAGAATCAACACTGTAAGCAAATACAGTGCAATGACGCCTTTTTTAACCGACTTCAAAAAAGGAGGAGGTTCTCAATTCGACTGTATGTTTTTTTTTGTATGTTTGTCACGCGATCATTCCGCCAATTATGAATTGATTTTGATGATTCTTTTTTTGTTTGGTAGAGTATGTTCACCGATTGGTACCATGTCCAAAAAATGTTTGCTGGGGTGGGGGTGGGCTAACTTTGGAACGCGTGGACCGATTTGGATGGTCCTGTTTTTGTTGTACAGATGATGATCCCCCATTGCTAATAAGAGAAAAACATTTGGCCTAGGGTGGGGGAGGGGTAGTCTAACTACGTAACGCGTAGAATGATTTGGATGGTTCTTTTGCTGTTGTATAGAGTAGGATCCCCCATTGCTTATAGGAGGATAATTTGGTTATATGGTGGGGGAGGGAAAGGGGAAGGGAAGTGAAAGCGGAAGGGAAGGGAAAGGGGAAGGGAAGGGAAAGGGGAGGGGTAGTCTAATTTCGTAACGCTTGGACCAATTTCGATGATTCTTTATCTGTTGGGTAGATATGTGCCCCGATTGATACCGCGAGAAAAAAAATTTTGGTGGGTTCAGGGGGGGGGGGGAGGGGGTAGGGGGTTGAACCTAACTTTGTAACGCGTGGACCGACTACTACCCAACCATAATCGAAGATACTATATAAATTTATCTAAATGTCTCAGCTCAAGGGATCATAAAGAAGGACGATTAGATACTTTTGTTGTAGTTTCGTTTGTTTCTTTAATTTGCACCGACTTCAATATGTCGTAATAGATATAAAATTAAACATTATTTTATGCTTTTTAGTGCTTTGTGTGAAGTCGGTTCAATATTTTTTTAAAAACTATTTATCACATTCGCAGTCAATCTGGTTATCTTTTAGAAATACTTTTTTTTATTCAGTGGGACGGCTAATATGCCACTTAGATTTTTTTCTTGATTTTTAACCGACTTCCCAAAAACAAAAACAATTTGGATAACTCTTTTTTTGTTGCATAGAGTATGATTCCCCATAGCTACGATGAGGAGAAATTTTGACCTTGGTTAGGGGGGGGGGGAGGTGTAGGAGTGGAGCTTGCTCCGTATGTATCGTGACAAAAATTGTGACTAAGGGTAAGAGTGGGCGTAAGGCGTGGATTGATTTTGTATCCGTTGTACAGAAAACGTTTTCTTGTTCGTAAATGATAAAAGATGTTGCTTCTACAGTGACTATAAGAAAAGGAGGGAGCAGTCCCCTAACTCTGTAACACGTGCCCCGATTTTGATGATTATTATATCTTGCTGTATAGGGTACAACAAATAGTCTAGTGTATAGGGAGAACAAAACAACTACCTAGCCGCAATCGAAGATACTATTTAAACTACCAAATATTGATAAGTGATAGGGTAGAAGGATTAAATACTTTTATTGTCTTTTTTTAATTTGCACTGACTTCAAATTTTCATAATAGATTAATATATGGAGACGGAGTTGGATCAATTCGTTGAGCCACACGACCACCATGCCATGGGTCCCGGACCCCCCCCCCCTGGGTTTTTATTAAGGAATTAAAATAATCCACTTCGTCTCTGGGCTGTTGTCTAGCTCGCAGCAATGCAAAAAACAAGACATTCAAGTTTCTTCACTTCTCTTACCCTTATTCCCTTCCGTCCAAAACCATGCTAACGCATCAAAGGGTTGTCCTTTAGGATTTGGCCACATCGTACAAAAAAAAACAAAAAATACCTATAAAGTTAAATATTAGTTTATGCTTTTTAGAGCTTTTTGAGAACTTGGTTCCAGTTTTTTTAAATAACTATTTTATGTGATTAAGATGACATCAGATGGCGGACACTTATTATAGTATGTATTATAGAATGTACAAATATCTGGATTGAAAGAAAAAAATGACCTATGCTGCTTTTAAGCGAATTCTGTGCTATGTTTGGTCGGATCAGGAAGAGTAAAATACCGACTGGTAAAGGACATAGTGTATATTCCTGACGTAAGCTTAGTAATGTGTTTGCGGAGAAAGTGATATAATTTGAATTTAAAAATAATTTCTTAACTTTTAACTTTATTGGCCCAACCAAAACAAGAAGTATTTTTTAAAGCTTGTTAAGCTAATTTTGAAAATTTTTGAAAATTAGGTTTATTTTTTGATTTATCAGAAAGTTTCCTTTCAAAAGACTCTTGGTGGAAGTTATTTAATTTTGAAAAAAGTAAAAACACTTGTTTTACTTCCACATAATAGGAGTAGTAGTATTTTTTGAATACTTGAGCGTTTTTTACTGTCGGATTAGGATAACTGAGGCCAATCCAATCCATTTGCGTAGGACATTAGGAAGAACTGCAACTAAAACCATCTTAAAGACACCCATAACGCAGTTTTTGATGAATATATCTCCAAAACTGGTAATTTGCATAATAAAAGCAAATACTTCTCGTAAACGGAAGTTTTTCAAACTTGGCAAGATAAGATTCCTTCACTTAAGCTCAAAAACAACAAATCTTCAACAATTTAAGGATAGCTTCTAGTCGGGCGACCTTAAAAATGGCCTTCTTCTCACAGAAGAAGGTAAATAATGTATAATTCGACTTTTTCAGCTATTAGTGCATTTACTTAAGTTCACAAAAAAATGTTTTTTAATTCTTTAAATTGTAAAATTTGCGAGGTATCCACGCACTTCTGGAGCCGTGTAGGGCGTGCAGGATTCCGCCTTCCTCTTTTATCTGAAATACGCAAACCAAAGTTATTTGCAAAGAAGAATAAATTTGCGGGGCCATGGACCATTTTTAGAAAAATTCAGTGATTTTTAATAAAATGGCAACCGTTTGAAGATAAAAGCCGATCTTTTTGCGCTTTTTTTGTTGTTTATAGTGATTAAAGAAATAGTAAATATTAATATTTTTTGTTGAAAATGGTAAATGGCCCCATAAATTCAATAATCTTTATTTAGTAAAAAAAAGAAGTCAATCGGTTGAACGGTTCGATTGCAACTCTACAGACATGGTTTTGAGAAAAACTCGTTTAAAGTTTGACAAAGAAAAAACGTTGGAAAAATATAATTTTTGTTTCTTACAGCTAGTCAGCTGTTCCTGGAGCATAGAGCAATCCTTTCTCTTCCTTGTAAAACTGATTTTGACTACTATATTCAAGGAACATTATTTTGTCCAAACAGAACATATAAAAGAATTTTTATACTGCTGAGCAAACAATACGGCGCGCGTGCATCCGCATTTGGCCCGAACGCAGGCATGATTTTCGGCCGGTACGCGTTCGCACTAAATCGGCTGTAACTCTTACATTTTTCCGAACTACGTCAAATTATTTTAGAGGCTTATTCTAGACACTATAAAGATTTAAAATATGCAAAAAAAGAAAAATTTATTTTTTGCAATTGCTCGACTAGAACATACCCTTAATGACATTGATTTGGTCCGGTACTGTACTGTGCGTGTGTGCGAGTCATTAAAGTGAATAAATGGAGCTTGTTACACTCAAGCTTCATAGGCTACAGCAGAAATTTGCGCACACCCCGGTAAATGCGGGCGATAGAAATAGATATTCACAATCATTTTATATATCTTTCTGAATAAGCATTTTACAGATTAGAACAACCTTTTTTGTTATTTTTATTTCAGTAATTTCCATGATTTTTACATTTTCCTTACAACAATATTAAAGATTAAAATTAAATATATGGAGGTCATTTCGTATATACTTGGTTATTTTATTCTGCTCGCAACAGCTGCAAATTCATAGTAAACATTGGAAATTAAAAATGGTTTTCCTCCACTGAAAATAAAATTGTACCCATATAAGGTAGCTTATAACACTCCATTTTAATACATCTCAGTGTTTCAAACACAAATACTATAAAAAAAGCGTTGTTAAATTTTTTTCAAAATATTTTAAATTAATAATAAATCTGTCGGAACTGCACGCCGGTTGAGTGGCACGTAGGATTCCGGGCCCATCGTTCATCAAAAATCAAATTAAAAACTGCAGTATGAAACCAAAATAAATTTAGTGAAAATTGACAATTTGGCAGCGTTTCAAACTTAAAAATCCGTTTTTTTGCTATCTTTTAATAAAAAAGTATTAAGAAAAACGATAATTTTTTACAATTCAAAAAATGCTCTCAGTCACTATCCGCGGAACTAACATAACTTTCAAAAAAGATTGAGTTTAAAAATTAAAAAGAAAGATCAAACAGTTTATTAGAAAATTTGCACGCAATGCCGTAAAAATGTGTTTCGAGAAAAACGCACTTAAAATTTAAAGAAATTTTACTATGCATTCTACACAAAACATTAATAACTTACGACTAGTCTACGATTTCGAGGCCATTATTTATTGTATTATTTATATACATATTATATAAGCCTCCGAAATTTCAGCAAAAGTGTTGATTCCAAGAATCGTACGAAAGTATCAACAGAGCCGTGACCTAGGCCGCGCGAGTTCTCCAAAAGCGCGCTGTGCAGTGATTCAAGAAATAACCTGCAACTTTGAAGATATTTTGAATCTTTAAAAATTGAAAAAAGTTTATTGTTTTTAAGATATTAGGGATCCTAAAAATCCAATTAAATCCAATTGCACCCCAGGAACCAGAACACTTCCTTAAGTATTTGCATAAATTCGACAAGCTAAAGAGCCTTAACGAATTATTATAAGCCTCAACGAGCCTACAATAGTCAATATCCGAAGCTCTGTATTTTCAGCGTTCGGCTCGTCTGGAATTATCTAGATCATCTAGATAGGCCATCCTATGCAACATAAAAATATGGAGTGCTCGTTCGGCGCGCCACTGCACCCCGCGCCATGTAACGCCAGCTTTAAGTCTATTTTATTTACCACATAAATATTTCTTCCCAGCATAATGTTAAACAGATTTCCAAAGTTAGCTTTGTTAATTAGTAGCAATTATGTAGCTTATGTGCTACATCATCCAATTAATGGTAATTTCAACTATTAACTTCCAAGCGAAGTACTATTATTAATAAGGAAACTAAAAATTAACTAATGCAAAATAAGTGGCTCGGTATTGTTGCTTATTCCCAATCGTCAATTAAAATTTTTCGTACTCGAATTTATTTACATATAGTTGTTGACATCAAGAGACCTACCTGATAAATTATAATACATTTACCATTGACCGAGTATAATGTGAATTACAAAATCATTACTATAAGTTAATAAAGTCAATTGATATTAATTTATTGTATTTGAACGTTGAAATAAAGCGTGCAGCTTTAATTTGTCCAGCTTGCATCAATTCATAAACTCAATTTATACTCTTACATCGTCGTACGTTTAGCTGCATTTAAACTTAAACTAACAGAAGTGTCGGAAGTTTAACGCTCTTATTAAAATCTTAAACGAGTCTGCTGAGGATCTTAATTATTGACAATAGAGTACTTCTTGTTGGGTAAATTTGTGTTACTAATCTTTTCTGAGCGTGAGCAATAAAAGTTTATTTTTTAGCTTAGCTCAGATGTGAATAAACTTTTGAGCAATCATTAGTAAGTTATTAGTCATCAGTACGTGAACGACGTGATTGCTATAGACCTTATTGGTTCATATTAAACTATGAATATCTTTAGCATTAATAACTACAATAAATATGTTAATCACATAAAAGGCAGTTTATGTAAAAGTATTAACAAATTTACTTTGTGCAGAAAGATCAATTACAATATTTCCATTGCAAATATTTTCTGTCATGCGATTTTATTTTTCTCGCTTGTTTTAAGATTAGCATTCCTTTAAGTTCAACCAAAACACTGTTGACACAGCCGTTAGTGCAATTTTTTGTTCATTCGGGTATCTTTTCTGGAAACCCAAAATTTCCAACTGCAAATTCCATTGATACGACAATATTCAAATCTTCTAATATTTGGTTGGTTGGTAAATGAGTGGAAAAACTGAATTCTTTACTTTGTCGAAAGAAGCATCTTTGCACAATGAGTTTATCGAGAAGATCAGTTTAGTGGATACTGTGTTCAGTGGCGATGAAAACCAACCCATATAGTTTAATAAATGAACGATTTCATCAATCTTCATTTTCGAGTTCTCCTTTAACTTTTTGCCTTTAATTACGGATAGGATTCTTCTATGAGCCATAGGATTTAGCAGTCTAGCAATTTAAATTTTTAAGCCGATGGTATCACAGGATGCGAAATCCTTTATATGAACATAAAGTGATGGGATATATAATACTCACGCAAGAAGAGCTTTGAATTCTAACTAGCTTAGATATTTTATAACTCTTTCTAAGCGTAGACTATCACTTGTAAGGGTCATAGGTGAGTCCAGTAGGAAAACTGAGAACCGATTCTATTTTGCTTCGATGAATTCCCAGATGAAAATGTTCACAAAAGGCATAGATGAAGGTTTGAGCCTAGAGTCATGCATAAAGTCAGCAATGTAAAGCGTGACTAATAGCATGTACCACAGTTGTGTGCATCTATAGGAAAATATTTGGTTCAATCTCCACATTACGAGTAAACCAAATGTCCCCTTGTGTGCAAACTTCTTTGTTTAGTTTCTAACTGAGCTTTGGGCCAATTCGACTCTGAAGTAACCACTTTTACATTTAATTAAGAAAAGGTGAACCGATGTATTGTTAATTTTGTGGTAAAAAACATTAGTTTAGTTTAAACTGGATTTAAAGAGTTCACATCTAATAATCAAAATGATTACTTTACTAAAAGCACACTTCATGACCTCACTAACCATGGTAAATATAGTACAGAAATAGGATCATATCTTTGAACTATAGATTGGATTTTATTCACACCGGTGAGCCAGAATAAAGAAGATATGACACTACCTTAAGATGTTTCTCCCCACACATATTTGATTGAATGGTTGTCAAATAAATCTGGCTCAATAATTTCAGTTATTTCCGCTGTTACTTATCAGTCCTTCTCTAAACCTAACTTAAGTTAAAATCAAGCCTGTATCAAATTGCTTTATTTGATTGAGGACGGAGTTGAATCAATGGATGCGTAGCACGATCACCACGCCATGGATGCAAATTCTTGTATATAAGTTCTTCATTTGCAATTGCAATGAATAAAAATCTACTCCGTATAGTGTGGACATTGTTACAAGCCCGCTTCTATGTCCAGAAAGGCTGCTTACATGTAGTTTTTGTAATGTATTTTGTGTTTAATGGTACGCACTCATCTAATGAAGAGCGATTTCAGTATTGACCTTCCTTTACGGTACACGTACTAAGATTAATTTAGAGGTGATCCTTCCAGGTTTTGCTGCAAATGGATATTCAGCGGAGCAGCTTAAGTATATTAGCATGAAAACCTTCTTGTGTTTATGACCAGCCTACTCTTCAGCGATAGTAGATTTAATTGATTCACGTAATAAATTCCCAGAGTCAGATATTTTTATGTATCTGACATTTTTTTTATAGTATATGGCCAAATTCTAGGGGACAACACTTTCATGCGTTAGCATGGTTTTGGCCGGAAGGGAATTAGGGTAAGGGAAGTGAGGAAACTTGAGTCTGGTTTTTGCATTTCTGCGAGCTAGACAACAGCCCAGAGACGGAGTGGCTTATTTTTTTTTTAATTTCTTAATAAAAGCTCACGGGGTCATCTGGTCTCGAACCCGGGACCCATGGATTGTTGGTCGTGCCGCTTAACGAATTGATCCAACTCCGTCTCCACATCAGACATTATATCCATTCAAGCCGACAAAAGATTGCTAGTATTCTAAGAGCCTTTAAGGGCATTAATAATTAATTAATAATTTTAGCGTTAAGTTTCTCAACAGATTCAATAGTAAGGTTAGATATGTAAGTCAGATTGGAGCTAAAGATTCGAACTGAACATTTTAGTCTATTCTCTTCATTTTATGAAAGATCGAGCTTTAGATTCACATTGTAAAGTATCCAGCTATGTTCTAAAAAAGTATAATAAGTTTAATATTCTACATTTTTCTATATTGAAAATTTCGTGTAATATCAAGGACTTCAATACAGCCAAGCTTCAAAAACGAAAAGTTGAAAGTTAAAAACAAAAAAGTTAGAGTTAATAATGAAATAATAGAAATGCTTACCTCCTTCATTGTTTTGAAGCTCTATGTCTTGTCTTGGCGACCATAAAAGTAATGATCCTCTGTCGATCGCTAATTTCTTTGGTAATTTATCTAAAACTCCGTTTTTGAATTCTAACTGTGATATTGACTTTAAAGCTTTTACTCATTTGACGAGGCTCCGCCAACTTCACTTCATTCCAAAGACCTCGAATTTAAGTAATAGTGCGATCATGATGGCGTTGGTCATTCTTATTTTCAGTGACATAAAAATGCTATGGTCGTGACTCCTATGGTTGTGACTATTTTGAACCGTGACTCACATAACCTCAAATCAGTTTGGTCTATATATAAGACATAAGATAGTGTTACTAGACCTAAAATTAAAGCTAGTGATGCCAACGTTAAATAATATAATTTACAGATTATCTACGCAAGTAAAAAACGAGCCATGGTCGTGACAGAAAAAACGATCGCAACTTTTACAGCATTTATTTATAAACGAAATAACGTTCAACACTTTTTTAAAAAAATTACGAAAGCCTGCATTAACATCCAAAAAATTTATAATTCGAGAAAATATACCTATAAACCAGATACTTTTAGCGATGACACAATGACACGTGACTTTTTTTTATATTTAATTTAATTATCAATTTATTAAGGTTATATGTTAATTGTATTTATACGGTATTAAAGAATAGAGTGATATCTTTAATCTTGCATAACTACTTTTAGCACTTAATTACAAATGAGGATTTTACCTGCCTGAAAAATTTTTTTCGCTGAAAGTAAGAATTACCCCGTTCCTGCGAATGTTCCGAAAAATTGCTGCACGTCTCTGACTCCTGTTCTCTGTTATCTATTTAACTTGTCTTGTTCTTCTGAAAAGGCAACAAATGCAATATCTCTAAATATAGAACGATTTATGTTGCATTGGCAAAATTTTTGCGAACCTTCCTTGGGCTCTTTTTAGCAACATTTTAAGACGGTTAAATATACTACAACCAACTTATTAGAGTTCTCCAACTTCTGTATATCTGCCATTGAAGCCGGCAAGTTGATTACACTTTTACGGACTTTAGTAAGGCCTTTGATAGAATTAATCACAAAATTCTCTTTCCTAAACTATTAGTTCTGGGGTTTCCCTCTTGTTCTCTGGTTCTGTTCTTATTTGTCTGATCGTACGCAACGCATTTTATTACGTGGTGCACTCTCTCACGAGATTAAAAATTTCTCAGGTGTACCTTAGGGTAGCCATTTAAGACCGTTGCTTTTTATCGTCTATATCATGATATATATATGCTTCTTACTGACTCAAAAAACCTTTGTTATGCTGACGATGCCAAATTTTCCGTCTTGTTTCAAATGATAATGAATGTGTCATTTTAAATTCTGGCTTAGACGCCTTCCGTAGAGGGTGCTCTATTAATTTCCTTTCTCTGAATATTAGCAATTGTATTGTTATACTATTTTCTCGAAAAAGGAATCATCTGCACTTTAATTTAACTATTAACGGTAGTCCATTAAGGGGAGGTTCTTTCAAATTTGGCCGAAAAAAGGCCTAAGTTTGGAAATGATTTGTGGCATGATGAAAAAACATAGAAACATCCGGTTTTGACAGTTGAATTGGTTATTTATTATACAATAATATGATATATTTTTTGTAACAAAATTCAAAATAGCGGCTGAATAATGGCGGCTTTCGTCGATCAGTGCCTGAAAAATCTCGTCTCCGAATTTCAAGCCTACAGCCTCTTGTAGTAATCTGAATTGAAAAAGGTTTTTTTAAATGAAAGTAGATAAAATTTTCTATGGCTTATACCTAACTATAATGATTTTTGACCAAAAATTGACTGAACTATGAATTTTTGCCACTTTTTTTGTTATTAAACCTTAATTATAAATAACAATTTAATAATAACTTATGCTCGTTTTAGGTATAAGCCATACAAAAAATGATCACCTTTCAAACATGCTTTATATGAAGGAAATCAGAACAATAGATCAAGAGATATCCTTGAAATTCACATGGAAAACGTGGTTCCGAGAAAAACGCGTTGAAAGATAGCAGCTCCGAAAATGACATTTTTTGTACGAAACATTTAGCCAGGAAATAAATACTGAGAAACGTTCGAAAAAAATCGAGTCAAGATTTTTCTGAAGTGAAATTTTATGCCCTTTCACTTTCACTTCAGAAACGTCTTGGCTCGATTTTTTTCGAACGTTTCTCATTATTTATTTCATGTCCTTAAAAAATTGTCTTCTTAGGCGCTAATTGTTTAATTGCGTTCATGACGCTCTGATTGTTTAAATATCGATCGTATCGAAAAATCCTTTCGTACACATATTCTACGAACATACAGCTTTCATTTTATGTGCAAAAAAAAAAAGATTTTTTCAAAAAAACCTCCCCTTAAGTAAACCTTTATTCGAGGACAATTTTGACGTTATGAGTAAGACCAATGCGTCTTTGAGCTTCGTTAAAAGATGGTCAAAGGAGTTTGCTGACCCATATATTACGTAGATCCTCTACTGTACTTTAGTTGGACCAATCTTAGAGTATGCTAGATCAGTTTCGTCTCCTTTCTATGCGGTTCACACTGATCACATTTTGACTGTCCAGCGCAGATATGTTAGATTCCCTCCGTCTCACTTCTGGAGAGTTCGTAATTTTTATAATACCTACTCCTTACCATCCCACAAAATATGGTCTGCACGATCCTATTACCTCATTGTCGCGTCCGTTTAATAATCAGTTCGACTTTATTGACTTTCGCTTACCTCAAACTCAAATCAGGGATCAGCATGGTTGATAAATATTTAATTAATAAATAAAAGCTGCCCCATTTCTTATGCTTTCATTGACATCTCTTTGATGATATTGTGGTTATTGGAAGGTGAAATTTATCCGGACTGTTAATCGGTTGTAAGTGATGCAACCAGAGGATATAACGAGATCACCCTGCCTGGGCTGCTGTACAATTTCAAAACCTAGTATGTGCATTGAGACAAATTTTACAGGAAAGCACGAAAAAATTTTTGGTAATAGCCTTATGGTGAAAACATAATGACTAAGTTCAGGTCACTGTTCAAGTTACACAATAACTTATCAACTACATATATTTTCATTCTCACGTAGTGCACTTGCTTGCTTTAACTTACTAGTCATGTAGCCCCCGGAACGGCTGCATCAACACCTTGATCTAAAAGTGAGATTCTCTCGTCCTTTCTTAAACTAACTTCCCAATGTTCTTCGTCCAAAAGATATGAAAAGATGAAAAATCCCAAAAATGTGTACATTTGTCTTGTGTTTACTTTCTGCTTCGCGTAAAAGAAAAGTAAAGGAATCCTGAAAATGTTAACTTTCTTTGAATTTAATTTTTGACTAATTAGTTTACTTATCCGTCCGTCAGTACATCCTGCGTCTGTGAAAACTACAATCCCGAATGATTCAACCGATTAAGCTGAAATGTTGTACACTTACTTAAAGTACAAATAGAAAGATCTCACATATTTTTTAAATAAGACTACCGAAAGTGAGTGAAGACAGGTCATGACGTCATTACTTGAAATATTTAATATTTAAAAATTGCTTAAGGCTTTTGAAATTGTTGAGAAGTATAATTTCAGAAAAATACACCATTAGAAATGGTTATACAGAGATGTCGCTAGTGTCGCTTCGATAAAAAGCGAAACCACTTCAAGTTTTTTTTAATAACGTCAATAATTTTGCTTTTGGTTTTGAAATTTTTGATTGGCCTAAAGAAGCAAGAACTTGAAAGAGCATAATATAAAAAGTGTTAGAAATTGTAAGGGCAATATTCCAACTCGGTAAATGTCACGTGACGTCACGACATGCAAGTTGAAAAGAAAGAATGTTTCATTTCAGCAGAAATTGAATTGCGTCGAATTAGACTTAAAATACACCACGCAAGCGTTGCGTGCCAAGATGTGCTATAAGTGGAATTCTACGCAATTCAACAGCTCCTAAATAATGTATTTACCCTTTTCAATGTGGTGAATAAATCACTTTCAGCGTGCCGTACTTTGGCGTGTAACTATTGCAATTCCATCTTAAAACTGACACGCCGCTTGATTTCGCTTTTAAGTAGTGGCACGAATCTTAGTCAATTTTTTTTTTTTGAAAGTAAAGACTTAAAAGAGCAAATATAATACAAGTAAACGTTTTTGTCCCATCATACTAGGGGGAGGAAGCAGCAGCTGCGCGCGTTACTAACTAATTAATAAATAATAAATAAATAGTAATTAATTAATAAAAAATCACTATGGATATTGGCATTACATAGTTTTTAATTTCGGTAATTGTCTAAATTAACTTCCCCTTTCGAATGAAGGTCATGAGGGGGTGGGGGTGGCAGAGTGGGTACGCACACACGTCTTGGTGGTGGGGGAGGTGCCGTGGAAACGAAAAAAAATTAAATTTCGATAAATTATCTTGTAAGCTTCGTTCACATCAAACTATCACCTGAGAAATACAAAAGAGACACCAAATGTTTATGCTCTGACCTTCCATCACCTCCTCCCCACCTCCACGGCACTTCTCTCACCTGCCAACTTTCCAGAATGTGTACGCGTACCTTCCTTTACCACCCTACTCCTACTCGTTCCCTTCCGGAGTTAATCTAGACAATTACCTCAATTTCAATAAAAAATTTTCACCATACATTCGAACCAGTGATGGGCATTATTCGAATAAATTTTCAATCAAATAACGATTTTCCTAAAAAATCGAATAAAAAATTATTCGAATGAATTTTTATTCGATTTTCAATTTATTTTAAGTTATTCGCAAATAATTATTTGTTATTTGGTGCTCTTTAATCCAATTTCAAATAATTATTTGTTATTCGATCGTTCGTTATTCGATAATCAAATAATTATTCGTTATTTGATGAATTATTGGCAAATAATTATTTGTTATTTGGTGCTTTTTATTCGAATTTCAAAAAATTATTTGTTATTCGATCAATTGTTATTCGATAATCAAATAATTATTTGTTATTTGATGACTTATTCGCAAATAATTAACTGTAATTTGGTGCTTTTTATTCGATTTTGAAATAATTATTTGTTATTCGATTATTAAATAATTATTCGATAGTTCATGTCTCTTTATGAAATAATTATTTGTTGTTGGGGTAAATTAGTTCAATTTCAAAAAATTATTTCTTGGTACACGCATTTCATATTACAAGGGGTCTCGTACTTAGGAAATTAAAGCTGCCTTGTTATGTTTCGATGTTTACAGTAAAGATTTTAGTAAATAATACCATAAAACAAATAAGTATTCCATAAAGAGACATCAACTATCGAATAATTACTTGATAATCGAATAACAAATAATTATTTGAAATTCGAATTAAAAGCACCAAATAACAGATAAATATTTGCGAATAAGTCTTCAAATAACGAATAATTATTTGATTATCAAATAACGAACGATCGAATAACAAATAATTATTTGAAATTCGAATAAAAAGCACCAAATAACAAATAATTATTTGCGAATAATCCTCCAAGTAACAAATAATTTTTGTAATCAAATAAATTTTTATTCGATTTTTCAATTTATTTGAGCTTTTATCTTTATTCGAATAATAAATGGCCATCTCTGATTCGAATAGTTAGGAAATCTTAGATCTGACATTCTTGGTTGATAATGATGGATGGGGGCGGAGGAAGTGGGTAGTTTATACTTTTTAAAATTTATACATAGTTTGTTTCTTTTTGTTTAAGAAATTGTTGAAGAGATCATAAGCTTATCATATCTGTGTATAATTTTAGCGTCCAGACAAATTTTTATTAAGTACTCAAAAAAACCACTGTAGTACCACAGTTTTATCATAGAAGGTAGAATTACGCTAAGCCTATGAGGTCTCCGCATATAAATTCATTCCATAAGACAGCACGATTCTATAGAATCGTTATTGATGGGGCATATACCTCCCCAGAGAATTCATCAATATTATCATAACATAACAGATTTTCTCCTATAATTACATTCGTTAATAATAAGTTTTGTATATTTATATGGATGTATCTACTACTTATAAGTCCCAATCTCAAGAAATTCCACTTAATGTCTAAATTTACTGTAGCGAAAGAACTATAGGTAAAGAATCATTTTTAGATGGCAAGGTTATATTTAACATAACTACGGACTGGTACAAAAAACCTTGGCGGAAGTAGACTGCTACCATACATACCATCCAGTCATCAATTAATCGATATTCAAGTGTATACATCAGCGTCAGACGATTGATGTTTTTGCTAAAATAAATACTTCTTTGAAAAACCTTAATTAAGTATCCAAGTGTACGTCGTCGCAATAAAACCTTTGATCTATTCATGATATGTTATAATGCCCTGGAGATATCTGAAGATGAAAGTACCAATATTTTCACAAGAAGGCAGACATAATAAGAAGTTGTATCAATGTTAATATTTTTTTAAATACTAAATCACTATCAGGAGATATGAAATTAAAAAAAATTCTGTTTTGGTCAGTGGTAAAGTAATAATAGGCTGACTGCGATCTGAGAGTTGGGGGTTCGAAACCTATCCGAGCGCCAAAGCTGAGGTGTATTCTGCTAGCACTACTTATTTGAAAGTGCCACTGAGGTTTACATAGTATTAGTGGTTTAGAATATATTTTAAATTGTAGCAATACTTGTCAAAAACAATTTAAGATAGAAATAAAGGAAGCGAAATGACCCCACCCCCCCTCCAAACTGGTTTAACAGGGAAATTGTGAACTTTTTCACATACAGTCTAAACAATATTTAGAGAAATAATTGAAAATGCAAATTACAACAATAAAAGTTACTATTTCTGGTAAAAACGTGTAAAATTTGCATTTTTTGGTGTAACAATTAAAACTTTCACATTTGCAAAAAAGAAAAACGGAAAATATTTATTTGCTCGAAACTTATTTCTACTGTGTATTATCTAAGTGCAGTTTGTTTCACCTCACAATTTTTGGTTTCACTTGTACATTCGAATGTGTTGAACTTACAGCTAGTCAAAGAATACAACTTTCACTTAACCACTACTTAACAACTAATCGTGCAAGTACAGTTGAAATTAACACCAAAATCGCAATTGGACCAGTTATTGACGAACCGTTACAGGCACTTTCCGAGCATACCTCACAAGACTTGTAAAGGGTATCCAGCTCTGCTGGATTATGAGTACATCCCCGATCTGTATTACTAAGATCTCCAAAGTAACAGCTTCTGATTATCACCTGTGTGCCGCGCCCTAAGATGTTAATAGGAAATTTTTTTTTATCTTCAAATTTACCCAATTCAAAAAATCACATACTTTCTGCTAGCACTTTGGCACAACCAGTGGCATTTCTATAAGGTCCCAAGATGTGTACTAAGTGTCTAGGTGGATTGCTGCAGTCGTCTAAAAGGACTCCGTCGGAATTGAAATGCTCGCCACAGCCCTCAACATTGTCCGATTCACATCGATAGCACTTAATTGAGAGCGCTGTAAGAACTTCAATTACTCACTTCCTCTAATTAAACATTAAGCATAATTTGAAATCAGATTAATCACAAAGAGTAAAAAACAAACAAAAAACCAAGGCCCACGAGGTTAATTCTCAGCCGGTCACGGCGTCATTGGCAGATCACTGAATCATCATTTAAAGCCTTTTGAATTTAACGATTTGGCGTCAAAACAAACACGTGCCGCCATACGCAACAAACAGTACCAACTGACGTACCGGAACCGATAAGACATCCCGTGGCCATTATCCAAAAAATCAAAATTTAAATCTCAGAACACTTAAAGCACTTAAAGCTATCACTTAACTGACCCGTTTCACAGAAAACTGCTACAATCGCCCAAACTAATAGAACTCTCACTGAAGACATTTTCTTTGGTATTTTTTCTTAAAGGATTCAAAAAAAATACTGCACGCTTTGCACGAGTGAGAATACGAGATGAGATGCTGTCACTTACTAAGCCAAGCCGGGACTAAATTTAGTTCTTAATTCAATTACTGTGGTCTGCTGGATGCTGTCTTAAACACAACGTGAATGATCCTACTAGTGGCACTCAGAAAATATTTTTAGCTGTCATCGGAATGCTATTTTGAATCTTCATGACACGAATACGACTGCGAAAATCAAGCTGTTTTTGGTGTACTCGTGTGGCGCCTCTTTAAATTAAAACAGAACTGCTAAATGTGCGTGCCGAGAACGATTTTGCTACACTTCCTTGGGCGGAATAAATTCTAGTCAGAAAACCAAACTGCTAAAGAATAACGAACATCTGCGCTACATATAAGTATGATGACCTAATGAACGCGGAAAATCTACCATATCCATCCGTATATTCCATTGGGGATTGGTGGGGAGGAGATTAGTTTCATTCACGAAAAATGGTTACAAAGCTTTGTAAGCTTCTAAAGCTCGACAGAATCTGAAAAGTAAATTTCCACTTGCGTAGCATTTTCTGAGAAAACTTTATCTAGACCTGCCGGATCAATTTCCCTGTTTTGAATACTAAATACGCAAGAATTTCCTATGCAAACTACATAGCTTTTGCAAGGGTCAAAGTTTGTTTCAATATAGGATCTTCTAACCCACGCAAGATACGAATAAATCTTCGTCCATCAGCATGTATGAACAACATAAGGAAAGAAGTGATGAATTCCAAACCCGCCCACACTGGCTAACTCAAGAATAAAATTAATTGCACTCGTTCCGCTTGCAGAGAGACGTTAATTCACATAAGTTTCCAAAGCCAAATCTCAACTGATACATATGAGAAATTAATTAATTATATTTAAAAAAAAAAGACTCTTGTTTAATTAGGAAAACATTATTTTATCTAAATTAATGCGAGAAGCCAAGAAAGCATGGTGCGCAGTGTGGAAGTTTTGAACTATTCCACTATCGAGCAATTACGAAAAAAACAACCAAGTTGCTTCCGGCCTACACATACTGGTATCACTTTTTTTTTATACGATGTGGCCAAATCCTAGGGGACAACCCTTAGCATGATTTTTGCCGGAAGGGAATTAGGATAAGGGAAGTGAGGAAACGTAAAAGTCTTGTTTTTGCATTGCTGCGAGTTAGACAACAGCCCAGAGACGGAGTGAATTATTTTAATTTCTTAATAAAAGCTCACGGGGAGAGCTGGTCTCGAACCCGGGACCCATTTAATAGTGCGGCTCAACGAATTGATCCAACTCAATCTCCGTTGGATATTTGTAAGTTATGGACTGTGACGACTGCCTTGGATTTAAGGAACATAGTAGTAGATACTGACCTTACCGCCTTCACTGTTGCATCCTTTCAGATATACGACTACAAGTCGGCCTCTTCGTTAAACTCACAAAAATATCATTTAATATCATTAAATTTCTTTATACCCTCCAGAATCGGGCTTAAGGGGTCCGGCAGTTGTTTATAGTGACTAGTTACCTAAGTCTGCCTGCTAATTGTATACAATTAATTAAAATGGAAGCTTTAAATTGACACACAACTTGTGTCTAGTCACCATTATAAAATATAAATAAAATTAACTGAAGAAATCTAGAGCAATCTTTGAACGACCTCATACTTTCTTCTCTTTATCAGACCAACGCTTTCGAGCAATAAATCGCTACTTGCTATCCATTCCGTCCAAAGTAAATCTGTTTCACGTTTATGGTCACAGAAATCTACTGCTCACTAAAGGGAATATATTGTCGTTGCCAGTGCAAAATCTTCTATGTGTATGAAAGATCCTAGAACCAATACCAAATAAATGAATGTTGAAATTAACAGTCTTTCAGTCTTTTTTTTATATGGTGTAAACGTAGATTTCATATTTGAAGTTTTTATACATATTATAAATTATTTTGAATTAAAAAGTTTGTTTTTTATCCCCTCCCGTAACGAAAAAATTTAACCCACAAAAATGTACACTTACCCCATTGAGTAATAAGTTATAGATGTATAGGTCTCTTAAAATGCAACAAAAAAGGTTAAAATTATAAAGTACCATTACGAACGTTAGTAATTAGTGAAGAGGGGGGAAGGGGGGGTCACGCGAGGACCGATTTAGAGAATTCTTTCGATGTTGTATAGAGCATATTGCCCATTGGTAGCAGCAGTTCTGTACTGACGATGTAGTTTGGCTAAGGTATAGGTGTGATGGAGGAGCAATGGTGCATAACTTCGTACTTAATTCAACGATTTTGACGCCTCTCTTAAAATTTCCAAAAACGAACCCAACTTTGCAACATGAAGAGCGATTTAGAAGATTGTTATATAGAGTATCTTACTCCGGGGTATTATAAAAAAAAACGTTGGTTAGGGTTGCGGTGGAAGGAGTGGCAGCACCGGGGTTCGAAAGTCGCAAACCGATTTTGGTGATTTTGGTTCCGTTTTACAGAATACGTTTCCTTATTGATACAATGATAAAAAAATTGTACCTATTGTGGGGCTGGGGAGAGGAGGGAGCAGTCACTTATGTCCATTTTGATGATTAATTTTTGCTGTAGAGTACCTTACCGGACTAGGACCATGTTAAGAATTTTGCGACGGAGAATGGCGCAAGGCACCAATGGAACTTTTCAATTAATATTTGGTGTGGGATGATAGGAAACAGGATTTTGGTACTTTACGTGCTTCCTAGGCTTAATGGATATACGTATCTAACCTTTTTACGTGATACACTTCCTTAGATGATTTACCTCTCGCTGTTCGTAGAATTATGTGGGTCATGCACGATGGTACTCCACCACATTACCATCCACAAGTCCGAAATTATTTGGAGCAAACTTACGGTGTTCATTGGATTGGACGTGGAGGTCCGGTTTCGTGATCCAGATCTGAATCCGCTTGAGTCTTATATGTGGGATCTCGTAAGAGGTTTCTCGCTTAAGTTTATTTTCCAATTGAGTATTTCAGTGACTCCACAAAAATTGACGGACTAAAGATATTGACATGGTTCTTTTTTTATTTGAAAGATATCTTAAGAGTGCATTTATTTAGTTTTTAAACCATATCCTTATTAAGGAAATTTTTAAGGACGGAGGATAAAAAGGAAAATTTTAAACCAAAACTTTAGCGTTCATACCATGAGATACCATGAGATACTGTTAAAAAGCTCATAATGCATACTTTTTATCAAAACCTTACTTGTCATTCTACTGTGTTTCGAACAAAAAATATTGCGTTTTATATGTATGAGCTCAGCTACTTGAGAAAATATTTCAGCCGTTAAAAAAGGGGTGAAGGAGGGATTTTCCGAAAAAATTGCTTTCGTGAACGCTGATAACAACACTGTAAGGAATCGATTGGCACATGTTGGAACACTTCTTTACGAAGGCATCGGAGAATGTTATTGGCATGCGTCGAAAGGGGCGGAGAACATTTCGATATGCTTTTGCAACATACTAAGATTAATATGTTAAAATTGCAGATTTTATAATATTCCCCGATAGATTTTTTACGCATAAGTTTCTACCTCCTTTCTCCATCTGGACATGTTGTACTTTTTTGGAAATGAAATAAGATGAGCAATTTAATAAAAACAAAAAACATGTTTATGAATTATGCGAATTTCTGAGAAAATTTGGGAAAATTTTGAATTTTTATGTACTCGCAAAACATTTTTTTCATTTTTGGGAGTGACTGTACCTGCAGTGGAAGAAATTAGATCAACATTGTTGACAATTTTAAAAATGCTATTAGGATAGTACTTTTTTAGCGTTTGCTTAATGTTGCTGCGTTGAGTACATCAAAAGATAAAAATAGAATAGTGATGTGCATAACATGAAAATTGCAAATTTATGAACTCGCCTGTAACTCCCAATCGGTTAAGATCCCCCTTTCCCACCTGTCATACAATTTTCACATTTCATTACATTTTCATTTGGACTTCCTTCCTAAAGGTTTGGGCGGCGTTAGCGATGAACATGGTGAAAAAGAAGAAAAGAAAAGAACTTCACCTGAATCCAAAAAACGTCAATCATTGCAGTCATTGTCCTCGACGTGGGTGAAGTCCTTCTTCCGCCTCATGCTCCAAAAGTTGTCACGGGCACTATATAAGGGAAGGGAGTTGTCATTTTTTCCAAAGTGAAATCTATCTGAAAATCTTTCTCCATAAGAACGTATCGCCAATCTCATATCCTTCAATACAGATTTAAAGCTTCTCATATTTTTGGTTTAGTATCTCTGAGATCTGCTTTGTTTAGCCACATTGCTACTAAGCGAGTTCGTCTCAAGCTCTTTCAAGATGGTGTTTCGTATAAGGCAATATTATTAAAACGTTTTATATAGAAGAGGGATGATAGTTTCAAAATGTACATAATATGCAATACCCTACCCCCACCTCCACCCCACCAACATTTTTTTTCGAGTGGTATCAATCAAGGAGCATACTCTACCCAACAGAATTATCCAAATCGGTCCACGCGTTACGAAGTTAGACTACTCCTCTCTTCCACCCTCACCCCTCACCATAGGACCAAATTATTCTCCTATTAGCAATGGGGGATCATACTCTGTACAATAAAAAAATAACCATCCAAATCGGTCCATGCGATACAAAATTAGGTTTCACCCCACCCCCACCCACCCTACCAAACATTTTTTTGACATGGTACCAGTCGATGAACATACTCTACCCAACAAAATAAGATTCATCAAAATCGGTCGACGCGTTACGAAGTTATGCCCGGTCAGACAATTTGTTTTTGGGAAGTCGGTTAAAAATGCACTCTTGACCTGAGTGAGTGTGAATTTTCGTGTTTTGGTTTTTTTTGAGGTAATAGTATTAAGAACAGTACCATCCAATATTTTCTATTCTATAACTAGTAGTAGTGTTTCAAATAAACGGTCAATAACACGTCTTTTTTTTCTTTACGATGTGGCCATTGCTGCGAGCTAGATAACATCCCAGAGATGGAGTGAATTTTTTAATTCAATTTTTAAAAACCCACGGGGATACCTGATCTCAAACCCGGGAACCATTTCATGGCAGTCGTGCCGCTCAACCAATTGATCCACCTTCTTTATTTTGAAACTACAGACAGACTCACGTAAATTACTTCAGATGGTATTTGCATCATTTTTGTAAAAAACAGGCTCATTTTTAATTTTTTTTCTCGAAATCTTTATTGTTTATATAAAAATGGATTGTTACACCATGTTTAAGGGGGAAAACGGTCTGAGAGACAAAAAAAGAGCATATTTTTGTGATATTTTTTCACAGTACCTTCTTTATTAAAATTATTAAAATTTGTGACATTATTAAGCATCATTCCAAGAATATTCTGCTAAATTTTCATAACAAAATATTAAAAAATAAGCCAGTGGTAGTGGGGAGAACCGAGTCACCTCAAAAAAAAGTCGACATGCGGTAGGCAGGATAACTCATGACTGCTTAATCTGAAATCAGAAAACCAAGAAGATTTCTTTAGTACATAAGTTTATCTTGGATTTGAACGAAGGAATAAACAAAATATTCATTTTTGAATTTTTGGTAGAGGTGCAATCAAAAAACTCTGATTTTTACCAAAAATTGCTCCTTTTGTTTTATAAAAAAAACAAGTAGTAATTAAACGAAAAAAATCCTTCGTTCAGATCCGAGTATTTAGTATCTAAAAGAAGTGTTCAAAGTTTTGGTGAAATCGGTCCAAAGGTTTTCAAGAAATTTTGTCTACCGACTTAAAAAAAGTTTTGAGAAAAACGCAATTGAAGTTGGCACGCCGAGCGTTATGACGTTCTAGGAAGACCGAGCTCTCGGACTGTATTGTACATAACTGGAAAAGTTTTGCTCCTAATGACTTCAAATTTTCTGACAATATTTCTTATAAGTTATAGTATCAGAAAAAAAATTTTTAAAAAAATTGATTTTTCGACCCTTTTCCCACCCTTAAGTTAAATGCTGAAACTGAAAAAAAAAAATTTCTGTCATGGCTCCTGTACGCTCCTTTTTTACGGCACCAAGAAAATAAAGATATAATAGGTGCAAGTGATATCTCGTCACGGAATCGTCTTAAACAAAAAAGGTAAACGGGAGTTTAAAGATACATTAAAATACTAAACACAGAACCACCAATTAAAAAAAATGCAAAAAATCGTTAAAATTTTCGATTTAAAACTCCCACCAAAAAAAGGAGGTTTTATTCAACATGCAGTGGTTCACTGCCTAAAAGAAACAATTTCGAATAGAATGTCCAAAACTGGAAGTTAATTTTTTCTAAATCATTTGCCTAAACTTGGAAAACGTTATTTTGAGAAAAACGCTTTAAAAGTTCATCATTCAGTTATTAAATGCTCAAAATAAACAAAGGTGGTATTTTTAAAAGTTATATAAAAAATTTTGTAAGTAGAATTTCGCAAAACCCCTTTATGAATATATTTTAGACATATTAAACTATCAAAAAATATAAAAATAAAAAAAACGTTTTTTTTTTCACTTTTTATCATATAAATACCCCCTGAATAAGGAAATTTGAGTTTTTCTTCCAATAGTTTCCTTAAGCACCTTAAAACTGCTTTAAGTATCTTCAAACTTTTCATCCATAACAGAATCGTGAGTTCTGAACAGGTCTGGATGACCATCGATGGCGTTAGATTTCTCATTTGAACGTTAGACTGCTCTTCAGCTCTCAAGGTCGGACTACCGAACAAACCTAACGTAAACATATATGTATAAGGTGTATAATTTATTACACAGTGTGTAAAAGCAAAAATTGTGACGCTGTACAATTGGCCCTGCACTTTCCCAAATTTCAATTTCAATTTAATCGTTGTTCGATTTAAGAGCTATCTATACATATAATGTATATGAATACTATTACCTTTATGGCAATTAATTTGATGACGATCGAAATATACAAATACGCTATTAATTTCATGTACAAATCGTCGCTATGGAAATTAGTAAATGACTAGAACGTATCCACCTAATTACAGAGATGATTAATATGAAAAAATTTAGGCGTTCCGTAATTTGTTTTAATTGAAATATGTTGCGACATTCATTCATCGAATTTGTGTGTCTGACATTTTAGTTGTTTTTAGTTGACCTCAGAGCAAGATATAATTTTCATCTTTGGGATGTGTGGATCAAATTTTAAGAGCATCTGGAAATAAATCGTAGACAGCGAGTTTAGTGATGATTACATTCTTATTTGTAATTTTTGTTAGTTACTTCGTTTTTTTTAATGTATTTAAACAAAGATATTTTCTAATCTGATTTGAATTAATTCATACAGATTAAGTTTTGAAATAATCTTAAATAATATTAATATTGACGAACATATGTCTATTTATCAAATACGATTGTTTACGAAATTAACAATTAGGTTTAAGTTCTTATTGTATGTATTTCAACTTTTTGAAATTAAATTTAATGACTTAAGATAATATAAGTAGGTATGACGTCCGAACTTTTCAATATTGAATATTTCGCGATATTTTACTAGGTTATTTAAAGTAGCAGCCTCCCCAAGAAGAAGGCACACTTAGGTCTGGATTCTCATCCCTGTCAATAATACCTAATACCATTTGGAGCTCCTGATAAATCGAACTAGGTCCCTGCTATCAGAAGACCCTACTTCGGCTACCTCCTTAAAGAAGTGGGGCCAGCTCGTACGGTTAGCTAAAGCCGGGCAATAGGAGAGGAGGAGAGGAATAGTTTCCTCTTCTTCCTCATCTGACAGCTTCTATAAAACTCATTCGAGAGCGCGCCGAATCTGTCAACGTGTCTTCCAATAAGGCAATGACCCGACATGACAGCCACGCAACATTTGTGATGTTTCTTTTCAGCGAGTTAAGCTCTCGGTCAGATTTTCCGGGTCAGTTTTGTTCACTTTGTCATTTATCGTTAGCAGTCTTGTCGAACGCTTGTTTAATTTTGAGCTTGCATGGGGTTAGCGGCTTACCAAGCTGGTGAGTTATGTTCGTGTCTACCATAGTAGAAGTAAATCTTTGAAAGCCAGATTGCATCAGAGCGGTGAGAGGATCCCTCATCATTGATGTAAAAATTAATAAGTCTGTAGAGGGTTCTAATAAGTAAGGAGGAGAACCTTATGGCCTGAAGTTCTTAGGTTTGCTATGTAAGGTCCATTCTGAAAATAAGACCACCTTAATCTTTGTCCAAGATCTGGAATATATGTCAGGTTCAGCAGGCATTAGAAGAAAGCATTACAAATCAGAAAAACCAAAGCGACAAAAGAACTAGCCGTAGTTACTTATATTGTTGTAGACAAGTAACTAGTAAATAGTTAGTAATATTAGTTAGTAATATTTATTGAAGCAAAATAAGCCATATCAACCTAGAGTTATCTATGATTTTTATTACCGCTATTTTATAAAAAATTTTAACCTATATTTTGGTTATCCTCATGTACTACTTGTGATACATTAAAACAACAGATAGGATCTGCCATTAAGGAGGAAGACAAACAGGTTTTGTTAATTAAGAGAGAACCACATTCGGGAAGCCCAAGCATTTTATGATGATTTAAAAGCGAAAACCCAACTAGCCAAAGAGAACGAAGCAGTAGAAATCATCTGTTTTGATTATCAACAAAACCTTCTTTTCCCCGTGTTAACAACTGGAGAAATTTTTTATGCCCGACAGCTATGGGTTTATAATCAAGGATTCCATGGAGCTAAGGAAAAGATGTCTGTCATGTACATGTTCGACAAATCTATTGGAAAAAAGGGTAAGTATATTGAAACTATTTCCTTCTTAGATCATTACGTTAAAAGTTTTGTTGACAAATGAATAACAACTTTAAACATATTTTCAGATAACTGCGCAGGGCAAAACAAGGACTCTGCTATGGTACACTTTCTTATGACCTTAATAAAACATAAAGTTCTGCAAAACATAGTTCATCATTTCCCAGAGACCGGTCATAGTTTTCTGCCCTGTGATAGGGACTTCGGAAAAATTTTACAAAAAAAAAACGCAGAAAGAAATACCTTATACTCCGAAAGAATGGTACAATTTGATCGAAGGTTGCGGAAAAAATTTGAAGGTGGTGCGTGCGACTCAAGAGATCATTTTTGACTTTAATTCCCACTTGGAGCCACATTTCAAAAAGAAGTCTGTTGTCAAAAAGAAAAAACCGTTCACCATATCGAAATACAAAATTTTTAGCTACAGCAACGCCCATCCTCGTGAAGTTTTCGTTTCTGAAAATCATTCCCATGATATTGAGTTTAGATGCTATCCTTTACTAAAAACGACAGGCTTTAACCTTAATGCCCCAAGGGCATACGTCGATCAGCTACTCATCTAACACAAAAACTTTGATAAGATAATTCCAATTATTAACAAATATGTACCATGGGTTCATATGCCATTTTATGGAAAAAGACATTGCCATTTTAGGGCAAAGACAAGAAGAAACCGGACCCGATTCCAATTAAGTTTTTTTCATTGTGGGTCTTGTAAATTTTTAAATAAAGAAAATATAATTTTTTCCACGAATATGTTTTTTTATTAATATATTGTTAAAAATAAATTGGTTGGGTGTAATAATCGTCTATGTTCAAAATATCTTTCCATATTTAAGGGGTAGTTTTTTTTCCTAACTCTCATAATAATTATCTCAAGTTACCTGCAGGTTAGTGATGTAATATGTTAAGTATAAAAAAGGCAATATGTACTCATCAATAATTTTTAAAACGTTTTTATAGTTTCCTGAAAAATTATGCTATTTGCACATAGCTGGTTCTTGCATCAAGACCTTCAATTTACCAGTCCCTAGCAGTGCCGGATTGGATTTACATTTTTGAGGCCTATAGGCTGAAAATTGGTAGAGGCCCGAAAATTGCTCTTTTGAGTTATTTTACCTTCCACATCCTATTTAAAACTTTTAACCTTAAACAGATAATCTGTAATCTAATAATCCGGGAAAAATTAATTTTAACTTATAACCGAGTGGACAATTATTTCTTTAACCTGCTGGCGTTTTGACTGAAAATTTGTTTAGCGACTAAAATTTCACGGTTAATCAAAAATATCTTGTTATTTCTGTTAATAAAGTGTACATTTTTTTTACTTTGTTGGAAAGATAATTTAGTCTGCTGTAAGTTAATATAAGTCGTTTTTTCATAAGACCTAATAGTTTCGGCCGTGCGCACGGGGGGTTTCTCCTGTCCAGTGCTTCTAAGTCCGTCTGTGTCCATTTAATTACCCCAAAGGAATAAGTAAGGACTAGTGTTGCATGCGTATTTATAGCCTTAATGAGGTTTTTCCCATTAAGGCTAGTTTTCAGAAGACTATTCAAGCGACCTGTATATTTGGTCTCTAGCGCCCGCTTTATGTCCGTGTGAGGTATATCACGTGATTTTTGGAATCCAAGATACTTGTAGAGTGCGCCCTCCCCCATGGGTTCAATAGTGTCCCCGGATGCGAGATCGAATCCTACAAGTTCATGTTTTCCCCTCATCACATGAAGCGTCCTACATTTGTCAACTCCAAACTCCATCCAGAGTAGCGTATAATTTGATGTCGTCCATATACGAGTACATGAGGTGCGTGATTTTATGAATATTTGCGCTGTCGTGTCGTATATAATACCCATAACCGGTGGATTCAGAGCGAGATAAAACCATAGTGGACTCAAAGAGTCTCTCTGGAATATACCTCGTCTGATTGGTATCGGAGGTGTTGTAATCTGTGCGTTTGGTGTTTTTATGTTTATTTTTGTGTTCCAGTATTTCATTGAGTGTTGCAAAAGTGGATGAGTGTTGGGTGTATTTTTTTTAAAACATACAGTATATCGACCAGACAAGAGTGCGGGACAGAGTCATACGCCTTCTTGTAATCGATATATGCTGCATGTATGTTCCGGCGAGCAGTTTTTGTTTGTCGCAGGATCACAGAGTCTATGAGCAGTTGTTCTTTACAACCCAAAGATCCTTGTCGGCATCACTTTTGCTGCTCAGACGGTATTTTATTTTGTTCTGTGTGTTTATGCATTGGTTTACTGGTGCAAGAAGTCATAATCTTATAAAATGTCTGTGGGCAAGTGATCGGTCTATATTTGGATGGATCTGTGGTGTTATTATTGCCTTTTGGTATCATGTACGTGATTCCCTGCGTTAAAAAGTTCGGGAGGGTTTCCGGGTTATTGAAAAAATTATTAATGTGGTGTAAAAGGTGCATATGCGTAGATGTAAAGTTCTTGAACCAGTAATTTTGAATATTGTCTGTACCTGGTGCTTTCCAATTATGGGTATTTTGTATGACGTCCGTTAATATCGCCATCGATATCTGTGGTTCTGGCATGTTGGGGATATCTTGAACGCGTTGCATCTTATTATTATTATTATTAAAGAATGGATCAAGGACTATCAACATCCTTTACTCACTTCGTCCAAGTTGATCTTCTGTGACCTGATCCAGGTTCAGTATTAAGCCACCCAGCTAATCTTTAGTTCTTTAATTAGACCTAAAATTTCTTTGGAGGCTGCGTCAGCTATATCTGATGGTGATGGGAAAGCCCCATCAAGATGTCTGAGCCTGATACGGTAGAGATGGGCGATACTGTATCGATATATCGGAGAATCGATACTTTGCTTTCAATACTGCGAGGTTTTGTAATCGGTACTACCAGCCCCCGGATACTACCGATCCTCGATACTTTTCTTTCAATACTCGAAGTATTGACAGCCCAGCACACACCGTCTAATTATTTGGTGTATGGGTCCAATCTCTAGTCGTGTGGCAGTATGCAAAAGCTAAAAATAGATTTCTATTGAAATAAAAATTTATTGTTCTTTAGTTCATCTGCTTTTTTAGTTGTTCTTGCGAAATTTCAAATTATTCATTTGCTAAAATGTTTTCATTTGAAAAAAATTATCAATGCATATATCTTTTGAGCAAATCGATATTTTGATATTTCTCAACGATAAAGTTGTTGCAATTTGTTTTGCAACAAAAAAAAACCAATAACATAATAATTGTAATTTCTATAACAATTTCTGTCATCATCAGCCAGCCCTAACTTTTTTAGGTGGTAGCCCAGGGGGCAGTGACCAGTTAAAAGTCCTGTTATCAGCCTTAAATCTGGTTTGCTGAGTGAGAGCAACTCTTTCGTTTTCTGTTTTGAGAAGGTTATAAACCTCTTTGCTTGTCTTAACCCTCGGATATTTGTCCAGTGTCAGTGCTTGCTTTCGTCCTCCCCATGACCTGATACGCATTGCTAGTCGGCTTTTCGAGTAGCCACAGAATGGCTCGGGTCCAATAAACTGAGAATCCGCCAAATTTTTTCCTAGGTGATCCGCCTTCTCATTGTTGCTATATATGCTCGAAAAAAATTCATTGGCTCATCATAATTCAAAAAATATAGGAACTATTTGTTCGGCCGTGGACTCTTGAAAAACGGAGACGTCATCGCAAAAACGCTGCACATCCGCCATTTTCAAATTAATCGCTTCAAAAAAATACTGATATGTATCAGCCAACGCACACGGTCCTCTTTTGAGTCTATCCAAACAGGTTTTTGAGGGTAAAGGATCGCAGGGAAGGGGGATTGTTCCCTCAAATTTTCCACCGAAATGATTTCTATCCCTCGGGTGCAACCACTGAGATGTATTAAAAAATTCAGATATTATATATCTCAGAGGGTGCAACATACAATTTTTATGATATTTTGTGACTGGAGGGTTAATTAAATGATTTTGCATGTGATCCAGGGTTCTCAGGTCGGCAAGAGTGGAAGATAGTATCGTGGTGGTGAAATTATAGTACCAACCTGAAAATTATAGTACGCTTGGTAAAAACGACAACACCAATACAAAAAAAATTTTTAATAGCACATAAGTACATGTAAACAGCAGTGCTTTTTCCGCGGTAAAAAGAAATTAAAACAAAAAAACGCGTTTGATCAAGTTCGAATTCGACCGGCGTGCACCTACGACTACGAGAAAGAAACTAAATAGTGATGCAATCGAAAAAGCGTGCCAACTTTAATAGTGTGCGATAATCTTTCATACACTACGCAAAACGGCATTGCAGGCGGCTGAAAATTATTTTATTTGAGAGGGTTCTTGGCGCGTTTTTTAAACAACCTAAAGCGAATTTCGACGAAGTGAAATTATAGTAAATTTGCGACTTAGGATTGCGGATAGTACAGCACGTACTATGATTATAGGACGGTTGAGAACCCTGATGTGATCGGTTAATTATGGTCATGTAACAATAGCCCCACAGCGTGAACCCGATTCAGACTATAAGTTCGGTTTAATTTTGGGTCTGTAATGCTATTTAGGGGTTGGAAATTAAAAAGTAAATATTTCAGGTAGAGGATCACAGGAAACGTAATTCGTTCCTTAAATTTTTCCACCGAAATGATTTCTATATCTCGTGGGCAGAACACAAATATAAGTACATATTGGATATTTAGCACAGGTTTTTGACATGTCGCAGAGTGTCGCTTTCTGAACAATCAAACCAACACTAACTCAACCCGCATTCTGACATAAAATTGAGTCGGAGCAAAATATCTTACGTGTGCGTCGGGCTCACGTCCGAAAACCGGCTTGAGGGAAGAAATTTAGAGTCAGGTGTGCGTTGGGTCTATGATAAACACCCTTTTTGTAATCTGGAATTATTTTGTAGTTTTTCTGAAAAAAAAAATCTCCAAAAAAGCCAATTTTTTCGGCCTCTAGAGTCGCCTAACCCCTTAAATAAATAAATTTCTTTTATTCACTGTGGTGAAGGCCCTAATTGATGGAGGCCTATAGGCTGCAGCCTACACTAGCCTATTGTTAAATCTGGCACTGGTCCTAAGTAATTTTATCTAAGCAATTCTCAGCACGATTGATGGCACACAAATGTATAGTAAGTGATATTTTAATAGTCAGTTAATGAAATTGAAAAAATTGATTAAATAAACAGAAAATAAATTTAAAGTGATTCTGGGCCTCAGATATTTTCTGTATTTCCAAGATTTGTTTGTTTTTCTATCTATGATAATAGAATTTGCTTTCCTCACAGAAAATTCCTTAATATTTAGAACAGAGATTCCATTCGACAAGTGTCTGTTGAAAGTTCTTGACGACAACGAGAATATCTTGGATGTAGAAGCAACCCAGCTGGCATTTTGCAGAAAGAAAGATTGATTGGTCGTTGAATGTGGACTTCGAAAGGGAGTACCTGTTTGCCTGATCTGCGTCATATTTTGGCAATTTAATTACAATGTTAATTAAAACCGTCTGTGGGGCAAAAAGTCATCCGTCGTGATCACTTGCCAGTTAACATGCAAAACTTCCAGAAGCTCTTAAGTTATTTATACCCAAGTCTTCTGTTAGCAATTGCCTTCAAGATGTATCTGAGCTTTAAAGCTTCCCAGAGTGGTCGTTACCAAAGAGTTTAGGACTTCGACTTATACAAGTTCCCCCAAAAATTTTGTATAACATAATGTTAGGCGACTGAGAGATGTGTACAGAAGTACCCCATTACCACATCAATAGTGTAACAAATGGTGACATCATCCACTAGCTTTTGAAAGAAGAACTTAACAGAAACTGTGAATCAGTTATAACCGAAGTTCGCCATTCTAACAAGTACATCGTACTCTGAGTCAGAGCTAGACTGTTGTTGTTTGTGGATCGTATTTATAAAGGTGCTAATTAGTTCACGGTGTTTAGGTGGGAATTTCGAGGTAACAAAAATTTTTTTAATGCAAATTTCATACACAAAAACACTTGGAGCGCTTTACGCTCGTTTTATTGTTGTTAACAAATACAATTCCATTTTCTTGACGCCCAGAACAGATTTCCAATATTCTAGTGAAAAAACATATAATTAAGTAACAAACAGTGGTTCACCCACACCACAGAACTGTTCCAGGTCAAAAATAATTTCAAACAGTGAGCTTAGTTTTCTTTCAGCCTTTTGTAAAGCAGCACCAACCGAAAATGTATTTTAAACGTGGTCTCCTGGGAGTACTTCTAGCACTTTGCTTGGCTGGAGTTTGTAAGTAACATTTCTTACTAGTTAGTGACCAATGATTAGAATTAGTATTAGAAAAAGTGAAAATAGTCACGCGTTTTTGGTGAAGTGAGATTTGATTTGAAAATGTCGCCTGTTTTATCCTACCGTTCAATTACGTCACGATAATACTATTCGCAGTTAATTACTTCTTTAATGAGTTTGTTTAAAAATTGTGATCTGAATTTGAATTCTTACATAATCGAATGTTGTTTACGAAATATGTACATATCGAGAAAATCTTGATGGAAAATTTTTATTTATTGTTTACAGGTGACGCCATTCGATGCTACGAGTGCCAGTCTACCCAAGATTCTGAGCATTGCGGCGAGAAATTCTCGGACAGCGGTAATATCCGAAAAATTGACTGCGATTCGAAGCAGCTCCAGGGCTTCAGTACTGCTCACATCCAGAAACCCACCAAATGCAGCAAAACAATAATTGAAGGTAAGTTCCCGATTTCTTCCTTAAAATAATTTGTGCAAAAAAGCTTTGAAAATCATGTGATAATATCAGGTTCTTCGGCCGTAGAAAAGAAGGCTATTAAAAAACAAGCGATGATGTCATATGATAAAATACGCGCTTCGACGATCGTTTACTTAACATTTTGGTCAAGGTCTGGCCAAGTTTAAGTAATTGTTTTACTTTTCGCCAGACTTCTTTATTTTTTTTAAACAATTCAACAATTGTTGAATGAATTAATGAATTTCTTGAGACTTCACCTGCATCTTTCTTAATCGTAATAGATTTAAATAGCATCCAAGTGCGCAGGTATGTGATATATGTGTCCGGACCGGTTTGAAAAAATTTTGTTTACGTCCAAGAATATATTTTTGCTTGTTTTTGAAAAGAAAGCGATATCGGCCAAGAATGAATGGGGCGATTCGAATTGGATGACAAGTAGTGACCACCACGTCTTGTGTTACACCACCGTCCTCCAGTCAAGCGTAAATGGTTTTGGGTGTTGGCTCTTGGGGTCTTTTAGATGGGGGATTTCACTTTCATTAACGGACGCGAATATTACGAAATAGAAGCTTATTTGTATGCTGGTTGAGTCAGTTCTTTATAGGGGACATTCTTGCATGAGTTTATTTACTACACTTTGTAACCACTACGAAGCATGCAAATATTGATTGTCCTTTTTTATGATGTAGTAAGAGACGACATTTGTGTAAATAAAGTTGTGAAGTAAACATACTTCGGTAAATGTGTTCGAATAGCCGCGTAACGTATTTATGATTGAATTCTGAAATTGTCTAGAAAATAACCAAATCAAAAATCTGGTTTGGTTCTTCTTCTTTCCAAACCCATCGTTATCAATTCGATTGAAAATCCGCTTTATATCTATAGTTGTGTGTTTAGATCTCTACGTCTCTACTTTGATAGTAATTCAAATTTGTTTTTTTGCTATGTGACTTACCTTTGCTAATTGCTTCACTTGAACAATTTTTGAAGGATTTCATCCATCCATGAAGCGATTTTGGTTTTGCTATTAAGGGCCAAAATAGAATTGCCACCTCGACTTTGATACCGTGCAAATTAGGTCTATGGAGGTTAATAAAAGTGCGGCTTTGAAGTCCAATTCGATTCAATTTGCTGAAAGAGCGAAGTCATTTCCTATTGAAACCGACTGTGGCAAACATTAGTGTAATTTTCATATGAAATAAATTCTGGTTAGGTGCTGTCAGATTTGGCAATAATAATTCATTCGTTTTAATTATGTTTTTTTGGGCTAATTGAAGAAATTTTATTAAAGCTTTGGCTGTACATTAATTCAGTTAAATATCTAATTTACGTTTGTAGATAATCAATTTCGTCGGTAAATTAATTAACCGTCAAAAGCTATGCTACCCAAACGCAAAAAGATTTGTCTATCCAAGATTTTAATTCGAACATAAAAATGAATTCTTAATAATAAAGTCTTCTGGCAAAGTTATATAGAAGTACTTGTGGCAAATATATTTCAGGATATAAGGAATTCTAATAGAACTCTCACAATCAAAATAGGACTACAGGTTCTTTCAATAATCCGACTTTTTTTATGGCATGAACCTGCAAAAATCTTCGTCTATCATAAAATTTGCGGCAAAAAGGTTCGTCTACCTTGTACAAACTAAAATTTTGGAGCAACATTCTTTTGTAAAGAAACTACGAACGATCGAGTAACATGAATGTTTTGAAATCGTATTATGAGTATATTTTGCTTACCATAGTGCATTTTGTTGTGCGTTATTTAAAGACAGATGCGCACAGAAGAGGGACGTCCAAATTATTAAAAATAAAATATTACCAACTGTAATAAAATCAATTTGCAAATTAATTGAAGGTGCAAAATAGGAAAAACAACAATAGCGATATAGAGAATTAAGCCTGCTAAACATTAAATTAACTTACAGGAATTGCGTAAACTTTTCTCTACCATTTCGTCGGATAACATCCTTCATGCGTCAAGGCATAGTGATTACTAATTCTTCACACTCAGCTGGTGTTATTGAATCCCAGATGCTTTGTATTTCCCTATGAAGAACATCCATTAGGGCATCGGGAGAATACCTCAATGTCTTTTTAACTTTTCCTAATATGTTCTCAATAGGAGAAAGGTCCGGGCTTTGGTTTCAAGAACATGAAGTTCCACTAACACAATGGCTTTCAACCCATTGCATTAGTGGAACTTCATGTTCTTGAAACCATTGCTTTGTTAATTTGGCCGTATGACAACTGGCTCCGTCCTGCTGGAAAATATATTCGCCTCCTGGTCTTTCCAAAGCAGGTATTGATGGAAGAAGATAGTTTTGCAGAATAGTCTGGTACGTAGTGCTATTTATTGTAGTATTAGTGAAGCACAGATGACCAACTTCTCGAGCTGACATACATCCCCAAATCATTACAGAGCTTGGGAATTTTACTTTTCGACTTAGTCAGTCATTTTGGAATGCTTCAGCTTTTTTTCGAATGACGCTTTTTTTATAGGATTGCATGTCCAACTCAAAGCGTGCCTCGTCACTCTGATTAAGTGTCCAATTTTCGTGTGCTTTAGCAACAGCGAGGCGTTTTTTTTTGGATACTGGTCAAAAATGGTTTCTCCTTAGCCTTAAAATTTAAAGATCATTGCGGGATTCCATAACAGAATATCAGAAAATTTACCTTATAAGATTTATAACCCATTTTTCTCATCCTTCTCCTACACATATCCACAGAAACACTTTTTTCTATGCTCTCTGTACAAACTCCAGACTCTGTTGCAGCACGATTTTGTTTAATTGTTTTCCTTAAGATTCGACTTTCGCTTGAAGTAGTTAGTCTTGGTCGTCCTGGTATCGGTTTTTTCTCCTTACTTCCGTGTTACCGTGTACTGTAGATCTTGAAAGTTTAAATTTGTTTGCAATTTGATAAGAAGATTTCTTATTTTTATAATCTTCAGTTACTAACTTTCTCAGATGAGATGGTATCGCTTTTCCGCTTGTCGTTTTAACTCAAGAAGTTACAGCAAATTGTCGTCTCGCCAAAATATAAGCTCAAAACTACAATTTCAGATTATTTGAATACAATTATTTACAGTTACTCGATTGTTTGTAGTTTTTTTAACATAATTTTTTTCGAAATTATAATTTGTTCAGGGTAAACGAACCTTTTTGCGGTAAGTTTTATGATAGACGAAGATTTTTGCAGGTTGACGCACATAAAACAAGTTGCAGTTTTGAAAAGACCTTTAGTCGCATTTTGATTGTGTAAGTTGTATTAGAATTACTTACACTCTGAAATGTATTTGCCAGAAATATTTCATTACTACTTTGCCAATATACTGAATTATTAAAAAAATCACTTTTATTTTCGAACGAAAATCTTGGGTAGACGAACCTTTTTGCGTTTGGGTAGTATTATTGAGTCAGTGGTACTTTTATGTATGCATTTTTTAAATAATAATAATAATTCATTTATTTTTTCTTCAATTACAACTTCATACATACAGTGACAACTCATATATTTCAGAGAAAAAAAATGAGCTTTTACTAGTACTAAATAAAGAAAAACAGAAGGATAGTAACAATAATAATATACAATAAATAATTTTTTTTATGTACAGTACTGTGAAAATTTTTAGGACCATTGAATTAATTTTTTTCAAAGTACGCTTTTTCTTTGCTGGACAGAGGGGGTCAATCAATAGGGGCAAGTAATAATCCTTGAAGTGTTTTTTTACATTTTACATAATTTTATTTAAATTACATGATTTATAAAAAAAAATTTTTTTTTTTGATTTATAAAAAAAATAATTTGATTGTAAAAACCATTGTGAATAATTATAGGACCAGATGTCTTCCCTAATAAAAATGAATAGCATTATCCTTTAATGTGGTGTCCTTTGGCGCTTATGACACTGGACATTCTTCGTGGCAAAGACTCTATTAAGTTTTTAGAAAATTCTCGAGGCAATCCCCGCCATTCCTCAATTTAAATATCTTTTAATTGCCGGAAGGACTGTGGTCTCCTGTTTGCCACTCTGTCTTTAAGGATTTTCCACACATTTTCAATTACATTTATGTCGGGACTCTGTGCTGGACATTCTAAACAACTTATGTTGTTCGTTTCTAGCCAGCGCTGTGTGGAAAGTGCGGTTATCCTGCTGCAACAAAGAACCCCGCAGTCATTTCATCCTCCATGAAAGGAATTAATTTTTCCTGTAGAATTGACACGTAATACCGCTGTGTTACATTCTCTGTGCAGATATGGAGGTCTGTATACCCATACCGTCACTTTTCCCCCACCTGAATGCATTTGAGGGTTGACGCACTGTGGATCGTTCAGCTCCTTTGGGAGCCTCCTCACTACGACCCGTTGGTTCGAGAACAATTGGAAAGAGCTTTCATCGGTAAAAATGATTTTTTTTTCAATCGTTGGTACTCCAGTTGCGACGATCTCTGCACCATCTCAATCTTCTTTGAATATTGGTCCTGATTAAACGGATTTTTTTCTGTGCAGTCCGACTCTTGTAACCACTGCCACACAATAATTTCCGAACCGATGAATTTCCTCATATAATGATATGATCTGAAAATGTGAAAAAATTAATAAATTGAGAGGATTTAATCACTTTGTGTTCTTACCTGTGACAATTTATTAGAATCCACACTTCATTTTACGTTTATAAACAAAAAATCCTACAAAACTCTAGCTACCCTAAAAAATGTATAATATTCAAAACAAAAGACACAATAGTTAACGATCAAAAAGAACATAAGAAATGACACGGTACGTTGCTCTAAAAATGTTTCGTAAAAACGACTCTAAAACTTGAAGGCAAAAAAAAAATAGTAAAAAACCTGTAAAAAAAGAAAATACAAGAAATTTTAAAATGCCTCCAATAGAGTGCCTCAAAGAAAAGTTCTCAAAAATTTTGAAAAAATTCCGAAACTAATCCTAACACTAAACAAAAATAACCGAAACCATGAAGAAACTTAAACAAGAACATGATTGTCTGAGTGTTCCCAGAGGGTAGATAAAGCACCGGGCGAAGTTCCTACTTCGGGAACCACTGCTCCCAAGCAAATGCCCTCTCCGTAGAGCCGTTCGCCACTTTTCTAGTCCTTCGGGAGCACACATCCAAACATGTTCCAAACGTACGCATAAAAATTTCGAACCGATTAGTCTCGCGGGGCCAGTCTGCAGAGTCATTGACGTCTGCAAACTGCTCCCATCATCCTCCCAGTTTTACGATTCCAACGTGAGACTTGTCCTTCCCGCAGCACTTGCAGCAATACCAAAGCGAAGAGAACCTTCGTGGACAAGCTGCTGCAAGTCTGCGGCCTGTTATTCCCAGTGAAAGACAAGGCTTCCGTTCCGCACCGACGATAAAGGTTGCCAGGTGCAGTTGAATGTGTCGGCCTTCGTTGCCATGAACTCTAGACGTAATCGCCTCTTCAATCTGGCAATGAAGTGGTTCTTTAGTGCATGTGTGTGTAACTGTGGGTTAGTGGGCTGTTGCCCAGGCTCGATCCGCATGCAGTACTGATGAATTGTCGATTTAGCAAGTGTTATGATAAAGCTTATCAAGCAATTTACCTGGTTACATGTCCTTGGCCCCAGTAAAACGACGTTCTTGTAATACTGAATGTCGGGCAGATGTGTTGGCACATATCGCGAACAAGATTATTAATGTCGTACAAGGTCGGGCATGTGAAGTATCTGTGGAACAGGGTTCCTTCACCACCACAAACCGTGCAGGCTTTTTGAATTCGTCGATCGATATGCGACAGCTGGTTTGGATGCACGAGGCTGTGATGGAGCAGTTTGAATGTCACCTCAGAGTCTCTGTAATTGGACGGATAACTATAGATAACTCTGCTAGTTATTGTCCCCATTATAGGTTCCATCTATGTTAAAAGGGCAACTCTATATATTTAATTTAGAAATTTTGAGCTTTTCCAATAATATTAATAATTTTTTTCTTCTCTTTTTCAGACAAAATCGGAAAAGTCGTAATCCGTGGATGTCACTTCCAAACAGTAAACTCAAACTCTAATTGTCCTTTGGATACTCCTCCAGGCTCTTATTGTGAAACTTGCACCTATGATCTTTGTAATGGGGTTGCATCTACTCCCTTGATCGCTTTAGGAACTATCCTTCTTGTCGTCACTTCTGTTCTTTTTATGATGTAAGATTTTGAATCACCGAAACTATTTGTAACTATTTTATAAATTTAATGTGTAATTCTCGTTTGTTATATATCTTTAATAAATAAATGTGCTAACATTAGATGTTGTAGCTTTTAGGTGAGTTTTTTATTTTAGTTGTTTATTTAAGCTAATATTATTTTGATATTCTAAGTATACCAATTATTGAAGATTTAAACAACTTCTAGACTAATTTTGCAGTGAAATCAAGGTCGTCTGAATTGATTGCAATGAGACCACAGTAGTGATGGGATCCCGCAATCTGTAATTCGTACTATTAGGTCATCGTCTAAGAACTTGTGAAACAAAAGCCTCAGGCATTTGTTAGAAGCGTAATTATTGAATCTTAGATAAAGTAAGTCTTTGGTCAACCCAGATATGTATGGGTTGTCCGGCCAAGTGTTGCAGGGCCTGAAAAAAAGTAGATTTTAGGCCGCCCCAAGAACGCGCATGTGCTAGTCGCAATTTTTTTGTTTAATTGATAGCTACGCATTCTCCCATGTCAATAAACGAATGGTTTTCGGATTTTGTCTCCTTTCACCTGCCAGCCGCGCTCGAAAATGCGGGGGCCAAGGGAAAACCTACCACCTTATGCTAGGAAGATGAGACAAAGTGTAAATGAAAACTCTTCATTTTCTCGTAAATTTTTTGGTGGGTTGGCGGCCTGTTTTTTGGTAAAAATACTTTACTGCCGCATTCAAAGTTGCCCTCTCTCGCTATGGGAGACAGCTTTTCTCGTATAAAATGTATTATACTGAAGTTAAAATTAAATTTATATATTCGTATTAAAAAAAGTAAAATTGCAAAAGATGTAGATTAATGGTAAATTATTATTTTATTGAATAAAAAGGAATGATAGTTATAGTCCGGGAGGCAGCGTTGCGGATCATTTCATCCCTCACGATTTTTCGTCAAAAATTCTTTCTCTGATAATGATTTAAAGATCCAAGCGTCAGCTGCTCCGGTAAGGGTGGAACTGGCTATGATGAAATTGAAAATATGTCAAAAATAAACAATGAAAGAATCATTTCGAACCATTTAAAAACATATTTATCCTCCTTTTCTTCCCATCCAAAATCTGCTGGTGAAAATTCAGTTGGAGTCGACAGATGAAGGGGGTTCAGAGGTAGGCAATATATGAGGTACGCAAAGTGTGTTGAAATAGCTTTTGGTTTTAAAAGTAAGAACTTCAGTTTTTTCATTCATTTTGTACGCCTTCATGAATGTAGTCACTCGTGCTACATTAACGTCATCAATACATTCTACAGACGAATCTTTCGATTATTTGTTTAAGTTAATTTTCATCACAATCATTAATTTTTGAAATTTCTGTGAAGGCTTTATTATGAATGATTCAAAACTTTTTAATATTTTATATGGCAATTTTTCGCCTCGCCTGTGAAAGTGAAAATTTTTGAATTTTTAGATTCTTTATTTATCCGAACCATCGGTGCTCGAATAAATGATTCATTTCTTGATTAACTTTTGCAGCAACCTACTGAATAACTGCAGGCAATTTTGAAAATTGAAGATAATTCCGCGTTTCAGATATAATATCTGGGTTCACGTTGACCTAGAAAAAGCCAATTGTATTGTGTTTTAGCGCTGGGTTAGTGTCGGCTAAGAAAATAGTTTGAATTGGTGGTAACAAATAAAAACGATTGCATATAGCGTAAATTTACGCGAGGATACGATGCCTGTAAAGCGCTAACTTGAAGCCCAACATTAATCACGGCTGATTAACCATCATGAACAGAAAATGGTAAATTTTTTTTTGTTTATTCTAAAAGGCTGTGCAAGGAATATAAAGAGATTTCCTCTTTTTAATCTTTTTAGCGGATATCATATCTACGCACAGGTCGCGCAAAAATATTCCCCTCACAGCTCTAGAAAGCCTCTATAGGGAAGCCTCACCCTACACGGGATTATCGTAGGTCCTGTCGGTCCTCAAAGAAAGGAGACAAAAAGAAGAAAACACTTCAATCTAAGTCTTGGAAGCGGAGAGAGCAATCGGGAAAGGGATGCGCTTGCACAACGTTCTATCTCCCCCCCCCTTTTTTCTTAAGCTTGGAAATCTTCCTGTATTGTCCGGTAAAAAAAATCGTGCACCAAAGTGTAAGTGAAATTTCTCAATACATATAATATTGAATAAGACTTAACTTGAACTATGCTAAGGTCAATACCCTCCGCATAGACAAATTTTCACAGACAGTGGTAAGACGAAGACCCGTTTAGCTTTTTGGATCCTGTAACTAATTGAGAGTATGTAAATAGCAGTTATTAAGAAGAATATCTATCTCAGTTAATCTATGTAGTAGATTTTAGATTTTTGTATGAGTAGGCAATCACTTTCCATTCTGTAATTTGAGAAGACGTTGCCTTAGCATCTCGCAAATCAAAGGCATATAAATTGCGTTGAATGAGTTAATTTTCCTCAAATCGTAATAGACTAAAAAGTTCGAATATAGCATACTTATGTACAGTTTTTTTGGTTGTGAATATTTTATTCTAGAAAAAGATATATTGATGACGTTTGAAACGAAGTAGACTGTGCAGACGTTAGGAAATTGTAAAAAAATCAAGACCACTCTAATTTCGTCTTTCTTTTTTTGAGAAACAAAACTCTAGAAAATTCAACTTTCAAATTCAAAAAATCGAATATTTAAATTAATTTTGTAGTGAAAAAAAAAAATATTTTTAATTAAAATTATCGTGAATAAGAAGGGTATCAAATCCAATTTGAAATCACCGTACGTACGTACAATGGTGAGACTACAATTTTAGGTTTTGAATCGAAATTAGGAATTACTCGTATTTATCTAGGCTTGTTTGGGTTAGTTGATCGAAAATTGATGCTTCTTATAGATTAGGGTGTGTTATGATTTCCAAGTAACTCTCTTGGAAACCGCCAAGGATTATAAGAATGGCTTTCGTTTGATCCGATAGATTCGAGATAGTAATAGATCAAACCTACCGAATAGATCGGCTTGGACCCCTATATGGAAGGATGATAATAATATTGGTTAAAGAAATCGACGGAACTAAATTAATTGTTGGACAACACAGACTGGACTGCTTTTTGTGTGTTTTATTAATAATCTACCTATGGTTGTTAAAAGTATCATATTTATGCCGATGAAGTTCAAATATACCTATCACGTCCTCTAGGGCTTGTTGATGACCTAGTAGATAGATTATGTGAGGACCTTACAGCAATACTAGGTTGGGCTGAGAGAAACAATCTTGTATTAAATGCGTCGAAATCTAATGCTATTGCTATTTACAAGCGGGACTTTGATAGTTCTTGCTTACCTCCCATAGTTATTGATAATATGGTCATCCCTTACATGAAAGTTGTTAAAGATCTGGGAATTCTGATCAACAGTGAGTTATCTTGGAATAGTCACATTGACAGTATTGTTGCAAAAATTTATGGAACCCTACGCAAACTGTCTTTATCGGCTCATTTTATACCTCGTAAAACACGTCTATATCTTGTAAAGACACCTATTGCACCCATTCTAACTTATGGAAGTGAGATTTTTAGCAAGACGGATTCCGTATCCTTTAGGAAGTTACAAGTCGCTCACAATTCCTCTGTACGATATATATTTGGACTTCGGAGACATGATCGATCACATTTCCCAACATGCCAACTCTATTTTCGGTTGCTCTCTAAAGTCTTATTTTCAATATCGCTCGATATGTTTTTTAAATAATCTTCTTATTACCCGATATCCCGGTTACCTCAGTGACAAGGTTGTTTCTCTGCGATCATCTAGAAATCTTTCGATAATGACTCCGCATTTTAATTGTATTACTACTGAAAGACAATTTTTTGGTCAGGAGATTAGAATGTGGAATGCGCTACCGCTAAATATTAAAAGGTCATACAACAGCAGCAGGTTCAAAGATATTTTGTTTTCTTATCTCTTAAATGAAGTTGAATAGATAAGTAAGCTCTTACTTTATATTTTTTTATTTTCATCTAACTGTATTCTACAAGTTTCTTGTTTAATTGAATTATTTTATATCTTTGTTATTTACATTCTTTCTTACTTCTTTTTTATTTTTATTTATTATTTTTATACTAATGTTACTATTATTTGCCTACACTTCGAAAATATTTGTATCTTAATTGTGTAAGGTCTGAAATATAATAAATGAAAAAATTAAAAGGAATATATTAACGATATTGTGCGACGTTAGGAATGAACCCATTTAAAATAAAATAAACACATTTGAGGCAAATAAAAAAAAGAAATTTGTTAACAAATTTTTTTTGCTCAAAGAAAGGAAAGAGATTCATAGAGAGTAGAGACCAGATTGCTATTAAATTAAGTTAGGCCCTTGTGACCGACCGACCGTTGCGGTTAAGTAAAACCTAAAAGCCACGAACTTACGAATTTCACGTACACACATTAGGGCCAAAGTGAACTGAAATTTCGTTTAATTTCCATTGCCTTGGTGGGGGGGGGGGGGGGTTGTAACGCGGAACGTAGCGTTACGTAATATTTGAACGGCCCCTAAGATAATTTAGATATAAATGTTACAGCCTAAGAATTTAATTGATTAGCTCTTGATAATGAATTGTTAGCCCTCCTATGTATATATAAGGATAAGTCTTAAGAAGTAGACGTTGTATGTTAAATTTGACTATATTAAAATGTATAACTTGAATATGTGAATGCAATATTTTTATTTCAGGTACCCCCCATGAAGTTTCTTCCCCTTGATATCCTTATTCTTCTTCCCCTTGATTTCCTTATTCTTCTTCCTGTCTCGTTTCCCTCATTCCCCATATTTCAAGTTATTTTATTTTATTTTTGTAGCACTCTTTTATAGGTTGGGCCTACGCCTTAGCCAGGTGTAAGGATAAAGGTGGGTTAGAACCTGAACCATCGCATAAGGGGGTAGTTTTCTTTTGGTGAGTTTAAGATGGTTCAGTGTGGCCGGGAGTAACAGCTGACACCAGACCTGCTGCTCTCTCTTCAGTCTGTTTCTATTGTTTGTTTTTTATCCTTTGCGGCAGAACTGACAGAGGGAGTCCAAAAGCCTCTGTCGCCACCGGCACGCAATTCTGATATGGTGTGTGAATCGGATGTTCAAGGACCCTCAACCCAAACCGACGAGCAATAGACGTGTTGCCAGCTAGGCGTGCCACTTGAACATCCCACGGCAACTTCACGTTGCATTCACGCGCACACATTACATAATAAGGTGTATATCGGGCAAACAAGATATAAAGAACACCTAAATAATGCTAAGAATATTCAGCCCTTCAGATCAGCTTTAGCACAACACATGATTACAATGAATCATTATGTCGTAGAAATTGATAAGCTCAAACTGGAGAAAGCAATGAAAAAAATAAATTCTCTCGGTGCATGGGAAAGCTTATTTATACACAAAAATGCAGAAAAGGTCATGAACAACGATAACGACCCAATAACATAGTCTCTTTCTGGAATCTGCAAAGTCAGCTCGAAAACAAAAACGGACCCCCAACGTTGACCGCAGCTGCATTTGATCAGACTCAGCTGTATTGTTTTAGTTGTACGTAGTAGTCACTGACGAGGATGGGAATGCCCATCAAAGTGCATTCGATTTTGAAAAAACGTTTTCAAAAAATGTTACGGTACCGGTAAAGGTTAGTTTGAATATTTAGTGTTGTTTTCGGTTAAATTATTTATATTAAATAATAAATAATAACAATTTTAAACGGTTATTCATTTTCGTCAAAGAAAACAAATTCACACATCTTTCCCACCTCGAAAACCAACCAACCAAACAAAATTCAAATAGATACAGGTGCAGATATATCTGTTGTACCTAACGAATTCTTTAAGAAATACAACAAAGATCCTAAATAATTTCTATCAGCAGCAAATGGTTCTACCATCAATACTTTCGGTACGAAACGACTTAAAGTTGATTTCGGCCTCAGAAGAGATTTTACCTTCCCGTTCATCATTGCTAATGTCAATAAGCCAATCATTAGGGCAGACTTTTTAACAAAGTTTAACTTATAAAAGTGGAATAAACAAGCATTGATTCTATACCCCATGTAGCGGTAGCTACAAGTATTTCTATTAATCGTTATTTGAGTCTCTATTGATTGAGACTACGCCCTCGTCAGATCCCTTGCAGCTATATACCCTAGATGTTTCAGAAGCCTCAAGCGTTTTTTTATATATACGATGTGGACAAATCCTAGGGGACAACCCTTTGATGCGGTAGCATGGTTTTGGCCGGAAGGGAATTAGGGTAAGGAAGGTGAGGAAACTTGAAAGTCTTGTTTTTGCATTGCTGCGAGCTAGACAACAGCCCAAAGACGGAATAGATTATTTTAATTTCTTAATAAAAGCTCACGGGGAGAGCTGGTCACGAATCCGGGGCCTACGGCATGGTGGTCGTGCGCCTCAACGGCGTTTCTAAAACAAACGTATGAAGTCAGCAAGTCAGAATTTTTCTTCAATTACTCAATTTGTAATTGGTCTACAATGGCATAAAAACAGAATCCTATACGTGTATGATCTTCCTCTACTGATGGCCGGCTGAGTAGAGGATCAGTCATTGATTGTGTCCAAATATTTTCGTGTAGTCCGTTAATATCACAAAGTCGAACTAATATACTGTTTTTGTATAATAAAGGCAATATATTTGAATCAAAAATCAAGTACAAAAATAGCTGCATGACTGGACGGAATGATAGTTACTTTCAGGCTTAATAGCTAAATTATTTTACTTATTTTACTGTTAAAACTATACCCAGTCAGTTCATTAAAATTAATTTTGTAGAGTTGTTCGTCGGATGACCAGGAATATATTTAGAGTAAAAGCCCATATAAATGCTTTGGTTTGTTTTAGACTAAATTTTGTTATCCTGGTCATCAACCAGACCTATTAATATCTAAATATGCATGAGCCCCGCAAAGGCACCAAAGATACTGGCTGCCAGTGCAATTAAAACTTTACTTGAGACTAAGTTGTTCGAAGAATTACAACCATCTTTGCTGTTACACGTGCAGTATTCCATGAAAATGTTGTACGTCCCGGTTCGCATTAGACAGAATCTCTCGTCGCCTTCAATACCAGGTTCTCCCATGTAAGCGCAACTTCTAAAGTATCTCCATTCACCATGAGCTGGAAATTTGTTTTAATGAGGTATACTTTCTATTCTATCAAAATGTCGTTCCTTTCGAAACGTAATACAAGATAACATAGCAATTCGAATCAGGAATATGCGCAATTACCTTTTTGCCTTATCTTCCGGCACATGGTCGCCTTGACCCCTGGAAGATGTGGAAGCTCAGAAACTTGATTGCAATCAGTTATAGCGAGCGTGCTATTATCAAATGGATCTGCACATTTTGGATCACTATCAGAACGACAATCCCAGCACTTTATGCAATAAGCTACGAAGGAGAGATTTTAATCGGGGAACACCCAACTACATTGGAAGTAAACGCAGAGTATGGCGCGCAAACCCATTACTTTTACATTACTTACCAGAATCTAACAAGGAAACCAGCACTATTGATATTAAAATAACATTTTTAAAATCCATTTGTACAGTTTTATGTATGAAAAATAGAAAATGATCACACCCTTTAGAGAGATTATTTTTTATAAACAAAAGTTTGTGAACTGCAGTACCAATCAGTCCAAACTACAAAACAGGAATGAAGTTTTAACTTCGTTGGGCTTACAATGCAGAGTTACAAAATCAATTCCAGTTTCGGAAATATAAGTAAAACCAGTTCAAGCTAATTCAAATTTATAAATATAAAATATTAATATTAATATATCATTAATGCAATACTTTTGGAGCTCATCCAAAAACTTAATTAATCTTTCTTAATATGTTTATTTACAAATCTTCACTATACGAATGGGGTTCTACACTACCATTAATACTCCTTTCCAATTTATTTGTTACATTTGGATTTGACAGTCCTATGACAGCTCCCTCGAGAAGCAAATGTCAGTTTATAGTTGATAAATCTAAAACTTTTATCTGTTTATTTACATTCCAATTTTAATAATGAAGACAATTTTATATTCACTTGTTGTTACTGTTGTGATTAGCGTGTTCGTTATGATTAGCACAGGTAAGGTATTGCCCTGTTTGCCTTCCAATTTAAGTTGGTAAAGGGCGTGGCCATTGCGATTAATTAAGCAAAACTAATATAGTTTCTTGGCAGTATCTGCGGTAAGATGCTATCAGTGTTCTTCACAAACAGATCAGAAGGGCGTCGATTCTTGTGGAGCTTACAAACGTTTTAACAAGTCCGAACATATCCCTATTGAGTGTAACAGTGATGAATCAAACATGCCAGGCTCCTTTTGTATGAAGGTTGTCCAACAGGGACCGAAAGGATTCATTTGTAAGACAAGTAAACAAATAAAATTGTTTTAAATATGTTTTTTTGTGCAGGGGATGGCCGGTGGAGACAGGTAATTAGACGTTGCGCATCCGTAGCAGATACAGGTGTTACTGGTGTTTGCAATTGGGGTGTGTACGAAAACGGAGACTATTGGGAAGAGTGTTACTGTGCTGAAGACAGCTGCAATGGCTCAGATACAATAAAGTCTTCAATTGCTGCAAGTCTGTTCCTCTTGGGAGTTGCACTTTTCAGATAGTTTAACTAAAATTTAGCAAGTGCCTTAAAGTACTTTTCGTCAATTTTCATTTTGGCGTTCGTCCGTCCATCTATTTACAACTTGTAAGGTATAAGACAATTTTATATACTTTAGTTATAAGAAATGTTTCGACTTGAGTGAATTTTTTGTATCTTAGATTGGCTGTTTTTAATTTGTAAATAATAACAAAACAACGTTAAAGCTATTTACGTCATAAAAAAAATGTTTCGTTCTTATAATAAGACAACCCTTTTTTTGGGACAAGCTGAAAACTTACAAATGTTTATTTTACTCAATAGAAAGATTTACAACTAAATAAAATTTTCGTTTACTATAATTGACTCAATCAAAATTCGTATGTGCTAAATCCACTCGCTTGCCATCCGAGTTCCGGCTTATAAGCGACTGCAAGGTATACAAGTGTTCCATATCCTGGTATCGCTTTTGCAGCCACATAAGTGCGCTTATCTGGAGACCAGAATGAAGATGTTCTCTCTTTTCCTTCATTTGGTTTTGGTTTAAACTGTTTAAAAGTAAAAGAAGAAGTTGAGCATCAGTAAAATTTAGAATTAAGTTATTAATAAGAGAAATCAAATTGTACAACCAAATACTACTCCCAATTGGCGAAACACTACTATCAAAAACACTAAGAGTGGGCAACAGAAGCTGCGGAGAATGCCTTCTGGAAATACGCCAAGAACATGACATGGTAATTGCCTAAAACTGACGGCCTGTTTTTGATACCTAACTGCAATTTTTTTTTTGGGGAAAAGTAAAATGAAATTTTTGGATCTTTTTATTTGGGACATAAAGTATAGAAAGACAAATTTTTGATAAAGAAACCTAAACATGGGGGCGCTGTAGGACGCTGAATTTGGCCCCTCTAAAAAAACGCGGCTACATGACGTGTAAAGTTCCAAATTCATATAACAAGCTTTATATAAGCCCAGATATTGCGCTAAAAATTAATTCAATTTAACGGTTTCCTTTAGATCGAAGTAATAGTGTATAGGATACAAAAGCCAAGCTTCAGCTGTTGGGAGTAATACAAAAAAATGAGAAAGAAAACATGGAAATAAAGCAGCAAAAATAGTATCTTCGACGTTTGGAGCAGAAGCGATTAGAAGCTGAAATGAAGAAAAAATAGCGACAAGAGCGTCAGATAATGGAGGAAAAATTTAACAAGTGTTTCAAGAAAGGCAGAACAATTAAGTGCAAAAGTCTCAAGTTGTTCATAAAGAACAGAAAACTCCAAACCCTTACAATTTTGATACCATTCACAGTGTATGATGATGAGCGCAGACCTACACCGCATCGTCCTCCAATTCCGATTTGGAGCAGAGGAGCAGTTCGTCATCTTCAAATTAACCGGCAAGGCATAATACCTATGTCAATTTTTTTTTATTTTTCTGTTAAGCCGCTGAACCCTGAATTATCAGTCATATTTCCCGCCATCAACCCCGAATGCCTAAATGCAATTCGAGTGTAGTGTGGAACAGGGCTTCCAGATATTCGCAGTTGCCAAGTCTTGATTGATGGATGGTATATTAAGTCTATCTATCAAGACAGACATTCATTTGAAAATAAATCAAAACCTAGAGGATACTTCCAGCTGGCCTAGAATCATGAAATTTGGCAAGAAGCAGGGTTTCACAGCACAATTAAAAGAAAAAATTCGAAAATCTTTACTTTGTAGTTATATAATATGAAAAAATAATACGGAACCCTTGGTGTGCGAGTCAAACTCGCATTTGTCTGATTTTTATTTCGTAAGGTAAGGTGCCGTAACTTTCCGCTTAATTTCGCTTTGAAAATGGACAGGATGATAATCACATGTCTGGCGAACATTTCAAGCCCTGATTTGCTGTAGTCGAATAATTTTCAGATACCGAAGTACTGTGCACCAGGTCGAGAAACATGGTTTCGAGAAAAACGGGTTTAAAGTTTTGAAAGTGCTTTGACGTGATTCGGCCGGCCTTGATGGAATTGCGTACAAATTTTTTTCTAGGGCAGATGTAATAAAAAACTTTTGTAATCACATTTAAATGTAGTGTTACAACTGAAATACGCGGCGTTTATGTACTGTATAAAATCATGAAAACATTCAGTTTGACATTTTTACGGGAACTAACAATGCCAAGGAACATTTCTTTTATTTTTGGAATTTTAAAATTGGTTAAATTAAAGCATAATGCTTTACTTATCTTTTACTGTACAATAGTATTTAATAATTCCAATCTGGGGCCTAGCTTCTAGATCAGAGCCCGCATAAGACCCAAGGAAGACGTCGAAATGGACGATTGCGCAACACATGTAGAAGATTCATAGAGATCAGTTGAAGGTATGGCGCAGAAATGGACCAGGTTAAAAATCGGTATAGTAGACGACTTATGCCCCACAAGGGGTTAAAGGAACCAGAGAGAGAATATATAATAATAATTGTTTTAAGCAAAAATGCCGCTTAAGTAAACAAAGGGAAAATTAAGTGGAAATACTTTAATATTTGTAATATTAAGTAAATTTGGTTGTATATTAAAAATATTTTATCACTTACCCATGTATCATACTGTGGGGGTTGGGTACTTGAAGCAGTTTGAAGCATTTGTAGAAAATATTTGAAAAACTCATTTCTGTTACTTTTCACTTCTACACTCGGAGCATCCAATGCTGTGCATTTCCTAATAAACTTTGCACAAATTTCTCTATCTAGATTATAAAATTAAATTAAATTAAAATAGAAGTTTTTAAGGAAGTGAACAAGGTAACCTTTCGATCGTTTTAAAGATTTCATTAGAGATTTTGCCACCTCCAAATGTCTGTAGAATTCTTCATCTAAAATTTCGAGATATTGTTCCGGTTCAACTGGTAAATTTGCTGTTGCCATTTTAACAAAAAAGATTCAAGCTAAGGAAAACCAAAAATTACTATTGGACGATTTGACAAAAATTTAAAACCTTTTCCAAATTAATTAAGGTCAGAAGATATTAAATTATTTTGAAACATATAGCAATGACTACCATGGTTTATGAGGATTTTTGTTTGGAATTCGTAGGATTAAATTGAAACTAACGTCGTGAAAATGTATATTATAACCAGTAAAACAGAAGAGAACGTTCAGAAGTAAAACTTGTTTAATAAGCAGATTTATAATTGATATTTAATTTTTATTACTTAAAATAGACAAAACAATATAGCTACGATCTGTATTTAATGATGCATCCAATAAATATTGTAGTTCAAAATAACCGCCCATAACTACATATATCAGGGTTTTCACAGGACTTATTCCATGTATCACTGTATCTACCTATTAACTGAACGTTTATGATTGTTAGTTATCTACAAAAATGTAAATATTACAATTATATCTTGTTACCTATTTTTCTCTTTTGGTGCCATTGAGAGATTGTACTCCGCAGTTGCACTCTTCCTTAGAAATTTTTACAAAGTAAATGTTTAAGCATTTTCTAAACTCTTGAAGTAAAAGGATACCCTACTGTGGTTACGTGAATAGATGAAATAAAAATTAATTTAATGAAATAATGAAAGATACCATACTATTCGTTTTTTTAAAGTATTTTATTTCTTGCCACAGACATTTTGTTGGAATACATCATACATATCAAGTGGTGCAAATATTACTATTATTAAGTATTACAAAATAATTGCAGTATACCTGTCACAATAGGATATTATATTAACTTTTATATTTATCGAAAAAATCATGCTTTTTTATGTTTCTATGGTCGAAACATATCAACAACTTCCCCTTGCGGTGATTTTTAAAGAAAATTCATTTCTTACACCTACGTAAAGAATTACACAGAGACTTTGTGTAACACTTGCTTTAAATATGAGCGGTTTAGGATGAATTTATTACTCGGTTGCCTATTATATCTAATATTAACGTAAAATTGTTGTTCATCGTCATCTTGTCATGTTGTTCGTCATTATGTCATGTAATTTACCTTAAAATTTTGCTTCTCCAAGAATAGAATAAATTGAAAAAGAAGATTGGAACTAAAAAACATAACTAATGAAAACAATATTCTAAGTCGCACGAAGGCATAGAGGTGTCTTTTTTCAGAAATATTCAAATAGTTGAACTTCAAAGCTCTTTTCCTTCAATTATTGCTTTAGCTGGACAACACGAGAGCTGAAACCATTTGTAGTAAAAGAAGAAGATATAATTTTTATTCGTTAATTCTGTGTGGAGCGGGATGGTAAATTATTATTTTATTGCAATATATCGTTTTCTGTAAGTATTAACTTTTGATTTTTATTAATTAATATATAACAATAATTGTAGAAATGTAAGAAATTGTGTTGACTTAAAAATATTTTCTTTAAAATGCTGCGTGAAGACCTTTTTATTCCATGCTAGACTGCATCTGTGATTTTGTTCAGATTGTTATTTATTTTTAACAAGAAATTAAACGAATTTTAGTGTAAATGCTAATATTATTGTAACATTTAAGATGAATTCCAATGAAATTTGAGGTTCACAACTTAAAGTAAGAATCTTCAGAATAAGAACAAACGTAATTCGAATAAGTAGTAACTCTGTCTTTACCTTTTGTATAAACCTTTCTTATCAGTTATACCTAGGGAATTCAAGGAAATATTTATAATGAAAGAATTTAATAACCTGAAACCGTGTATATTGTGTAAAAATTACAATTATATTTACCTTCGAAGAATATTGGTAATTGTATAGATTAACTCACCACCTTCGAAGGCCATTTAGGAGAGGTGGGGGTGGTAGAGTAACGTACGCACAAACATCTTGGAGGGCGGGGAGGTGCGATAAGTGCCGTGGAGATAAAAAATACTCCCCCGTAAGGATGTATTTTTGATCAAAATAGGCCGAAAACTTTTGTACAGGGAACTGTTTGCACACCAAAACCCTAATTTTCCTTTTACAAAATATTCGAAAAACACTTTTTGTAGAAGCTCATTCGTTCGCTTAATAGGTAGTTTTTCACTCAAACAACACTTCACCCACCTACGGACTCTCCAGGATGTGTGTGCGTAGGAAATATGTAATTCATGAAATATTTTACTGCCATACAAAAGAGACCCCAAATGTGTTTACATTACACACTTTCAGTGTAAACTGCTACCAGTTCATTATTTTTCACTCCAATTTCCAATTATTTGAACTTGTCGCATGAATAGTTCAAATAGTTGGAAAATCGAGTGAAAGATAATGAATTTGTATGGAGTTTACACTGAAATTGTGGCTCTTACCAGTTTTTTAGTTCTATTGCAGCTACGCCTCCGCTTGCTGATAACGATCATACACAGATAACTTCTACATCGACGACATCTTCCACCGTTTAACAGGGAATTTCTGCACTAACATTTTATTATTTTTCCTATATTACCTATTTTTCCTTTGTAGGTACCCTCCACGGCACCTCCCAGGATGTGTGCGCGTACCTTCCTCTACCACCCCACCCCTTTGCGAGAGTCTATTTTTTTATCTCCACGGCACTTCCCAATCTTCCAGAATATGTGTGCGTACCACCCTCTATCACGCCTACCTCTCCTGTCCCCCCTTCGAAGGGGATGAGTTAATCTAAACAACTAAGAGAATATTTTCTTTTAGATATTCAATGATTAAATTATACGAAGTGTAGAGGTGAAAACGATCAGAGTTCACTTTTTGAAAAGTTTAAAGCTAGGTGTACTTGTAGTGAATTACAAAACGTATTATATTAGTATGTTAAACTGAAAAGAAGTTTGGTTGATGGTTATAGTATTACTTAGCTGCAGAAAGTTAGAGTTTTGGGTAAGACCGAATTGGATCAATACATTACAGTGTACACATTTTCAAATTTTAGTGGATGATATCGGCTGAAGTCCAATACTGGGAAAGAAAGTTAATAAAAGAGAAATTCCTTTCTAAAACCTATTATTTAATATAAAATTTTCTATAAATTTGTTTTAATCTGGAAGTGGAAAAGATCTCGAAAATTTAATTTGCTTACAGAAAGCGGGTCTATCAACTTTATTTGAGAAGTCCAGTAAAATTAATTCTTGTGGAACTAAAACCTATACATTTGAAATAGTTTCCTCCAATATGTTTGAAAGTTTCACTACAAACCAATCTATAAACATTTTATATGTGTTATTTGTCTGTGTGGAAACTTTCGCTAGCGCAATAGCTATAGGTGTTGGGGATAACGTGCTGGATTTTCAACATTCAAAGATTCCAAAACAAACCCTTCAAAACTCCAGCGGAACAAGAAATATTAAAAAAGATTTCTTGAAATGAGGGGCGTTTCTAATAAAGAAAATCTAAATTCCTTCGGCTCCTCATTAGCTGTTGGACGCCTTCAAAACAAACCGAAAACTAAATGTTAATCTAAAGCCGCTCATGTGAAGAGATTTTTTAATATTCCCTTGCTCCGCTTGAGTTTTAAACGGTTTGTTTTGGAATTTGTTCGTGACTTGAGTGACTTTCTGTATATTATTTGTATTGAAAGGATCAGGTTGGAATTCCGATAGTAGCAACCAATGGGAAGCCTAGCACGTGGAGCGATTTGGATGATTCTTTTTTGACGGGTAGAGTTCTCCGATAGGGGGGTAGTCTAACTTCGTAACGCGTGCACACCGATTTGGACGATTTTTTCTTTCTTGGGTAGAGAATGTTCCCCGATTGGATCATGTAAAAAAAAAACTCTTGGTTGGGTTGGGTGGTAAGGGATGAAACCTAACTTCGTAATGCGTGGACTGATTTGGATGATTCTTTTCTTTATGTACATATATGTATATAGAGAGTTCTATAGAGTATGAGGAGGAGTATTCTAACTTCGTAATGCGTTGACCGTTTTGGATGCTTCTTATTCTGATGTATACAGTATGTTCCCATTAGAATAAAGAACTAGAGGAAGAGATGTACAGTGTAAAATTCCTAAGTTTCCTAAAATTAAGGAGCTATACAAAAAAACTATCAACAAGTAGATGTACATAAAATATGATATATTATGCAATTAAAAAATATGGTCAATTACATTTTAGGTGATTTTTTTAGTATTTCAGTAAAATTTTTCCTAATCAAGAAGTTTAGGAAATTTTATAAACCCTCCGATATTGATAAGATTTTGGAATATCCTCCTTGGATTTTGGAATATCCTATTTGACGAAAAGAGATAAAAAACCCAACGTAGTAAGTTTTAAAACAAGCAACTTGTGATTAATGCGATCAAAGGCGTTACTAAAACCGGTATAAACGCAATCAACCTGTTCACCAGCCTCGATGGCAGAAATACAATAATTTGAGAACTCTACAATGTCACATAGTCATTGATTTACCCTTCATGAAACCATGCTGGAAAGATCCCAAGAATGGTTTACAGTGAAAGCTAAGAACACCAGACACCACTGCTTCGAAGAGATGCGCGATAATAGTCAAATTAGCAATAGGTCTTAACTTTCTTATAAATAGGGTAAATAGTATACGATTTCCACAACATAGGAAAAATACCACAGGACATGGAGAAGTTAAATATAGGTATAAGCAGGGACAGGAGTAAGAGACTGGGCTGCAGGGACAGCAGTAAGAGACTGTGCAATGTGACGAAAGATTAAAATTTTGGCTAAACATGAGATATTTGTTTTCAAAGTCGGTATTAAAGCGCCCCCACCTCACTAATTTGTAAACTATACATGCAAAATATCTGAAAAAATTCCTTTCACTGAAAATTATAACGAACACTGTAGCAATAAAAGTTTATGAAAACTTTAGAAACAACTCTATGGAACCCGATTTGACTTGAAATTTTGCACACTTGTAGGTTGCATCTATTCTCAGTGAAAGATTTCAGAATTTTTTTCTAATTAAATAGGATTTTTTGTATTTATACCTGTTATGTTTTTGTATATACTTATACCTTGTGTTGGGTATAATTTTAAAGAAGTTGCTCAACAATTTTTGTTTTTTTAATTTTAAGTTGCATTAGTGTTTGTCTGATGCCCAAAAATGTGCGATGCCAGGTTTGTGCGACTGTGGTGCAGTTTGCTTTAGTTTTAAAAATTGATTTAGATGCTTTGATTTTTTCTGCTTACAACCATTAATATTGATATTATTAAGAGTTCATGAAAATTAAATTCTCATAGATAGATACAAAACAAACATATAATTTACCAATCCATATATGCTTTATTTTTTCCAAAATACGAAAGATGGAAAATAACATAATCTTTCGGAGGGTAAGTGTTCTTTGCTTACTCCTTTTGAAATTTATATATCAAATTGAAGATAACATATATATTTCAAACACTAATTCTAAAACAGTTATAATTTTAAGACATACATTTTCTTTGATGTGCTTTTTTTTCTTTATAATACAATTTATCTAAATAAAATGTTAATCTATCAAATTTATGTACAACATTACATTTATTGTTTAATTTTTTTTTGCTTTTGAAGGTTCGACTATCACAAGTTTGTACAACCTAAGACTAATATTTTGTTCATACATTTTTGTTGTTGCTTTTTTTTAAAGTTTTTTAAATTGACTAATTTTATTTTTATAATCATACAACACTTTAAAAATCTTGCACAGTCTATACCAAATCTTAAAACATTTTTCCGTTCACAACGGGATTAGAATATTTGTATTTAAGCTTATTCAAAACCTTGAAACTAAAACAACACATATAAGATATGCAGAGCAGGTATGGAGAAGTATTTAATTTTAATATAGCGATTTCTAGTTTTTCTATAAGTTCTTAGTAACTAATATTTTACTGCGGCATTTCTTGTATCCAAGAAGAAAAAATATGTACGAAGTGGGGCAAAGGTAGAAAGAATATTATGCAAAAAATATAAATATAATAAAATACAAATTCTAGAAGCGCCAGGAAGAAATTTGAAATTAAACTAATTTCTTTTGTCGGAAAAGATGTAAGAATTGATGCTTAGTGTTTTGTTACATCTGAATTTTTGAAAAGAATTAAATAAAATTAATAAACTGAAATAAACAGTAATCGCTCAAAATTTTCCTTGGAGGATGATGGAAGATTTCTTTGATTAAAATATAGTATTTTAATTGACCAAGTATTATTTTCAAGATGGACATAAATATGAAATAAATAATTCCATATATCCAATAGTCAAGTGTACACTAGAAAAGTAGTATTTTTGTCAAGCGGCTATTTTGTGGAACGTCTTTTTGGTATGTTTTTTTGCTAAATGTTCAGGTACAACATGTCCGTTTAACTTGGGTCTTTAGACCAAGTGTGTTATACCCGATTTTGGAAATAACTCTCTTTCCACTAAGTGTGGTATACATTCAACTTGTTTTGGTTTGTTTTATTTCGTTAATTGTTAATCAATTGTTAAGCGTTGATAGGTATCGAGAACTTGAGCAAAACATCCTATTGGAATGGGTTACGGAAGGAGATGCAACTCAACTTCCTGCCTTCTTATCTCATTCCGTTCAAACATTTTTCTAAATGGTCACTTTTACATAAAATCTACATCAATTCATTAATGTTTTTGTAAAATACATATTTTCAATTCACGCTCTCGAAATTGAGTATGTATCGAGAAGGTGAATGCAAACAAATAAAAATAAAATCAATTCATTGTAATATTTTTTCTCTTGTTAATGGAACTATATATAGCATGTACGTAGTTTATTAGGTTCTCCAAAAACACCTTTTTGAATAATTAACACAAATTAGTCTCATTCTTCTATAGGAAGGGTTTAAATAATTAAAAATAAACAATGTTTCTACCCACATTTTTTACAAAACTATATATATAGAACATCGCTTGTACAAACTTTCTCTTGTGGTCTCAAGAGCGAAATTTTAAAAATTTGTGAGAATAAATTCCTTTATTCCCATTGTCAAGAGACTTTACTAATTTATTTAGACATTTTTACACTTTTTTACCTTGATTTGTACAATATTGTGTATTTAAGGTATCCTAACATAGTTATTTCTACTGTCATTGATTACTATAATATTTTACAACATATCTTTAATACGAACGTGCTATTTTTATAAAAGTAACAATTTTTTTTTATTTAATATTTTTACAGATTTTATTTTACATTTAGCTAAGAATAGTAAATTATATTTATAAGCACAAGATAAATATTGTGTTTTCCAAAAACTCAGTGCGAGTATTAAGTGCTTTGGGCTTACTTATATACAAGGTATACCTACATTTTTGGACATATATAAAAACCTTTTATTTTTTAATAATTTTTTGATAATGCAACATGTAATTTTGTGTATAAGTTTGATATTATTGTCAGAAACGTACATTAATTATTTTTGAAAATTGAAATACTATTTTTATATTTTTTAGTCACCAACTTGTTAGTACGAAATCCATAAACGTTTTTATTTACAGAAATATATATAAAAGTGGTAAATTATAAATATTGAATATAAAAAAACTTGCACTAAATATTCAATTATATTAACAGAAAAGCTTGCCAATTTTAAGGAAGTCCTAAATGAAACCTGTCAGTATGAGTGACATTAGACATAAATAAGTTGTTGATATGATCAATAAAAGAGAGCTAACCTCAAACGGACCAATAAATTTTTTAAATTGTATTTTGTGGTCCTTTGTGAAATTGTACGCTAATAAGCTTTTATGTGTATACCTACGAAAAGCTGAGTGACGTCGCGAAGTCGAAATATCATATCATTTAATTTTTGCATCACGTCAATTAAGGGGGCCCAACCGTGGTCACCGTTTGCCCCGCAGATTCACAGGCCTGATTGACAGCGGTTGGGTTTTTTTATTAAAAAATTATTTTTTCGATAAGCATTCATTCAATAATAAATGCCAAAAAATCGAATTGATGTATGTACATTGTTTCTATTTCGAAAAGGAATTGAACCCTGAGCACCTAAAACTGGTGTTCCAAGGTAGAGGTCTCCCTTAAGGAGTGCTGGGCTACCTGTTAAAAATCTGCAATTTTCTTATATGAAATTTAATATAAGGTACCGACGTAAAGTCGATATATTGCTATACGACAGCTAAGTCGAAGGAGGGGCGAAGGGAGCTGGCCCCTGCCCCCTTGGAGACGCACTTGACTGTATTGGCAAAGATGATGCCACTTTCTGTGACGATGATTTGCTTTTCAATATGTTGCTCGAAAATTGTAAGATATGACTGTTCCAAGTCTTATCGATTATTTTTAATTATTATTTAGGATCTGACTGTTTTTTGAATCAGAAGTAGTTTTCACTTATTAAGCCCTTATTTATGTCTGATCGGCCTTTTGATACACTACTCCAAATCCCAAAGTGTTTTGAAAGTATTGTAAAAAGAGGCCTTGCTTTTACTTTTAAGAAGCAATTTGTGTGCAACAGCATGGTTTTATGTGCGGAAAACTGATTACAACTCATCTTGTTTTTTTTTATTTTATGAATTTGAAAATGGTTCACATGTACGAACTTTGTAAAGACACTTGATCGTGTTGATTTGGCACTTCTTAAGAAAAAGCTCCATTCGATTGGTGTTCATTCTTCGTTCTTAAGATGGATATCTTTTTACTTAACTGATCGTTTTCAATTGTGATATTAGTTCAGTGAAATCAAAGTTGTTTAAGGCAGGAGTATCTCAGGGTAGTCACTTGAGACCATTGCTTTTCGCTATCTCTATAAATGACGTAGTGGAGAGCGAGCAGAAAATTCCGGCATGCTGAGCGTGCCCAAGAAAAGTAATAAGAAGAAAAAGTATTATAATCGACTTTTTATATGACTTTTGGTATTTTCTAATAAGTTTAAGATCATTTTCCCAAGTAACTGAAGTCAATTTAGGTTTACCGTAAGAAACGAATTTGAATCACATATTTAAGCACCCTATACGCTTCCATTTTATGAGTTGTATTTAACATGAAAGATGGCACCTTTAGCGAGGCTTACCAAAAATCCTTGCGAGTGCACACTTTCCATGGGGTAAAAATATTAAACTAAGACATTGCACATTATGATTTTTAAGGATCATCTGCTTTAAGGTACTCCCCGCATTATCTTGGAATTCCTACTGTACAATTGCAATATATGATATATTGGTTATTATGTTCAACGATAGGCAACTTACACATCAGTCGCTTATGGTTTTCCAGACTAGGCTCAAGGTTAGAAATAGTAGTAAAGAGTGCTTTTTACGCAAACTGCATCATATAATACTCATAGAGATTTAAATATAACCAGAATAAATTGTAATACTTGTATTGCAACACCTCAATTCCTTACTAAGTGGAAATATGCAAGGATTTTCCCATCAATAAGTAGTGCAAACCTCAGAATAATCATGATTATTGTTCAATAAGCATTCTTCCTTACTGCTCCCGGATTCTTGCGAGACTGCTTTTTGATCAAGTAAAGACCTGCTATTGTAAAGACCCACTATTGTATGAGTATCACTCTTGGTTTTGCTTCTGTAATGATACTTCTTGACTTTAGCAGAGCCTTTGAGTCTTTGTAAGTCTTAAAATCTTCTGTAATAAATTGGAAATTAAATGTAGTTTTAGCAGTTCAGCAACGAAATTCATATATTTTTATCTAGCGGACAGGTATCAAAAAGCTGTTATTCATTCATCGCATTCGAAATATATGCAGCTTTTTCAGGGTTCGATTCTGGGTCCACTGTTATTTTTGTTGTACTTAACTGATTTGGCTGAAGTATTGCAGAATTGTAGTATTCACATGGCTGCAGGTGATGTACAACTTTCTTTATCCACTTCGTTCAATAATATATCTCTTGGTATTTCCAAAAGAAATGCTAATCCGGAGCCGGAGTCTTAAGCTGGTCGAAGAAAAATAAATTGAAATTAAATGCTTTAAAGTCTCAAGCTATTTAATTTATAGAAACTATATTATTACATATGGATTGAGCTCTATTTATCTGGATAATGATGTCATTCCTTACTCTGACTATGTTAACACTTTGAGTATATTGTTTAATTCTACTTCATGGGATATGTATATATGTAGCAAAGGTTGTGGGAAGGGTCTATGGTATTTTCAGAAGATTATGGTTTTATGGAACTATTCTCCATTGCTTACTCGAAAACGGTTATTTAATTATTCCAATGATTTTATATAGCTGTCAAGTATAATGTTGTCTGGATAGCGATAGTCGCAGAATGCTAAGTGTAGCACATAAAAATAATAATATAAATCATGTGCACGTTACATTTTTAAGGTTGATCGTTTCAGTCATATATCGAGTAATGCTTACCATATATTGGAATGCACACTGGATAATTTTTTGAAATACCATGTCGCATTAATGGTTTTCAAAATAAGTAAGAATTTAATATGAGATTATTTATGCAAAAAAAAACTCAATTATTTCTATCATATTTTGTTATTCCTTGAAGTAAAAATAGACAAAGCGTTAGATCATTTTTCGTCTATGGTGTTAAAATTTTGAATACGAGTGCATTGTCTGTCAATCTTAGGCGACTAACAACCGTCAGTAATTTCAAGAGTGCGGCTTTAAATTGCTTTTCTTATCTACAGTAGAATTTGTTTGACTGGAAGAAAAGTACTCGTATTTACATGACTTTTCTATTATTTTTAATTTTGTAATTTTTTCTGCTTTATTGTTAATATCCTTTTGCTTTAAATTGTTATGTTATCTATACTTTTGTTTTTATTTCAATTTAATATAATTATTCGTAACTGATTTATTGATTTTTATTTGCTTTGGATTATTTAGTGCTTTACAGAGTAATTACATGCTAATGAGCTTAGGCTCATATGTAATATATGTATTTTGAATAAATTTTAAAATTGTAAAAATTAAATAAATGTCCATCGTTTAAAAATTTCGTGGCTCTGCCGCTTTTATGGATGAACTTATTATAAGCTAGTTTGTTTGAAGAGGGCAATGACATTTACGAAATTTCAGCTTAATTTGATCTAATTAATAACTTGACACAAATCAGCGACATAGCAAAAATAAAATAAAAGTAAATTAAGAAAAGAGCTTATGGTTTTCGACTAACAAATCATTTACTTCCTTAATTCTGAGCAAATAGATATTAGTATGCAGATAAATATAAACCTAAAAACAACTAACAAATGTCCAAGTAAATTACAGGTATCTCTTCTATAAATATCTCAAAAATTCTATCATAAAAGCCATTCACCGAAGTGGAAAAAATTGCTCAAAACGAGTCTGTTCAAAAAATCTCTTCAGTACTTGTAAAAGCGGTCATGTGTGTGGTAGAGTTATGCTTTAATATCACTTTCAATAACATTATATCTGTAAACAATAATAGTTACAACAACAATTTGATGAAGATTTCTATTTCATCAACAATTTACATTTACTTTGTTTTATTGGTGTGTTTATAGTTCACGTGCACACATGTATGTAGAGTGCTTTCGATGGAGCTTTCCTCTTCAAAGAAGTTTCCTATAGAGATTTCAAAGCAGAATATACAGAAGAGATTTGCATGCAATAAATGTCAGAGTATGTATGCAAATTTTATGATGTATTTCTCATGGGGGAATTCAAATAATATCTGTCTGTTTGTTTGGTTTGTTTCTCAATATAAACCCCAATCTGTGAATAAGATTAATGCATAAGCGGAGGTCTCACATCTTTTCAGGAATGGTGAGTCTTACCTGTTGTTACGATGGAGCACTTTGTTCAATTAAACCCCCAGAGAATTCTGAGTTCATGAATACTTTAAGCCTATTAAGGAGGGTTATATCATATAACGTTGAGGTTACTTCAGGATTTACAGCAAATTGATTCTTTCTAAAAGAGACTAACAATTTGGGTGAGGTTTTTATAAATAGTCCTGTTTCCACATCTTTGCTTTAATTTTTAATCAACCTGCTGTGAAATGGTGTGAATTGAGGTGTGCAAAATTGAAAATGTTTTTAATGCGACCCTTTTTTGATTTAACAGAAATATGTGATATTTTATTTTAAAGAAATGGGAACAAGATGTGTACACTTTGTTTTGAATGGTTTATATGGGTTACAAAATGTTGATTGTAGTATTGCTTCTATAAGAAACTTAGATTGAAAAAAAATTAATCAGTTTATGGTTCTTTAAATTGATTTACAGCTTATGGAATAAAATGCGTCTTCTGGAGGACTTGTACTTGCAAAACATCTTTCATAAAATTGTAATTTTTCATTTATCGGGAGATGGCGCTGAATGTGAGTAAGTGATTTATAAAGTGAAATAATACAATTAGTATAAAAAGCTTAATCGTTAAACTGTTATAACTATTTACAGCAATAATTAAATATTTCGAAAGAAACGAAATGCAGAGAGTTTTGACAAAAAAAACATTTTTGGACCCCTTTCCATTCAGCGAAAAGTGAACCTAAAAAAATTCACACTTACTCCATCGAGTAGAGTTTAGTTGGATAGCAACAACAATATTTTGGAACCTGCAGCCACTTAGTCACGAGCTATTCGCTTTTAAAGTATTGAAGAACTCGTCCTCTTTTCTAATTTCTCAACTATCTGATAAAATTCACCGATGTACTTTTAGATAGTATGCTATTGGTCGGTTTTTCTTTTATCTACGTATGATAAAATCATATTACATTAAATTATGTTATAATTTGGTAGAGTTTTTCAACCAATTATAGCCGAGAACTATCTGAACTTATAACAGGATTTACTGTACACATAACGTTGTGACGTTTTCCAAAAATATTTCCAGACATCACTTCGCATTGAAGCCATATTTTAGTATTTTCTTATTAAAGCGAGAGACGCGTGAGGATTCAACCTTTCTCTAAACACAGGTGTGCATGCATAACTGTGCAAGCAAACTGGCGCTCTTGTACACTCACGTTGAGTCACGTATAAAGGTATGTGTAATTGGAGGGGCAGTTTTTAACGAGCGGTTTTACCTGGAAAGATCAGTATTCACAGAAATGAGACTTCACAATGCGCAGTGCGCATACGTGGGCAGACGTACGAAGTAACAACTACTAAGTGAATTGATGGAGCATACAATAATATAATACAATAGCCAGTAAAAAAGTAGCAGTTTTAGCCCTTAATTAGATCGGAATCGGGAATAAATAAATCGAACCGGAGATCGCTCATCCCTAAAACAACAGGAGTTGAGTTGCGACTGCCGTCGCCGGTCTTGCTACACAATTTTATTCTCGCTTACGAAAACAATTAAATAAATTAAAATTTTGAATATTCAAGGGTCATCTCGCCAAAGAGAAGGGTTTTTATGCTCTATTAAAAACACAGTCTGGCGGGTCTGTTCCTTTGTACTTTTCCACTCAGCATTTAAGGTAGCACAATCGTACTTCTTTGAATGTGATTAACTAGCCTGAGCATTTGGCTACCTTCGAGGCATAACACTGCTGCTGGACTTCGGGGGTTTTATCTAAAGTTTTTGAATCACTGATCAGTTTTTGAATCACTGGATGAAATACCTAGTAAATAATCATCAATAATTGGCAGTATGGTTTCCGCGCTGGCGGTTCAACCGAAGCCTTAGTACCGGATCTGACGGAGAGTTGGAATCATTTTGGAGAGTCCGTCGCTCTTGATATTTCAAAGGCTTTTGGTAGAATCTCTATTTTGCTCTTCTAGTCAAATTTTAAGAATTCGGTCTGCACACTCACCCTTACGTACGTCAGAGTTCAGTTCTTTTAACAGAAACCTTGTGTAAGATGTTATAGCGTTTGCTTGCTGAAACACAAAAGCGAAGAAGAATATAACAGAATTTATGCGATAGTAGACTTATCGTTAAACACCGGAACCGAAAAAGCAAATCAAGCAGTGGATTAGGCGAATTGAATTCCTCTCTCTCTCTCTCTGGTTCTCGTAATCCCTTGTGAGAATGGGGCAGGAGAAAAACTACATGCAATTCAAGGCAACGATTGCAAGTGGATCTACAATTTAAGATGAATATCGAACCACCGACATTACTCTGCAACGCCCAATGGCCTTTTATCGCAATCTGTTGTCAAAAGAAAAACAGCCATGTATCAGTGACGATGTGGTTCGAACGTGGTACCTCTGTTATGAAAGGCCGACGTTATCACTTACTCCACCGAATGATAATCTTGAGAAGAGAAACAATAGCAGTTTTGGAGAAATTAAAGGAAGCGATCGCGAAAAACGCCCCATAATAGTCAACAGTATTCCACTATGACAGTGCACGCAGGCCATGCCTCTAAGCAAAACTGGGTAGAATTGAAGTTTAAAATTCTTCCGTATCTACCCGATTCGCTTGAACTGCCATGGTGCTCTTGGATCGTCATTTGTTTTGGAAACTCAAAAGCTGTCTACCCTGGCAGATGTTCGGGTTAAATGAAAGCCGTAATGTAATATTTTGAGTACTTCGAAGAAACCCAATTCCGGGAAGGAACGTTGGGAAATTTGTATTGAGATTTTGGTGGATTATGTTGAAAAAGTACTTTGTAAGCTTAAAACTATTTTTTTAATATCTAACCAAGTTACTTTCCAAACTATCTTCCAATGAATTTTTGACTTCTGTGCTTGCCTTGTGCTACCATCTATCAAGAATTTAACGATCTGTCAGTTACAGCCACTATATTTTTTTTATAAACAAGGATGTCATTTTCTTTGAAAATTTATTTTGTCTCAATACATTATATAGGTTAGCTACTATAGTATTGTTTTGTTTACGTAATATTACTAAATTACAATAAAATATTTAATAATGCCATCTGTGAATTGTACAGCCTTCAAAAGATTTTGTAGCAATTATTCCAATTCAATGCGGCAAATCTCATGTCTGTAGCTGAAATTTCTAAATAATGTCTCACATTCAATATGAACAACAAAAGGCAAACACCTGTTGACAATGTGACAAAACACTTCAAATTACTTTTTTTCTCTCTGCTTTAAGGGTACCTCATGCTGTTTAAAGACTCTTGGCAGTTTTCCAAGATTTTCCCGAATGTTGACACATATGAAAGCATGAGAACTGTTGAATATGGCACAAAGTTGTTGAATTATTTTACTTACGTATAAGCAAATAAATTAGTCTAAATTACGTGTGCGTTTAACGATAATTTCCAATATTTTCCTCTTATGGATACTCGGCCAATTCTACAGACGAAAGTAAATTGAAATGCTTGCCATATTTTATTTGACTTTCCTTCGTTTAGCAAGGAGTGACATTATTAAGACTTGAGCAAATTATGAGCAACTCAATTTCTATAGTACAAGGAAAATAAATAAGAAACATTTCTTCCACAGAGATTGATGGTGATATATTGCTCGTATGTGAGCTTAATCCTTCAGTGTTTGCTTTTGATAACAATTGGGAGAGTTTGTGAATGTGTTGGCATTAATGAACTTCATAAGTATCAGTATCTCCCTCTGAGCTTAAAATGCTTTGAATACTTGTGTTTCAATTAACGTCACAATTAAATTTAGCCTCTAGGGCTCCAAGTTTTTTGAATAGCATGAATGAGCAAAAATATTCTCTTTCAGAAGCTGTTACATATCACGTTTACCAGACATTAGCGAAAAATATCCTTAAATTATTATTAAGAGGACGTAGGATTTTTTGTATTCAACAGCAAAAGCGATTTGTGATGCTTTGTGACGTTTATTAGGTACTTACTTTTTGCGATTCCCAAAAAATACAAGATACCTATTTCCCATTGTAAAACCTCACTAAAGCGGATGGCAATGATATTCATCAGGCTGATTTATGTACGTCATATGAACTGCATTTCTGAACAACTTCTACAAGTTGGGATATTCCTTTCCGAAGCACCGTTTATGATGCAAAATAGTTTCCCAGTAAAAGAGCGCCTGAACAGATATAAGTTCGAAGATGCAAATTAAGGAGTAGGCGCGTTGTCCTGATCAAAAAGTGCTTTTATTTTATTGATGAATTTGGCTCGTTTGATGCCGATATCGGCTAACATACATTGTCAGCTATAATTATGGAGTTATGTGGCATAAACTTAAAATGTTTCTATCGGTGGTCAAGTGAACATACGCAAAGTCATATGCTGTATACGCAAAATGTGTGGACACGTTCTAATTTATCCCGTTATGTAAATGAAATCTATAACGTAATTATATAGTGTATTACATGGGTCTACGAAGAGGTTTTAGATTTGTCAGCGAAAGAGGAAAGCTCCATGAATTGTCACTATACATAGAGAAACAACATTTAACACATTTGATAAATTCGAAGTTATCTACGTTCAAAAACATCTTTAAACAATAGCATCGCATGATTATTTATCCCAAAATGGGCACTGAACAACAAACAAATCTTAGATACACCTTTAAGAAATCCTACTTGATCTTGGTTTAAACTTCTATTTGAAGGTATGCGATACAGGTTTGTTATGCACTTACTATAACGACATGTAACAACATTTAACACCGTGGGATTAACAATTATTAGCCTCTGAATAATGTACAGATCATTTCTAGTGCTGTATTAGTAAACGACAATCTGTACAAAAAAACATGTAAATTTGATAATCACTGGTTACAAAAGTTAGGCAACTTACGACTGTTGCAGTCTTAAATGCAGTTGCTTTGACTCTTAAACTATGATGGGAGAACGAATGTCGAAAGTTTTGCTGTTAGTTGTGGATAATGAAATTGATGAAATGTTGTTGTTGTCTTCTGTTAAAGATGATGTTGTTGAAGCTTCTGTTATATTATGGATGGTAGACATTGAGTACTGCAGACCTATACTAGACTCTATTGAGCAATCTCTTCCACTTCGTTGCCCATGTCAGACTCTTTCAGTTCCATTTGTTTGTGGCGTTGGTATACTTGTAGCTGGATATCTGTTAAAAAAACATAAAAGAAAGATTTTTAAATACATGTAGGCATAAATTGTGTGTCTCTTTTTAGAGACCTTCTTAGTTATGATACAAACTTAATATGGTTTACAAATAAATAAAAAGATCGTAGAAAGTGCTGTAAAGTTAAGAAATATTCCTAATTTTGGTGAGAAAATTTTGAAAAATATTTTACTGGGCTGCTCAAACCAACTCCGATCGGCGTACTCGTAAATAACATATCACACCTAATTGGTCATATGAGTGTTTGTCAAACTAGCATAAGTGAGTAAAATTGTTTGTTTTCTCAATTGTTAAGTATAACCGATAACGTATATTTCAAGCAAATTTCAGAATGTCCCCCTGGATACACAGTTTACTGAGGTAATATATTAAGCTTGCCCGATCATCACTACGGGACTGGTCACCAAAATCTGACCGAGTTCTTCTTGCCAGGTTTCGAACCAGTATGCGTTACATCTCAATAATTTAGTACTATGCACTGACCGAACAAGCATATGAAACATGTAAAGATCCCTTTCTACAAACTCTTTGGCGACACCTTTAATTTGGTTCCTAAAGATTAAACGTTACGATTGGTTCAAAAAACTTGGGCCTGAAATATAGAATGGGGAAGTTTCGTATCGGAAACAGAAACGCAAATGAGAAGTTGTTTGTTAAATTGGGTAACTCACGGTACCTTGTCTTCGATGTCCGTATTTAAACACAAAAAATGGCCGAGTTTCTGCAACGGTAGGACACAGAATCCGATTGACAACATTATCAGAAAGTTAGGGAAAGTGTATTCTCAAAGTATTGTCTAAACACGGCGCTGATATTGGCAGCAATCACCAACTTATAACAGCTAAATTTCGCTTCAGTATGGCAGCAGTATACCCACGAAATGCAACAAATAACATAATATGCCAGAAAGCTGAAGCACTGCATCATAACACTGATGACTTCATCGAGCAAAACTAGGAAAGGGTAAATGAAACATTGATCAACTGTGCTATACAGAATATGTGGGACATTTACAGAGCGGAAGATGACCATAGTTCAATGACGCCTCATTGTTCTAAATACAAGAACGCAATCAGATTAAAGACCGCATTAATTTTCAGTCAATCTCAACAAAAACATCTCAAAACTGCATATCGCATCGTTCGCTATACAAAGGTGTCTAACGAAGTGTAAGAAGTGATAAGCATAATCACATAAACACGCTAGCAGAGAAGGCAGAATATGCGGTCTACCGCGGTGGTAGTGGAAATCTATACAAGATTGTCAAGAAGCTGACAGGTAGGATTCTTACATCTGAATATCATGCAAGATACATCGACGGACCCCTATTAGTTTCGGAAGAGCATCGACAGCGGAGGTGAAGAAAATACATATCTTATTGAAGTCCTAAACATCACATTTAGACCCTCGAACACTTCTTCTTCAGTGGCTGAAGAAACACGGTTTGTGGCCAAAACGAACATCACACCTCCGACAAGATTGGAGCTGGCGGGCGCAATATAGTCGATGGACCACAGCGGAGATTCTCAAAAGAGTAGCAGCAAAGTGATCATCTTAATATGAATAAAGCAAACAATGGAGCGCATTCTCTTAGAGTTTTTTCCGCCGCGATCATATCAAAACCCTCCGAACTATCATGAACCAATCGGCCAAATGGAAGTCCCTTTTACATCTAATGCTCGTTGATTTCGAGAAGGCGTTTGACAGCGTTGAACGCGAGTACAAATAGACAGCTTTACGTAACTCTCCGACACAGAAAAAATTATTGCTATCGTAAATGGGTTCTACGTAGAAGCCCAATGGCACGTCCTTCAAAAAGGAATACTATCGGACCATATGTTAACTATGTATGTCCTCCAATAACAGAGTCCTGTAGCCCAAATCTCCAAAAACCCTGAGTAGAGAAGGCCGCAGGGCAGGGCTTAAGATCAATGCTGTTTTTTTTACATTTTAGCATTTAATACTCTCGCTGAGATATGGTCCAATAACAACGTAACTAGACGTACAAAAATCAGGATCATTCAATCGAACGTAAAACCTATTCCATTATACGGCTGTTCAACCTAGAAAGTGACCTTTAAATAACATCTACACGACAAGCCCTTGTCAACTGGTGTCCTCGGCAAATCCTTAATATCCATTGGACGCAGGTCGTTACCAACGAAGACACACGCCAAAGCCTTAACCAACTGACGGGTGAGAACAGTTTGGGACCCATGAAAGACAACTAATTGAACGGCCGGTACCCCAATTAAAAAGCCATGGTAGGACTTGAAAGCGTAAGCAGAGAACCGGACTAGATTGAGAGTCCGTGAATGATTCGTTGTTTTTCCACAAGGCGTAAGGGACCTAGGTAGAGAGATAAAGATATCTTATCAACTTTGTACGTGGAATACAATATAATCTTGACAATTATTGATAAAGTTTCTTTTCATCTTATTGAATTGTTTGCCTTTAGAGTCGTTTTTAAGTTATGTGCCTTATTCGATTTTTCCATTTGCTCGTGAATAGCAAGGAGTCGCATTGAGGTGCTTGGTTCCTAAAAACGATATCATGAGTTCTTTTACTCAAAAATTGCGTTAAGGTTTTTTAAAATAGTAATCTTGCGGAAACCTTCTCCTTCTAACAATTTTTTTTGTCGGTCATCACAGCTGTTACCGTGGTAAGTAAGTTCTCATATTAAACGGTGGCTCGTGCAGACCGTAGTAATATTTGCCATGACATTTCAATGCCTATCGTATAACTTAATTCTTCTATTTTTGGTATAGATAGGCAATATTGCCCTCTATGTGACACAAGTCGTTAGCCACTCCATTTCGTGATTATCATTTCTAGAGAATACCGAAAGAACCTTCGCCAGTGGTTCACGCTCTACTGGCGAAGGTTCTTCCGGCACTATCTAAAAATGACAATCACCAAATAGTAAGGTTGTCAGCCAGGCGCCGTGGCGTGAAATCTATGTTGAGTTGTCGTTTAAGGACTCTAGCTCCTCTTCACAATTTCGTACAACCTTGGCAAATGTAATAGCCGATATGAGTACTTTAATGGCATTTTTTATACAATTAACCGATTTATTGCTCGGCATAATTTGTAGAAAAGTAAAAAGCAAGTGTTTTGTTTTCCTTTTTCTTTTAAATTGTTGACTTTAATGGCAGCCTGAATGTCCGGTTCTTGCTATCATAAGCACTTCTTCCTTAAAGAAGCTACTACTACGCAATCCACCTTAGAACAGTGATAGTACGGTGTCATATTTATCATGTAATAAACATATTGACTCCCACTCTAAAAGCTGTAGGTTTGGTTCCTATATTGGCGAGAACTATCCTCTACCATGTTTACTTTTCGAATTAGACAGATTTGTTTAAGACTTGCTTATCTAAGATGTCTGAATAACAATTCCTGAATAAGCGATTCTTTTGCTGCAGTACTATTTTCACTTTACAATTTCCTCAATTTATAAGTTCTTTGCTTTTACTGGTAAAGTTCCACAAAATAAACTTCTGGTGTTTTTGTATCATTGCTTACAATATTAGTCAACTGGAAATTGCTATTCAATAAATACATTTAAATGCTATCCTCGCCGTATTTATTTAAGTGAACAAAAAACCTCATTTCAGAAAAAAAGGCAAACTCAAACGAATGGACGAAATGTGGACTAATAGTACCAAAAAATTTTGTTTAAAATAGAAATCAATATACATAGAGTTCGAATTTGTATAGCAAACTTACCCAAGCGAATTAGCTCCTAAACTGTTTGATCCACTGTGACCGTCATCGCTTATACAACTATTTGGCTGGGAAGTTTTAGTTGATGTTTGTGTTTGAGCAGAGACCCCTTTTCCAAACGGAGCCTGAAATGACGTTGAAGTGATAGTAAAGTATCCGCCAGGTTTCGGCTTTAGATGGCGATTATTCAGTTGCATGTGAACAGTCTTCATAAACTCAATCTGATGGGCTAGTTTCTGTATCTCCTCCTGAAAAGATAATCACATTTCAATATGACCAACCATGAATCCATCACTCAAGCAAAATCTATAAACATACCTTTAATTCCTCATTTTCCTGATAAAGGTCAGGTGATTCTTCCGGTACCAATCCAACCCCATTTAGGGAGAATGACGCCGTGATGCTTCGAACACGTGCCTTGTTATCCCATTGATCACCCTGCCCTCGGAGAACTCGCAAAACTTTCGGTCCAAATACTAAAGCGATTGTAACCGACGTTGACAGCTGGGTTCGGATGAATCCAAGAAGGTATTTGATATCAGGTCCCGCTTGTGGGAATATGAATAAGCTGAAAAGTTGCGAAAAATATAAACAAGTCTGCTGTAACAAAACCGGAAAGATTGCCCAAATTGGCCTTATACATAACTTTCAGCTGAATGCGGAAATGTCTTTAAGAAGCGGTTAAGGAACACAGGATAAGGGAAAGTATCAAGTTAAAACTTTTTATTATAAAAATCTCCCTTTCTCTAAAGACCTGTTCAGCGGAAATGGGAAAATCAATATCGACTTGCTCCTTCATTCGGAAAATTGTTGAAATTTTATTTGACGTGAATGGGTACAACTTATTTCGCAGTTCAACTTCACGGTAAATAATATGTCCCGAGAAAATGTGTGAGACTTTTCGAACTCGTCCTTGACGTTATTGTTTATTTGTGTCTGATGGAAATCGATAGAGTCAAGAACTATGTATTTCATAAAAGCGAACACAAGATGATGATTAGATATGATATTGGGTCTAATGAAATTCTGTCATTTGCAGAATTGAACTTTGTCACAACATTGCAATAAGTTATCCTGTTCGGTTGTTTCTGGCATCACAACGAGGTCTAAGTGGATCCTTTGTTGGGCGGCCACCCATGCCTATCTACCTACCCATCCTGATCATTTATATTTGCTGAATATTTTTCAGGTGTTTCTTTAGCAATTGTGTTCTGATTACAACGAAAGGATTCCGTGTTTCGAGAAAACTGAAGTAAAACTTTTTATCTAGCTCAATAATAATAACAGTATATCTTTCTGTAAATCTTTGTTTCATATTGGTTCTTAGGGTACTTACTAAATGTCTCGCCTCCAGTGGTTCTTGAAAATCGCAATTGTCTTTCAGAAACTCTGTTTTCTGCAAAGACTTAGATACGTAATATCCGGTTGTATAAGCTCTGCGTCTTGTGCCACAACCCACCCTACGTTTTACATTTATTACAGTTACGAGATTCAAAGATGCTGTTTAGGTTGGTTATAAAGTTATCCAGAAATTTTTATTAGCAACACTTTGAAATTGGCAAATGTGCAATAAGTGTCACGAAACGAGTCAGCGAATTTTAAAGTGTTTAAGAAGTTGCAAGAAGTTATTTCAAGTTTTATAATGATCATAAAATACGTATGTATCTAAAGCTCTTTGGTTAAATGCTGTTTTGAAAGTATCAGATAGAGGTACTTAATAAATAAATCAGTAAGTGCTATCATGTAAGCGTTGGTGCACATTAATGAATATTTATATTTTTGAAAAATAAAAAAATCTGTAATGGTGCTTACCCAATTTTTCGAATCTTATTATAATGGTTTTGTTTTCTAAACAAAGGAAAAACTAAAAAGTTCTAAGCAAATATTAAATACGCTGTGTGTGTCCGACGTTGCTCGGACTTTTGGTAGTTGAGTGTCGTTTCTGAGTATGTTTACATGTCACTACCTTCCCACAGTCACTCCCATAGTACCCAACGAAATTTACATTGTTCATCTCAGTGATCGCGAAAGCTATGAATTCAGGACTAACATCGGTCGATTTCGTTAATTTTTTTCTATCCCTTTCATCCCATCCCACGCCTGGGGTGTCTTACTTCACGGCATCGGGAGTGTCATTTATCTTACCGACCCCGAAAAGTATAGATTGGACACTAATATTGGTCGTGTCGATTATTTGTACATGTCCCTCCTCCCCATTTCGAAAGTAGCCTAAGCTATCTCACTCTCTCGCTCTCCCTCTCTAGTTACCTTCCCCTTGTGGGGCATGGGCCGGGAAAACAATTTCACCCGATTCGAAACAACCATTCAAAGCTCAAACTATGCTTAAGAAAATACTGAACCTTCCAGTGAAAGTCCTATCGAAACCGGATTAGCCGTTTTTTTACAAACAGAAAGATAGACAAAAATTGTTTATATAATTGAATGGTTTTTCATATCATGTGAATAGCCTAATGGGCTTATAAAATGAAAAAATTTTTTTTGAAATCACAGAAAGCATTACGTCGAGACCTACGTAGTAGGTGTGGTAGATGAAGTTTGTCCAATGTTAACAAAAACACTTATGAATTTTTCAATTCACATATTCTTAAAGTTAATGTGTGGGATAGAATGAAACCAATGGACTTAGGGATTGATGGAATACCAGTGGAACTACTTACGGCGACTGTGGCTAATAATCTTCTTCCAGGAATTTTGGGAAACCGAGAATTATCTCTGGTAAATCTTTGTGAACATGCAAAAGTGCCAACCCGGTCACTCTGTCTTCTGCCATTCGAGTTCGTAACTACGATTTTAATCTGCAGTGACAACACTAACTGGAAACGTCGCCAAAATATTTAAAAATATATGAATTCCAGTGCATATATCGATAACACAGTTATCTATCTCTTCGGCCTCACGTTTTCAATTCGTTTTTTTCGAGACATTAGTTAACAAACAGGGGCTTACAGAGTTTGTCTTTGTTTAACGAAGTTGGTAGAGAGTGATGCGAAATATGGATACTAGAAGTGAAGTCAAATCAATTTTTAACCGACTTCCCAAAAACTTAGTTCGACACGTATTTTTTTTATGTATGACCGGACATAATTTTGTAACGCGTGGACCGATTTTGATGATTCTTTTTCTGTTAGGTAGAATATGCTCACCGATTAATGCCATGTAAAAAAAATTGGAGGTGGGGTTGGGGGTGAAACCTAAACGCGGTTGGGGGTGAAACCTTGAACGCGTGGATCGATTTGGATGATTCTTTTCCTGTTGTATACCGTATGATGCCACATTGCTAGTGAAAGGAAGTCTAACTTCGTACAAACAAATTTTTGGTGGGGGTTGAGGTGAAACTTAACTTTGGACCGATTTTGATTTTTTTCCTATAGAGTATGATGCCCTATTGTTCATAATGAAAAAATTTGTCCTCAGGATGGTGGTGGGATGGGGGGATTGGGGGGGTAGTATAACTTTGCAACGCGTGGACCGATTTGGAACATTCTTCTTTCGATGTGTATGTTGCCCCACTGGTACGACGACGAATATATATCAGGTTGGTTCGTGTGCGGAGGGGGCGTTTCCCAATTTGTTAATTCACACACCTTTTTGGAAGATTCTTCTTTGTTATGTACAATATGATCCCCCCTTGTTACTATATGGAAAAATGTGAACCAAGGGTTGCGTTGGGCAGAGCGTTAACCTAACTTTGTAACGCGTGGACTGATTTAGATGATTCTGAATGCATAGAGTATCTGTTTGTATTCTGACAAAAATTGTGGCTTGTGGTGAGAGTTGGAGGAGGAGGGGTGGCTAGTTTCATAAGGCATAGTGTATGTTTTTAATTCTGGAAGATCATGTATTAGAGTAAGTGGCATTGTTATGAATATATGTAAATTGGTAGATTTGTGAATTCGTCAATAAAATAAAGAGGCAAGCGTATGGGAGAGATGACTTGGAAAGATTTGTTAGCTTTTATAGTTAGGAAAGTTTGTAGTCTGAAATTGGGTGAATTTCAAAACGCACTACTGCTGCAGTGATACAATATATTGCATTATTGTCGCAGTGATGCGTTTAACAGTTCATCTATTGTTTATCCAACTTGCTTCTCTAACAATGTGAAAAAAAGTTTTATAACTGAGTAGTTTCCAGGGCTGTTATCATATGCCGCGTAATATTTTAGGACGATTCCTTGATTAAACCAACTTTTTGATATAAAGGGGAATAAGGGATAAAGGGAAAATTCTCCCACTTAAAAATCACAATATTTCGTTTCTTACCGGTAGTAAACTACAGCTTACCATTACTTTAACGATAAAAAAAAGAATTATGACCCTATTTTTAAAAGATTAAGATTAAATTGAAAGACATCGTTACATTAATAATCTCTGGCATCCATCAGAGATAAATGTACCAAAAAACGTAAATAACCCTTCTCTATTTTCCTATTTCAATTTTTATTTATAAAATTTAAAACGATAAAATCTTGTGTGCACGACTTAATCCATTGTAATCAAAGAAACTGAACAGAATCGAAGATTTGCAAGCAGGGATGTTGTAGGAAGAGGTCGCATAAAAAATTGTAAAAAGTCAAATAAATTTGTGTGGCTAAATTACTCACTGAAAGGCGACCATTGTTGTGTTGACTATGGCGATATTGTAAATGGCATACGATATTAGTCGGGCCTCGTTGTAAAGGGACTCAGCATTCCGAACATTGTAACAGACCCGTATGCCCCAAGCTAGAAAAAGGACTTCGCCTATTGCTAAACTGTGGTCCCACCAGTTGTATGTGCATTGCATGAACTTCAGACTTCGTTGGTCTCTGATCTGAAAGAAGAATAATATATAAAAGATTTTTATTGAATTTACATAAGATAATCGCTCAAAATTGAGATAAATCTGCACTAATATTACAAATACTTACAACTTCCCCATTTGGAGGAGCTGACAAAGTCCAAGTTCCCAAGTAAATAAGCATCACAAGCAAAATTGGCACCATCCATTGCAAAAGCTGCTTATCTGTAAGTTTTACTTTATGCGCTGATTTAACGCGATAAGTTAAAGATACCCTGGGGGAAATAATTTAAAAAAAACTCTCATTAAATTCCCCAACAAGAATTTGAAGACGTACCTCCAGGTTTTCATGAGCAGGGAAGTGTAGGTTATACAGAATCCCATGTGGCGGGTCCATTTGGTAGCTATGCACCAAGCCATGTCTAACACAGGAAAAATAGCTACCATCTGCAAAAAGAAAGTAATTTCTCACAATTCTGTACTACTAAGCATGTAAATTATAAATTATGAATATTCTCCCCTTCCGATTTTCCTTGGCTTTATACCGGATCAAATGCCCTAAATTGTTGCTTTACTTCTAAGGGCATTGCTTCGTCCCACTTAAACGTTATTAGGATTTATTTTTGGAAACGTAGAGAAATGAAACTTTATCCAATTTTCCATGCTGATTTAATGGGGATATTGAATGCCCTTAAACTGTTAACAGTTGTCGTTAATCCAAAGTCTGGAAGTCTTGAGTTTTACATTAAAATTAGAAACTTGCTTTGCGGTTAAATTTACTTTGAAGGTAATTTTAACTTAGAATACGAAGTTTGAGCATATTTTTGCTTTATTTTTATATTTCTAACTTTCACGATTTTTTATGAGGATTTCTAAGCTTAGGGATAATTACAATGTTTTTATTTCCCTAATTGTTCAATCGAAAATATATGAACTCAAGTTCTCCTAATTGTAGCTGACAAACTAATACGAAGATAATCTACTCCAATTTATTCGTATTAAGAGGCAAGTCATCTAAAGATGTAACTAAATCGAAGATGGCTAAGTAAAAAGTTTCTGCTAGAACTCCGAATATTGAAAGACAAGCAAGGAAGATGGAATAATGTTTTCAAAGGAAACTCGTCTAAGCTATTTCAATGGCAGCGGCATCGTAGGATGTATTTGGGGAGAATTGCGGAAGTAGTGCTGCAGATTAGATTTCAGTTTTTAAAAGCAAATTATAGCATTTAATTCTATTAGAGAAAGATATATGAGAATAGTTGATTGATACTTATTCAGGTTTTATCTATTTAAGATTTTTGAAGTGAGCAATTTTCTATGTTAAAAAATTGATTTCAAAATTATACATATTATATTATTGACTTACCTCTAAGTACATAATTGCACAGCCAATCAAAGTAATAAGCAAAAATATTGGACTAGCCACTTTAAAAACTTTCACTCGTCTATGCCGGTACATGTAACCAGCAAGAAGAATGGTTGATAGAGCACAACAAACAGATATAATAAGCAATGATATTCTGTAAATTGAAAATTATTAATTTATTAAAATTATGATTTAAGGGGTTATAGCCACTTGTGGCGAGCGAAAGAACAAGATTTTTAAATTTTTTTTTTCGACAGCATAATAAATATTTATTTGAAAACGAGTAACACTGTCGATTATTACATGTTTTCAAGTACTTGTACCAATTCTTTCATAAAAAAATATTTTAAAATGGCGGAGCTGCAGCTGCTTTCCGGAAGTGCTTTTTTTTGAGCATCAGCGGCGGTGGACATGATAACTCGGGAACAGCTCATCTAAAATCCAATTTTTAAAAAGATATGGTTAGTATATTTTATTGGCTTGTGCTTGAACGAAGGATTTGTCAAAATTATGATTTTTGGAGAAATGGCGGCAGTTTTTACAAAAAGTTACATTTTCGAAGGTCTTCAATTATCAGTTTTTCCGGTCTAAAAAAAAATTTCCCACATAAAATGAAAATCCTTCGTTCAAGCACAAGCTATTATCATAACAAACAAGCAGAAAAAATGTTTTTGATGATCGATGTACTACATTTTGAGAAATCGTGTCCACCGAAAAGGTGTTTTTTGAAAAACACGATTCTGAGATAATCGCGTTTAAAGTTTTGATTTTGCGTATGGCCTAGTGGCGAGGCGGCGCACTATAAATACCTATACCTCCGGTTCTAATGCTCCGATCATTATGTGAGGATATTTTTGAAAGCTTATTATTAACGAATATGCAATAATTTTTTTTTCGATTTTTCCGACCCTGACAAGTGGCTATAACCCCTTAATGTCTATGCATACCTAAATGGCCAGTTATAGTCGGCTAAGCATGGTTCAGGACCTAAACAATGTCCACAGCCTGGAGCACACGGTAAGCACTTAAATACGTCTACGTAATAAAGACTAATATTGTCCTGATATTCCTTAAAAGCAACTTCCATTATAGTTCCATTAAATCCGTCAGGATGCCGAATTGAATAGAATCCCCTTTTGCATATGCACTGATAAGCTCCTCGTACCCATCCATTTGTAAACGTCTGAAGAATTTTTGTCGTCGGTGGAGGACTATTCGGAACTCGATACTCGCACTAAGGAAGATATCGTTTTAATTTTACGGCTAAATATATTAAAAACAATTTTACAGTCATGCTGTCACGGTGGCATTTATGCGATCCATGAAAAGCCCCAATATCTTTGTAAGTATCTGTTTCGGTATTATCCACGAGCAGTGACCTAATTATTTTTAAGCTTTGGTGCATTGCCATTCTGTTGGCGGTAGATTCACATTGATTCACGCGAAGGTTAGTTATATCAATGTCAATGCTAAGGAAACCTCTAAGTCCATGTCGACCCAACGGTGGGATGGCCACGCTGTAAGATAAAATCCATTTCTGAAGATTACATGAATAGTATGGAAATGTCCACCAGCCTTTGTACGAAATATTCGGTGGGCTTGGAGCGAATTTCGGTGATCGAAGTCCTGGTGATGAAATTTCGTCTTCGAACCTGTAACAGATAAATTATAGAATTAGATCCATACTCATAAATTAGTACGTGTTTCACTGACATAATCACAAAAAACCCATGTAACCAGCTGGCTTAGAATTGCATTGCCAGAAGAATTTAGTAAAAGGGTTTAGGTACATACGTATTCATGTACTTGTGCGACAAAATGTTAGACTTACTCGTGCTTAAGGTTTTAATGAGGCGGAAACGTGGGAACTGTTAAAGAGAAATTGTTTATGCCTTGAAAACAACAGTCAATGAAGCTTTGAGCTTTTCTTGCTTAAAAGGTATACTTGGTGAATTATAATATATATCTGGGAATTTTACGTCACTTATCAGACAACTAATGTTAGACTTTCAATAAACAATCATTTTAAATAATATTTTATTTGAACTTAAGTAATGAAATACTCAAGTCTAAACAAAATATTATTTAAAATGTTTACATAATTTCTATCTGAAAAATCTGATTCATTGTTATTCACATCACTACTGTCAAATTTGATTTGATTTGATTTCATTCATCGATTGCCCCCCCCCCCCCCTGAGCATGTACCGACATAACACGTAAAAGACCCGTATAAGAAATTTTACGGCGAAAGTCACTGTAAAAATTACCATACCACACCGGAGCTGTGGGAGGGGGCAATTGCATCCATCCCCCCTGATCCACGTTAAGTTAGCAATTATCTTGAAACCACAGATATACAGGCAGTTTCAGATCCGACGTCCAAAAAAAGGGGGGGTGGCAATCTCAACCGTTTGGGGTTACAGGTGATATATAAATTAGAAATTTTCACGGTATGTACATCACTATTTTAATTTTTAACTTTTGATCTACTCAAATCAGAGACATCAAACAAACGCCAAAAAACTACCATCCCAATGACCTTTCCAAAATTGTCAATAATGTTGATTTAATTGTCAACACGTTTTGCGATTACCTAAAATTCAACATATTTCCAAATTTTCTCCGAAATTCATGTAATTAATACACCTTTTTCACTTTTATTAGATTGCCCATCTTATTACCTTTCCAATACGTCCGGGTAGAGAAAGTATCAGAATAACTGCATCCTTCGAAATCCCTGACTACGTAATTATTTTATTGCACTTTGTAGGAAATTCTTTAAATAAACAAAAATTTTTAAGACAAGGGGTTGAAAATGTTTATTTAGTGTACAAAGGTAATTATTGCTTTTAAAAAAAGTTATAAATATGTTAGTGTAATTTTTTATTGCCGATATTAGCTTGTCTTAGCCAGAGTTCACGCCCTAGTATCGTGGCTTCCTTTTACTAATACCATTTTGCTATAAAAGAGGGTAAGTCAGCAAGAATATCGATCATAGTTGAAAAACGAATCGATAACTACGGGTGTTCTTAAGCTAAAAGTATTAAAAATTGACAGAACTTACTTTTGATAAATACTCAAATATAATTTACATTTACTGTGTAGTAGTTTGAAACGATAAAGCGGCTGTACTGAAATATGAAAGGAGATTCGTTAATCAACGTGCACCCCAAAAAGGGGCAAGGTTAAGAGGAACCGGAAGTGTATCTTTAAACAGTACGGAATTGCGTGTTGAAACATCGAAAGATTCTGCCGACTTCGAGCAGCAAATAATTACGAGACGGATCGAAAGATGAGAAGGAGTTTCTTCAGTTAAAGTTTGGAGGGTTATTCATCCAGCAAGGTGACGTTCATATCATCAAATTTATACGGACTTTTTGGAGAATACACTGCCAGATCTATTATAGTAGATGACATCCATAGGGATAAACTTAGGGTAATGTTTTACCAACACGATGGAGCACCAGCGCAATCTGGTACCATTGTAAAGGCAATCCTGACCGCTAGCTTGGACAGGTTGCACCGAGTTCTTGGTCTGCTAGATATCCAGATCTTAACAAAACCGTAGCATGATCTTTACCAGTTTAAAAGCAATACTTCCTTTGATAATCTAAAGAATTTAAAAACAGTGTTACCTTCACCTTCTTCAGAATTTAAAAGGAATGCTTCTTGCAGCATTCAAGGTAATGAAATGGTAAGCAAGAAAAAAAAGTAGTGCCGTGTTAACTACCCTGCCTTGTTCGGACATCAATATAAATATAAATTGATTGTGAATGGAAAGGTTAAATACTTCCTAGCGTTTCGCGAAATTTTTCCAGAATCCTTCTGTTTTCTGCTGCGGTGTTGATCAAAGGGTTTTGCAACTAATGAAATGGACCTCAAAATGATGAAATAAAATTTCATAAGGAAAAACATAAACTGGAATTCATGCACTTATATTTAAACACCCTATACCCGCGTTATGATTGTGGTATGTTCGTTATGACGAGGGTAACAAACGACCATTTCAAACATCATTTACGAGTGAGCCATAACTTTGTGATAAAGTCGGGTAATTTTAGTAATTTTCCCTTTTAAGTGTCATACGCGTACATAATAAATCTGCAGACATATTTCTGCTTAATTTCCTTTCATGTAAAGATAATTTGCTTTCTTCGTATGAATTGACAATAACATTTGTCTTTATAGCTTATGACAGCTTTAAGCTAATTAATGATTACCACGTGTCCAAAATCGACTTATTCCTAACAAACCAAATTCGTTTCCGCTAGCAAGCGAGGGTATAATAATTGATTTTTCACCAGTACCCAATTAATAATTGAGCAGAAGAGAAAAATTTTCCGGACGTTCCTAATCCACCTCCGGGAGTTTTAATTGGTATCGAATTCTATTGAATCTCACGACTAGCTTATTCCTCTAATAGTGATGGGAATCTAGAATTACTTCCTCCACTTTGTTTTTCTCTACCAAGAGAAAATTATTAGATGGATATCCACTAGATATTGACTAGGAGGGATACCAAAAAAGATAATTATATTAGAGGTGCTTCGGAGTGATGAAATTAAGGAAGCCCGTTAATGGAAAGCAACAAGTTGGCAGTTACAGTCGTGCAAAATTGCGGAGTAAAGGTTATTTGCCTTGAGATCTGACCCCAAAATGAGTTCCATAAATTCAAGTCACGTTCGAGTCTGTTGTCTTTTATCAATATTTTCGATATTGGAATGCCCATCTGCCCCAAGGGAGCTAGTCTGCAATGATGGTTATAAAAGTAAGTGTTTTCTTTTCAACACTCCTAAATTCTTAAGTTGCTGGTATAGTAGGAGAAGCAAAGTTATTTTCTGTGGAATTTTGGGGAGCAGAATATCACTGATTCTCAAGTAATAGTCCTCATGAGTATTGCTAATGACAATACTAAGAAAATGTGCTTGCATTTTAAGCCTATGGGGTATTTATTTCGGCATAAATTAGAATTCTTCGACTTATGAAATGTTATTTCCTGCTTCTGGCACTCCTACTCAGAATATTGGTCAAAGTTTATTTCTAGTAATGGGTAATTTTGAGCTAATTTTGCTATCTTGATTACTTAAGGTTGAAGGTTCTTTTCTTTTATGTGGGCGTATTTATTTCTGCAGGGCATTATTGCTTGAGGCTAAATGTAAATATTCATATATATAGGTATAAAAAATATCCTATTCCTGCTGTATACCCAGATAGATAGGTTAACTTTAACCTTGGTAGGATTTATGATAATACAAATACTTTGTGATAAGAAATGATAAAAAACTTATGGGTTTCATAAAGAATTGTTAATCGAATTGATTCGAAACAAAAGTACCCTGATACTTTTGAAGGCTTATTTTAGAATTGAAAGAACTTTTTAAAGAACTAAATTGGTAGTTAGGTAAATTTGGAAAGGTCAGTATGCTAGGAAAATGTGGACGATGTAATCAGCTTTGACAATGAATTGATGTTTCTAGTGTTCCAGCACTCCTTTGTGTGGCATGGGGTAGGAGAAGAACTAAACCAGATTTGGTTACAATAATTGAAAATTGACCTATGAATTCCGGACAAGCGACATTACTTTTCAACCACCTATGGCCTTTTATCGTAATTTATTCTCAGCAGAAGCTTATGATGAAAGGTGAACTTATTATCCCTTTTTCTATTTGCAATAAAGTTATTATAATTAACTTTTAATTAAGGGTGTTTCAAGAAGATGTTTAATTTTAAATTATTAAAGGGTGTTCCTATCAACTATCATTAAATAAAAGGATACAAAATAAGGTTAATAATGAATATGAAAGGATAGCCGCTTCCAAAACGCATTGAAATTGTAAAATTTCAGTACAACAATGGCAAAAAATTCGAGGAGAAAGTTATAAAGAAAGTGTTCGTAAATACTATTTCTTGAGATAACATCATCCATAGATTCCTTAATCAAATAAAAGAAAAAAATTCTTGTCTGTCCGTCTGTCTGTTTGCAAGGGCTTAACTCGGCAACGGCTAATCCGATTTCGATTGGGCTTTTACGGAAAGCTTCAGTATTTTCGTGGGCATAGTTTAGGCTAAGTGCTTCACGGCACCGAGATAAGACCGAGACTGTAGCATATCTCGGCCCGAGTCTCGTCAAGATGAAGACGATCTTGCTCTCATCATAATCTAGGCGAGATAAAGCCCAATTTCGGTCCGGTCTCGCTTTCGGCGATTTAAAAAAAAAGGAATTTCGGTAGGCATACGGGGAGCGAGGACAAGTGATACACATATGTATATATGCATTTTCTTATTTCCCTCGCCCTAAAAAAGATAACAAAGGCTCTTCTTTGATATTGGGGATAAAATGCAAATATCTGAAGAAGGAAATAATGTAGGAAGAAGGGAATATACTTATATGATTCATAAATCAAACCATTGACATTTTTCGGGGCGACATAAAAGCTGAAACAACTAAAAAAATTGTTCACAATAAAATAATAAATTTTTTTTCATCTCGCTGCCGTCCGGATCTCGTGTCTCGAGTGTAGCCCCATTTAGGCTACTTATGGTAGAGGAGGGGGCGGGTGATGGGAGGGGCACATCTAAAAATAATCGAAAGCGGCCGATATTAGTATCAAATCCATGCTTTTCGGTGTAAGTAAGATAAATAACACTACCCTACAAGATTTTGCCTCTGGGCCACAACATTTTTTAAACTAGTGTAATTACACTCCCGATGCCGTTAAATTTGTTGATAAAACACCCCTGAGGATGGGGTTCGGAAAATATTGATATCTACAAATAAACCTTTCTTCGTGCTAAATATATGCCATAAAACCGTTAATTTAATCGGGCGGCTTAAGATGACATTTCGGCAATTTACAACCTTGCAATAACGCTTTTATTGATACCCCCTAACCCATGCAATGTGTTTCTTCAACTTTTCTTTAAGGTCCCAAGAGTGAAAAGATAGACAAGTTACAAAGCCTTAACAATAATTTAACTGATGAGTATTTTTTTTAAATTAAAATATTACTTAAATACAACACGCATACCATAGATAGTTATTATTTGGTTTTCTTCCAATCTGAATACCATCTTCGCCAATTTTCATGGGTTCTACAATTCCTCCACTGTTACTGGCCTTTTCGTCTTTTATCCACCACACCGAAGCTGCAACGAACCCATTGGAAATATTCATTGCCAGGATTCGAGCTCCCGTGACATGGTCGTCTGACAGAAGACTCTTTGCAAGTGCATCGAGTAGGCCTAGAAAAAAGAAAATAAATTTCGATAAATAAAATTTATTCACTTAGTTTAGATAAATAAAATTTATTCACTTAGTTTAAATATTAAATATACAATAAAAATAAACAATTTATTACATTAAAGACACCAAATTTCGAAAGGTGTGGTAATCATATCCTGACTCTTAGTGCAAAATACAATTGCGATCAAGTGGCCAATCTTGGTATTACTGAATTATTTGAATTACTCGGGTGGCGTAAGTTTTCGATCATTAGGGCCTTTCTGTTAGTTCTTCATTCTAAGATTAAATATAATTGGTCAAATGGAGAGTAGATAAAGGCATGCGTCAAAACAGCTATAAGGAGTAAAATTTATTATTTTTTGATTTTTCGGTTGCTAAGCGTTACCGATGACATCAAGTAAATTTCAATCAGATCCTTGAAATTTCCTCTTTTTAAGCAGTTTACTTTGACCATATACCTATTACCACCTGACAGTATCTACGTTTGCGCACTACCGTCTTTTTGAACAATTAGGTTTAATATAGCATTTCCGAATTAAATAAAATCATTTTCAGATTAAGAGAAACCATTTTCACATTGATTGAAACAATTTTGAATTTTTTTATAAAATAAAATGAAAATGCGGAGAATAAAATATGAAATTAATGTTTTTGTACGTTGTTATATTCATTAAAAAGGTATATTAAATTGTATAGTACAGTGTATCGTTTAAAAAATGTAATAGTCAGAATTATATGTCATAGTTAGAGAATCATTTTAGTCACTCTAGGTACAACATTTTTATCCTTTACCAATGAGGAAACGTATTCTGTACAACAGAATCAAAATCATCAAAATCGGTCTACGCCTGACCAGGTGCCGCCTCTCCTCCAGCTCCCACCATAATCGACATTTTTTTCATGATACAAATGGATACTCTATTCACTCAAAATTATCTAAATTAGTTCACGCGTTACAAAATTAGACTACCCTTTATACTCTATACAAATCGGTCTACGGGTTAAGAAGTTGACATTTGCCCCCTCCCCACTACCACCCGAGCCATTAATTTGTTGTCGCGATACCAATGGGGAAACGTACTAAATACAACAAAAACAATCATCCAAATCTGTCCATGTGTTACGAAGTTATACTACCCCTTCCCTCTCCATACTCCAGCCTTGGCTAAATTTTACCCATTATTAGCAATGGGATCATACTCTATACAAAACAAGAAAAACCATGCAAATCGGTCCATGCATTACTAAGTTCGATTCCACCGCCACCCTCATCCCACCAAAAATTTTTTCAACATGATTCCAATTGGGGTTCATACTTTACCCAATAAAAAAGGAATCATCAAATTCGGTCCATGCGTTACGAAATTATGCGCGGTCATATATTCAAAAAAAAATACACGATTAACTTATAACCTCTCGTTTTTGAGAAGCATAAAAAATTTCATCGGCCGCAAATTATAAAAATCGGTTGTGGAGGGGGCGGGGACTATCGAGACTATTGTTAATAAAATTATTGCACGATTAGCATAAGCTAGTCCCACTTGGTATACTTTTTACTGATAACTAACCCTGTGAAGTTCACACAACAAAGGTTTCTTAGATTTGCTTTTAGAAGCCTTGCCATTCATCTCCATATAAGGTTAAACTTAAAATCCTTTTCATCGAGTCGTAAAAAGTTTTTCAAATGTGCTTGTTTTCGTTCTTCCTTACGAGGTTAATTTCGAACTTCTGAAGACATTTTGTTGTATTCCACAGGTATAAACGGCTTTTAATGAAACAATATAACTTACTCGATTCGGGATAGTAGTAGTTAGTAATCAATTTGGTAAGATTGAATAAATGAATAAAATATTTGCAAACGTTATGCAGTGGTGGAGTTGAGGATATACGTGGCCCTTCCATCATAAGGGTGCCAGGTCCGACCAAAAAAAAATTTCGATGCTTCGTAATCCATCTTTAATTGCACGTCTACTCGCAACCATTGTTATTGAACATGGTGAAGTTCTTCTCCCACTAATGGTCCATGCGGGACTAGGGGTGCTGAAGAAATGTCTTCTAAGAAGTTTTTTATTTTAGAGCGATCTATGCTTTCGAAGATCTTCAGAGCGTTGGTTCATCCAACCATATCCATGAACGGCTTGTAGAGATGTTTAAAAATATCCTGCTACCCCCATCTTTTCTAAATCCTTGGTCATCTAAATATATGATGGTAGTGGAATACAATCCTTCGCTTATCAATTACGGAAGCCTAATTCATCTAAAACTTTTATTTTTAATAAAAATAATGACTTAATTGAAGCACCTTTATAAAAATAGAGGAAAATACAATTGTTTTAAGTCTCTTCGTAAGAGGGTGATCATCCCATAATGTTTGACATTATTTATTAACCTTTAAGAGAAAGTTTATGAAAAATTGATTTTTTTATTTTAAAGGTTTCACTTTTTAGGAACTTTTAACTGTAGACAAGAATTAATTATTCATATGCAACCGGTTCGAGTTAACTAGAAATACCTTTAATTTTGGGTTCCGAAAAAACTCATAAAAGCTTTTTAAAGTCATACTTACAAACTTTAAAACACAAAACCTTTATTGCCGGCACCTTAGTTTTCACATGGGTAAAAATGTGTCTATACATTTCTTGCTTTCAGTAAATATTTGGGAGAAAGTTTTATGAGGATAAGTTGTAACGTCTTCTTTCTGATAAGTCGGGCGTAATTTTTTTTCCGATTTATCAGTAGAAATACTTCTGACAGCCCAACCATTACAACGTGTCTCAAAAAAATATCACCAAAACATCCGAGAGAAAAGTTGGCATCGTTTATTTAGCTCTTAAAAGTTTTGAAATGGAGTGAAAGTAAAATGCTAGTCCAAACAAATTTCAATCAGAGAAAAGTACTCAATGGGGGAGACATCGCTTAAGAATGGTTGGATACCCAAAAACCCTTGTTAACGTCCGAAAGCAGATAGAAAGCCGAAGCTTAAATCAGTTGCGTGGTTAGGGAATTTTACTGTGTGTAACTATAGCCTTTTGTAGGGTAGACCCTACAAACGTATGCATATCCGTCTTTAGGTACATCTCTTTAAGGGCATCATCAAATGACGACCTGAAAGAGAATTATTTACCCTAAAACTTGTCAATATGTCAACAGGGGGCTCAATTTTTCCCTTCAAAATTGCATTTGATTTCACCCAACATATAATAGAATTATTTATAAGGAAGTAAATTTTCTGCGGTAGCGGAGTTAAATTTCCCTCGGCTTTACATGAGAAATATTTCATTGTGGTGAAAACCAAATTTTATATGTACATTTTATCAAACTGCTCCAAGGTGTACACTTATGGTATACATATGGAGTTTTATTAATGTTTTATGAACGAAACATACGAAAATTATGAACTTTATGTTAGTTGTGTACTTGCTTTTGCTCTTTTTTAATAAAAACAACATCAAAACCGCGGGAAGAGTAGGTATGCCGCAAGGGTTCAAATTTGTGCACATTTGAGGATTACTGTGTAGAGTAGAGAGCAGAAAATAATTTGGCGAACGATTGTGGTTGTTATATTATAAATGCTTTAATTAATGATAGCATGTATTTAAATAGATAATCAAATGTCCAGGAAGAGCGGTTTCGGCTTTTTGTTCCACTTACATCAGTCTTATGATAGTCAGTCTCTCCGAGGACCTATATTCGACTTTATTTTTATAGTGTTAGTATTGATAAAAGGTCTGTTGTTTCGCTCTTCATGAGAATGTTTTACTTATCTTTTAGTAAATAACACATAATTTGGTGTATATTTATTGGGTTCAAATGCAGTCCTTAAACTCCAAGAATCCCCAGAAATAGGTATAAAAATTAACACACAGCCAGCCACACGGACTGACATACCAGAACTAAAAGAGTTTCTAGTTAGTTGAAACTTATTAGAGAACGTGCATTTATTTTTTATTACTTAAAAAGATTAATTAAAACCTTAACCCAAATTACCTTTTATCTCTTTAATGAATTGAAATGTGAAGCAACTCCTACAAATAGAATAGAATAAATAATTAAGCACGACCTTTTTCACTGAATCAAGAAATTTTATTTTCTTCTTAATAATGGGTAAATTTGTGTTTTTTTTTAGAAGCTCTACCCTTCGGTTGAATGAGCTAAAATGGTAAGATATTGCAAATATTTTTTTACAAGTATATTCAAGGTAGTTGCTATTGCTTCTTTTTTTCAAACATAATTTTTGCCTCGTTCTGCATTTTTTCATAGTCAGGGACTTTCTTTTATTACTTCTTATTTTGCTAGAAATAATTTATATTTGTGTCTTTCTACAGCCGATTGTAGCTCAAACCATGTAACTTATTGGTTCCATTTGTTGGCCATCTTAGTAAACGTATCATTTTGTAGATTACGAAGTTAGTAGTTAAAGCTATTCGACCCATACAATAAATATAAAATGATTTTCGTTGGTGTAGATTACGTAGAGGAAAAGGAAAGTAAAGTTAAAACCTATGCAAAAGGAAAGAAAAGTGTAAAGTGAAATAAATAATTCGTTTAATAGTTAGAATTTACAAATATTGTTTAGAGCAAAATCCAGCCAGAATAAAGTTAGGGCAAAAAGGAGGACTACGACTTGTTTCGTGTCTGCCCTTACTTTATTCTGTCCCATCTTTGCCCTGAGTTTTATTTGATCTTCTGTTGTACGTTCATTATTACCAATTGTACTTGCGGTATCCTGATTTTCTGAGTCCATTAATTCCCAATCGTTACAAATTATTTCTTTTAATTTTGTTTTGTATTCTGTTGGGGAATATACAGGTTCGACGAATATACGGCGACATTGAGTAAGACAATAATAAATAAAATAAGAAATTTAAAGATAATAGGAGTTGCGATTAAGTAGGAGTGGGTGGAAAGCAGTAAAGATTATGATTAGCAGTAGAGTGCAGTGGAACGGGATAAGAGGGTTGGCTAATAGCGAACTAGAATTTTTTTTTTACCATATTTTATGCTGTGTTGGATGTACTGAAGGCGTGACAGGCCAAGATGTGTTCTACAATTTAAATGAAATTTCAACTATGATCTGTGATCGGTGAATTATGATAGGGATGTCAATTTTATAATAATGAAAAATATCGGGGGATGCCCTATGATGGTCTTCTATTCAGTAAATGGACTAACGACAATTTGATGATATTGTAATTTTTGTATGTCAGGCGTGAAGGTGTTTGTTGGCGGATTGGGGGAAGGTTGATTTTGTCACTTCTGTGAAATAAGTATGCTATATTTACCAGATGTCTATAAACAATAAATACACGAATATTTGTACCACACATTACTTACCATAAACCATTAAAAAACCATCAACATAATTTTATTGAAACACTACACTAACAAGATTATATATCTTAAAGCCAAGTGTAGGAATAAGTTAAGAAAGAGGTTAATTTAACAATAGCCACTAATTATGAAGAATAGATTAAATCAGTTAATTTAACAAAAGGTTTCAACGTCTAAACTTCGGGTAAACATAAACAGAAAATTTAATTATAATCAAAATTTAAATAGAGTATTTCAAATATTCAGTTTTAAAGATTAGAAATTACGGCCGCTGGTGCTTCTCAGTTCGGTTATTAGAAGGTTTCACACTTTAATGGATTGAACGAAAATTTGGCGGTCACTAGGTTGAGAGAAATAACACGGAAATTCAGAGAAAAGGTTCGTGAATTCCAGTTTGCTATAGAAAGAAGTTGTCGGTGGAGTACGTGATAACGTGTCGACCTCCTAATTCGGAGGTCCCAGGTTCGAATCCTACCGATGGTGTCTAGGGATGGAGATCGAGCTGAGAAAATCGATTCAGTAGGTTTCGAACTGTAAATTTTTTCCGATTTTATAGATCGATTAATCGCCTTCAAAAGATCGATATCAATAGATCGAACAGATCGATTCAATTTATTTTAACATTTCAATTTATTTCAACATTTTCAAATTATAAATAATTAAAACTGCTTCCATATAAAAATAAAGGGTCATTAATAAACCAATATAATAAATAATGGGACACAGCCTTTGTAGGTTACAAATCTTGGCAAAGCAACAATGGGTATTTTACAAATGTTGCTTATTTAATCGAGCGAAACTTATAATTTTTTCAAAAATAATTTGCGATGTATGGAATATTCTATTTTGAAAGTACATTTACAGGTCAAAAATAAAAGAGAAGCACACCTATTGTGTCGCGCATTTGCAAGCGTGAAAATTTCGTAAGAAAAACCAAATGCATTCTCTCTCTGTTTAGCTCGCTCTCTTTGTTTAGGTTTAGACGCCCGAAAAAAAGGATATTTTTATGAATTAATTATGAAAAAACTATTATAGATATTGATATAAGCTTTTTTCAGCTCAATAAATACACTTTTGAAAAACATAAAATCATCTGTATTTATAGTTTTTTACATTTTTTATATACATAAACAACTTATGAACGGCACTCCTCAAAAAGTTGGTATGTCGCTAGCGAACTTGATAACGTGATAACGGATCATCTAAAACACAAAAACCTAAAATATTTAGGTTCAGTATAACAGTGGCTCTAGCGCATTTTACGGAAATTAATATTTCTTGATAAATAACACAATGGCGGACATTTAAAGAAAAAAAAAAAGAATAAGGTTTTTTTCACTGTTTTTGACCCAAAAAAAGAATTGTAAAAATCAAAATGTTCATCTGGTTCTAGACTGCGCTGAAGCTATTACTGTGTAGAATATTTGGTTAAAATTTCATGAAGTTCGGTTTCGTGGTTCCAGAGAAATCACGATCGCCGACCGGAAAAACATAGTTTTGAAAAAAACGCGTTTAAAGTTTTTTAATGCGTTCAGGTAGTAGAACTATCAACGTAAAGTTCGCAAACTAATATAGTTAGACTGTTCCGATTACTCCAAAATTTTAACACAATACTTTTAGATATGCTTACGAAAAATGTAAAAAAAATCGATTTTTTGAAAGTTATAAACCAGAATGATCCTTTAATAATACAAAATGTCCCAGAAACATTTGAAAAAAACGTCCCCAAAGCATTTTTATGCTTGAGGCCAGAAACGTTCCCAGGACATTTTACGAGTGTGTACCAACAAAATTCTCGTAACTGTTTTGGGAAGGTTTCTGGGCTTAGACATAAAAATAGGGGATGTTTCTTTAAATAATTCATGGACATCTGGGACACTTTATGCTATTAGGATATACGTCAAAATAAGGCAGAATTTATTTCTTTAGTACTAACAACTTTTTGTTTCACGCATTTGCTCACTGTCAACCTTAGAATAAAGGGTTAACAAGGAAGTGCATTGAGCTCAGAAAACTTCGGCAGTTTTGTTTAAGTAGTAGAATGACAACTTCTTGTGTGAATGGATGTAATACAAATTTTGAATTTTGGTAGAATGGTCAGGAAGAAAAATATCCCTAATAATTATTAAATGATTCACCTAGTTGCTTTCAACTATTTATCAAGCACATTTTATCTCTTAGGAATTAATAATTATATAAAAGAAAATTAAAATTATTATCTATTGAATCGTGTATGCCAGTTTAAAACATAGCCAATAACTGCTATTGAACTTATGGGGTAATTCGAATTTTGAAAATAACGCGCTTTGTAGAGTGAACACGTCTGGAATGCGGTCAGCCGGGCTACTTTCCTAAAACAGCATAGAAGAGTGCCTCGCTAGCGGGAAGTTTAAACGTTATTGATTTTATTTTTTAAAGAATTTTATTTTTTATTGATTTATTTATTGGTTGTGGGGGGAGGAAGGGGCGTAGTGTCCCGTCCGGTAACAACATCCCATTTTGTGGGAAGAACATCTGGGCGTTAACAACTTTTTCTTACCTAAATTTTTGTACCTAAAGAAATATCCAAAATTCTTTAATATTAATTTTGCGAAATCAATTTAGGAACTTTGTCAGTTGGCTTATATTATATTAGGTTGAATTTTTTCAGATCGGTACAGAAAATTAGTCTGTGACTCTTCGTACTGCCCTTCATTAATTTCACCACAAAACACATCAATTCCAAATCTTTTAACTTGTTCATTAAAGAATTTTATCGACCTAATTGCCGACATTGTCATAATAAATTTAATTAAAAACGGACCACAACTGATATGCTTCATCTTCAAATGTTTTATTGTGTACTTAACAAATAAAACTGAAAATTAAGATCATTTTGCATACTTCCACAGAGCAGATGAAATTTAATCTAAACATTCCACGCTATTCACGTTCACAGCTTGGCGAAATTGTAAGGGGGATGACAGAAGCACAAGTGTTCGCCCCAATTCTTCGCTCCAGACACATTTATCCTTTGGAAAAAGTTACCATTGACGGGAGCTATATTTGTTAATTTCACATGAAAGCTTTGCCACCTGTGGAAGGGCTTTTTGTGGCAACGGAATCTGAAGGTAATCGCTACTTCGAAGCAGTCTAAAAATAACGCAAAAGAGGTTGACAGGCTCTTTTATGCTATGAAGTTCACAAGTTGATATTCCGCTCGTTTGTTGAGTATTATGCATGCATAATACGAGAAGGATGACAAGGGTCCTCACACAATATTACTATTCTGCAGATGATACTACTGTAGTACAGGAACTCCACCTCCAGTTATCGTGTGAGTAGCCACACAGTCGTAGAGTTTTTCTGCAGAATCAAAAGCTGCTTGCAATGAAAGCAAATTCTGTGGAATAATTTCACCTGTTTTCTTTGAAGAGGACGGCAAAGATCTTTCTAAGTACACCACTGCTGTCCATGAAATTTAAACACTTTATGCACTAAACTACCATGGCATTTAACTAAAGAGTCACTGTTAGAAAGTCCTTTATTGTTTCAGATAGTAAAATGGAGAATGCTTTCTCTTATTTTAATTAGTGTAAAGGCAAATTGTTCATTTTAACAAACTAAAAGCAAGCTTTTACAACTTGAACAAGTTTTGCAGTTTTAGTGAAATGATAGAAATTTATCTTGTCTAAGTTTGCCAAATAAAATTTGTTTATCTCTAAGTTACATAAATTTCTACATACGAAATTAATTGCTGAATGTTTAATGAGCAGTTTTAACAATACCTTAACCCATTATGATAATATTTTATATATATATATCTTTATTTACTTATTTATTTAATTCAATATTCGTCAATAACTGATAACCACAAAGAAGATTAATAGATCAAAATTTGTATTCTTATTAATTAATAAAACACCCAACAATTCAGGTATACGGAGGTATACGGAAAGCATCAGCTCAGGGAAGTCCACGAAGGGACATTGATCGTGAACCGCATAAAAGGAGACCAAATTGGACTAGCATACTCTACGATTGGTCCGACCAAAGTGCAGTAGAGAAGCATCGTAATATATGTGTTATTAAACTCCTTTCACCATCGTTTAACGAAGCCCAGACATGCATTAGCCTTAATTATAAAACCATCAGAATGATCCTGAAATGAAAATTTGGTATTGAGCACGACTCCCAAGCCTCTGGTTCGTCAAATCTTCTCAATGGGCTACCGCTAATAGTAAAATTGAAGTGCAGAGGGTTCCTTTTACCTGAGAATGACATAACAGTGCACTTCCTAATATTTAGAGGAAGGAAATTAATAGAGCACCATCTATGGAAGGCATATAAATCAAAATTTAAAAGGGCAGAATAATTATCATTTGAAACACCTCGCACAATTTTGGCATCGTCAGTATACCAGAGATTTCTTGAGTCATTGCTATATAATTGATTTTCGATCCTAGACCGCTACCCTGAGTACACCTAAGGAATTGGTGATTTCGTCAGATAGTGCATCACGAAATGAAACACGTTGCGTACGACCAGACAAATAAGAACACAACAAGTAAAGGACGAGTCAGAGAAACCCCAGAACTGATAGCTCATGAATGAGAATCTCACTGAAGTCCATAAAAATGCAACCACGCGTTACAAAGTTAGACTCCCCTAGTCTCCCTCTAACCTTGTTGCACAATTTTTTTTATAGTGAATGTACACACACTATAAACAAAAAATAATCATCCAAATCGGTCCACGCGTTACGAAGTTAGGTTCTGTCCCTTTCCCTCCCTCTTATTCTACTCTACCAAAGGTAAACTTCAGAATAGTGTTAGTATGAATAGCGAATAGTGAGTACTCTAGAGTACATAAAGGTTATGCCCCTATAATTTTCCACCAAAGTACTATTACCTCTCTTATGTACTGGAAAAATTACTGTTTTCGTAAAGCTTTCAGGGGCAACAGCTGTATCATATATTTCGTTAAAACACTGCAGCAATTTGATTAGGAAGACTTCAGGAGCATTTTTGTAGAACTCATACGGAACTTTATCAGGCCCTGGTGCCTTACCATCCTTTGCACTAGCAAGGACAGTACAAAGTTCTTCTAATTCAAACGAATCGTCCAGTAGAGTGTCTCCAATAAGGGGTATGGCATAGGCCATCCAAACGTGAAGTATTGACGGATTCAACAAGGTTTCGAAGTGGTTTTTCAGATACAGAATATCAATACCACTTCCAATACCGTATTTCCTTCCACGAATTTCTGCTGCCATTTTCCACCACAACTGATTTCATGGGTCAAGTCTAGTTTTTTAAATATTTTGTCGTAACAATGGGCCTTCTTAACTTTACACATCTTTTTAAAAAAAGCGTTAGCTACACAATAAGATTTGGATCTTGAGATGGTTCTTGTAGGTCAGACATTGTTTTGCAAAGAGATTCATTCTCACTTCTTAACTCTGTTACCTCATTTTTTAATGCTTGAAGATCGCCTTTAGTTACCACATTAGCTAGTTTATCATTAAGCAAATTCGAGAATGCCTGCATACGTGCGTTCATGGACAGATCTCCGACTTTATCAACAGGCCCCATAGTACAAACTGTTTTGGTGATATTGTTCTTGGGCAAGTCCGGGGATAGTTGATCACTGCGTCTCTTACCTATGAGGTTATCAGTTCCTGCCAGTTTTGTACTTTTCATTAAACTAAAAAGTTTAAACGATAACACAACTTTTGTTAGCTACTTTCTCGCCTGGGAGTTGAAGGTATAGAGGTTTCCAGTTTTCATTCACGGACAAGAAAGAAACAAGGTCTTAATTTTCAGGAAGAAATTTTGCGTCGGCAGCAACATATACTAATAAAAGGCAACAATCTAATTTTACGTTTAAAAGATAATCTCAGACGAAAATATTCAAAGTGAGGTGTCAGTGTCCAGTGTCAGTGAGGCTGAAATGTAACTTATACATACAAACAGGTAATTCTGGTGATTCCAGCAGATTGTAGAGCCAATATCTTCAGTTTCTCGAAGCTTCCCTAACTACATTTTGAAATAAATATGACCTGGTAGCGTTACTACAAGAAGCTATGGAAAACGAAGGAATGGATCCAGCGAATTTTGTTTTTGAAGACGAGCTAGAAGAAGAAGAAGCAAGTACTCCAAGCATGACAGATCTTCTTTATGCTCTGATGTGTAAGAAGAAATCTTCTCTCCGTAAACGAAATAAAAGCATCAATGGCTTAACAGAAGTCATCATTAGCCTTAAAGCCTTGGTTGAAGAAGTGAAAGCCAAAACGAAAATGTTTATGCAGAAATAGATTGAAGGTTTGGAATCAATTCTAGAGAAGAAACTGGAGACCATAGAAAGCTCTACCAAAATCAACCTTGAAACTACAGCTAGGGAGTCGAACACAGAAGAATGGAGAGACGTTGCAGGAGTTATATACGGACTTAGAAAGGAAAGTGGATTTTTTTTATGCGATGTAGCCAATTCCTAGGGAACAACCCTTTGATGCGTTAGCATGGTTTTGATCGGAAGGAAATTAGGGTAAGGGAGGTGAGGAAACGTGAAAGTCTTGTTTTTTGCATTGCAGCGAGCTAGACAACAGCCCAGAGACGGAGTGGATTGATTGTTCAATTCAAATGGACATTGGATTGTCCAATTAGAATGTCAAATTGGATTATCCAATGTCCAATTGGATGCATACCAACGGATTATTGGATTATTCAATGTTCAATTAGATTGTCTAATTGGAATAACCAATGGGATTGGAATTGGATTATTCCAATATTTAATTCCAATCGGACATTCCAATTGGACCAACCAGTTGGACAACCCAATGTCCATCCCAATTGGAATGTCCAAGTACGGTACGGTTCCCCACGTGAGCTGCTCACAATCCTTGGTAAGTACACAACTCGTTTTCTAGTCGTGCCCCACCAGCTTATGAGGTTGGTATGTAGCTCTGTCAGTGCTTTGCGCACAACTCCTATAGAAACCTCTAATGCGCTTTTACGAAAATTACCACCTGATATTCCCATAAACTATCAGACGTCTTGTAATGCAACCTGGCTTAGATAAATATTATAATACTAAATAAATGACATGAAATATTACCTATTAATATTAAAATTAAGAATTCATCAACAAATATATGGCTTACAATCTTCTTCAATTTCTTAAAAGTGTATTCTAAATATTTTATTTAAATAATTCGTTACCAATTGGAGCATAGAAAATAGAATTTAAAATTTGTTTTATGTTTCTGTTTAAAACATCCTTTTTATAAAGTTTTTCTTGGATTTTTCCTATTCAGATCTGATGGAAAACTATATTACAAGGCCTCTTGAGTATGTTATTGCGACTTTCATAAAACCCAATTTAAAAGCGTCTATCCACTAGAAAATGTCTTTGATATTGAAATGCATATTATATCCTTAAGAAAGTTTAATATATAACATATTCTATATTTCGGATTACTTAAAGAACGTTGTGTTAAGTTAATTCTGCTTTTACATTTTACAAGATAAAATTTACAATTTACTTAGTTATTCCATAAATAATTAGTTACGAATCCTTCTTATGACATCTAAGTGGTCTTTTTTACAACTTTTCTTATATATATATAAAAGCTTTCTCATGGAATTTTAGATTGGGTTTGTCTTTTATTACAATTCACTGGGATGAAAATATTTTCCATCTCTAATAGAAAAAGTTAAAAGTCCCTTAATATCTAAAATTAAAATTTAGGCACGTAACAGATTCTTCGTCCTTGCACTAGAATCGTAGTCCTTCATGGCATGCATAACAATGGCCTGGTTTACGGTCGTTGGGTCTGCACTTTGCCATTATTCCCATTTTGCGCAAAAATTTAACGAGCGAGCAAGTTTTGGTAGCCAAACATTATTAATAAGTTTTCGCATTTGTAATTTTTGTTAAATTTAATGAAACATTTTTAAATGGAATTGGTTTAGTACCCCAGATTTTCTTATAAACAAAGACTATAAATAAACCATCCAATAATTGGGTTTCCCAAGCCATGTAAACATCAGAAAAACTTAAGGTGTCTCATGTCTTAATTAATTCTGTATGTTTACTTAGCATCCGCGATTACGATTTCTATATTCGCGTCGTCACTTAAGTGAGCGATAATTCTTATTTACTCCACCGCCCTAAGATGAACACCTGTTTTAAATGGGGTTTCCAGTTAGGTTTCTTATCAATGAGAATACTCATGGATTTCACCTTTAAGCCATTCTGATATATTTGATATTGTGGAACTCACATAGGTATGTATGTATCTCAGGTTCCGTATAAGTAAATCAAAATTTTGTCAGTTACGTACACGTGTTTTGAGTTATGTTGAACATTTTGGTGCTAAGGAAAAATCTTTTCCCTTTCACACAGTATTTTTTTTTAATTCTAACAGAGTCTAGCATGCGTCAGCTTCAAGCTTTCAGGGCGGGGTTGTGGCTATAAACAAGGCGGCAGAATTGGCTCACAGTCAGCTGGCAACAGGGAGTTCAATTAGCATCAAGCGGACAAGCGGCGTTTAAAGCACTTGGGTTCAACGAATTTAAATCGGAATCCCTTTATGATTGCTAGAGAGCTTTACAAACTGTAAGTACGAACAGAAGGGTACAACTCTGCTGGGTAACCACAAGGGTATCATCAGAAGCAGCAGATATTCTCGCTAGGAGAGAAGCTATAATGGAGGCTCAAAAAGCGGAATAAATACTTCCTGCGATAAATAGTGTTGCCAAATCTCTCAATGATGGGCTGTTAGACCTTTCGAAAAGAAGATGGAAACAGACCACAACGTGTCGTATCGCGAAGATTATTTCGAAAACTTATGATCAAAAGAAGACTAAATGCATATCGTCGGCTTAAGTGTGATAGAACGTATCTACCAAAAAAACCACTTTTGAGCTCAGTATACGAAATACCATAACTTTTTTTACAGTTAAAATTTATTGTTACTTTTCTCTTATCCCTTTCTGCAGAAAAAAAAAATTGAAAAAATCAATATGTTTTTAGAAATTACATATACTGTTTTTTGCGTCTCCTCCAAAGTTGGATTTTTTCAGATACGTTCTCTCACACTTAAGCCGACGATATTTGACCTAACTCGGACTCAATGTAGAACTATGGTCCGGAACTACAAAGGCCGCTATTTTACAGGGGTGCTCTAAGAATTAGTGTTTCCGATACGGATTTGTGCAAACATTGTCAGGAACCGAAGACGAAAGTAACTGTAGAGCACCTCTTATGTCATTGTACTGCGCTTGCTAGGACAGACCACTGTATTGAAGAATTAAAAGAAGCCTCGAAAATCAGCATGAACGCATTCTGAAATTCGCAACGGAGACGGGTATCTTTGATACAAATAGAGTAGATCTCTGACCATCGCTACGAAACCTCCAGGACGTAAGGTATCTGACGGCAGTAGCGCTATGAACCCGTTGTTGTCTACAGGCCCGTGCGCAGGAATTGCTCCTGGGGGGGGGGGGGGGGGGGGTTATCTAATTTCATATACATTTTAGGCTATTTTTTTAGTATTTCAGTTAAATTTTTCCTAATAAAGAAGTTCCTGGGGGAGGGGGGTTTAACCACTAACTAACATCAACTTTATGTTTTCATATCTCGGTTCGGGTCTCGTGAAGGTAAAGACGATCGTCGTAATCTCTCTCTGTATTTTCTTCTTATTTCACTCGACCCGAACAAGGTTGTTACAAATGCGTGTTCTGCTATTGGGGATAAAACGGAATTACCTGCAAAAAGGAAATAATGTAGGAAGAAGCGAATGAGGAATGCGGGTATACTTATACATATGTCCCATAAATCAACTAAAAAAATTTTTTCACAGTAAAATGATAAAAACTGAAATATCGTCCATTCTCGACACCTCAATCTCGCTCTCGTAATCGCACAGTTACCAATGATTGGTCTACCGCCGAGATCGGTACCGGCAGCGAGATTTATCTCGAGTTTCGTGAAGTTAAAACAAGTTGGGTTTGCTTAGGCGTCAGAACTGAGAACCAGATCGACCATATTGCTATTTTAAACAAGTAAAAAAAAGTATGTTTTGGATGAAAGATCAAGACGCTACTACGCGCTACTATTTGCAGCAATCACCGGATTACGATATAAAACTGATGATCGATGATTTCATCGACTATAGATGGACCACAGAAGTCGTGGGGCGATTAAAGAGCAAAAGACGGTCATGAATCGGTGACGCCACAGGGTCTTAAATACAGGAACAGAAGCAGCTTAAAGACCGGATTAATTCTACTAATGATAGTGCAGTCATAAAACGGAACAACCATCCTATAAGAGACGCCGAAGGATTCCTATTTGTCAAGGAGGAACATCAACTTTGGAGATGTACAGGATAATTTGGTTAAGTCGGTTTGGACCGCCAAATACCTCTCGTTAGAGCCTGAAAATATCCCTACTGTGGCCAACATATTTTAAAGTTATAGCAAAAATCATCTTAATACAAATCAAGCAAACAATCAAGCGCACGCTCTTTCTTGCAATGATTACATGAACAATCCGCCGAATGGAGCGATCCGCCAAATATAGGTTCCCATTTCATCTATGTTCGTCGATTTCACGAGTACATGGGCTGCTTTACGTATAAGAGGAAAAAAGCTGAAAAACTATCCCAATGATAGTGATCCTTGTTTGGTTTCTGCCTACAACAGATAACAATAAAAAGGTCGTTGGGGGTTGCAGAGTGATTTCGGTGGTTTGGAATCTACCTTAGGCTGTATAGGTCCACTTCCACTCGTTCGAGGGGGAGAGAGAGGGAGAGCGAGAAACTTTGTACTTTCGTTATGCCAATTAGTTTAATCTTCTTCTTACTACTATATAGTGTTCATATTAGGCCTAGCTGAAGTTCTGTCCGATAATGCCATCTCAAATAAATATGACTTCTTTTTCTTCTTACCATTGTATTTCAACATACATATGTCACTAGCCAGCCATGTGCCCTTTTAAATTTACTGAAACAATGGTTCATCACATCAACTTAAGTCGCAATAAGAAAATGTTGTGTATACGGTGTGGTGAGACATCGAAGGCCGCTGCACTATGAGGAAGCTTTAATTCGGAAATGTATTATTAATGAATGGATGCTTTGAATGAAGCAGTCAAGGAGAAGAGAGAAGAGAGCGATACTATTCAATAGGAAGCAAATCTATCTAGAAATCAGTTAGTATGAAAGAAGTTTGTTAATCTTCTGTACAGTCTTCCAGTAAAAGAATTATTTATTAAAATCATACAGCGCTACAGAGCTAGGCTAAAAAATGTTGTCCCATCCACCGTACCCTTTAGACCTAACACCATCCGATTATTATCTGTTACTCCCAGAAAAATTTGTACAAGGGAAACAATTAAAAAATGACAGACGTCACCCAAGCATTGCTTGAGCTGTTTGCCTCCAAAGATGAGTCGTTCAAGAGAAATGGAATTCACAAAATAACATCACGCTGGGACGAGGTCATTAATAAATATAATAATAATCTAATAATAAAATAATTTATTTAAACGGGGCCAGAACTGTCCGATAGATCTAATATTGATTGCATGGAAGCAGTTCGTTAACATCCGCTCTTCTTAATCTTTCATGAGCAAATTCTCTACAAATGCCTTCACAAATCCACTTATTCGTATTTCTATGAAGTCGCCGGAAGGCAGATGTAATTAATTTTTAATCGCTTTCGCTTCTGATTTTTTGAAATGTCTAATTAATTTTCTTGAATTTCTAAGGTCTTTGCATTTATCGATTCCATTTTACTCTTTGATGAATCAAAGCTTTTTCCATATTCCTTACCACCGCCCTAATTATGGTATCCTATGATTACACGTGTTTCGGTGTACCTGACGATTTTTTACTTGTAAGAAAAAATAGAACAACGAATGTGCATTAAGTTTAAATTCAATCCCAGCCACCCTTTCACAAGGTACTCTATACAGCAAGAGAAAATCATCAAAATCGGGGCGCGCATTACAAAATAATACTCCCTCCTCTGCCCGTAGTCACTCTAGGTGCAAAATTTTTTATCATTTTAAATCAAAATTATTCTAACCCTTAGGGATTATACTCTATACAGAAAAAAAGAATCAGCCAAATTGATCTACTTGTTAAAATTGTTGGTTTCGCCTACTCCCCCATTACTACTATGAGGATAAATTTTGCACTAGGGTAAGGAAGGGGGTGAGGGACAGGCTAACTTTGTAACGGGTGGATAGATTTGAGAGTTTTCTTTTAATTTATATGATGATGATCTTACATTGCTCTATAACAATTATCTTACATTACTCTATATAACAAAAAAAAGGATCATCGAAACCGGTCTACGCGTTAAGTAGTTGAGTCCATTAATTTTAATCTTGCGACCAATGGGGAAACATTTTCTATTCATCAGAAAAAGAATCATCAAAACCGTTACAAAGTTAGACTAACCTCCTGCTCCCTCTTCGCCTTGTCACTGGGCTGTTGTCTGGCTCGCAGCAATGCAAAAGCAAAACATTCAACTTTCCCTCATTATCCTTTCTCCGTACCATAATTCTTTTTCGACAATAGCCATGCTAACGCATTATAGGGTTGTCCCCTGGGCTTTGGTTACATCACAAAAAAAGGACGAGGTTTTACAATCATTGAGCAGATAACGACGTAACTGCTGAATGGGGTTAAGGTCATACAGAATTGTATTTCGAAGATTGAAAAAAGCCCTGGCATATATTATATTTTATATCTGATGGAGACTACTTTGAAAGGGGCAAAACTAATATTTATGAATAAATAAAGATGAGTAAAACGAAAATTTCACGTCTAATAATATTAAAATCTTTGGCCTATGAAATTTCAATGCTTACAATATTCAGTTCCGTAAAGGATTTAATGAGCTGTGATTCTGATAAGAATAAATCAAAATAATGTTTGTGGTAGAGAAGCTAAAAACTCCGCAATTGAGTAAATTTCGTCTGTTAATTAAGTTCATTGGTTTTGGTAACAAGTATATTTCTAAAACAATTATTGATGACAAGCTTCACCACATATAATGTCAGTTGCGTGAACGAAATGTTTGAATAATATATAAATCTCACGCTCACCTCAGCTGTCACGTGCAAGGTAAGAAACTTATTTATGGCAAAACTTGAGCGTGATAATCGTAATGAATTGACATTTCCTTCGTCGTGTAGTTTAACTGGTGGCGTAAATGAATCTCGGAAAACTTTCCTTATCTCGACAATTTAATTTTTCAACACTAATTAACAATTATAATTAACCATCAACACGAAAGTTGTTACATGCGCCTTAAAACGGAAAACTTTGATGATTTAACTGATTTTGCCTTACATTATAAATGGAGTTTTCCGCACTTCGATACTGCCCTATAATTATACTTTCACGATAATTACACGGCTTCGTAATGAGTCTCTTTGGGGAAGTATTAAACATAATGAAAGGCCTTAATGTACTGTTTTATAAAATAATTTCCTAAGAGAATTCTTCTGTAATTATTTCTGAAATATTATATAACTCCTCTGACCTTTCTACTGAGTGTTTTCCTTCTTTTGGTGTTCTAATTAAGGCCAGAAGGAAACCAAATTCAAGTACGTGTAAGCAGCGAAATTTTCAAGTGAATTAATTACATCTTAATTATTCTTAGAAAAAATGAAAACAAAATCCAAAGGAGATAAACTCGTCAAAACTTTTTAAGAATTGTTTAATTAAAGACATCCTTTCAGTGCCAAACTTTGTGTAATTGTAAACTTTAATTCTTTCAAAGATGATATAACAAGAAGGCTCAAAATGTCTGAGTTGAAGAGCTAGGTAAGAAAAAGGGTTCTTTACGAAAAGTTAGACATTTTAATAGGAAAACTTGCAGTTGAAAACTTCTAAACATCTCGTCTGAAGGGCATCTACTTGGCCTCTTTTCGCGAAAGAACTATGTAGTTGTAACCATTCACAGTTTGTTATTCTTCCCAAGTAAATGAAAAAATAGGGAAACAAAACAGAATTATTTCGAATTTATTACACATATCTATGCTTTTGATTTAGTCTCACTTAGTATAGTCGTGGGTGCAGTAAGTGATAATGCACCGGCCTTTCAATCTGGAGATCCAAGGTTTGAATTCCACCGACTGCGACGCATGCTTGAGGTGACAACAGACTATGGTAAAAGGCAAATGGAGACCAAACGCAGTAATCATATCAAAACTTGGTCGAACGAACAAACAATATAGTAGCGATATGATATAAGGGCTATCAAGGTCCTTAGTCAATTTGGTCGTTAAAGATAAAGCGACTATTCAACAAGACTTCAAGACAACAATCGAACAACACCTATGATAGCGAGTCTAAGTCGGAATTCGGATTTTGAAATGAAGCTAGAAAATTCTATTCCCATAATAAAAAGTACTTTAAAAATGTTTGCAATGAAAATAAATTACAAGTCATGATATACATCTTTTGTGCCATTGTCATAGCTTATAAGACTTTTTTTCATTAATAAGTAAATTTAAATTTATTGTCTTATTGCGCTTTTGTCCGACAAATCCTAGAATACGCTTCACCGGTTTGATCCCCCTTCTATGTCGCTCATATCGATCGTATTAAGGCTGTCCAGCTTAGATTTGTGAGATTTGAACTTCGTGGCTTTCCTTGGGCTGATTCTCTTCGTCTGCCTCCATATGTAGATCGTCTTCTGCTTCGTCCTTTGGAGCCTCTTGAGACTAGACGTAGTTTTGGAATCATCTTTGCTTTTGACTGCCTGCGAGGTGTGATTAATTCCCCTGAATTGTTGGCTGCTTTAAACTTGTCGGTTCCGTCTCCTTCTTTGAGAGCTCGAAACTTTTTCCATATCCCTCATCATCGCACCAACTATAGAATGAATGAGCCTATAACTTCAATGTCTCGCTTATTTAATAGTCGTTTTGATTGTATTGACTTTCATTTGTCCAAGACACAAATAAGGGGTCGACTTGTGTAGAGTTAATTTGTTTTTCTTTTCTTTTTTTTCTTTTTTTAATCTTATTTCGGTGCTATTTGTTGTATTGTATTTATTTTTTTGTTAACCTTTTTTTTCTTTTTCGTTTTGTATTTTTCTTACACTTTATCTCTTTTTTAATTGTCAGTACGTCTTTTTTCTTGTAGAAGTGCTATTCACGTATCGTAGTTCAAGTTAAGATAGGCTTAATTATAAGTTCCTTATTTTCTTTTTCCTTTCCTTTTCTTTTCATGACAATACTAAATGTGTGAACTTATTTACTTATTTTACTTTTGTATCTGGCTTTTATTAGTCAATCACTTTGATTCTATAATTTATTTTGTGTTTATTTACTGTTCGGATTTCGTTAGTTTGTAATAGTCAGTATTTGGCGAATTTGTAAATGAATAAATAAACATATTTTTAAAAGTTATGTGCAAAGTATTTCCTAGTTGTCTAAAATTGCAATTTAAAAAGAACTTAAGTAAAATGAAAATATTGGAAAGCTATGCGGCTATTTATCAATAGGTATCAGTTGCAACAACTGTATATTTTCCGAGACAAGCCTAATATCTCTCTACTCTCGCTTTCTCTCTTTAGTTCTCGTAACCACTTCTAGGGAATGGGGCGGGAGAAGAAAGATTTGAGGACAACGATGGACAGATACTGGAGTCGGATCAATTGGTAGAAGGGCACGGTCACCACGCTATGGTTCACATTTTCGAGCCTCGGTCTCCCCGCGAGTTTTTAATAAGAAATTTAAAAAAATCCACTCCGTCTCTGGACTATTGCCCAGCTCGCAGAAATGCAAAAAAGACATTAAAAGTTTCCCTCATTCCCCTTACCTTAATTCTCTTCCGGCCAAAAACATGCTAAACGCAGCATGGGGTTGTCCCCTGAGCTTTGGCTACATCATAAATAAAAAAGAAAAATTGAACCTACAAATTAAAATGAATTATAAACACCGACATTTCTCTGCACCCTGCAATGGTCTTTTAGTGTATCCTCAGCAGAAAACAACCCTTCATGAAGTTCGAACCTGGAACCCTCACGAGGGAAGGGCAATATGATATACCGATGACTTGGAACGAGTATACAATAACCTAATTAAAATTTTTAAATTGTTACTTAAATTTAATTATTATTTTAAAGATATCTTCGAGGGCATATCGATTCATTCTATTAAGTCGAAAAATTTCTGAAACCTTCAACAGTAATTAAGATTCACAGGCATCATTAATTGAATGTGGTGTCATCACAGAGAAGCCATGCTATACACACATCGAATCCTTAAGAATTCCCAAAAGATCGATTTTCTCCCACTCGACATTCTGATTAGTATTTAATGGTCTCCAGGAGAAGTAATTGAATAAAAAATTAGATGAAATGACAGAGAACGAACGACGGGAAAATAAGTTGGGCGATTAAGTACAAGTTTCTTCCGGATATACCAGATTTTTACGGTTATCTATCCCAAAAAAAGACGTAGAAAATTTATTGACTTCACCCGAGAGGATGTTGTCAGCAAAATATTGACTGACTTTACCTCTTTTTGGTTTAAGGACCCTTCAACCCTGTCCGCAGCAGTTACCATATTAAAGAAAACTTTTTATGAAGCCATTCATCCTCGACTGAGTTGAAATTCACATTCAAAAGCTCCATCATTCTCTATATCGGATTTTCGAAACGTGCTCGGATTATTCAACCATATTTGTTAGTTTTTTTTCTATTGTGGTCGATATATAATACAATATAAGCTTGTGGGATTATTTATGCAGAACCTTTGATTGTACGAAAAAGTTTAGAAGGCCTCTTTGTAACACTTCAAAACTTTCTGATGAGAATACTTTGATTGGAGTCGAGTGAAATTTTTTTTAATCTTAAGTTGGAACCGTTATTGCTAGCGTAATACGGTAATACGTACTTCTTTGTCCTCTATGAGCCTTAGTACCTAAAGCTGATTATAAAAGGACCACTTACCTCCATGTCGATTGACTCCTACTTCTTGTAGAACAACAGCAGCCATGTCAGCCTTTTGTCTAGCGCTATCGTAGCGATCCCCATTGAGTGGTATTTCTAAGGGTCGAAATGACTTAGACACGCACAACGAGCCCAAATTTTCTGTGGCTATGTCATGAACTGTTAGTAGAGACTGCTCCACAGCTTCCTGTAAAATGATAAGAAAATTATGTTCATGGTAATCTTGAATTTACGACAAATTGTGGTAATGTATTTTTGTCCTTGAAGGAAATAAGAAGGAAATTATACTTGTGGAGCTCAAAATTTGGAGGAAATGGGAAAATCAGTCAACTTAGTGGAAACGACTATTTATGGTTACACATATTTAGTTTATGCAATTAAAAGTGAAGATATACATCAAAACCAACTGTGTAGGTAGTGTAGGTAGTTGTAGGTGTCGTTTATTTTAAATTCAAACCACAACAATTTCTTTAATACTAAATGTTTTATGTTTAGTGGTTGCATCGGAGGACTGTCACATACAGATGACGGACTTACATTCAGAGAAGAGTTTCTATTTCGTTATGGAACCCTTAAAACCACCAAGGTGTTACATGCACTAAAGTAATATAAATAATACGTACATATTGAAAAACTTCGGGAAAGTCTTCAGATGACTTATTTGTTTTAATAAAAAAAATTGAATATAATTTAGGTTTCTTTTATTTAAATTCTATTGAGAAAGCATTGCTTTGTTAAATTGTACATTGTGGGTATATATCGTTAATCGGTCAGTCAAATCCACTCACTTAGGGTGCTAGGGATTGTCAAAAATACGGGTGTTGATGTTGAATTTTGGTTTTCAGTTTGAGTAAAGTAACTAGGTTATTAGTCAGGAAACCAATTGGTTTTTGTTGTTTTGGAATCCGCCTGAACATGCTGGCACCATTTTCTGATAGCCCGATCAACATTTTTTGCTACTATATTCTTTTTATACATTCATTTTTAACGCCGTTGTTCTCCTTTATCCTGTTTTCTTTTACACCCTTAGACAAAGCTGTACGCGAAAAAGGAATATTTTATAAATTATGTCTATAAGAAGTTGTCTTAACTCGTTAACAGAGGCTGCAAATTTAAATTTGGAAGAAAATTATATTTCCTTTCATAACTAATACCGGGGTGTCAATAAATACCGAATGTCGAATGGGTTAACTAATTTTAGGCTATTTTTTCAGTATTCCAATCAAATTTTTCGTAATCAAGAAGTACAGAACATTTAAAAACCTCCACCCCCCCACCGTGCGCACGGGCCTCCTTCTTCCTATGTATTAAACTTGAGCTTTTAAAATGAGACTTAAATTACGTTTCTAACTGCACCGCAAACGGAAGTTATGACTTTTTAAAATTTGAAAATGAATATAAAAAGTAAAGACTTTTTTACATTACTACAAACCAGAAAAATTTCACAAAATCTACCGTCTAAATATATTAATAATTTTGAAGTAATATATAAATAATAAATCGAATACCAAAAACCTTAAGAAATTACAATTAAAGATTGCATTTCAATTCAATTCAATTTATTTTAATTGAACTGCAGTTGAACAAGATTTTGTTCAACTCAAAGTCAAACTTCAATTCATATGCGAATATCCTTGCTATAGTATAAGTCAACTGCAGATTATATGCGATTTAGTCGGTGTTCTGATAAAATTACGGTTTTTTCTTAATACCTATTTTCAGTTTTGATTCTCTACCAAACATAACGAATAAAAATTGCCACAGGAACCTTCACTAATTAGACTACGACTGCACAAGTTCCACAGCAATACATGCAATCTAAGAAGGAAACCGCATTAAAAGCAATTACCAGTTTAATCGAACTGCATAAGTCAAAACTGGGTTAATCACTTTCTTAGGTACCTCATTATTTCACCTGCCATATCAACTCCGATTTCTCAGTTCAAAAGTTGTTTTACAGGTGAATGGCTTACAAAAGTAAAAATACCCGCGCATGTAATTACATTTTCCTTGTCCTAAATCGTAAACGATTTGAAACCGTTCGAGCGTCTATTTATACCGGAAACATGTTGCACCGCCTTCGACTTCCAAGTCAATAAAATTCAATTAAATCCCTGTGCACTAAGTAAATCTTTGGTTAAATTATTTCAGTGGAACGTTTACCTACAGTTTCCGATGTCCTTTGTAGCAATTGACATTTAAAACAAAAGGCCCAGACCCCGGATTTAAATGAGAGGAAATGTAAAGGAGAAGTGCTTATTTCCAAGAAAGTCCTCCTTTTTAGGGCACAGACATTTTTGTACCTTGCCAACAGTTGGAAGGGAAATACGTCTTGTGGCGGAAGTGGGTAAAATCGATAGGTTTTAATGGGCAACAAAAGCAATCTTTTGAATTTTAAAGGAAGAACTTCAGCCAATTGAAGTAAATATTCAACTGAAATTCAATAAGGTAGGAAGGAATTATAGTAATAAATGAGATTACTTTTAAGATTTCGTTATTGCGGATAGAAATGTTTTTTCCCTTCTTCCTGCTGAAATCGTAGTCACCGTTTTATGAAAAGTTTTAAATCAAGTTTATTTTGTCGTTAAATGGATTTTTCCTCGTCTCACCCAACTCCTATTACAGGACCTTTGAAATTTTTTAGGATGGTTACTACGTCCTTTTCTGATGTTCACCGTGCTATATCTAATGTTATAGGGTGTAGTTTCTTTGACTACATTTCATATACCTAGCTTCAACAATATGAAATCGAATAACAATAATTGGTATAATTGAGTAGTGGTATTATTATGTGCTATTGCCATTAAAAACAAAGAAGTTGCCTATCGGGCATAAAAATTACGCCAATAGAGGAATTGAATCCAGAGGGATGCGAGTCGAACCTGGGGAAACGACCGTTCAAAGGACCGGGATTTTTTTTTTGCTTATGGAGGTTTTTCTCATAGCCAGTTTCTGACTTTTAAAAGCGCGGGACGGGCTTCTCTCACTTACGGAGGTATAAAAAAACAGGAAACAGTGATAAATAATTTAGATAGAACTTTTATTTGACTTTGGCACTAATGCACCTTAAAGTCATTAAAGAAAATACAAATTTCTTTACAAAAACAAATTTCAAACAAATTGTTACAAGTATGTACAAGTATGTATAGAGGTTTTCGGGTGTGAAAATGACGCTACCTGGCAATTAATTTCATTCGTACAGTTTTCTCTCTTAAGTAGTTCTCGCTCATATAGGTTCGAGAGGTATAGGGCCGCCTTAGTTATAGAGAGAGTTTTCTGTTTCTCACTTGTTTAGGTTTTCGAGGCTTAAAATAACGGTACCTGGCAATCTCACTTGTAGAGTTTTCTCGCTTATCCAGTTCATCCAGGTTTGACTGTATATGTTTTTTCGTAATGGTGGCCACTGCTTCTAGTCCCTCGTTAATACTGTTAAAAATAATTTCACTTCGTTCGTTCGTTTATCCACTTATTTCTAATGGGAATGCCTGTAAATCTGTTTTCCAACCGCAGTTATGTGATAGAAAAAGAGAAAGGGTTGTTATTGCTGCGACCACATCAACATCCTCCGAATAATCACTGAGCATGAGCCATGGGTCCCAGGTTCGAGACCAGGTCTCCCCGTTGGTTTTTATTAAGACGTTAAAATAATCCACTCCGTCTCTGGGCTGTTGTCTAGTTCGCAGCAATTCAAAAATAAAACATTCAAGTTTCCTCACTTTCCTTACCCTAATTACCTTCCAGCCAAAACCATGCTAACGCATCAAAGGGTTGTCCCCTGTCCCCTAGGCTTTGACCACATCGTATAAAAAAAAGTCCCTGCAATTCCATCTGGTGCACCTTTGCCATGTCTAGATTCTGAATAATTCTAGGTAAAATTTGATAATCCCGAGGAGTATTTTTTCAGTTCTTTCGTTAAAAAATAAAACAAAATGTTATTGCGATATTTTGAGTAGTAAAACTGTCGCTTATAAAGTTGTAACCTTACGGAGAAGTGTATTCAGAATTTGTAAAAGGTGCGTCCAGGTGGACATTGTGCACCAAGGACCAACTTAATGTTCAAAAGCTGTATGCAGAGTAATCTGGTTTCGTGATCCCCCGAAGTGGAAGTTTTGAACTTCCTGTGATTATTTCGTGCATGGAGTATTTTTTCTTCGTGATTAAAAAACTTTGGCATTGAATATGGTTGTTAAATCAGTGACATTAATTTGTATTGTTTTTTTATAACCTTTGTAATCACGTTTTCTTGCGGAAGATTCTTTCTTTCTCATAAGTCCTTCGTCTTTCTTTCTCAGTGATCACATATTCCATGTTTGCATATGGGACACAAAAACAGGTTTCTCGATCCTTGGTTTTCATACGCTTAAGTGAAATGGACAACTTCGCCAAAACAATGTATAACTACATTTATATTCTGATCTGTGTTAAATTTTTTTTGATAGTTCTTAGCGTATTGTTGTTTTTGCTGAATGTCATTTGCTTTTCGAACAAAATCCTTCTTCCCTGGGCACATCCTAATGTGTTCATCTTCTTTTAAAAATTTTTTATTTTCTTTTTAAGCTTCAGATTGATTTTGCCTCCTGTTCAGGAATTATTAACATCATGCCAACAATCTATATTTTTTCAAAATTTTGCCATAGATCACACTAGTGAACAATTGTCTGGCTTTTTCTGAGTTCCAATTCAAATACTTGTGTTTCAGTTGTTCTTTCAGAGCTTCACTTTTTGAAATTTCAACAGATCCCGATTGTAAAATATTATTGACGTTCTTTTGCAGATCTGATTCTTCTTCTTTTTTCAAACGTTCGTACTTTTTGACCTTAAATTTTAATATATCAATTTGTTTTCTTTGTTTGAATAAAAATACTGATCGTTTCTTTCGATTTCTTGTAATCTTTCAACTCTGTTATTAACTTGAAAGGAAAAGGAGGTCCTTCACCATGTCCGGTGGCTTGTCCTGACGCAAATTATTATTTTTTGAGTTTTGCTCGTTTCGTATCGTAACCTTCTTTTAGATTCTCTCCAAACCTTCTTCTGCTTCCTTTGCATTCGCTCCGACATTTCGTCTATTGATAAAATTTTCTTTTCTACATATCCACATGGTCTTTCTTTTATGCTCCTTCATAAAGTCGATAAATGCAATTTACTGACAAGAAAAACTGAACATGTCATATTGGAAATTGCCGTGGAGGCAATGACAACACAATAATGACAATTTCAATTAAAGCGGCGACAATTGCATTTAATAATCAAATCAAAATATTCTATTTCATTTGAAACAAAACATGTGATAACAATTTAATAACAAAAATAACTTATCGTGAAAATGATAGATGCACATGTGAACTAATAAAGTTTTACTAATCCACTTCACTTTAAGCACACAACATTCACGCCAGACGAACGAAGAGTGATTAACTCAATAAAGAAAATCGATCTCAGAATCAGCCAAACTCCCCACTCAGAAATATCGTACGCGGCCATAGAAAATAATCGTACAATCATCGTAGGTCGGTAAAGAAATTTATCGTACAGCTTATCGTATTTTAAGACTAACATCGAGCACAATAGTATGCGTAGTATATTCTTATAGAAATCAGATATTAAACTTTCTGAATACCTGAAAGCAAAAAAATCGATAACAATTATTTTCGAGATGTTGGAAAAGTGTTTTTTAATTTTTAAATATTTTGGGGTGGTTAATAGACCGTAAAAGTATGGGAGATCGTAAAAGTATGAACACTCAATTTTTTAATCTAAACGTTCTAACGATTTCTTCTTGTTTTGTGAACAACAATACGGCGATACTTTTGTCGAATAGAATAATAATAGAATACAAAAAAAAAATTAAAATATTACAATATAAAATATGCAAATAATTTGTAATCTCCTTTTTGGTATATTGATTAACAATACCAATGTTCGACTACCAAACTGACTAGTCTTCAAAACCTACAATCGTGAAAGATAAGTCGTCTTCCTGAATATTGTTTTCAGCTTCCTTTTTCGGATACAAATTAGCAGCTGTCATACGACAAAGCATATTTTTAGTTGGCTCGAATATCGTGCTAAACTTTCTTGACTATTCTAATAATGTTGTGTTAAATCTAAATAGCCACTGCACATATTCTTAGTTAAAAAAATAAAAAAATCAATTTCTATGTTTCATTTTTCGTTACATTTCATGTTTTGAGTTTTACTTTAAAATTTCTATGTTTCGTTCTAACATAATAAACGTAGTAGACAATTCAACATATTTTTGACTTTTTCTTATAGCTAGAAAAATTTGCCTTTAGTTTAGTTGAAGGTGCATGGCAAGACACACCTTCTTTGTAAAAATAGTATTAAAACTAAAAATGTTAACAATTCAGTTTTAAGTTTGAGTTTGTATAAATTTTTCCTTATGAACTAAAGTCCTCACCAGTAGAGGCAATTTTTTAAATCCTAGAGGTGTTTAAACCTTTTAGGTCAGGTCCTGTAAGAGTACCAGTCGAATAATTTCTGAATTGAGTTGGAACTTCGGTGGCGTTCATTTATACCAAGATTGCTGTTGGTCCCGCTTTTCCAGTCATACTTGAATTTACTACATATAGAAGTATGTCTAGATCAAGACTGAACATCTGCTGACTGTCCATTAGTATCTAATATTATTGTCAGTAAATTCTTCATAGTGACATGACTAAACGAGATCCAACTTCGGGAAATCTCATTAAAATTTATTAACTGTCTTAGCCTTTAGAAGATGTGCCAAGACTCATTTGGTAATGGGACTACAATATTAGTCTTTCTAACAATAGATAGTATCTAGTACTATCCCCTGTATTCGGAATTTCAATAAGAAATTACAGAAGAATTCAGCAAGCAAGAGACAAAAACCTTGTCACACATTGTGACTGAACTTTGAAGTTTGCAACATTCTTCTATAACTCACAACAGATGGTACACGCTGCCACAATGCTTTGTAATCCTGCAAAATTATTTAATTGGTTTTTGTTGTTTTAATTATTTATTTGTTACTATTGTTGTTGTTCAGTAATCAGCCTTTGATGAATCTCAAAATAAATATATAAATAAATCTGTATAGTGCTTCCATAATGTGGCTCGGTTTCCCTTAAGCAAATAATACAAATAAAAGTTGTTTAATCTTGAAAATGCAAACATATGTACATATAAATTGCTTAATTATTCTTTTCGAAGAAAAATTATCACATCATAGTAAAAAAAAGTTTGACACTGTGGCGACCACAGTCCAAGCTCGGTGTATCCTTGAAAGTTGCTGGTCATTCAGGACATATCGGAAAAAATTTGCCTCTACAATAAACTGCAATCGAGGAAATCAAGGTAAGCGTTGAGTCGGAAATACTTGCTTTTGCTAACAATGTTTTGAAGGACGAAAGTCAGCATGCCAAGTGAGGCGTGTCTGAAAAACAAAGCACTAGCAACCATCGTTGCAGCAATAAAAGCTTATAGCACGCCATTCACGAAATCTTTAATAGTCGGGGGTGGAATAGCAAAGCTAGTGACTCCTCTTCTACTAGATAATGTTAAACTTGGATGAGCACCAAATGGTACATGAGTCATATATGATTTGTGTGCATAACTGCCGGAAAATTTCGTTCGGATATTATATAAAATGTTTTCAATGGCGACATCTTGCTGTGCTTATCGTGGTTACAATTTTAAAGTAAATTAAATATAATCACGAATTTTAAGCTTACTAATTTGAAGGATACTGGCCCATTGAATTAATCCTACGAATGGCTATTCAATTTCTCACCACCCAACACAGCAACAATTTTGCTGCCTTCCAGACTAATAACATACTTTAATTCTGGGTACGATGTCCTTCGCCAAGAAGCCCAAGGGAAATTTATGATTTTCATAACGATAGAAATGAAATGTTGTTTTTTTTGCAATCCAGCTTTGCGAAAACCTTTTTTAGTAGTTACTCTACTGTTCGGGAAAAATTTTAATTTTTGTAAAATGGCGTAATTTCATTTTCTTTTACTCTTAAACGTGTCCTTAACGAACAAAGCAGCTTTAAGCTTTTGAAGCTGAAAAAGGGTTTTTTAGCTTTGAACGGTACATCTACATATATACATTTTGATGTTTTTCTTTTATTAATTAATAAATGCACCATTTTGCAGTTATAAGGTTCAAACTTGAGGTTCCCTTTTCAAGGTTTTCTCAACAATATGAAATGTTAAAAAAAACTGGATTCGTTTACATCCAGCTAAAGTATTGCCAGTATTTAAGTGATGTTTATAAACTCATTATTTAGTAATTACCAAGAAAGTTTGTTCAAACTTTTCATTTTTAGAACCAGCCGTTGCCCTGACAGCATAAACAGTCGAACTTAACATTTCAATATTGACATTTCCATTAAAATAAACTGACAGAATAATTGAAAACAAAGAACGTGACTACAATTTTTATTGAGACATATTAGCCATATGCAAACTCATCCCGTACCAAGGGATAAGTGTTTCGTGTGAACAGGTATTTAGCCTCTCTCACGGACTAAGGAATGATTTGTATAAACATTTTCAAACTAGGATTTTAATGAAAAGACATTACATATTTTAGTTATTTAATAAAGTTAGGTTTCTTTTTTTGTTATTATTATTTTAGTGCTAGAATTTAAAATTCATTCAACTATAACATTTCATTAAGTTAGTCTTACTGAATGGGGGCAGTTGGGTAGATATGAAACATCTTTTTTTGAATAAAAATTTCTGAAAAAGTGTTATAGTGACAACGTTGAAACATAAATTAGCTGAAAACTCCATATTTCAACTGCAGCAATGCATAAAAGTTTCTTTTAAATCTGAAATTATTTCTCCAGCTGGCGAAATACAAAACAAGTGACTCTGTTTCAACTGTCCCCAGCAGTGGGGATAAATGAAACAGTATGTGGGTAGATATGAAGCATGTAAAATTAAAGGCGAAATAAAGCGAAAAATTATAATAATATTATCAGTCAATGTGTTCTATTTCAAAAAATACATAAAAAAATTAAAATACTTTAGTTAAATATATATAAATAAATATTATAAAGAAAAATACATACTTCAGTAGATATAACAAGTGTAATAAATAATAAAAGCAAAGCTAGGCACTCATTTGGTTGTCATCATGTTAAAGAGATCGTAAATTTATAGCGAGACTCCTGCCGCTGGGTTGGTGATGGCAGTATCCACTTAATATACACTTAGCATAGTAAAACCGCATCACTTTTACGAAGGCAACTAACATCAATATATCATTCGTCGCCCAATTCTCAAATTGCTTTAGGGTCAATCCATATCAAATCGACCAATTTAATTAGTAAAGGTCGCTGACAAATTTTATTAATTTTTTATTTTTATTTTGAAGGTGAGTCTTAGTTCTATCTTTAACATTTTTAATTTTTAAAGAGCAGGTTTTTAGTTTGAAAACGTTAATATTTACCGATTTTTTTTCGTATTTACCGTTAAGTTGGCCTAAATATATACCAAACAAAAAATATTGTACATTTTATGCCCTTTACAGCGTTTAACACAAACCTCTGTAAAATGCAAAATAGGCTGAGGCACCAATACAAGATGGCGGCTCCAAAAAAAAACTAAACATCTAAATCAATGAATACCTTTTTTCAACTCTCAGAGTATAGTACAAACTTAGGTGAAAAATAAATAAATTTTGTCAGCGACCATCATTGGTCGATTTGATATGGATTGACCCTTTATCGACACAATAAATTCTCCCTTCCCTTAAACTTGACGGCATTTTATTAGTGTTAAAATTCCTTTCCGCTTTTAATTCTAAAATTTCTGAATCTGTTTCTGACTCTTAAAATACGGAATTTACTTATCTTATTTCCTAAGTTAAAAGCTGCGTAGAATACGAATGCGAGAAATGAGAATTCGGCCAACACGTCAGAATTTTTAGATATTTGAGGTTATGTATTCGAAAAATGGTACTATTCTTACCTTCAAAATAAGCTATGAAGCGGTCACCTGCGATTTTTTCCTGCAAAATTACGACCATTTTAAGTTATAAACATAATGTATCTTTTTATATGGAATATGAATTTCATAATTTAAAATGGTCGTAACTTTGCAAGAAAAATCGTAGCTGACCGCTCTATACCTTATCTTGAAGGGTAAGAATAGTACTAAATTATGAACGTAGAAAAAAGACTAACAAAAATTTTGTGCATCCTGTATATAACCTCAAAAGTATCCAAAAACTCCATATTTCGAGTACATAACCTTAAATATCTAAAAATACTGACGTGATGGCCGAATTCTGACCTTGGATTCGGATTATACGCAAATAACTACGGAAGTAACCCACAGTTGCCCGAGGACAGAATATTGTTATCCAGTGCTATTTCCTCTTTTTCTGGAGAATCAGTCGCTATTAAAAATCTTGCCTTTCTGTACCTTTTCCCAGCGCCCGTTTTTGGAAAGCCTCTAAAAATTTCAGGGCTCATAAATGTTGCTGATGTAGACGCAACTGATTCAGTTGCTTCAGCAGCACCACTTGTATATGGTATCGGCTTATGAATTTGACTCCTGGTCGAAGTGAGAAGACACGAATCTGAAGAGCTGTGGGAAATAAACCATTTGGAAGTTACAGGGTGATATATAAATTTGCAATTTTCATGGTATGCAGATCACTCGTTTATTTTTATCGTTTGATCTACCCGACGCAGCGACATGAAATATACGCAAAAACTAATATCCCAGTGACCTTTTCAAAATTGTCAACAATGTCGATCTAACTCCTACCATTGCAGGTACAGTCACTTCCAAGAGTAAAAAAATTGTTTTGAAATTACCAAAAATTCAGCATTTTCCTAAATTTTCTCCGAAATAATTTTTTATTTTTATTAGATTACTCATCTTATTACCTTTCGAATAGCTCCTGAGATGCCTAAGCAGGCAGCTCTTTGAACTTTTTAAGATTAAAGTTGCTTTCAAGAACGACCCACCAAACTAAGGTTCCGTAAATCAGTATTGGTCTCACTATCGATGTGTACATGCAGTGAACTACACCGGGATTAATTCTTCAATTCTTCCCTAAGGAAGTTTAATAGATTACAATAAATGCTGTTTGAATTAAAGATAATAGTGCCCTACTTTGTTAAAGGCCTTAAAAATATCAAGGCCTTAGTTTAAAATGGTTTACTTTGTGAACTTAAATGAATGTCATATAGAGAAAAATTTAAAACATTTTTTTCTTATATTAACATTTTTAACATTTTTATTTAATTATTTCATTTCTTTATTTCCAGATTTGGAGAATGTGCCTTTATTGAAACTGATTCTAACTATTTATGCAAAAGGTAAGTACTAAAATACACATTTTCAGTTAATCCTAAAATATTTTTATTTGATGCCCTAAACAATGTTGGGCATACCTATTGCTCTTTAAGGAAGCTTAAACCGTATTATATGTAAACACATGTATGTATGTATGTCAATGATATTGCTTCTCGTTATTTATCTCTCGAACGATTCTTATGATGTTACAGAAAGCTTCATTCGGAAGCTTTATATGATTTTGCTGACATTTCTTAACGTTCCTTTCTTTTCTGATCTTTTTATTCTGAGCTTCACAAATAAGGGTATCCTCATCTTTAGCTTCTTTTCGAATTGCTTTTAAGGTCAAGCGTAAAAGAATTATTATGTCATGAGGTTACCGAAATTATTGTCCTAAGATTTGGCTTAGTGTACTTGACCGTTTTTTATCGCAGATGAATGGACGACAACTTTTTGAGGAACAGATTAGCCGAGTTATCTTATAAACTGATTTTAATTTTAGCAATATTAATATGTCCGCTGAGAAATTTAACTAAAACGTGGGTTACTTCTATGGAAAAATATTAACTCTGCTTGTCAAAGTGATGTGTGGCACTTGTCCTGACCGAACCTACAAAATCGTTAAACCAAATTGAGTTGCATAAATTTCCTGAAAAGCGTATATCAGAAAATTAGCACGTCCTTCTCCATCAGTTGGATTAAAACGTACTTAATATAAACATGCAACATAAGACCACCACCAGCTTATGTAACAACAAGTACTTATGTAGGCTATTTGCAGGTGCGAATAAGTGCTTAGTCGTAAAGCCTTACTATGTTCCAGGCATGCAATGACCAGATATTGCCGGGCAGGAAAAAGTATCTTTTTCCTGAAACGGCCGTCCTTCCGTTCATAAAAGTCAAGGAATGTTTGCAATTTTCTTGAGTGAAACTTCTTAGCTTCTATGCCAAGGAAATGGTAATTGTGGTTGCGTGTGATGGTACAATGGAGCCAACTAGCTCATTGTGATAAATACAAATGATGAGGAAATGCTTGTGTTCAAAATAATGGACAATTTATAAATATATTTACCTTCGTTACGATGTTACCATCCTCAATTTTAATATAACTTCTTGCTGCGTTAACATTTTGTATCTTTGTCAACAAAATGGACCCAAGCATCCATAAAATTACAAGTTTTGTCCAGGCTTTGGAGCTGTGCCAACACCACAACCTCACAAGAACCGATTTCATTGCTAAAAAGCATTGACATAACCTGAAATAGAAAAGTATATAAATTTTAGTTTTTTGAAATCATGCCAAATTCGAAGAATTTTAAAATTTCTTAATTCGGAAATTATTCATAATCAAGGGGTAACAACCGGTAATAATTATTATAAGGCATCTTGAGAATAAATATTAATTTTCTTATACTATTGAGTTAATTATGTTTCATTAAAATGATATAAGGAAAAGACAGTAACATTACAAATCCTGAATCAGATACAATAATTTTGTACTCAACGGGATTCTTTATACATTTAAGGATATGTCATTAATTAAGTTAATTTAAGTCTAGATGTTTAATATTAATGTACATTAGGTGACAAAAATCTTATTTAAGTATCCTGTGAAGTAAACTTGTGGAAACCTAGCAATATTACTAATGTGGCATACTAAACACACCAAGCCTAATTAATATAACCATCATTATTGTTTACATAAACTCTAACTTTCATCCCAATTTAAAATTCAAAAATTATCATGGTTCTTTATCGATCGATGGAAGTATCTATTAGAGCCTGCACGTTGTAAATATATTATGAGGTAAGGAATTCCACCTGTCAATATCCTGACCATAGATATCGTACTTCAAAATTCACTTTGGGACGAAAAAACTAGAACCTCTGGCTAAATGCAAAAATTACAGCTTTTTGTAGAAATAAATAGACGGACCAACTAGGCCAGTGATTAGTACGCTGTCTGTGGTCCCAGAACAGATAGCAGTTAGTTTGCAGGTCGTTCAATCCTTACGAAGAATTGGTTTTACTTAAGAACAATGCCCGAATCCCTACAAAAAAATATACCGGTGTACCTCAGGGCTCAATTCTTTCACCAACCTTATTTATTCTTTTTATTAATGATTTCTTATCTCTCACTTTCAACACTATTCAAAGTTTCGCCAACGACAGCATCCTTCATTTTACGAATTTCTTTAATGGAATGTGAGGATGTTCTTAGATGCGATAGATGTAATAGGAGATAAATTCCTTGAGATTATAAATGAGTCTTTGGGATGTGAGAACCAAGAAAGTAAAAAATTCCAATCAATACCCAGGTAATAGGCCAGTAAATATTGATACTTACTCAATAACAAGGTTTTGAATAATTATAGCGGTACTTGAAAGATCGTCATTTATTGATCGAGGAGCAATCTGAATTTTAAAAGGACACTCCTGTGAAACAGCTTTATATTGAATTGAGTCAGAATGGAAAAATGTATTGCGAAGGAATAGAGTTGGTGTGTTTTTGGATTTTAGAAGAAATTTTGAGATAATTGACAGGAATATACATACTTTAAAAATAACTGGAGCTATATGGATTTAGAGGTAAGGAATTATCTTGGTTTAAAGGGTACCTTAGGAATAGAACGCAAGCAAACAAAATTCGGAAATGCAATATCAGGTACGAAAGCTATTCGACTTGGTGTGCCACAGGGATCCATTCTAAGAGTGTTACTGTTTATCTTGTATATCAACGACATGCCGTAAGTTCTAAGATATTCTAGATTAATATTGTTTGCAGATGATACACTATTGTAGGCGAGGCAATGCCGTGATAGGCACGTGCATACCATACAGAGTTCGGTAACCGGAAACGTACAGGAAATCATGACTCCTCTGGGATTTGGGGGAATTTATCGTTCTATGCAATAAGTCCTATTTTGGAAATAATGCGCCTCTTTTCAAGGGAGTCAAGAGAAATCAGTCGGACAGAATAAGAGGAAAGCACCAAAGGATCATGCCAAGTAAGTCCACGTCCTAAGAAATCGCAGCATAATTTTTAACGAAACTTTCAAATTTCGAAATTAAATATTCTGCTTTTGACCGAGAATTATCAGCTGCTATAAAACATTTTAGACATTCTGTGGAAGCCCTATACAAACCAATTTACCAAAGATCTACGCACACTTACGGGAAAATCAAACACTGTAGCTGATACCTTACCTTGAATTTCATAATAAAATTTTCAACTTTTGAAAGACAAGAAAACAAAATTCGACTAAGAAAGAGCGGCCGATTATTAGAAAAAGAATAACGAATTAGTAGTAGTCGAGTAGGGTGGGTATCAGGAGATCTCTACCCACCTGGTCCTTTTATTTCTCCCCAATTCGTGGGGACATTACTGGGAAAATTTATATAGAAAAACCCGGAAATCCAGGCATTTCTGTAGAAATGTAGGTGGATGGGATGGCAGAAATTGCCTTCAGAAGGTTCTGCGGCAACTGTAGAGGCTGTAGAAGTGAAGGTGGAGGGGATGTCGGACCATAACAGGTTGTATCACCACGGTAGCCACAACAGATGCAGCTTTGGGAAAATTGCCTTCAGAAGGATCTGCGACTGGACTTGCGCCGGCTGAAAGTGCCATTGACGAAAGTGTCATTGGTAATGTAATTACTAGCTCTTACTCGGGTGCGGCGGTGGCAGAGATGGTAGACTCTCGCGAGTTTTTGTCCCGGGGAACCTGCGGACAAGGATATCATAATAAAGAGGTTGAGAAACCAAAATCAGTGTATCAAAGACACATCCAAGCAGAGAGAACACTGGAGACGGTGGGACAATATGGATTCCTGCAGACAGGCTAAGATGTTGGCAGTGACCCAGGAAATAGAGGTTAGCGGCGAAGGTACAGTTGACTGCCGCGAAGGGAGACTGGGAGTGGACGAAAACGGACCCGCTTATAAGTAGTATATTTCGGAAAATCTTCCGGAGATGTGTTTTTAGTGAGTAATTTCACACTACCGAAGGGCATGAGCTGTCCGGTGTCTTATGGAAGATTTTAACCTCTCCCGCTAACAAAAAATCAAAAATCGGTAAATTCAAGGTAGGCAGATTCGAGCATATCTACCTAGATTTTGTAGGACCTGTTCCTCCTTCAGATGAATGTATCTGCATCCTTACAGTAATTGATCGATTCGCTCGTTGGCCTGAAACTAACCCAATCAAAAATGAACTAGCTACCACAGTTATCAAAATATTGTACGAATATTTCCTTCGTTTTGGAATTCCCTTAGAACTAACTATGGCTCAATTTAAGTCCAAATTATTTGAAGAGTTTACAAAATTACTAGGATCTCATAGAATACGTGCCACACGGTACCTCCTCAATCCAATGGTATGTTCAACCGTTCTCACACGCAACATCACCACACACCAAAAATCATTTAAAATTCGAGTAATATCCCACAAAAATCTCACAAAATGCTATAAGAATCCCAGAAAAACCCAACAAATATAGTACACCTTTTATAAAATAGGGATAAAAATGATAAATGGAGAGATACACGAACGGACGTACAATATGAAGAGTATAAGAAGTGGCTAGTTGGCTACGGTACTACAAAACCGCAAAACTTGATGAAAGTTCCAACAACTAAGTAATTGTCATAGTTTCTTTCCCACAAATCACAACACCCTAGAGTGCTCAATATATCATATCTCGGTGACGTCGTTATAGAGATAATGAATTCATTAAGTTCTGACATTGTTTGTCAAACAAACTCCCATTGATTTTACTATGTTTACTTCATGTCACATTATAAACGCAAATTAGTGCATGTTTTGGTAACGTGGTCTCTCCGGATCACTGTTTTTGTTTATTTTAAACACTAATTAAGTCGTAAACGTTTAAGCAATTAACACTGCAATATAAAATGTTGGTTACTTCTCTCCAATCATGCGAAATCTTATATATTTTAAAACGTGTCTAAGATCAACTTAATATAAACAGCTGTTGTATCAATAAAAACACAACATCATTCCATTAATTACAAATTATCGCTACATGAACTCTTGTTTTCCATAAAATCGTGACCACCCTGGAGAAAGTAGAAAGTCTCCCAGCAACATCTGCACATGGTTGAATTTATTTGTAACAGCAGATAAAGGCACGTGGATTTCTGCATACCATAGTTTCTTCACATGTTCTGGATGAAATGTTTGGTAAACATAATACCCTGGATGTTTAGCTTAGCGAGGAGCACGTTTGACGTTCTGGCGAGTCATCACGTCTGAATTCAAAATGAAAGGATGTTTTCCTAGTGCGTATGTGTGTTTAGAATTCCTTAACATCCTCGTTTAGTTAGAATTAAGTATGTCACGAGTGAAGTAATATCAAAGATAAATGGAGAAATGTAAGTAAAAATAAAGTCAGTAAACGTGCACTTGCTTCGGTAGTATATTTATCTAATATGCAGGTCACGGGAAACAAAAATGGTGCTAATATAAAACCTGCAACTATGAACGTAAACCTTTATGATTAAAGCAACATTTGAAAATTGATTTTGAAGGTTTCAAATTGAGGAGAGGCAATAGGATACTAAATACAATCGCACAACGCTAAACACTCGAAAAATTGAATTGCTTTTTCAAGTTTGGAACTTTTTTCGCGTTCATAAAAGCACATGGAATTGAAAGAGAATGTAAGGAACACTACAATCAAATTTCACGACTATCATTCTCTGTAGGCGACTGGGAGGATTTCTTTTGTTATTCAGATTCCATCTTCATAGAAGGTCATCTGCCGGAGTGAGAACAAATGAGAAAACCTTACAAGTATAAAAAATAAGTGGAAGTAATTTACTCAAACAGCTTCCAGCTTGAATTTCCTAACCCTTGTCCTATTTTTATTCACTGGGACACGAAAAAGATTTTTAAAATACCTATGAAGTGTTTCATTTTATTGGATTTTTCGATAAGTAGTTATAACAGTAGTGTATACACGCTTATCTTTTCCATCTTTCGGATAATTTCATAACTCCTTGTTGGTAGATATAATACTTCCTTATGTATAATGGCTCTTTATTGTTTTAATCATTACAAAAGTAAAATCCTAAAAACTGCTAGCTACCCTAAAATTCTACAAAAATGACATGAAATAAAATAACATTCCCTTTATCATCAAATTGCTTTTTGCACCTTCGGTCGGCCAGTCTTAACGTATTCCTGTTCCCAGTGCAGGTTTTTATATTTGCACTACGTGGCCTTCCATATACCATATACCCCTCTGATTCTACCCGCGTATAATGACAGACTTGGGTTACTCTCTTCGGACTCGCTAGAAGATAGGCGCAACAGACCCAGGTCTACCTTTATCAATCTTAACCGTTTGGGAGTTAAAGGGTAATAAATTTGAAATTGTCATGGTATGCACATCATTATTTTATTTTTAACTTTTGATCTACTTAACGCAGCGATATCAAACAAACGCCAAAAACTACTACTCCAATACCCTTTCCAAAATTGTCAACAAAGTTGATCTAACTCCTATAATTGCAGGTGCAGTAACTTCCCAAAGCGAAGAAAATGTTTTACGATTACCTGAAACTCAGCTTTTTCCCAAATTTTCTCCGAAAAAGCGGCTGCACTGGATTATAAAAGGAGTTTCCTAAATTCCAAATAGGGGTATTTTTGCGATCTGAAACATCGCAAGATTCTGCTGATGTCGAGCAGCAAATAATCATCCTCGTCGGGCAAGACCCTGAAACGAGCTCGAGACAATTTGCAAGACGGCTAGGAGTATTTTCACTTTTGGGTTCTTCATCGAGGAGGATTACGTCCATATCATTATATCCCAGTCCAAGGACTACTGGAAGGAGAATCCGAGAGAAGACTGGAATTTAGTACTTGGCTTCTGGATCGCGACATGAAAACATGGCTTTTCTGGATAGAATTCTGTGCACGGATGAAGCGCAATGTTTGGACTAGTATTATCGGCAAGTACCATTCATTTTGCCGCAATTGCTTAATAAATAGCCAAATTTATGCGGACTTTTTGGACAACACAGTACCAGATCTGCTAGAGGACATCCTTCTGCATAATCTTAGGGCAAAGTTTTACCAAGACGATACTGCTAATACTGTAAGGCAAATACTGCTAACATTGTAGAAGCAATATTAAATGAAAAATTTTCCAACGCGCTGGTTTGCAGGAGGTGCACTGATTCCTTGGCCTGCTAGATCTCCAAATCGTACTCCATTAAACTTTTTGTTATGGAAAACAATGAAGGATAAATTTACTCAGTGCCAGTTAACAATAGAGAGGAATTTGTAAGCAGTACTGGGACTGCAGCAACGAAAATACGGAAGAGGCTGGCTATAATACATAGTTTCGAATTAAATAAAAAGCATTTTAGGGTTAATTTGTGTTTAATTTCTATAATATTCCCCAAAAGTTTTTCTACATATAAATTTCTACATTCATTCTTTCTCTACCTGGGGCCAGATTTCTTTTTGGAAAGGTATTGAGATGTGCAATTCAGTAAAAAACAGATGTATTTATTACACACACAATTGAAAAAAGATGCTGAATTTTAGGTAATCGCACAACATTTTTTTCACTTTTGGAAGTTACTGTACTTGCAATCGTAGAAGTTCGACAATATTTTGGACAGGTCATTGGGATATTAGTTTTTTGGCGTTCGTTTTATGTCACTGCGTTGAGTAGCTGAAAGAATAAAATTAAAAGAGTGATCATATAATGAAAATTGCAAATTTATGAATCACCCTGTTACTCTTAAACGGTTAAGATTGCCCTCCCTGCCATACAATTTGTTGTTTATCTAGGTAACATCTATCACCCCACTTATTTGGACACATCAAATCTGAAACACCCTGTATGTTAAAAGTTTCATTAAATCGATATACAATGTATAAGATTTTCGTAGATGTTAAATTCATAAAAATTCTTTACAATCTGAGGTTTAATGTTGGGAGGAGAAAAAATTCTTTAAAGAAGTACATTGTGATGAAAGCCCTTACTAAGTGTAGTAAGCCTATTAGTTAATTAATGTACCCAAGTCAGCAATAGCTCAAGTGCAATAAAGTACGCAATACTGAAGTTCCCGATATACCTCAAGTAATAATTTTCACTATCATAATTTGTAACCGATATACCGAGAGTGCTTACGTTTCATGCTCGGATAATATAATTAAACAAAGAGCGACCACTGACCACCGGAAAGTGCATATCAAAACTCTATTGGGACATATAAGGCATCAAGAAATGAGAGTAATTTGACGCCCATAAAGCAAGCTTGGGTGATTGCACTTTATTTGATATCTAGGTAAAATAATTTATTGATAGGTGTTATGCCTATGTAAAGCCCCAGCGAAAAAAGTAAGATGCCAAGACTAACATTTTTAGTTAAAAAGGTTTTCTTTATTGAAAATAAAAATTGTATAAAAATAAATATTTAAAAAAAATCCACCAAAAATACTAAATAAATAAAAAATTAAAGTAAATAATAATATTAATTCAAAAAGCTAATAATAAAAAATATATCCAAAGTGAAAAGAAAGTAAGAATGGTAATTTAATTCATTAACAGCTATAGTAAATTACTGAAACCTTTACCTTGGGTAGGACGAATTTCAGTGTAAACTAAAAGACAATTTTACCATTTTGTTATGGTAAAATGAGAGAAATTCATCCGCACGTGCTGCCATCAAGTGGTAGTATGAGGACATAAATTGGACGGAGGGTTGAGATCACAACTAAGAGGCTTGTCACAACTTAGTCGTGACTCACAGCCAAGCAGGATTGGGAAAGGAAGGAAACCGTGGATGAGCGTTTACAGGTTGCCGTGCAGGCTGAACATGTGGTAACCGAAGAAATGGGAGGCCCGCCTAGTTAGCCGTGCTTAGCTCGTCGGATCGTAGTGAGGCCTTGCCTGCTTCTGCGGTTCACTCACCCAAACATCACAGAAAAAAGGACAAACTTTTTGGGACAGGAACATTGATGGGAAACCGAAATAAGGAATGAAATTGAACAGCGAGAAAATGTAAACTATGGCATCTGACGAAGCAGCACCTCAGTCATTAGATGTTACGAGGCTTGTTGGCCTTATTCCTCCCCATACTTTGACTATGACAAGCCCTGTTTATTCATTACAGATTCATCAAATACATAGATTACTACAAAATATATATATAAAATTCAAAAACAGAGAATAGAAAACTACTGCCAAATGTAACAGTCGGACATCCAGACAGGGAACACCACATCAGCAAGGCACTGTCTTAGCAGACACTTCAAATTCCGCCTAGATATGTCCAAGTCGAAACTACCGAAGTGTTGATTGAAGAGGCGGGACATCCACGTGACGGGCTCATGCATGCCGTAAAGAGTACGGTGGCCTGGGACGAATAGGAAGTCGTGATTCCTCAAGGTGCGTTGAGGTATAGCAAAGTTAACAGCCTCCAGTAATTCCGGTGAATTAATAGTTCCCTGCAAAAGATCGAAAATAAATACTATTTTTGAAATATTGCGCCTCTTTTCTAGAGAGTCCAACGAAATTAATCCCAGACGATCGGCATAAGAGGGAAGCACCAAATGATCATTCCAGGGAAGGCCGCGTAAGGCAAACCTAAGGAATCTGCGCTGCATACAGGGCTAGCATATTCCAAAATAGGTCTAACGAAGGTACAGTATAGAAGCTTGGTCAGGTAGGGATCATCAAGTTCCTTAGACCATCTCTTGATGAAGCCAACATTGAGTTAGCCGTAGAAACAATAGAGTCAATATGGTCCCTGTTCATTAGAAGTCCTTATGCCTAGGATACCTGTCCGGTATTAGAAGGAGGAGGGGGTAGTTTGAGCTAAATTTTGATTTTTCAGATTCTTATTATTTTATGCCTGAAAATAATTGAAATAAATTTCTCATTCATGCAATATCACGACTAGTAGCTCAATCAAGCAAGGTAAGAAAGATGACACCGACACACGTTTTACTTGTCTCAAACTTTTCCAAGTTCAAGCACTTCTTGTTTTGGTTATTTTATTATGTAATTATGAAGAGGTGAATGAAGTGGCTTTTGTTATCATCGCAGAATCAGGTGTAATGATTTGTAGGGTTTAAATATCATGGTTATGTGATCAAAAAATGTAAACCCACAGCGATAGGTCCTAAAATTATACAGTTCGTGAAATAGTAGTTATAAATGCTGAAATAAGGGGCCTTATTACTGAATATGATTCGATTTCTATCGATCATAAATATAGAAAATTAAGAATTGAATGAGATTAAAAGGAGATATTGTTCTTGCGTAAGTTGCTATCTTTAGGTCCATTCAATTCTTAATTTCCTATTTTTACGATCGATTGCAATCGAATCGTATTCAGTAATATGGCCCGAGCACGAACACTATTGTTTGACAGATCTAAAACTAAAATAAAAATAAAATACTTTAACTCATTATTGCTGTCACGCCTCAGGTAACTAAGTACACGCTCAGCAGAACGGTTCGGGTTGTATCCTGTGGGAAAGTAAAAACATTGGGCGCCACGTGATCTTTCGCGGAATGGACGATAAATTACGAAACCTGTCGAAATATACACCAAAATTCGGTTAAAAACTTTATTCTGTCAACAAACACACTTTACTCGAAAGGAATCAAGGGTTGTAATAAATTAAGGGTAGTACCTCCAAGCCACGTATTCAAAACAAAAAATTCAAAAAAAATTGTCTACGTTATCGTAGATGCACCTTTTTCCATAACATGCTCTCTAGAAATTATTGGATATGAATATTTGGCCGTGTATGGTTTCAACTAATGGAGCTCCTGCGCATTATGCTGTTTGAGTTCGAAATTTGCTAACCAATGTTTTTCCAAAAAGATGGATTGGTTGAAGAGGTGCATTAGAATAGGTACCAAGGTTATCTGATTTGACTCCTTCTAACTTCTTTTATTGGAGATATTTAAAGGGTAAGGTTTACTAGACCCATCCGAAATATTGACGAGCTGAAAGAGAGGATACGCACTAATTACTTTACAGTGTTTGGTGACAGGCGAGGGGACTCACGATAATCAAGCACAAGCAAAGATAAACGTTTATCAAGCATTCCGAAGTGAGTGGCGCGGGGACTCAAGTAATCAAGTACCACGTGGTGAGAGGCGGGGAGACTCACGTTAATCAAACACCTCAACGGTACAGATAACTACTACTATATTCAATTTTATTTATTTAGTTATGTTTAGTATATTTCTTAATTCTATATATTTAATGAGTTATGGAATGGCGTATTCGAAAACCAAACTCTTCATTGAAAAGGATGTTATTTCCATTTAAATGTTTCATTAGCTTGTTTTCAATTATATTTTCATAAATTTAGGAGACTAATAAGCAAAGGCAATCAGTTGGCTTACCAAATTTAGGGATAAGGATTACTTTTACTGTTTTGACGATGATTTGCAATTTTAAACAAGAACTTAAAATAAATGTAAGGAAAACTATGGCTTTCTTTGGAAGTAACTTAAGTATTAAATTAGGGACGGCGTCAGTACCAATAGCTTTATTTACTTTAAGAGACTTTATTTCTCTGATAAAAAGATTTTTGTAGGAAATAAAAAAATTAGGTCCATTAGAAACAACCAAAAACAAGCAAAACTTTCATAAACTGCCTCCTACCCCCCCCAACCGTTACGTAACACCCAGATATTTATTATTACCTAAAAATGTTAATTATGTTGCCAAAAATACCGGAATAAATCAAATGCAATTTCAGCCCACTTGTGTGTGCGAGAAATTCGTAAGTTCATGGCTATAGGTGGTTTTCCTTGACCGTAATGGTCGGACTCTTAGAGTCAAAACTACGGACTCGTGGTACACGGCTTATTGTGGTTATTTGCCATGTATATATATATATACTTCTGTATGCTCAATGACGCGACCCTTTTCGTATGTAAAAAGAATATGTGTAGTGTAGATATACCATATAAACTGAGTCGTGAGTCACGAGTTAAGAGTTAATACTTTTAATTTTAACAAAAACTTAATGTTACGTAACGCGTTGCTTGAACACCCCCCCCCCCCCCCCCATAACGCACCGTAACGTTTTACAAGACCCCCTCCCCTAAATGCATTACGTAATACTTGAATGTGACGTCATCATAAATTCAATATAGCGAATTCTCCAAGAAGGCGGATTATATTTATTTGATGTGGGTATAAAATTAAAGGGGTTGCCAAGAAGAACTAGATAAAAAATAACATAAATATAAATTAGTAGGAACAAATCAATTTTACAGCACATAATTACACTGACAAATAAATGAAGAAAAATGAGCCATTCTAGAGTATATGTCGGTCGATACGCTAATATATGCTGAATTAGCAATCTCACATCTTGTAGAGTTCCTTAACTATTTAGAATTGTCACAAGCCAATGATGCAAGTGGGAGAAACCAGGTCTGGTTGATGTGCAACATAGATGCACCTAAACTCTACATTGTGACAGCTGTACATTTAAAAAAACCATGTTTTTCACATAGGCAACTACTATATATTAAGGAAAAGAAATAAGGCGAAATTTCAGTTACAATCAACCGTCACAACTTTCAATCAGTTTCCATCATTTCAATATTCACTTCAGAAACCGTCTGTATATCATCAACTGAGCACATAGGAGACTTTTTATCGAGGAAATACATTCCCACCTGGCAAAGCCGGGTCACATAGTTAGTAAGTTGATAAATCCAACAATTGCTGTATAAACAAATGATCAAAAATTTCGTTCTAAAATGCATACGTAAATATTAAAACTTAATATTAAGCTAGTAATCAACGTCTAATTTGCTTTTATCTTCAAAATAGCAAGTTATTCCTGTGCACCTCAAAAGCTTTTCTTCTTCAAGATTTCCGTTTGAATTATCGTACTTAATATAATCCTGAAATCTGCCAATAGCATTCATGGACCAATTTACCGCAGTACCATGAAACTTATGTCGAGATATAAGAGGGCAATGTCGAAATGATGTGCTTGGTAAAGTGCCGCACTCCATCACTTTAGCACTCGTACCGTTGCTGGCCTGACTTTGAAGAGCTCTGAACGTCAGCTACCGGATTTTATATAGAGTTTACTTTGTAAGAGTAAATAATGGGATGCCTAGGATTTAATGACCAACATCGATGACAGCTAGGTCAGTGGGACATAAATTAATTACACCAGTAAATGTAGAAATAGCAGCCAATTTAATTGGCAGAATCGCCTCCAGATTAATTTAGCTTCTAACTTGATTTCCTTTTAGCATACGTACTTAAATAGGCAACGCCCTAATTGAGGGATGGGCACACCAACGACTGATAATTAAATCGTTGATCTTCGAATAAATAACAAGAATTTATTTTTAAATCTCAAAACGAAATTAAAATTTAAGTGGCGAAGGCGTTGAAGAGCTACTTGAAGGGATATTTTGGGAACTTACAGATTGTAGAACTGTTAATCCATTTTTCAACTATGTTGTTTTGCTTTAACTTGGACCCGTTGCAGTTCGATGATTCAGCAATTTGCTTTGGTCAACTGAATTTTTCAGCTACAGTGCAAACCCGCGTCTTATACTTTTTACTCTTTCTCTCTTATACTTTCTACTATCTTAGCCACAGACTGCAACACGTTATTGTACAGAAATCCAACTTTTCTGACTGCCTATGACTATTTTATTAAAACTATCATGCAATGCTTGGGAAATTGTTTTAGTACTACTATAGTATTTGAAACATAATTAAGCAAACCAGATACACTCCCGAGTACAAATAATTGAGTTGGTATTGTAACGTGCACGAGGTAGGCCACGAAACTAGAAAAGAAAATGTCAAACGTGGAGAGTCAAGGACGACTTGCACCTATGGTGAATATGTTGGTGAAAATCTGTAATGGAAACATTTAGATCTAAGTGGCAGAAGTTTCTAGAATAAAGCTAAGTAGTATAAATAGGGCTGAGCAGTAGCCTAGGTAGTTTAGTCGTGCTTTAGACTGCGAACTGCTCATATGTGATACTGCGATAAGTCAGTTGTATTTTAACCCGTGAAGTAATAAGTGTAAATAAGTTTATTGAAACGGTATATTGTGAAGAAATATTGTCAAGAAAATTGTGCATCGAATTAATCAGTAAAGTGAATAAAAATTGTGAACATTTGTGACTGTAAATAAGTGTCTTAATTAATCTGTCAAGCCCGACGTTACAGTATATTCACGTCCAAAGCAAGTACAGACGTTAATGCTTTTTAAAGTATATACCCGCACGTTACGAGCACGCATAGGGAACAAATTGGCCCGGCAGTATTATGCAAAATTGACAAATATGCCCGCCAAAAATGCGTGCTTCTGGTACTGCATTCTGGCTATAACACATTCGAAATTCGTGACTCACCGAGTGGGTTTTGTAAAATCTTTTTCGTAAATAGGCGTGTTCACCGTGTGGGTCATTGGCCACCTGATGTTAAAATTGTTCCCAATAGCTGATAACTCATAAGCTGAGTCATAACAATAATAATTAAAACAATTACCTGAAAATTGCTTTTTTTGATAAACATATATTTTTCATTTTAAAAACAAACGAACTACATAAATCACACTAACCTTTTCACGTTACCGTATATTCTTTTTAAGACATCGAATGCATTTCGACGAGCATTCTCGTCATCATCAGCGAAAACCCCGACTGAAGTGACCTTTCATTCGATTTCACTCAACAGCTGATATTTTGTTATGTAGTCTGCAGTGCATAAGTCAAACAGTTTAGAGATGATGGGACCGTTGTCACTGTTCATGCTGTTATTTTTGTTTTTGTTTGTCGTTTGTTTTTAAATTAAGATCGTGCCGTGGTTTTGTTGAAAAGTGAGTGATATATTTTCCAGTTTCAGTTATAACTAATCTTTATTAACCCGAACACAAATAAGGCTTAACTGCACAAACGTTGCCGGCTACTGCGGAGATAGTTTTGTATTTCAGACGTCGGTTTGGAATGAGTTAATCTAGGAAAATAATTTTATTCATTTATTAATATTAGCCGCATAAATCCGAAAATATTAATAAATAAATTTGAGCAGAAAAAAAATTATTTTATTGTTTTTATTTTAAATTTAAGTCAAGAAAAAGTGTGGGCGTATCGTGCTTGGTTTGGATTATTTCGTGCGTCTTTTATTAAAACGTGCCTGCAACGGGCTGACATTTGGAAAGGGATAATTTTTACTGAGGCGTACTGTGCCTCATCTGAGTGCCATTCAGGCGTTTTGTTTGCGTGCCTGTTTCAGGCTAGGAATGGGCAAGTCTTATTTTCATTCGAAATTTTCACCGAAAATAAAACAGAATAGGGGAGTATTCCTGGGTATGAGGGGGATTTTGGATAATCAAAATACGCAACCTTTACCAAAAGCACTATGCCGCTGCTCATCTTGGTTGAGAACAGCGTTTACCACAACTGCCTCAGCATTTCGTTCAACGGCTTGGACTAAATCAGAATCAGTAAGATATCGGGATTGAATCGAGCAATGCCAGATGCAGCGAAGCTAGACTTGATTTGGCGTTAACACCAAATCCAATGTTACACACACACACAAGCCGTATTTTCAAAATCTATTGAAAAGGAAATACAAACAAAAACAATAAAAAATATCAAATATTTAAAAAAAGAATGAAAATAGTAAGTCAAAATTGAGTTTATTTACCTTACCTTATTGGCATTATTTTTGTTTGCCACGCGGAATATTGAGACTTGTAGTAACCCCTTATAGTATAGCAGTGTATAGGGAGCGAAAGAATATGAATTCCATTTACAGCCGCCATATCAAGTGCATCTATGGGTAAATGAGACGTTTGGTTGGCCATCAATAATAGAACAGGCGAATCGGTCGCCGGTTTCTCAGACTTGATGAAATGGCGAATGTAACGAACAAACTCTGGCGAAACATCCAACTAGAATCATTCGTGAATCCGACGGTTCCAGGTGACACAGTGTCCAGAAAAAAACATTGCATACTTTTTCAGGGAAATAAAAAGAACGGAGGAATAGAATTTCCGCTCGCACTTACCTTAAGGGCCAGGGTCATGATCGTACCACGCTCGGCAATTTACATTTTTCCAACTATTCTCATTCCTTTTAAACCAATGGCCTTGGCAATTTTGTCAATTTTGGAATAGCTGAAAAGCCGCTCTCATCCTTATTGTAAATGGCCGAACTATGAAAGTTGAATTCATCCGACAACCGGCCCAGATTTGCGAAAAACTTGTGTACATTTTGCTTGCAGAAGTCCTTAACCCGGTTCATGGATGTTTGTTCTAATGTTCTGACCGTAGGTTTTGGGTGCCGTTTGATAAACAGATAATCGATAGAGAAAGCCTGGCAAAGTAAAGGAGAACTCATTGAAAAACTTTCATTATCGAGATAAAAAACAAAAAACTCTATTCCGAGATCATCGCGTTTAAAGTTTTTTGACGCCGCTCGCCAAGTACTTATGGATGGAACTAGCGCGCTGCGAACGGCTGTCTTTGAATTCTGGTGCTCCGATCTGGATGAAATTTCACACAGATATTTTCGAAAGTATGTACTTCCAGAATATGCAACTTTGTATATAACCCCTTAAGCAGATTACGGATAAATGCACGGGTACCCGTAAAATTGAAAGCTCTTCGCATACAGACAGATAAATGGAACCTTAAAAACCCCACTATTTATGTAATAGCTTTAGAAGAGTGGAAAAGTTTGGTTTACGTTTAAAAATTGCATATTCTAATTAGCTGTGGTAACAAACGGATTTACAACCGAGTTTTTATCGAGCTTCGTTTAACATATTTGGTTTTGTATAAAACTTTATTGAAAACGTCCAAATTCTTAACACGCAATCAGTTTCTTCTACATTTGGCACTGTTCATATACAATCTGTATTTTTTTGCGAGAAAACAATTTTTATGGCCTTACACAGTAGACTTGGAACGGCAACGTCAAAAGTGGGGGAATGGTGTAAATTTGAAAATTCTTCTCTTCAATGTTTAAATTTTGATTGCCTGACCAGTATATAAATTTTGAAATAATACAGGGTGTTTCATCGGTCGTGTGTAGAAATGAAGGAACAGGTAGATCTAGGCGAGAAAGGAAAAAAATTGTATTAGAGAGGGGGGGGGGGGGGGGGGGGGGGGGGGTGTATTCCCCCCACTCGACCGTGCAAGCTATAGTGGTTTGATATTTTTCTACAGTTTTAGTGTTATACACGTTATTAATATTTCATTTGAAGGTAACACAATGGTATCAAAGACTGTGTAATTTGTTTTTGTTAGTGTTAATTTATTTAAAAATTTTAAATTTTCGGGAAAAAAAATTAATTTTTTCATTTCAATAGCAAATATTTTGAAAATTTGCTCTATTTTTTGTTATTTTCGGGTTGCGATTGCGTATTAAAATAATGATCAAATAAATTTTTAAGAGAATATGCTGTTGAATAAGCTCAAAGTACTTTTCGTAAATTTCAAACTGTCAAACATAAATAAAATATCGATTGTCTAACTTGCGATTCCATAATAATTCTACACCACCTTGGCCTGTTTTTTATTTAAAAATTTCTGGATATATTAATAAAGCACATAATTAAGAAAACTTATAGCTATTGGTTGTTTGTGAAAAAAAATTCTAAATTAAAATATAGCAATAAAAAGTGGAGCATAAGAAAACATTTTTAATTCTGTGAGTTTAAAAAAAATCATTCTCCTTGACACCGAACTCAAGAGTTTTATCACAAACTTGTGGTCTGCTAAAAGCGTTAATTAAAATTAATTTGTTTTTGCTACATACATTACTGTTGTTAACTTCCTGAAATTAATTCTTAAGTAAGAACCCCCCAAATAATTTTGCAACGAACTTGAAAAACACTTTATTTCCACCTTTTTATAAATAAACTAATGTAGATATTGTTTTAGTCCGTAAGGGTAACGTAATCAACTCAAATTTCTTATATTAAAAATAAAACAAATACATTTTAAGGTCAATGTGGTGGCAACTGAAGCAATAACTCGGGCACGTATCAAAAATTCGCATACTCAAAGATTAGAAAGCTTTGTGCTTTTACACATATTTATTTATAAACTTTTTCGAAATATCTATGTTTCAAATAAAGTAACGTAAACCGAAACAATCCTTATCAACATTTAAATGAACATAATTATGGCAACAAGAAACAACACAACATATCTTAGCTTTAGTACTTTTAAAACACAAATACGAGGTACTAGTTTGAAAACCTTTCGTCTTAAGCCACAAATGATTTATAGTCTGTATATGTGTGATATGCAAGTTGGATAGGTATATTTTGGTTCAAAAGTATTGATGAGCTTTAAATATTTTTTTTATTTTTTTATTTATTATTTTCGATAAAGATAGCGTGAACTTTGTTCATTTCAATGAGACTCCAAATGATAACTTTTTTTGATTTAACATCTCAAAATTTGGCAAATGTAATAAATGGACTTACGCCATTCAAAACAAGCTTTATACTTAGCAAAAACTTCAGCATTAGAACCAAATCTCTTTCCATCGAGCTCTTTCTTGCTGTTTGTAAAAATAAAGAGAGTTTACTCTGGGTTAAATCTGATAAGTGAAAGCATAATTATTCTAAGTTTCTGGCTAGAGTTAAGAAAAAAGAGCCGGTGAATTATCAAGATGAAAAAGCATTTATTAGAGAACTTCTGATCTTAATTGAGAATACTTTAATTGACCAAGTAATATTGAATAAGACTCTATCTTGAATGTTTTTCATTCATTAGGTAACAAAGGAACACGATATCAATATAATTTCAGAAAACAGTTAAAATCAGCCCTATGATGCGTTAGCATTGCTTTTTCCGGAAGGGAATTAGGGTAAGGAGAATGAGAGTTTTTGCATTGCTGCGAAAGCTAGACAACAGTCCAGAGACAGATTGGTATTTTATTTAAAAAACTTATGGTGTGTTGATCCATCGATCAAACTTCGTCTCTTTATGAAACTATTTTTGCCTCTTCCAAATGAATTCATCAAGTGTTTGAATTCATAGTGCACAGAATACAAGGTATGCCACCAATATCATTATATTAGGCTGGGCAAAATGAAGGATCTGACAGATCTAGGTGAGAAACGAAAAATTGTCTATCTCCCCCCACAATGGGGCTGGCGCCCCGTCATGTTGATATAACATACTTCTTCGTATTTACAATGATATATCCTCCATTAAGCCGATTAGATCGTTTTGCAGGAATAAGTCGATTACCTACAATTCCTGTCCACAAGTTTATGAAGAATTTGTTTTGGGACGACATCTGTCGACCAATTCATGGGTTTTCTGTACTCCAAAAGTGAGTATTATCCAAACTCACTATGCCACATTTAGTGAATTGTGATTCATCTGTCCACAGAATCTTATCCAAGAGTGTCGAGTCATCAAAGTCTTCTTCAAGTATCCAATTACAGGATTCTCTACGGCTTATTTTGTCCTGCGACTGACGTTTCCGTACGGTTGTCACATGGAAAGGGTGGAGCCCTTCTCAACGTTATAGTCTTCATACCGTCACTGCACTAGCACCTACGCTATAAGCTCCTCCATTTCTGATGAAATTAGCGCAATATTGACCCCCGCTTGTGACGAAAGCCTTTGAAACGCTCTTTGAAAAGCATCTCTCGACGGTTGCTATCTTTCTGGGAATCACCGGTGATTGATATACCATTTTTTATTTTAGTTCAAACTTAAACCAATTGATTTAAACCATAAACAAATTGAATCAAACCTTGCGCCAAATAAAGTAAACTTTAAGTCAATAAAATTCAACCTTTAACCAAAGAAATTCAACTTTCTGCCAATTGATTTAAACTTTACTCGAAATAAAACAAACTTATAGTCAATTAAATTAAACTTTACTTCATTTTAAATAAACTTTAAGTCAAATAAATTAAACTTTTCTCCATTTTAAAGAAACTTTATTTCATTTTAAATAAACAATTTTTCAAAAAATTTCAAATTTTTCAAATCTAACCTACTGATCGATTTAAATTAATGACTGACACCCATCACAAACCACATACACCTCCAATGGATTATAGGCAGCAGCACAAACAGAACACTCTGACATTATTCTGCTGGTATGTTTTCTATTATTCCTAAAAAGATTTCTTAGCCGACGACTTTTAGTCTAATTTAATTTAATCTATTTTAGTCCTTGTTAATTCTAATTTGTTGGGTTTTTTGAATATCTGTTACAGTGTTTATAATTTTTCCAGACCTGGTTAGACCTGTGTCGACGTTGTGTAACGTTGTAATATATTAGTTAATAGTTGTCGATGTTTTAGATGGCTGTCACTTCTTTTCCACTTCTGATTGCTCAGTTCACTTTGTGTCCAAGTATTTTATTCCTGGATCTTAAATTACACCTTTTTCAGTGAAAAATGTATCTCCCGAATACTTTCATGCGCAAAATTGACCAAAATATCAAGAGTCGTATCGATTAAAATACATTTTTATAACATTGGCAATAAGTACAGTTGCACTTTTCGTGTCTTATATTAGCTTTAATAAATGTGTTTTAATTTAAAGTATAAATTTAAACAAACGTACGCCACATAACATTCCACTATCAATCCAATCCCAGCAAAATTAAATCCAATGAAAAAAGTAATACTTTATTTCATATAAAAACGACACATGGAGCCATTTATTTCGTTTTATCGTTCGACATCAAACAGTTGACAGCCAACATCTCCACTTCTTCGTGTCTAGTATTCACAAGTATTATATAATCAAAAGAGAAACAACCCCTTCCGACCCTGTTATTAGGCGTATTACTTGCATACAAACACATGGGGAAAACTCTAAATCTGATTGATGACGTTAAGTGATTGAAAAATTCGGGAATAAAAACGCTTGACATGATTTATAGCTGAGACTGGTGTTTAGTATTTATCAAATTCGAATGCGAAATAAAAGAATTTTCACCCTGAATGTACCTATTTGGCAAAATAAAAAATATAAAAATAAATTGTCAATCTGTAACGAAGTGTAACAAATGCGGAATTGACACTGAAAGAAGGGTGTCAATTTCCTTCAGATTCACATAGTTTCCTTTAAGAATGATGGAACTGTTTCATTATAGCTTTGTAAAATTGCTTTTTCCATCTTGGGCCATTTATTTAACATGAATCGTTTTAAAAGAAACCACAATATTTCTCGAAGGAAGAAAACTGAGTACATATACGTGCGGAATCCTTTGTAGCAGAATCAAATTACGCTGGAGCAGAGATCAATTTTATGGTTATATAAATTTAATATTTTATTTATACCAAAACCCAATTCTTCACCATGGCATTGTGTCAATTTTTGATTCTTTAAAAAAACAGAACAGAATAAAATTAATTATTAAAAAAAATCCGACTGCAGAAAAGCGAAAAACAAGCTCTACAACCTATAGAAATTTGTAAGAGCAATATATAATGCACCTTGCAATGTTTTGTGTCCGAAGACTGGTTTTTTTCATTGTTAAAAAAAGTCAAACCCGTATATGGGGGGGGGGGGGGAATAGACCCCCCCCCCACAAATTTTGTACGACGACAGCACACCAACGACTCATTGATGACACAAGAGCCTGGCAATGTTTTAAAGGCACTCTTTACCAGGCTCGCTTAATTTGCACCCAAATTTGGTCTAAGGTTGTAGCCGCAAATCTGTTAATCCTTTGTTCCACATCATTCCACCAGTTTTCAATAGAATTGAGATCACGGGACTGTGCAGGCCAAGCCAGAACTTCAATTCTTTCGACCTGCAAATATTGCTTTACACACATAGCCGTATGCTTTCGGTCATTGTTATGCGACATTCGGCAGCTTCAAATTACTCAAGATTTTTTTATATTGGGTTTGGTTCATAATACCCTGAATTCGGTGGATGGGACCCATTGCGTACCATGAGAAGCAACCCCACACAAGGATGCTGCCTCCACCTTGCTTATTCGTTTTCAGGGTGTACTTTGGGTCATTTTGTTGGTTTATCCCACGCCGTACATAATTTTTGCCATCTGATCCAAAACAATGAAACTTGGATTCGTCACTCCATAAAACGTTTTTCCACCAGGTGGGATCCTTGAAGATATGCCCTCTAGCGAAATGCGAACGACAAACAGACAAATACCGCCTTGACACCAGCGGTTTTTGTCTGCCGCCCAAATAACTATTTCTCGCGCAGGCGATTTTGTGCTTACAGAAATATTTACACTTAAGTTATACTCAATTAATTAGTTTATTTTCAAAGAAAGCATAAAAGGACAAGTTTTGCTTATGCGAACAATAGTAGCGTCGGTTCTGGCACCGTTTTCCGCATCTGAATTTTACGACTTTTGTTCTGAGAGGACCCTGTTCCTCCGCAAGGAACAGCTTTAATCACTTTTTCCGCGAACATATCAATTTTCGGCCTATTTCAGATTTTGAAAGACATTCGCTCTTAAGTGTCAGTACTAACTCTCTAAACTCCGCTGTTGAATGTACTCTACGTCCCATGTTTTCGCTATTATCCTCAAACCATTTAATTATTTACTTAACTTACTCACTAACCTTTTTTCCTATTCCTTACCTTCGAAAAATTGAGAAATAGTACGGAAAATGATTGAATTCTTGAGCGAAAAGAACGCAAGTTTTTACCAGAAAAATTGAAAAAACCATTTTTTTGACCTCTGACCTTGAATAACTTTTTTGCAGATGTGGGATCGGTGGGGACTTTTAGTATTTTATTTGTAACAATGTTTCCAAAGTCTGTACTAATTTACAGCTCTATGCGAATTACTACTTTGACCGGACTATCAAGGATATAATGACAATTTAATACATAGTTTAAAATATAGGTAGTACTAAATTCGAATATTAACCCAAATTGTCAAATTATAACTAAGCCATGACATAAATTTTTCTTATGAATTATCATTGTATCATAAAACAATTCCAATTCCAAAACATCCCAATGCATTAAACCTATAATTCTGGGGCATCCTAAAATATAACGATATTTCGTTTTATCATTTTGAGAGAAGGAATTGCAATAATGACAGGATTCTAAACCTTTTAAAAAACTTCATTACGAATCAAATTGCAGGGTATGAACGGTGCCCGCAGTAAAGACGAACTGCAATGAATGTACACATAATTAACCTAATTATGGTTTTTCAAAATGTCAATACAATTATGCGAAATAAGGGCTTATTCGTGAGATTGTCTTACAGATTTTAAATTTTATTAAAAATTAATTAAATTCTTGTAAATATCTTTCCGCACTAATATTTTCCTCAGCAACAGATATCTTTCAAAGTTATGTAAATGAGAAAACGCAACACTTTGTGCGCTTGTAACCTTATTATCAATCCCTCTCAGATGCAAATATTTAGTTCTTTGAAGGAACTATCTCTCTTAGAACTCACGTCAGGATTTTTAATCTAGCTCTAGGATATCTGTGTTACATCAAGCGTTATCATACTCCACCCACTCACTATCTCTGTTATACGGGTGAATGTTCGTTGCAATAGTCTTTCGGCTATTACCTATCTTATTCCATTTTTTATTTAAAGGAACCGACACAGTGTTCCTTTGCATAGGAAAAGCATACGCTCCCTATATGGACAGGATGAAAGGAAAAGTCTAGTATGAGTTTGGATACTTTTAAATGATCTTTGGCATTTCAACGCCATAAATAGGTCACTTTGCTTAGGGGAAAACGAAAGAAAGGTCTGTAAAGTAGGTCACTTTGGGTGTGGTATACTTAATCCTGGAACATGAGTGGGCGCATCTTTTCAGGAACATCTGATTCTGTTGCATGTTGAATTGACACACAGTATGTAAAGAAAATTGTATGCTTTCTCAGTTTTCTTTAGCATGCAAACCTCATACTCCTATATCCTACTTTCGGGAACAAATCAACAAAACCACAAGCAATTTTGCAAATGGAAAGCATAAAATTGGCTCCGAGAAGAAAAATGTATTGCTCATAAAAAATTGAAATTGCAATGAGCACATCCCCCCTTTCCTATAAAGGGCTCTGCATTGATTAATTTTGAAAACCGACTTTTAATTTAATTTGAACCGTGTTCGCTATAACTCGTAACGATTTGAAATTACTCTCTTGGTGACGGCGAGATTTCAACCGGGGCATTGCGTGACTAATAAGGTATTGAAATCAGTGTTCCCCTTTTTAACATTAATTATGTGTTAACGTCGGGCCAAATTAAACCCCAATTTAAATCTTCCCACGAATTGCTAATGAATGGGTTGAAAATGGGGTTTTTTTAATGAAAGTGGAAAAGTCGTAATAAATTCTGATGTTTTTCGTGTTCGTATATACTTGTATTTACCAAAACGGTATTGAATAATTTATGTACTAAAGCTAGGGTAGAATATCGACAGAGATACTTACAATAAAATTGTATAAACATACATATGTTAAATCAAAAATATTACAATAATAAATGAAATAGCAAAACAGTAAAGTGTAGGAACGACTGAATACCTAAATAATAAAAACAAATTCTTTAGATGGATACCCTGTGGCACCCCAGAAGTTTTATTAGTTGTATCTAAAACACTTCTGCTACGCGAAACGAACTAATCAAACAAGTAAATTCTTAACAAGTTGACGAAAATCGATAAATCTCATCATCGCCTAGTCAGTGTATTAGCGTCAAGCATACGGCAAACCAATGTAGAAGCTAGACACTGGTTACATTAGTGAAGTATAACTTTGCTGAATGGTCTCTGGATTAGTTGTAAAGCGAAATTATGGTTTTGACATAAGCTTTGATCTAAAGAAACAACCGTTCCGAAAACTAGTAGTGCTATTTGTGATGTATGCATTTTTGGTATGCGGAGTGTTAGTTTGAAAAACAGAATGATTGGGTTTTGTGTGAAAGAGTGAGGTAAGGCCTTACTACTTCTTAATTCAAGCTGGTTCCTTTGAAAACGTTCAACAAGTCGAACAAGTCGTAGCGGACATTGTTCTCCAGCACGCTGAAATCCAAGATGTCTGGCAATGCCATGAATGCGGGTATGAAGTGAAGAGGAGTTTCGTCCTCCTCCAAACACAGTTGACAAAGTTACTGTGTTGTTTTTTAATGTTACAGATATGCAGAAATTACATAAATAAATGCAAAATAATTGCATAGTGCAGTGTCATCTACCCAAGGGGAAAGGCTTTTAATGTTCTTTTAGAAAGCACAGTCCGATGAATCTGTTCGTTTTTATTTTCAACCAGCATTGAAAGCAGTACATATCATCGATGCGGTTTTTCTTTGCATTTGTGGATCCCGTTTTGCTTTTTGTAACATTTGCGGCTTGAAGAGTAACCATTTTCCGGTGTCCCGCCAATTGAGCTGCAAAAACCCGAATGTTTTTGCGCTACGTGAAACTAGGTTTGATTCTGATATTAATCGGTCACGCATTTTGGTTATTACCTTTTGTCAATTATTTCCCTCATAGGGGAATAGAATTTTATATTACGAATGATATGTCCTTCGCAAGTCTTTCCCGATTCTGATTGCAAAATTTATTTATGCCTGGATTAGATATAAACTCCATCGACACATTATTCATTCATTTTGTACCGAAGTCTGAATATGTCTGACGATACGGTGTGTTCCTTTGATAATCTGTCAGTCGTCAGATATCAATACGATTCTCGAAATTTCATCCTCGTCCGAAATTGCTTCTTTTTTCAACGTCCACAGCAAACAGCGCCTCAGGCACTCTACTACCACAAACTGAAATTCACGTCGTGCTACTTGGCCGACTCTTGTTCTTGTTTCCGATTTCGGTAAAATCTCCCTTCGGATGACTGCTGCTAATTAGTACATGCAACTTTCATTGCAGCCTCTTCCATCTCCATGGCAACGCACTAACACGCAAAAACCGATATACATCCTCACGCGAGAAGCTTTTAGACTACTTTACAAACTCGATGTCTGAAAAGCTACTAAATTTGATATTTTTTCGCCCCTGGTTCTAAAATACGACATCTCTGCTTTGAATATAAATGCTGTTTTATCTACTAATACCTAGCCTAGCCTCAATCCATATCAGTTGAAAAAGTGAAAATGTCCAATTCGTCCCCTCTAAACATTTTGAGTATTAAGATATTCCGTAATCTTAGTTGTGCCAACCATATATTAGGAGTCTCTTTAAATGCGATGAGGTACCTGGGTTTTCTACAGAGATGTAAGAAAACTTCACTCCATCTAACTTGGCGCAATGTAAAGACGAGACATTCTATTTCTCCCATTCCTCTTACACTAATTCTCTTCCAGTTATAGCTGTGCTAACGCATCATAGGGTTGTCCCCTGTTCTTTGGCTACACCATAAAAAAGTAGAACAACACGAATGAGGCACAATTTTCGGTATTATGGTTTTTCCTCTTATGAGTCCGAAACTTTCAAGTGAGGCGAACAATATCGTCTTCTTCACTCAACTCCGCTCCTACCATTCTTTTCCTGCCACGGCTGTGCTATAGCATTATAGGGCATTTCCTGAGCTTTCGGTTTACCATAAAAAAATTAACAAATGAAAGTGGTAAAACTAGCGAAGAGTGTTACTTTATAGCTGACAACGTTTAATACCAGACTTCGATGGCGTAAGTGATAACCGGCCTTTCTTAGCGGAGGTTCCAGGGTCGAACACCACCCGCCGCAATCTATGATTGTTCCCTGCCGATTACGATAAAAAGGCCAGCAGGGTTACTAAGTTATTTCGGAACAACCTTAAACCGTTGGTCTACTTGAAATCGTTGTATCGGATCGGGTGAAGCTCTTCTCCCACCCCACGCCTCACAGAATATTTTTTTAATGATATATTCAAAGCTCAGGGGACAACCCTATGATGTGTTAGCATGGCTTTTGACCGAAAAGAAATTAGGGTAATGAGGGAACATGAATGTCTTGTTTTTGCATTGCTATGAGCTAGATGACAGCCCAGAGACGGAGTGGATTTTTTAATTTTCATTTTAAAAGCTGATGGGGAGATCGAGGCTCGAACCCTGGAACCAAGACGTGGTGATCGTGCCATTCATACATTGATTCAACTCCGTCTCCGTTACGGTTATGTGAACTAGGGAGCGCTGCAGTAATTCTTTACTTGTTATGAATGTAAAGTAGTATAAATGTGAAATCAAAGCATTTATGATTGTATGACAGAATAGAAGAATAAATAAAATTGTCTTTTAATAGGAGATACATCCCTAAGACTACACATCGCAAGATACATCCCTAAGACTACATCGCAAGGACTATATTGGGTCGATAGTGTTATCTAGAGGTATCATATAACTTTTGTCTAGGAGTACTTTTGCAAAGCTAAAAAGCTCAATAAATTACTCCAAGGCGAATAATATGCCGCATTGGTGGACAAAACGATTAGAGATGGTACACGGTAAACTTACGTTAAATAATACCTATCATTATTTTTCCCTCTTTAGCTCCCGTAGCCTATTGTGGGTGGTGGTGAATTCAGAATCACCCTCATAACTCCGCAAACCCCAATGGCCTTTTAGCGTAATCTACTGTCAGCAGAAGACAACCATTCGTCGCCGCAGATGTGGTTTGATTCTGGAACCCTCATGTTAAAAGGCCAAAACCTTATTCCCTTATTCCTTACTTGAACGAAGAGTTCATTATGTCATTATGTTAACCTATTATCTGTGAAAAATAACAAGGCCATTTCTCAAAACCACTCCGCAAGTCTTATTTATTTAAATTGACCAAATTATCTTTCCATTCGTAAAAGTACAAGAAACTGGAAAATCATTACTTTCCATTTAATCAACAACCGACGACATGTGAGCGACATATCATATGTTTTAGAAGTCACAAACGACGGATAATAAATTGTAAAATTCTCCACTTTTGCGAAAAGGGCAAAAGGGATAGGCCACAAATTTAAGATCCTAAGCATGATAGAAATTCATGATATGTTTTGTATCCAGTACCTTTCGTAGCATTCTTTAAATTCTGTAGATATCTGTTATTACAAACGGTAGGCGTACGTATTTGAAAGGAAACCCAAAAGGAAAAAAAATGGAAATAAATTGTTTAGAGACGGTATGCTCCCTTTTGCTGTAGAAATTTTACTGAGAAATTGAGAAATTATTTACAAGCCGAATCATTTCCACTTTAAAGAACCTATTCAACCTCAGGAGTTCTAATGCTTTTGTAGATCTAACAAAGTTGTGATGTAATCAATTTGTACCGATGTCGCAAGGACAAGCAACAGTTGTATCAGGTGAAATAGGCTGATTTTGACAACCTCATAACAAAGTATATTTATATAATAGTTTTTCCTTCGACCTATTTCTTGAGATTACAATGCTAAAGGTAGTGGTAAGAGGAGACTTGCTCGTTATAGAAACGCTCTTTAGAAAATTCAACAGGACAACAAAGACCATTTCAAAGTAGGTGGGTGATTACCTTCATTATAACAACTGTTGAATAGAAAAGGGAATACCTGTCGGAAGATTCTAAGAGAAATTTAATAATGACAGGAGGATTTGATCTTTAACCTTTTTAAAAAAAAACTTTTCAATGCTTATCATACATAATTGCTTATAGAACGGAGAATAGAAATGATGACACCGTCTAAATTTTCATTGACGAAATGCTTTTATTATTCATTTTTATATGCTATGTCATTGATGACGTTCTACTTACCTTGAAAAGATAAATTCATTCATCGTTAGCTCTTATGAAAATGTGTCATCCCTGTTGATGTGATAAGATACGTACTTTCAAAAGAATGTTTTGTTGATAAATTTAATAAAAAAAAACAAGAATTTAAATATTTATTTATTACTCAGTCCACAATATATCGTTTGATAACTTTGACCACCCTGCCATTAAAGTATTCCCGCAGTGCCGTTCAGACTTATTGTCGTTTTCAAAAGTTTTTCTATTTAAATAATTTTGAAGAGACCAAAAAGGTACCAATCTGATAAAGATATATCATTTGCTTTTAATTCTTACTGAATCCTTAAAAATATGTGTGGTCGAGCATTATCATTATTGAAATTATTTGTCACTTTTGTGAATCTGGTGCGATTATAGTGGACTTTACTTTGTAATTATTACTACAAAGAAGTTCGGTTCGACTGTTACTGATTTAATGAAATCAGCTCTACGCAAGGTTACTGAATATTGTCGCTATTAACCCAAGATTGTTTTTGTGCTGTTCGCCGGAAAAAACATTTTGAACCTTGGGTTAATTTTGATCTAATGCACGGTCATTGAGTAATCCAGTGAAGTGAAATATTTAAGCATTACGCGCGACAGAAAACTTAATTGACACGCTCACGTTGACTCTACCCTAAATAAGGCTATACAAGCCCTATCGATCAATCAAAAGTCTTTTGAAGGATTTGGGGTCTCCCCCCGAACACGATTTTCTGGTTACAAAATGCGATTGTCAAACTGATTTTTACTTATGCCGCCTTGGTCTTTAGTCCAAAGGTTTAAGAAGGTCGGCAATCGCCAAATGCAACAAGCTACATCATTTTGCCTGCCTCTCCATAACAGGAACAATGATGACCTGTTGGCAGTTGAACTATCTCCCCTGCACATCTCTATCATAAAATCGGGTTCAATTATTGTCCTGAGAATTCAAATTGGTTGGTGACAAGGGTCACGTGGGCATCCTGCGGCGCATTTCTGGCAGAGATGGGTGTACCAAAACGAACCAAATGACTAAGGAATTGCGCATCGGTAAGAGATTCAGGATTCTCTCTCCTGAGCGAGCAGACTGGGATGACGGTGCTCCAAGTCTGGACCCTAGCAGCCTCAAATAGTTCACTGGCTAAAAAATGGAACAAGGTACTGGTGCTGATGTCTTTGGACCCAAAATTGGAGTTTCGATTGCACTGGATAAATGGCCCAATGTTTTCCAACCGGAAATTCATGCTATCGAAATTTGTGCACTTATCAACGTCAACAAATCTCTGATATTTAACCGGCTCTCAAGGCTCTATCTTCGTGGAGTTTTACCTGGAGGCTTTCTAAGGAGTACTTTGACGCCCTCCAATAACTTACCGCCCATAACATGGTCACGCTTGTTGGCTATCTGGTCACTCTGGTATCTGGGCAATGATGAGCTAGCTTGGAAGTATTCATTCTCTCGGTGCCAAGACCACCAACCTTTTTGCAGCCGCATCTGGTCGTAGACGAGACCTGTTATAGAACAGTTGCTGTACTGGAGAATTATACTTAAATAAGCTGGATTTCAGATTGATATCAGGTTATTTATCTGCCCAGCATGGGCAAGATATCATCTACACTGGATAGGTATGTCTATTGAGACGAAGTGTCGGGTTTGTCTTGAAGACGATGAAACAATGCAAATTATGCACTTTTGCCCTGCCTTGGCATGTCCTAGAAGAACGATCTTCAGTCTGATTGATGTTATATCCTCCCTTGATAAAGACCTTCTTGTCTACCTGAGGGTGGCTGAGCATCTTTTACAGCAGTCGTAGTTCTGGTAGAAAATACCTGTTTTGGTTGTAGTGCTCACCAATTTTGTAACCCATATTAATAAAATATAATAAAACAAGTAACTGTGGACACTGAACGCAAACTTTTGCTTTTTTAAATTTACGATCTTACATCTCCCTTGTCGATTCTGATGCAAATGCTCGTAAAGAATGATTCGTGTTCATTTACGCATTGTGTGGGGTTCCACAAGATTACATATTAAGGCCATTGCTTGTCTTAACTTCTAATAAGAATCTACCGAATGCAATAAAATGTTTCCCTACATTGTACGTAAACTATTTTCTCTTACTCTCAATGTCATTGAAAAGGGCGAGTTCGACGACTGCATGTTTATAGGATTGGAGCCAGTCTCGCGCAAGAACAATAATGGGCAATTTTAGGATTAGTACACATGTGCTTATCGGCGACCTTATCTAGTAGAATACAAATTTATTCGCAAGTTTGCTCATGAATAATTAATTATTATCAAAGCAAAATTTATTGAACCAATTTATTAGTAATCAAAATTTAATAAATTCATCGACTCAATCTAATTTCCACTGAAATTAAATTAAATTTTTCTTTTTTACTAATTTTAGCGCGACCATATAGAGCTCACGCAGATTTGGACATATGCCAGTTATCAATAATAAGTGAGTAAAGTTCAACTCGAATTTCTCCATTCATATGCAATTTGCCTTAAAGCAATATTTGAGCATGCAATTTCTATGAAAGCTAAGCTAATCTCCTAATTGGGTGCAATAAATTTCCGACCCAATTCAATTAGTCCTTGTAAGTCGTAATTTATTCTATTATTTTGCCTTAATATAAGAACCTTAGCTAGCTTAGGACATTTTTAGTAGCTACGAGTTTACTTGTTCCAATAACTTTAAAAGTTTCATTTTGCTAAGTTCGAAATTGAATTATTTATTTGCTGGAACTTCGTCCTGAAACTAGTGACAACTGAAACATTGCACTGAAAATGCAATCTCGATATAAGCAAACATCCTGTATAAATATTTAACAACAATTTATATGGAGAGTAAATTAAAATTCATTTCTGATGCGATGAGGAAAAATAAATGGAAATTGTTTAAATAATTTAAAAATTTTCCCTCCACTTGTATTTATTTTAAAATTCCAAACGAAATGAGATTTTGGTGTTTAAATAATACAAAATTCAAGGGAAGATTTCAAAATCAATTGGGTGCCAACGCTTTAGAAGCAATTTAGTGTTGGCAGACATTTCTTGCATGACAACTTTAAGTGATATTTACTTGGGTAAGGCAAGTGCTGTTAACGTCTGTACCATTATGTACCAACCTTACTATTATCCAATTTAAGGAGGATGTCTCGCCCCAGACAAGTCGATTGGATCGTAATTTCATAAAGGAAGGATTCTGGGGTACATTAAAAGAAGTGATAGGTGAGATGTCGCTATTGTTCTGTAGAGAAAACCTTTCCCTTAATCTCATACTAGTTCCATCTAAGGATGTTAAGATGTTCCACCTGTTCAACCATTTTATTTGTATTGTCCATTAGGGCCATTGACTTGATAAAGGGAAATGTAATTATGTTTTTGAATTAGTGGGGTCTACCATACATACCTTTATTGTCCTGAGGCGTTTTAACAATATCTATTAATGAATGAATGGGTAACGGTCACAGTAGACATATATTTTTTAAATACGCATCTTAAAATTTGCGTTTGTCTTAAATTACGTCTAAGGTAGCACTTTTGCTTCTATTGATAAATTAATACTTTAGTCGTTTGCTCAATATTTAAAAGAGCTTTAAAAGGGACGTTTTATATCCTGTTTGTTTCTTTTCTACAGTTTTTGCCCCATTTATATGAACGTTTATTTGTAACTAATGCCCTAAACCTTTGTGTAATCATTTAGCGTTCAATCATACATTGGTTGCAGATGCTGACAATAGTTCATAAAAATTCGTAATGGTGGCGCTGTAAGCATTTTAAAATATTGTATTGGTAAAGTGAACTAATTCTAAATTGTTGTACTGACTGTTAGATAGAAAATATTTACAAGCCAAAATGGTAGGAAAGTCTTTTGATCACTGGTTTTAGCTATTAGGAACAACGGAGTTTGCAAGACCACCATGCCATGGGCTTCGGGTTCGAGACCAGGTCTCCCCGTGAGCTTTTATTAAGAAATTACTCCGTCTCTGGGCTGTTGCCTAGCTCGCAGCAATGCAAAAACAAGACTCAAGTTTCCTCACTTCCTTTTCCCTAATTCCCTTCCGGAAAAAACCATGCTAACGCATCAAAGGGTTGTCCCCTACATCGTATAAAAAGAAAAATTTACCTTTTTTCTATACCACCCTTAATAAAAAATTTTGAGATGCATACTGATTCATTGGACAAATCCAACTTGTTTGCAGCTAATTCACTCTATTGTGCATTTAAAGGCAGCCGCCATCGCACTTTTGATTCTACATTCCAGGTTTTCCATCGTGTTCGACATTTAAAAGGATGCTGCTGTTGGCGGGGGCGTTCTTTGTGTCGTGCATGGTGGGTTGTCGTCCACTTCGATTTAGATTCCTGGCGCCGAGTCTCTGGAATATGTCTGCACCTCGTTACAGTTTCATAATAGGATTATATATATTATGGCCGGCTATTATTACACCTATTTCACAGTACTCAGTGTATGAAATTCTGTCTCCAGCCGTGGAATGGATTTCAGAGATTATGATGACCTTTTGCTGCTGGGTGATTTTAATATGTTATCCATAGCCTGATAGTATTCCGCCGACGATGATTATTTGCTGCCATATGTCTCGAAAGCCCCGCAACATTCCGGAGTCTATTTCTTCGACCGCTCTCCGGCAATCATGTACTATTGGCAATGCTTCCGGGTGCATGTTCGACTTGGAGTTCTCTACGAACTACTGTGGAACAATGGTGAGAAGATGTCTTTCTTCTTCTGCTTCCTGAATCTGACTTCCATCCTGCTCTTTATTTAGGCTTCTTCTTTGAACTTTGTTTAAATCTGCCTTTACATTTTTAAACTAATTGTTACAACTTTAATAAATTAAATTCTAGCAGACCCCCCCCCCCCTCCCCTCATTCTTCCTTGGACTGCCTTTTTCAAAAGCGTGTTATTGATTGCATTGTGTATGGTTATTTTACGACTTTATGTTTTCTTGTTTTGCATGTTGTATTCCCGTATCTTAGGAACCCTAACTCTTTTCAACCTTGGCTTAATAAGTCTCTTTGCATTACTTTACACCACAATTACAGTTGCTTTAGGTCCTCGTCCACCCAATGCACGGAATATTTTAGTAAACTCTCAATGTATATAGTTTAGTATTATCCGCGTATAAGTGATACCAACAATTTTGAAGTACAAATGGGAGCAGGGTTCTCAAGTCGGCTAGAGTGGAAGATAGTATCGTGGTGGTGAAATTATAGTAGCAACCTGACAATTATAGTATGCTTGGTAAAAATGGCAACACCAATACAAAAATGTATAAATCCCTATATCTCGAGTGTAAAATCGTTCTATTTCAATAATTTTGTGATTGAATTTAATATATTAAAGTCATCAAAAAGGCGTATGGAAACTTACTCAAATTTCTACTTTATCCGCAGGTTGTATGTTGGAATAAACTGCACAGTGAATGATTTACATTTGACAAACAGTAAGAATCGAACAACTAAGTGACTAGTTAGTTAGTGAAAGCATTAATTAAGTGAATTTCGACGAAGTGAAATTATAGCACACTTGCGTACTATAATGGAATCAGGATTTCGGATAGTACAGCTGGTCAAATTATAGTACACGTACTATAATTATAAGACGGTTGAGAACCCTGAGTGGGAGATCGTTGAAGAAAATACAGAAAAGTAACGGTCCAAGGATGGATCCCTGGGGTACGCCACTTTTAGCATGTTGCAAAGCAGAGGAATTATTACCACAGAAGACTTTTTGCATTCGAGCTAATTTGCACGCTGGTTTGAAAAAGTTAAAACAGTTAATATATTTAGGAATCAAAAGTTTGTGGTCAATTTTGTCGAAGGCCAGTAGAACCAAAATAGTTCTCATTTCATTACCAATGGCAGACCTAAAATCTTCTGAAATTTTTATAAAAGCAGTAGCGCAACTATGTTTAGATCTGAATGCAGATTGGTCAAGTGACAGTAAATTATTCTTATCAAGCTAATTAAAAACCTGGTTGTGTAGAAGTTTTTCGAAAACTTTAGAAAGAAATGGAAGTATAGAGATTGGACGATTCTCAATGGAGTTGGATGAGACTTAGGAATTGGGATTACTTTTGAAGTTTCCAATTTTTAGGGGCAAATATAGTTTTATAAAAGTAAGTAAGAATGGGAAGAATTAACGGTAGAGGATGGATTTCATCAAGCCCGATCGCATCAGATTTAACAGACCCAAAAGCGGTAAAAACATCCAATTCATTTATACTTTCAAAGGAAAACCCCCCACATTATTCCAACGAACTTAGCATTTCATTTCATCTGTAGCATAAGTCGATGTGGAAGATGTAAATAGCGATTAAGTTCATTAGGGTCAGCTTGACAACTTATATACTGGGACTTACCCGCCCCTAAAAATTTTAAATTGGACCATAATTTTTTCGTAGCAAGCTTAATGTTAAACTGTGATCTATAGCAGACAGATTTTGATTGTAAGATTACAGAATTGACCTTGTTACGTAATAAACGAAAATCATTCCAGCATTGAGGTAGTACAGTAGATTAGGTTCCAATTCAGGAGGAGCGCATCACCAAGCAAAGACTCTCTATCCATACTGTTAAAAACTCGATAAGAAAACACTTCCTCAGTATGATTGCCATTAGCAATATTAGGCGTGCAAAAAATCAAATCATTGGACAGGTAGTGAAATCTAATTGAAAAGCGAAACAAACCCGATATTCCAACAGGGTAGAAGTTGTCGAGGTGAAATGTGTTGGTGAGTTATTGACAACTGACCGTTATATAAAAACGTAGAAATTAGTTGGGACTTTCAATGAAAATTATAACAGCGCTGTAGCAAAAGTACTTTCTGAAAATATTTTAAAGTCAATAAAAATTGTTGCGGAACCCTGTCATATGCATGCACAACACGCTCTTGGCCGGTTTTTTCGTTTGTACTTTTTTGTATTTGGCTTATTTTTACTATAGTAATGGACTATGAATGGAGAGTAGAGTAAGTACTGATCTGTAACTTTTTTTAAGGATGTGGCCAAAGCCTAGGGGACAACCCTTTGCTGCGTTAGCATGGCTTTGGCCGGAAGTTAGGAAGTTAGGGTACGAGGAGTGAAAGCCTTGACTTTGCATTGCTACGAGCTAGACAATAGCCCAGAAATGGAGTGGATTTTTTAATTTGATTTTAAAAACCCACAGTGACGTCCAGTCTCAAACCCGGGGACCACGTTTTAGTGCCGTTCAACCAATTGATCTAAATCCGTCTCCAAAAATTTCATCATAAATGATGCCTTACTGTTTAGTTTTAATGTCAGATCCAAGATAGTACTCCCTTTTTCATACAAAACCAGTCCCTTTGGTATATATGTATGTACATACTTGCATATTGGAAGCAATGGGAATTGTGTACAGAAATGTTAATATGGCAGTGAATCAAAGTTTAAAACGCACATAATTAATTTTTAACGAAGTTTAGAGATACCCTCGTTATTTCCTTCCAGCGCAAATTATACACACCAAATCACTAATTATTTGTTATTCAAAAACTTTTATATTGTTGGAGTAGGGAAATGTTTCGAAAAGGGCCATGAGGTACTTGTCTGATTCAGATAATATTGTTTTCGTTTATCAGGTTGTTCACTAAAATGTGCTCAAATCAAAAATTTAATCTCCACTTTGCAATATTTTCCATAAATATGAACTTTTACGAATTATGAGCAGAAAGAATTTGCTCATCCCTTAACTTAACTCCTGCGGAAAGTGCGATGTTTCATTTTACATTAATTTCTATTTTTTGCTTGAGGCTGGTGAAAAAACATGGAAAGAGAATAACTTACTTAAGGGAAGCGAAAAAAAAACAAAATTCGAGTTTCTATGTTGCTTTTTTTTAAAGTAAATTTGGAACTTCTGCTTTCGGCGTTGGCAGAGAGTATAATTAAGCAAATGAATTTCACCACATTTACACTGTGATCTATTTTGTAATAAATAATAGACTACTAAGGTGGTATTTGCTTATTTTGCGAAAAGTTTCCGCGGTTTTTACCAATTTCTCAAAGGATTCAGTTTAAACGATTTTTGTTTATCAGAATATAAAGAATTTATGCTCCAAAATTTTTCTTCGTAAATATAGTTCTTCAACTTCACCCGATTCGAGACAACGATTGCAAGTAGACCTACAATATAAGATGGATCCATAATCACCGACATTACTCTGCAACCTCAATGGTCTATTTACCAAAATCTGTTGTCCGCAGAAAACAACCGCGGGTTGCCGCCGGATCGCATCTGTGACCTACGAGATGGAAGGCCTTTGTCTGTATATCTGTCTGTTGACGCATCGCTCGGAAAATACTATATGGATTTAAATGAAACTTGGTATGTTGGCTAATGTCCTGGGTTAACATATCTCGGAAAAAAAGAAGTTTTCGTCAAAAAACTTTATCACCGGAATGGTTCAATGGAATAAAATAAAGCCTTTATGTTTCGGTTATAAAACCTTTATTTGTCTATCACTCACAAACAGGTGTCGCAAACAATAATGTTTCTGCTGCTCACCAAAGACGTCTTCATGATTGTTTCATAACGCGTGAATGTTTTGGCTTAACGACTCCACATGTAAATCAGCTGTGTGAAGCTGGCCCACAAAAATTCGATAATTCAAAATTAAAATACTGGTGGAAAGGGGACCAGAGAGATAGTTGAATTTGTTACCACATGTGCAGTAAAAAATCTTTGTAATGTATGGGTCGTTAAAGTCTTTAGTCCATCTTTTTATAAAGACCAAAGGGGCATACGCCATATTGATAATAACATCAATATGGTACTCAAACGAAAAGTGCGAACTTATCCAGATGCCAGAGGCTGTAGTCAAGGGACTCTTTTAACGTAACTTACACTTGTTGACGTTCAAAGGAAATTGGTTTATGATGCACCATCTTTGAAAGGCGTCGATATCAGGACTTAGCAAAATCGCTTTCGATTCAAATGACCCATCAAATCTTAGCATCATCCGCATGAGAAAGTATTTGCGAGTAGCGCAAGATAAATGATACGTCATTAATGTAAATTATAAAAGGTAACGGACTGAAGTGACTGCCCTGCGGTACACCAGACGTAATTTCGATAATATTCTAGTACGAATCCCGAAAGCGAATCCGTTGAATGCGATAGTATAAATATGAATTTACCCAGTTGAAAAAATTAGTGGGTAAACCAAGAAGCATTAGTTTATGAAGATCGATACTTCGAAGACTTTGCTGAAGTCAGTAAAAATTACATCAACCTGATTACCAGCTATAATGTGAAATGCAGTAATTTGAGAATTGCTGGTATTCGACTTTCCCTCCATAAAACCCTGCTGGAAGGAACCCGAAAATGGTTTGCAGTGGAAGTAGAGCGTGTTGCAAATTAACGTTTCAAAAAATTTTGCAAAACAAAAGCGATCCGCGATGGGCCTATAGTAAGACACATCAGTTTTACTCCCGTTTTTATGCAGCGCAAGAAAAGTGGTACTGGCTCCTTTGTGGTGTGGGCCCATAGGTTGGAGCCTTGATAGCTAGAAACTATTATATATTCAAGAGCTTCTATTTTGTAAATTACTTTCGCTTTAATAGAAAATTTTACGTCCAAATTGAGGTGATGCTTATGAATTAGTCACTTTTTCCTATATATGTCGAGTTCTTCATTAACTACTTAGAAAACCTTCTATGTTCATCAAAATCTCCCAGTCTATCTCATGTTTATACATGGTGCCATTGCAAAGATGATATTTTTTTTGCATGAAATTAAAGTTTATTTGATTATAAAATTTATTTATGATTTGGAAAATTGTTTCCAAACAATCATTTGTTATTTAGTGCTCCTTACTTGAATTTCAAATAATTATTTTTTATTCGATCATGTTTTATTTTATACTCAAGCTATTTTGCATTATTTGATGAATTATTTGCAAATAATTATTTATTATTCGAACGTGCGTTATTTGATAATCAAATAATGCGTTATTTGATAATCAAATAATTATTGGTCCTTTGATTAATGAGTCGCAGATAGTTATTTGTTATTCGATTATCAAATAAGTAACACTTAAGTAAACATAAATCTCATATCTAAGAATTTAAAAAACGCTTTAAACGAATCTTTAAATGCATTTGTCCTGCGGAATGCATACAGAAGAACTTGCGTCTTAAACAGGTCGGTTCCAAAAGAGTGGCAATGCAATAAACCTTTTATAATAGCTAAGCAAATGGAAATAATAGGACGTCTCTATTCGCTATCCTCGCTAAAATCAGAGTAAGTTTTTACTTTATCAATTACTTCCTCACTTTCGTCATCCGGAATTTAGAATTCAAATGTGTAACGTTGTAAAGCCACAGTGGAAACCAAAACAAATTATTATTTCATAAATAGACATCACCTAACGAATAATTATTTGGTAATCGAATAACAGTATTTGCAAATAATTCATCAGGTATCAAAGAATTATTCGATTATCAAATAATGCATGATCGAATAACAAATAATTAATTGCGAATAACTTACAAAAATATTTAAAATTAAATAAATACATCTTCTTATATTTTTTATTCCATGTCTATAAAAATCGTTATTTTATTGAAAATTAATTTGAATAATGCCCATAACTAACTAGAAGTAGGTTCGCAAAGAATAACTGGCAATATAAACAATTGAACGATACTAATTGTAGGGCTGGATATCGAATGCAGGTTAAGATCCACTTCGTTTCCTTGCAGTGATTTTGTTTGTTCCCCTTGATAACGTTGTCCGAGAGTTTCCGAGTCTAGGCGACGAGTCAGCCTTTTGGATCCAAATTTTCACCGAGGAGAGAAGGCGGGAATAATTGACGGGCTGAGAGTAAAAGTGAGGTTCGGGAAAAAGTGACTTAGAAAATGTTCCGCGGAAAAACGAATCGCGTGAAGCTCCGGTCAAAAACGAATCGTAGACAATTTCCGGGAAAAAACGATTTAACTACATAAAGTAGTGCAAAGTTAATGCAGTTAAGTCGTTTTTGCCCGGAAATTTTCTACGATTCGTATTTGCCCGGAATCTCACGCGATTCATTTTTGCGCGGAACATTTTCTAAGCCACTTTTGGCCGAACCTTATAAATAGGTCACTTTTACTCTCAGCCCGTTAATTGAGAATATGAGTTCCACAATGGTTTCTCACGACTAATCATTTCGAGAAGAATCGATGTTCGAATTGACTTTACATTCCTTATTTACAATGCTTGTGCCCATGGTCCCAATATGGAATACATAACCACCTCGAACTTCACCACTTCGGTGCCTTGTAAAATATATCGACTTTCAGTGCTTTTCTTTGTAATTTCAGGAGCAGGTTGAACTCTTGCAATCTTGAAAAAATTCTGTAAGAGTAGTGTAGTATAAAATGTATACTTAGAACGTCAGATACAAACATGCGTGTATCGCTTTAAGCGCATATTTTATGTGACTGTTTGGTGAACGCAGCCTAAAATTGAACTTAAAGTCGCTGTAACTTTTACTAGTTACGTTCACCCTACAGTCACCAATCTCCTTAGGCTTAGAGGTTCGACTATATTCCTGGTAGGTGCGAATAGGCAGGCGGCCATCTTCAGTCATTTTGAAGGCAAAGATTGTGCTTATTTCTCAAAAGGCTTAGAAATGTTAGTTTACAGATGTCAAAAATGTATCAGCATTGGTGGTTAAATAAAATTGTTTTCATTTCATTTTCTTTATTATTTCAGAGTTAGGCCAATCCATTATGGGACGTTCTACGTACGTAGATATTCTGAATAATTATTTGGAGCCATGTGTTTTAACTCTCTTCAGAGATACCGGCGATTTATGTTTTAACAGGATAAGTCTTCGGCTAAGAAGGTAAGAAGAATTTTTTATGTTCTTTTCAAGTGGAGACAGCATTGTTCTTTAATTATATAAATTAATCAATTTATTAATCTTCCAGCGTCAGCGAAATCTTTAAAGGATTTAGTTGTAGGCACACTGAAGCCGATACCATCATCGCTCTTTAGAAATTTAATAGTCTCAATGGGCGTAATATATAAATCAAACTGTCATTGCGGCGGAGGAAGGATCAACAGAGTATTTGTATTTGTCTTGTACTTAAGTAGTTCTTGGATTATTTGAAATAAAATAGAAAATTATGTTGAACGAGTATTTTAGATATTCTCGTGTCCTTTTTTCACTGATTTATCATCATTTTAGCTTTTTTTCAAACATTTGGCATAGTTGGTTATAACATTTATTAAATCGATAGCTTATCCAAATTATAATAATAGAAAATCCAAATTCCTTCGAATGCAGTTCTGCCCAAAAATTTTTTACACAAGTTGAGTTTTTGAAGCCCCATCTGCCGCTTAAGATCTCTGAAAATCTAACTATTTCCTTTCTGTGTAAGCCAAGCTGTAATAAGTTAGAAGAAAATCTCCTTTTACACCTTCATGAATATTAAATAAATCTATAAATTAAATCCTTCTATCAGTAGTTACCTACTATTTGTATTTAAACCGATAGGATTAATAATAATGAAGGCATTTAGTTTTACGATATTAAGTATACAATCTTTTGGGATATAACTCTTGGGTCTTCCCCATCTTAGCGCAACTTAGAAATTTTAAGGAAATTCGTCAGGTAAGAAACCAAACCAAAACCTTTAGAATACCTGTCGTATTAAAATTTACGACATAATTGTTATTGTAATCAAAGAGGTATCAAAGTTTCATGAACAGTAAAAGGGTTTGTTTTAAATCCAAAAAGGAGAACATTACAGCAGGAAATACTCAGGGATCTTTCCAATTTTTGGGAACAAGCTCGAAAATCGCCTTTGCATTATGTACTACGTCGGATTTGCTATCAAAGTTTAAGGATATCGTTAAGGAAATTTAAGTTTTTAAGATGTCAATAATTTAACGATTTTTCTTTTTGAAGTTTTACCTTAAATGAAACATACAATTTTTTTTATTTAGTGAGTTTGGTTTTTTCATTTCCTTTAAAATTATATTGTAGGCCGTATTGCGTTAAAACATAATTAGTAGTTTCGGGTGACTGTAGGAATCAAGGTCAATATCATAATGGGGTGAAAAATTCATTTAGTTTTTTGACGGATTTAGGCATGTTTGCTCTCTAAACTGAGTGAAGTCTTTTTCGCGGTGTATCTCTACAAGTGGTTACGGGCTAGAGACAGAAGTGGTATAACCTTCAATAGAAGCTTTAATACTATGCAGCCTGTTAGGGAGAAAAGGGACAAGAATGAAGTGGAGGAAATATCAGAGATCTCCATATATGGGGCAAAATTCCTCAAGTGTGCCAGGTGAAAAAATTCGATCTCTTCGATTTTGTGCAAACTTCACCAAATTATTGTTACTGGTATAAGTAATTATCGTGCTAAAGGTTTTAAAAGAAAATGTTGTGCAGAAGTTACAGGGTGGTAAACTTTTGTATTTTTGCACTTTTTCTCGTGATCATACCTTTTTTGAAAATTCATAACTATCGTCCCCATTGCCGTAAAACGTTGATCTTTAGTGATTTGTAAATTTAAAAATATAATTGTCCGAAAAACAAACAAACAAAACAATACTCGTACTATATCTCCAGTAACAACCACGAGGTAACACATCAATAGGGCAGTACCATTTATCGAGCTCATATAATCAACAAGTTCGGTTACAACAAAAAGAATGGCTTAAAAACGAGAATTCTCTTTCATAAATCTCGTGCAGTTTTCGTTTTTTATTTGTTTAAGTAAGGCCTTAAAGTAAGTAAGTAAAGCAGTATCGAGTAGAAAATAATTTTCAAAGGAAACATCTTGTATACTTTAGCTTTAAAAATATTACGATTTAGTTGTTAAGCGAGTAAAAAATATATCCATTTGAAGAAAATAAATAAAAAAGTTCAAGATCATCTAAAATGAACCCAGGACGCAAATATATTATACGTACGCCCGTGAAACGTTGTCATTATTATGTAATTCAACAAAGTCATCGATAGAGGAAGTGATAAAATATTGGCCTTCCATTGCGGAGGTCCCAGGTTCGAACCCCACTGGCGGCGATCCATGGTTGTTTTCTGCTGGCAACAGATAACGATAAAAAGCCCATTGGGGGTTGCAATAAAATAATTGACACGATTGTGCAGTTCTCTGCAACCAAGTATTTAAAACCGAACTTAATGCTGGAAAGTATTAGGGTAAGGCGAATGAGGAAAATGGAATGTCTTGTTTTTGCATTGCTGCGAGCTATACAATAGAGCAGAGGGGGAATGGATTACAAATTAGGCAAATCAGGCAAGAGAAGTTTCGAACCTATATCCATGGCGTGGTGATCGTGCCACTTATGCATTGATCCAAGTCCGTCTGTTGTGTTGTTTCGTAAACATCAGGGTACATATGTACATTATTGCAACATGATTACAGTTGAGAACCGGAATTTTCGTACAAAAAATCAAGAGATTTTCTTTACGTGTAGGTAGCTCAAAGTAAAACTAGCATCAAAAAGGTTAGCTTTGTGCAATAAACCAGTATTAACCTTCTCGCTGTTGATGAGTCATTTTGTATTCAATGCGCGATTTCTAGCCTGGAAAATTATCCCAATCCACGGTTTAGAATATCTACTTTCAAATGGCTTTGGAAATTTCACTGGAATTCATCGAATTAATTAAAAAACCAACTAGTCCACCATTTTTTGACGTGCGCTTTCGAATGGCATCAAAATTTTTGCAAAAATAATTTCACTCAAAATCGACAAAAATCACTGGCCCATGATTTTTGTGGTGAAAAAAATGTTTTGTTACGAAATCGAATGAAAGCGGTACCATTCGAAAGAGGACGCCAAAAGCAATTAGTTAGGAAGGTTTCACTGGAAAGTATCTCAATTTGACGGAACTGGAACGGTTTTTGTATCTCCAGGAAGCGGTTCGTTGATGAGTCATTTTTTATTCAATGCACAATTTCCAGCCTGGAAAATTATCCCAATCCACAGTTTAGAATATCTACTTTCCAATGGACCTGGAAATTTCACTGGAATTCATCGAATTAATTAAGTTTGAGCGTTCTGAAAATTGACTGGAAATGAGGCCATTGCAAGGGATTTCGTCATTTGTTTCCATGTTCCCAGGCTCCAGGGAACGGGAAAACCAACTAGCCCACCATTTTTTGACGTGCGCTTTCGAATGGCATCAACATTTTTGCAAAAATAATTTCACTCAAAATCGACAAAAATCACTGGCCCATGATTTTTGTGGTGAAAAAAATGTTTTGTTACGAAATCGAATGAAAGCGGTCTTGTTCGAAAGAGGACGCCAAAAGAAATTAGTTTGGAAGGTTTCACTGGAAAGTATCTCAATTCGACGGAACTGGAACGCTTTTTGTATCTCCTGGAAGCGGTTCGTTGATGAGTCATTTTTTATTCAACGCGCGATTTCTAGCCTGGAAAATTATCCCAATCCACAGTTTAGAATATCTACTTTCCAATGGCCCTGGAAATTTCACTGGAATTCATCGAATTAATTAAGTTTGAGCGTTCTGAAAATTGACCGGAAATGAGGCCATTGCAACGGCTTTCGTCATTTTTTCCATGTTTCCAGGCTCCAGGGAACGGGAAAACCAACTAGCCCAATATTTTTTGACGTGCGCTTTCGAATGGCATCAAAATTTTTGCAAAAATAATTTCACTCAAAATCGACAAAAATCACTGGCCTATAGCCCATGATTTTTGTGGTGAAAAAAATGTTTTGTTACGAAATCGAATGAAAGCGGTCTCATTCGAAAGAGGAAGCCAAAAGCAATTAGTTTGGAAGGTTTCACTGGAAAGTATCTCAATTTGACGGAACTGGAACGCTTTTTGTATCTAATGGAAGCGGTTCGTTGATGATTTATTTTTTATTCAATGCACAATTTCCAGCCTGGAAAATTATCCCAATCCACAGTTTAGAATATCTACTTTCCAATGGACCTGGAAATTTCACTGGAATTCATCGAATTAATTAAGTTTGAGCGTTCTGAAAATTGACTGGAAATGAGGCCATTGCAACGGATTTCGTCATTTTTTCCATATTTCCAGGCTCCAGGGAACGGGAAAACCAACTAGCCCACCATTTTTTGACGTGCGCTTTCGAATGGCATCAAAGTTTTTGCAAAAATAATTTCACTCAAAATTGACAAAAAGCACTGGCCTATAGCCCATGATTTTTGTGGTGAAAAAAATGTTTTGTTACGAAATCGAATGAAAGCGGTCTCATTAGAAAGAGGACGCCAAAAGCAATTAGTTTGGAAGGTTTCACTGGAAAGTATCTCAATTTGACGGAACTGGAACGCTTTTTGTATCTCCTGGAAGCGGTTCGTTGATGAGTCATTTTTTATTCAATGCGCAATTTCCAGCCTGGAAAATTATCCCAATCCACAGTTTAGAATATCTACTTTCCAATGGCCCTGGAAATTTCACTGGAATTCATCGAATTAATTAAGTTTGAGCGTTCTGAAAATTGACTGGAAATGAGGCCATTGCAACGGATTTCGTCATTTTTTCCATGTTTCCAGGCTCCAGGGAACGGGAAAACCAACTAGCCCACCATGTTTTGACGTGCGCTTTCGAATGGCATCAAAATTTTGCAAAAATAATTTCACTCAAAATCGACAAAAATCACTGGCCTATGGCCCATGATTTCTGTGGTGAAAAAAATTTTTTGTTACGAAATCGAATGAAGGCGGTCTCATTCGAAAGAGGAAGCCAAAAGCAATTAGTTTGGAAGGTTTCACTGGAAAGTATCTCAATTTGATGGAACTGGAACGCTTTTTGTATCTTCTGGAAGCGGTTCGTTGATGAGTCATTTCTTATTCAATGCGCAATTTCCAGACTGGAAAATTATCCCAATCCACAGTTTAGAATATCTACTTTACAATGGCCCTGGAAATTTCACTGGAATTCATCGAATTAATTAAGTTTGAGCGTTCTGAAAATTGACTGGAAATGAGGCCATTGCAACGGATTTCGTCATTTTTTCCATGTTTCCAGGCTCCAGGGAACGGGAAAACCAACTAGCCCAATATTTTTTGACGTGCGCTTTCGAATGGCATCAAAATTTTTGCAAAAATTATTTCTCTCAAAATCGACAAAAATCACTGGCCTATAGCCCATGATTTTTTTGGTGAAAAATTTTTTTGTTACACCATCGAATGAAGGCGGTCTCATTCGAAAGAGGACGCCAAAAGAAATTAGTTTGGAAGATTTCACTGTAAAGTATCTCAATTTGACGGAGCTGGAACGCTTTTTGTATCTCCTGGAAGCGATTCGTTGATGAGTCATTTTGTATTCAATGCGCGATTTCTAGCCTGGAAAATTATCCCAATCCACGGTTTAGAATATCTACTTTCCAATGGCCCTGGAAATTTCACTGGAATTCATCAAATTAATCAAGTTTGAGCGTTCTGAAAATTGATTGGAAATGAGGCCATTGCAACGGATTTCGTCATTTTTCCCCATGTTTCCAGGCTCCAGGGAACGGGAAAACCAACTAACCCACCATTTTTTGACGTGTGCTTTCGAATGGCATCAAAATTTTTGGAAAAATAATTTCACTCAAAATCGACGAAAATCACTGGCCTATATATAGCCCATGATTTTTGTGGTGAAAAAATTTTTTTTTTACGAAATCGAATGAAAGCGGTCTCATTAGAAAGAGGACGCCAAAAGCAATTAGTTTGGAAGGTTTCACTGGAAAGTATCTCAATTTGATGGAACTGGAACGCTTTTTTTATCTCCTGGAAGCGGTTCGTTGATGAGTCATTTTTTATTCAATGCGCAATTTCCAGCCTGCAAAATTATCCCAATCCATAGTGTGGAATATCTACTTTCCAATGACCCTGGAAATGTCACTGGAATTCATCGAATTAATCAAGTTTGAGCGTTCTGAAAATTGATTAAAAAAGAGGCCATTGCAACGGATTTCGTCATTTTTCCCCATGTTTCCAGGCTCCAGGGAACGGGAAAACCAACTAGCCCAATATTTTTTGACGTGCGCTTTCGAATGGCATCAAAATTTTTGCAAAAATTATTTCTCTCAAAATCGACAAAAATCACTGGCCTATAGCCCATGATTTTTTTGGTGAAAAATTTTTTTGTTACACCATCGAATGAAGGCGGTCTCATTCGAAAGAGGACGCCAAAAGAAATTAGTTTGGAAGATTTCACTGTAAAGTATCTCAATTTGACGGAGCTGGAACGCTTTTTGTATCTCCTGGAAGCGATTCGTTGATGAGTCATTTTGTATTCAATGCGCGATTTCTAGCCTGGAAAATTATCCCAATCCACGGTTTAGAATATCTACTTTCCAATGGCCCTGGAAATTTCACTGGAATTCATCAAATTAATCAAGTTTGAGCGTTCTGAAAATTGATTGGAAATGAGGCCATTGCAACGGATTTCGTCATTTTTCCCCATGTTTCCAGGCTCCAGGGAACGGGAAAACCAACTAACCCACCATTTTTTGACGTGTGCTTTCGAATGGCATCAAAATTTTTGGAAAAATAATTTCACTCAAAATCGACGAAAATCACTGGCCTATATATAGCCCATGATTTTTGTGGTGAAAAAATTTTTTTGTTACGAAATCGAATGAAAGCGGTCTCATTCGAAAGAGGACGCCAAAAGCAATTAGTTTGGAAGGTTTCACTGGAAAGTATCTCAATTCGACGGAACTGGAACGCTTTTTGTATCTCCTGGAAGCGGTTCGTTGATGAGTCATTTTGTATTCAACGCGCGATTTCTAGCCTGGAAAATTATTCCAATCCACAGTTTAGAATATCTACTTTCCAATGGCCCTGGAAATTTCACTGGAATTCATCGAATTAATTAAGTGTGAGCGTTCTGAAAATTGATTGGAAATGAGGCCATTGCAACGGATTTCGTCATTTTTCCCCATGTTTCCAGGCTCCAGGGAACAGGAAAACCAACTAACCCGACATTTTTTGACGTGCGCTTTCGAATGGCATCAAAATTTTTGCAAAAATAATTTCACTCAAAATCGACAAAAATCACTGGCCTATAGCCCATGATTTTTGTGGTGAAAAAATTTTTTTGTTACGAAATCGAATGAAAGCGGTCTCATTCGAAAGAGGACGCCAAAAGCAATTAGTTTGGAAGGTTTCACTGGAAAGTATCTCAATTCGACGGAACTGGAACGCTTTTTGTATCTCCTGGAAGCGGTTCGTTGATGAGTCATTTTTTATTCAATGCGCGATTTCTAGCCTGGAAAATTATCCCAATCCACGGTTTAGAATATCTACTTTCCAATGGCCCTGGAAATTTCACTGGAATTCATCGAATTAATTAAGTTTGAGCGTTCTGAAAATTGATTGGAAATGAGGCCATTGCAACGGATTTCGTCATTTTTCCCCATGTTTCCAGGCTCCAGGGAACGGGAA